>OY997262.1:453741048-454941048 GCA_963921465.1 Triticum timopheevii | reverse complement strand
GCTATTGCACTTGCCAAGGAGCCCAGGTTTCACAAGAAGACCAGGCACATCAAGCGTCGCTTCAACTCCATCCATGAAAATGTTCAAGATGGAGACATAGATATTTGTAAAGTGCATACAGACCTGAATGTAGCAGATCCATTGACTAAACCTCTTCCTAGAGCAAAACATGATCAGCACCAGAATGCAATGGGTGTTCGATACATCACAATGTAACAAGATTATTGACTCTAGTGCAAGTGGGAGACTGTTGGAAATATACTCTAGAGGCAATAATAAAATGGTTATTATTATATTTCTTTGTTCATGATAATTGTCTATTGTTCATGCTATAATTGTATTATCCGGAAATCGTAATACATGTGTGAATACATAGACCACAACAAGTCCCTAGTGAGCCTCTAGTTGACTAGCTCGTTGATCAATAGATAGTCATGGTTTGCTGACTATGGACATTGGATGTCATTGATAACGGGATCATATCATTAGGATAATGATGTGATGGAGAAGACCCAATCTTAAGCATAGCACAAAGATCGTGTAGTTCGTTTCACTAGAGATTTTTCAAATGTCAAGTATCATTTACTTAGACCATGAGATTGTGCAACTCCCGGATACCGTAGGAGTGATTTGGGTGTGCCAAACGTCACAACGTAACTGGGTGACTATAAAGGTGCACTACGGGTATCTCCGAAAGTGTCTGTTGGGTTGGCACGAATCGAGACTGGGATTTGTCACTCCGTATGACGGAGAGGTATCTCTGGGCCCACTCGGTAATGCATCATCATAATGAGCTCAATGTGACCAAGTGTTTGGTCACGGGATCATGCATTATGGTACGAGTAAAGTGACTTGCCGGTAACGAGATTGAACGAGGTATTGGGATACCGATGATCGAGTCTCGGGCAAGTAACGTACCGATTGACAAAGGGAATTGTATACGGGATTGATTGAATCCTCGACATCGTGGTTCATCCGATGAGATCATCGAGGAGCATGTGGGAGCCAACATGGGTATCCAGATCCCGATGTTGGTTATTGACCGGAGAGGCATCTCGGTCATGTCTGCATGTCTCCCGAACCCGTAGGGTCTACACACTTAAGGTTCGGTGACGCTAGGGTTCTAGAGATATGAGTATGCAGTAACCCTAAAGTTGTTCGGAGTCCCGGATGAGATCCCGGACGTCACGAGGAGTTCCGTAATGGTCCGAAGGTGAAGAATTATATATAGGAAGTCAGGTTTTGGCTATCGGGAAAGTTTCGGGGGTCACCAGTATTGTACCGGGACCACCGGAAGGGTCCCGGGGGTCCACCGGGTGGGGCCATCTGTCCCGGAGGGCCCCATGGGCTGAAGTGGGAGGGGAACCAGCCCCTGGTGGGCTGGTGTCCCCCCCCTTGGCCCCCCTGCGCCTAGGGTTAGAAACCCTAGGGGTGGGGGCGCCTCCACCTGGCTTGGGGGGCAAGTTTCCCCCCTAGCCGCCGCCCCCCTTGGAGATTGCATCTCCTAGGGCCGGCGCCCCCCTAGGAGGCCTATATAAAGGGGGGAGGGAGGGCAGCCGCACCCATGCTCTTGGCGCCTCCCTCTCCCCTTGCTACACCTCTCCCTCTCGTAGAAGCTCGGCGAAGCTCTGCCGAGATTGCTGCTGCATCCACCACCACGCCGTCGTGCTGCTGGATCTCCGTCAACCTCTCCTTCCCCCTTGTTGGATAAGGAAGGAGGAGACGTCTTCCTCAACCGTACGTGTGTTGAACGCGGAGGTGCTGTCCGTTCAGCACTAGGATCATCGGTGATTTGGATCACGACGAGTACGACTCCCTCGACCCCGTTCTCTTGAACGCTTCCGCACGCGATCTACAAGGGTATGTAGATGCACTCCCCTCTCTCGTTGCTAGATGACTCCATAGATTGATCTGGGTGAACGTAGGAAATTTTTTATTTTATGCAACGTTCCCCAACAATATGCTCCAAGCACCTCAAGCCACGCATCTTCAAGGTGATCACTTCATCCATATTCAATCTTAGTTCCCGCGTTTACTCCTTTTTTGGGGTGGATGGAAGCTTATTACCAAAATCGGTCTCACCGAGTTTGTGTAATCGGTCGTACCGAGATTACGTTATGCCCTAACCCTAATCAAATCGGTCTTACCGAGTTGCATGTCGGTCCCACCGAAAATCCTAACGGTCACTAGGTTTACTAAATCGGTCCGACCGAGTCTGTTGAATCGGTCCCACCGAGTTTGGTAGATTGTGTGTAACGGTTAGATTTTGTGTGGAGGCTATATATACCCCTCCACCTCCTCTTCATTCATGAAGAGAGCCATCAGACTGAACCTACACTTCCAGCATACATTTTCTTAGAGAGAACTACCTACTCATGTGTTGAGGCCAAGATATTACATTCCTACCATATGAATCTTGATCTCTAGCCTTCCCCAAGTTTCTTTCCACTCAAATCTTCTTTCCACCAGATCCAAAACCTATGAGAGAGAGTTGAGTGTTGGGGAAACTATCATTTGAAGCACAAGAGCAAGCAGTTCATCATCAACGCACCATTTTTTACTTCTTGGAGAGTGGTGTCTCCTAGATTGGCTAGGTGTCACTTGGAAGCCTCCGACAAGATTGTGGAGTTGAACCAAGAAGTTTGTAAGGGCAAGGAGATCGCCTACTTCGTGAAGATCTACCGCTAGTGAGGCAAGTCCTTCGTGGGCGACGGCCATGGTGGGATAGACAAGGTTGCTTCTTCGTGGACCCTTCGTGGGTGGAGCCCTCCGTGGACTCGCGCAACCATTACCCTTTGTGGGTTGAAGTCTCCATCAACGTGGATGTACGATAGCACCACCTATCGGAACCACGCCAAAAACATCCGTGTCTCCAATTGCGTTTGAATCCTCCAAACCCTTCCCTTTACTTTCTTGCAAGTTGCATGCCTTGATTTCCGCTTCCTATATACTCTTTGCATGCTTGCTTGAATTGTGTGATGATTGCTTGAGTTGTCCCAAGATAGCTAAAATCTGCCAAACTCTAAAATTGGGAAAAGTTTAAGTTTTTAATTGGTCAAGTAGTCTAATCACCCCCGCCCCTCTAGACATACTTCAAGGTTCTACAAGTGGTATCAGAGCCTTGGTCTCCATTTGCTTTGATTTCCATAGCTTTTGGTGGTCATAGCCTTGGTTTCACAACCTAGGAGAGTATGGCGTCTAGTGAGGGAAATTATCACCATAGAGGTCCTTACTTTGATGGTACTAATTTTGCTAGTTGGAAGCATAAGATGAAAATGCATATTCTCGGGCATAACCCCGCCGTTTGGGCAATTATTTGTATTGGCTTGCAAGGTGAATTCTTTGATGGGAGAGAGCCGAACCGTGAAGCTAATGCGGAAGAATTGAAGATGCTGCAATACAACGCTCAAGCTTGTGATATCATCTTCAACGGATTGTGCCCTGAAGAATTCAACAAAATCAGCTGTCTTGAGAATGCAAAGGAAATTTGGGATACTTTGGTTGATATGCATGAAGGTACTGACTCCGTCAAGGAATCCAAGTTGGATGTGCTCCAAAGTCGGCTTGACAAGTTCAAAATGAAGGATGGTGAAGGTGTCGCTGAAATGTACTCTAGGCTTGCACTTATCACAAATGAGATTGTCGGCTTAGGGAGTGAAGAGATGACCGACGGATTCATCATCAAGAAGATCCTAAGAGCATTGGATGGAAAGTATGATACCATGTGCACATTGATCCAAATGATACCAAACTACAAAGATCTCAAGCCAACCGAGGTCATTGGAAGAATTGTTGCTCATGAGATGTCACTTAAGGATAAGGAGGAACTTCACAACAAGTCAAGTGGTGCTTACAAAGCCTCATGTGAAGCCCCCACATCATCAAGTGAGGAACAAACCTTCAATGAAGAATTGAGCTTAATGGTGAAGAACTTCAACAAATTCTACAAGAATAGAAGCAAGGAAAGAAGCTCCAAGTCAAGGTCTTACAATGACAAAAGATCTTCTAGTCGAGAGCGAAATTGCTACAATTGTGGGAGACCCGGACACTATTCCAATGAGTGTACGGCACCCTACAAAAAAATAGAAGATTCTCCAAGAAGAAGAAGCAAAAGAGAAGAATCACCACCAAGAGAGAGAAGGAGTAGAGATGATCGTTATGAACGAAGGCAAGGATTCGGAAAGGAAGGATAAGTCATCAAGGAGCTACACAAAACGAAGACATCAAGCTCATGTTGGTGAATGGGTATCCGGCTCCGACTCCGACAATCACTCCGAGAGAAGCTATCACTCCGACTCCGAATATACTCAAGATGAAGGTGTTGCCGGTCTAGCACTTATGTCAACCAACTCCTACGACATATTTGATTCACCAAATGAAGGAATTGGAAGATGCTTCATGGCCAAAGGTCCAAAGGTAACACATCCTGAGTATGTTGATTTCAATAGTGATGAAGATGACTTACTTGTGGATGATGATTTACTTGTTGACAACTCTAGTGATGAATACTATGATGAAATGTCAATTAATCATGATAAAATGAATGACAATGATAAGGAGAAGATTGAGCTTCTAACTAAAGAACTAAACACTCTTAAGTTGGCTCATGAAACTATCTTCGAAGATCATCGAGAACTTTTAAGGGCTCATGAGAAGTTATGCTTTGAAAAGCTCAATCTTGAGCAAGAGCATGAGTTCTTAAAAGCAATCAATGATGATCTTCGTAAGAAAAGTTCTTCTTACATTGCCAAGCGTTTACTCTTATCTACTTACATGCCTCAAGTCAAGTCTAGTAACAAGTACAAGAAAGATCCTTCCTCTAGTAGTAACAATAATAATGTCAAATCCAATATTGTTGCTTCTAGTAGTTCTCTTGATTCCACTAATGATTCTCTTAGCCAAGTTACACTTGAGCAAGAAAATAGGTTATTGAAGGGAATTATAGAGAAAGGTGTTTACAAGAGCCTTGCCAGAAGTAAGCAATTCGAGGAAATTGTACGCAAGCAAGGAAGGCACGGGAAGAATCAAGGTGTTGGTTTTGAACGAAAGTTCAATGCCAATGGAGTTGAGTGGGAAGAAGATCAATACCCCAAGACGAAGTTTGTTCCTCCACAAGAGAAGTATGATCCTACTTCCTTCAAAGGAACACAAGCACAAGATGATCTTCCACCACAAGACCACAACAACAAAGGCAAGGACAAGCTTCAAGAAGAGATTGATGCATTTGAAGCCCAAGACTACGTCAAGTTCTACTTCATCAAGTACAACTACAACTCCAAGGATTTCCATCAAGATGATGTGGATCCCAAAGAAGAAGAACTAGAGAGTTCTTGAGGGTGACTCAGCCAACATTCTTCACTCATATCATTATGGCAAGAACAAGTGCAATCAACTTCCACATCTTGCACTAGTTCAAGGAGTCACAAACCCTCATGTTGGTAAGGCAAGGGACAAGGTAACCTAATGATTTCATGGACATTATCTTGTGTGTGCATCACTCTATGTCTATGGATATTCTTGTTTGTTCCTTGTGGGACTAACCCATGTAGGTATGTTGAAAGTGCAACTCACTCCAAAGGACTGCTCCAAATGATCTACATCAACATTGAGCATCCACATCTTCAACACCTACATGAAGTCATCATCGACAAAACCCAAGGTTAGTTCATCCCTCTAAAAGGGGACCTCACATCTAGGGGGAGCTTAACTCTAAGAATTGAGTCAAAGAAACTCTAATGGTGTGAACACATCAATGCATTATGTAAAAGTGGTAACCCCACTTGAGCCTAAACGATGAGTATGACCTATGATCAAATGTTGTCATTTGACTCCTAAGTCGATATACTCATATATAGATGACCTAGTCATTGCCAATTGTTTGATAGATGCTAGAATTGGTTGTGCATGTTTTGCCACATATTTCATTTGCCATCTTATTGTGTGAGCATGTTGGTGCATATTTTACTCATTCAAGGACATCCACTTGTTGTTTTGAGTGATTGGCTCCTTTTTCTTTTTGCCAAGTGGATGGACAAGAATGCCTAAGAACCTTCTCTAGCTATCTATGCTTTTCTCGTCTCAAACTCTATTCATACTGCATCACAAAATTTGATCAAGTCAGATTCGAACCACTCTGTGTGAGGAGCACTCGGAGTCCCCGATTCGTCATAAACTTAAACTTCCAAAACTTCTTTGTGATTCTCGGTCTGACCGATTCCTCCATTTCGGTCCTACCAAGATCACAAAGTCGATCTAGGTTTTCAATCTTAGTGCAACCAATTTGAACTTTTCGGTCACACCGAGTTGCTGTAACTGTACACAGTTATGCATCTCAGTGCCACCGAGTTGTTCCACTCGGTCACACTGATAGGGTCGGGCTATATATACCCACGGGCAAAATTTTGGAAATTTCTCCGAACCTCTTCGCCCGCGCAATAGCTCGCTCTGCCATCAGGGTCTCCGGATCATCTCCTCGTCGCCAGCCGCCTCCTGTCGCTGGTCTCCGCCGCTGTCAACGGATTTCACCCCCGCCATTGCCGCCATAGCGAGTTCATCACCAAGCTAGGGTATGGACTCGATCAAAGTGCTATCCTCGTCTGATTCCTAGCACATTGTATTCTTAATGATTCTTGCCACGATTGAAACACCCCTATTCAGTCAATACAATCCTTAGATTAGATGAGATTTGAAAATTTAGGGATAGGTTTCCGCCGAAACCATCTCGGACCCACCGAGTTGAAAAACTCGGTCCCACCGATTTGGCTAACGCCATTGCACTAGTAACTCTTGGTCTGACCAAGAATTGCTAATCGGTGAGACCAATTTTAGGACTTTGTGAAACCCTAGCAGTCTCGGTGCCACCGAACTGTGACTCGGTCCAACCGAGTTCATCAGTTTAGGTTCCAAAACTGCTTCGGTATCACCGAGTTTGAAAATCGGTTGATCCGAAATGCTTTCTATGAAAAACTAAAACTGAATTTTTGAATCATTCTTTTGCAAAAATCTCTGCATTTTGTGATGCTCATCCACTCTATCTCATCTATAACTCTTCACAGGGTCAGCAGTCAGTGATTTGCAGCATGTCAGACCAAAGTGATAGTCAGAACAGGTCAGAAGAGCACAATCACATGAGTGAGGGCACTAGTCCCTCTAGCACTTCAGATGAAGGTAGCAAGAGCACCCCAAGCAATCTGCCTAAAGCTGCCACTAGGACAAGGAAGAAGAGAATCTCAGATTCTGAGGATGAGGATTATAGAGCAGAAGAGGATGAGGCTACCTCCAAGAAGGTAGTGCTAAAAAAGGAGTATGCCTCAGCAAAGAATACTAAACCTGGACTCAATAGGAAGGTTCCTGCCAAGAGGACACCTATGCTGAAGGTCAGAGGATCTACTCAAGTGCCTGAAAAGTCTGAAACCAAAGAGGCACCTGCAAAGAGAGTCACAACTTCCAAACCCAAGAAAGTTCCCACTGGAGAAACTATGAAGTTTACCATAGAATCAGAAGATGAAGCTGCTGCTCAAGATAAGAAGAAGAAGAGAGCCAGAACCACTACTGCCCAGGTTCTTGGAAATCCATCAATGAGGAGAGACTCTGAAGATAAAGAAGAGGTTGCTGCACCAGCACCCAAGGCACAAAAGCTTATGGGTGATACAATTAAGTCAGGGGCTGCAACATCAAAGCCCAAGGAAGCACCCAAAGCTGCCCCCAAGGCCAAGCTTGCACCAAAGAGGAATACCAAGAGTATTCCAGCTGCTGAGAAGAATAAGGCCCCAGTGCCTGAAGTTGCTGATGAGGAAGATGAAGAAGCACAAGTCATGAGGAAGCTCAAGCCCAAGATACCAGACCATAATGATGCCCATCCTGTGGCTAAGGACATGAACATCATAAGAGACTCAGGGTTGAGGCTATGGAGGATGAAAGATCCATATGCCACAAGGAGAAGGACTGTTGTTGATTACAGGTTCCATACAAAGGAACAGCAGGACTTCTATGAGACAATCTTATTGGACAAGAAGCCCATAGTGTGTAATATGAGGTGGGTCGACTGGACCTACATAAAAGAAAATGAAGAACACTATCCTGGAGTGCAAGACAGTTTTGTTGCTTGTGGAGTTGCAGATTTTGTTGGGCAGAATCTCACCAACTGGAATGATGAACTCATTATGAAATTCTACTCCACAGCACACTTCTATCCAGATGGGAGGATAGTTTGGATGTCTGAAGGTACAAGGTACCAGTCAACTGTTGAGGAATGGCCAAAACTGATCAATGCCCCAAAGGAGAGTGAAGATGACTTGGATGTCTATGCCAAGAAGAAGATGGACCACAATTCCATGGCACACATGTACAAGGAGATCCCAGACAAAGCTATAGAGACACATAAGTTTGGGTCAGTCCACTTTCTTCTGTCAGGGCTGCCAACAATTAACTGGATCCTAAGGCACACTCTGTTGCCTAAGTCTGGTGACCACAACATGATTAGAGGGCATGCAATCAACCTGTTGCATTTGTTTGATGTGCCACAGAAATTCAAGGTCATGAGCCTTATGGTTGAGACCATTAAGAGGACTGCAGCAGACCAAAAGAGAAGTTGTGGATATGCCCCTCAGATTCAGGAGTTGATTAACTCAAAGATGGGCACAGGAAAATATCTGTTGGATAAGGAACATTTTCCTCTCTATCCAGACTTTGAGGACAATCAGGTTTTCATGAATGAGAATGAACCAACATCAGTACAAGCTCAAGAGAAGAAGGAGAAGGCAAGGAAAGAGAAGGCTGCCAAGATGCCAACTCAAGAGGAGGCATCTGAGTACTTTTTGAAGAACAAGCAGGAGCAGCTTGGTTACTTGATAGCATCAACACTGAGGATTGAGAAGGGATTGGCCACCCTCACTCAAAATCAGAAGAGCTTGGAAAGAATCATGGAACAAAAATTCTATGATCTAGATGTCAAAGTAACTGAGATTCAGTCTGTTGTGGAGCAGCTACAGGATGACATGCAGGAGAGGAAGGCCAAGACTACCACTAATGTATTTGCCAGAGTGCCTAGAGCTCAGAGGTCAGCTGCAGTGCCTGTGACAGACACCAGTGCCACATCATCTCCACCAGCTACATCTCCTAAAGCTCCAGTGCAACCAGCTCCAGCACCAACTCCTCCAGCTCCCTCTACTTCAACTGAAGCCTTCGTTCTTGGAGTTATCCAGACACCACCACCTGCAGATCAAGCCTGAGAGTCGATCTAGCACTATGCATTTTTTATGAACTTTTTGGTAACTTGTTACCAAAGGGGGAGAAAAATGTTCGGTGACGCTAGGGTTGTAGAGATATGAGTATGCAGTAACCTGAAAGTTGTTCGGAGTCTCGGATGAGATCCCGGACGTCACGAGGAGTTCCGGAATGGTCCGAAGGTGAAGAATTATATATAGGAAGTCAGGTTTCGGCTATCGGGAAAGTTTTGGGGGTCGCCGGTATTGTACCGGACCACCGGAAGGGTCCCGGGGGTCCACCGGGTGGGGCCACCTGTCTCGGAGGGCCCCATGGGCTGAAGTGGGAGGGGAACCAGCCCCTGGTGGGCTGGTGCGCCCCCCCCCCTTGGCCCCCTGCGCCTAGGGTTAGAAACCCTAAGGGTGGGGGCGCCTCCACCTGGCTTGGGGGGCAAGTTTCCCCCCTGGCCGCCGCCCTCCCTTGGAAATTGCATCTCCTAGGGCCGGCGCCCCCCCCCCTAGGGGGCCTATATAAAGAGGGGAGGGAGGGCAGCCGCACCCATGCTCTTGGCGCCTCCCTCTCCCCTTGCTACACCTCTCCCTCTCGTAGAAGCTCGGCGAAGCTCTGCCAAGATTGCTGCTGCATCCACCACCACGCTGTCGTGCTGCTGGATCTCCATCAACCTCTCCTTCCCCCTTGTTGGATCAAGAAGGAGGAGACGTCTTACTCAACCGTACGTGTGTTGAACGCGGAGGTGCTGTCCGTTCAGCACTAGGATCATCGGTGATTTGGATCACCACGAGTACGACTCCCTCAACCCCGTTCTCTTGAACGCTTCCGCACGCGATCTACAAGGGTATGTAGATGCACTCCCCTCTCTCGTTGCTAGATGACTCCATAGATTGATCTTGGTGAAAGTAGGAATTTTTTTATTTTATGCAACGTTCCCCAACAATATGCTCCAAGCACCTCAAGCCACGCATCTTCAAGGTGATCACTTCATCCATATTCAATATTAGTTCCCGCGTTTACTCCTTTTTTGGGGTGGATGGATGCATGATACTCTGATAGTAGAAGGCGGCTGTAGTACGTACTGCACATTGGCACGCGGAAACTAGCCTGCAATTTTCTCAGAAATTTTTATGTCACATGGCAGTGGAGTGGATTATAGCATTTCAATGGAATAAATTTTAGGAATTTCTTGTTTGCTTCTCAAAGAAAAGGATGTTATATTAACTTGATGTTGCTGCTCTTGGTAGGATGAACAAATAGCACCTTCTAGGCTCTTTATTTTTTCTGCGATTCCCTCTGAAGGACATACATTTGTAGTTTTTTTATCCGTTCGTCTGAAGAAAACAATATGTGATGGAGATTGAAAGTGCAACTATCCCTAGGTGGTTTTGGTAATTCATAACAACATATAGCTCATTGAGCTAATGATATTCCAAGACTATTATTTCAGGAAGGCTCAATGAATGGCATGGCATGGATGATGAAAGTGGATCCCTCAAAATACTAATGACAAAGGATTGGCTCAAGCTCAAAAGCTCAAGACTCTTTATTTTACATTTTTAGTGATCCAAGATCACATTGAGTCTATAGGAAAAGCCAATACTATCAAGAAGGGATGAGGTGTTGCTTAATGAGCCTCTTGCTTCATGTGCTTCGTGATATGCTCCAAAAACTCTCAACTACTTTCTCACATCCACAAATGACCTAAACCTAAAGCCAAAATCGGTCACACCGATTCTTTCTATCCGGTGCCACCGAGTTCTAATGTCATAGCCACTGCCACAAACCCTAGGCAAATCGGTCTTACCGATAGGGATCTCGGTCTCACCGAGATGGGATTGTAATCTCTCTGTTTCCCTTCGTAACGTTTCGGTCTAATCGAAGTGAGAGATCGGTCCCACCGAGATTGCAATGTAAACTCTCTGTTTTCCTTTTGTAACATTTCGGTCTCACCGAAAGAGCAAATCGGTCCCACCGAGTTTACCTGACCAACTCTCTGGAAAGCTTATTACTAAAATTGGTCTCACCGAGTTTGTGTAATCGGTCTTACCGAGATTACGTTATGCTCTAACCCTAATCAAATCGGTCTTACCGAGTTGCATGTCGGTCCCACCGAAAATCCTAACGGTCACTAGGTTTACTAAATCGGTCCGACCGAGTCTGTTGAATCGGTCACACCGAGTTTGGTAAATTTTGTGTAACGGTTAGACTTTGTGTGGAGGCTATATATACCCCTCCACCTACTCATGTGTTGAGGCCAAGATATTCCATTCCTACCATATGAATCTTGATCTCTAGCCTTCCCCAAGTTGCTTTCCACTCAAATCTTCTTTCCACCAGATCCAAAACCTATGAGAGAGAGTTGAGTGTTGGGGAGACTATCATTTGAAGCACAAGAGCAAGGAGTTCATCATCAACGCACCATTTGTTACTTCTTGGAGAGTGGTGTCTCCTAGATTGGCTAGGTGTCACTTGGGAGCCTCCGACAAGATTGTGGAGTTGAACCAAGAAGTTTGTAAGGGCAAGGAGATCGCCTACTTCGTGAAGATCTACTGCTAGTGAGGCAAGTCCTTCGTGGGCGACGACCATGGTGGGATAGACAAGGTTTCTTCTTCGTGGATCCTTCGTGGGTGGAGCCCTCCGTGGACTCGCGCAACCGTTACCCTTCGTGGGTTGAAGTCTCCATCAACGTGGATGTACGATAGCACCATCTATCGGAACCACGCCAAAAACATCTGTGTCTCCAATTGAGTTTGAATCCTCCAAACCCTTCCCTTTACTTTCTTGCAAGTTGCATGCCTTAATTTCCGCTGCCTATATACTCTTTGCATGCTTGCTTGAATTGTGTGATGATTGCTTGACTTGTCCCAAGATAGCTAAAATCTACCAAACTCTAACATTGGGAAAATGTTAAGTTTTTAATTGGTCAAGTAGTCTAATCACCCCCCCTCTAGACATACTTCAAGGTCCTACAGATAGCTACAATTATAGCTTCATTTCATATTATTGTCCTGATCGTGATTCTTCTAAGGTTAGATATGCCTTGCTTTATATATGTTGGCTACATCGCATTGTTAGACAATGGAAAACTTGAGGCTAACAACCGTTACTTCAATGTTACTAGAGAACAAATGTGTGTGTGTGAGAGAGAGAGAGAGAGGGAGAGAGAGTCAGTGAAAATGGTTGTATGGGGTGCAATGAGGCGCTTCAACAAGGCAAGTGTGCCACAAGAACACTCTCAGGAGGCCCGCCATTGGCGGGCCCCAGCCCCTAGTGGGACCACAAATAGTACTCATATTTGATTGAAGCCTTGTAGCTAGAATCTTAGCGATGCCCTTTGCGATAATGTGGATCAGGCTAAATGCTCGGAACTCGGTGAGTTTTGTTGCCCCTTTGATCTTTGGAATCAGCACCATCGTGGTAGTGTTGAGAGCTTGGAAGTTACTTTGATTACCCACCATGAACTTTGAAATAGCCGCCATGACATTTTTAGGACTAAAATTGAGCCTAAAGCGAGCTCTCTCACATCCTCAACATTTTCGGCCGTTGGATTTCGTGTTTGATTAGTTTTCGACCGTTAGATCTTAGTCTAAGCGGTGGTTTACCGCGATCTGGCCTGGCTGTCTTAATAGACCGCTATTCTGGAAACTTCTTTTCTGAAGGCCTGTGGTTATTTGGGCTTCTATGGGCTGCTATCAAGCCTATGTAGATGCAGACCGATCACTGAAAACCATTCGCATGTCTTAAAAAAATAAAAAATAAAAAATAAAAACCATTTGCTCGAGGAATCGAGGGCATACAGAAAGCCGCCCCCTCTCCCCGACCTCTCGTCTCTCTCCCACGATGTGTGTGATCTGGCGCCGCCATTAACCTCGACGAGCATGAGGCGCAGGTGAACTAGGGGATCCCCTCCCTCAGGAGACCTCCTCCCCGATCTCTTGTTCCCTCTACGGACGGGCGAACTGGTGGTGTACCGCCACCGTGGCGACGCTGAAGCCGGTGAAATCCTGCATTTATCGCCCACGGCTGCCGTCCCTGCCATGACCCAGATTCCCACCAGTACGCCGCCCACCTAGAGGCACCCCTCGACTCCACCCCCTCCCCCACCCAAACGGCTGGATCATCACCTCGACTCTGCCCACCATAACATCGCTGCTGATTTTGGGGCTAAAGTTCAGATTGAATTTATGAATCAGTTTGGCACTCTGACACTCTTAGACCCAACGATTTCGTTGTGCTTATATCATTCCAGTCACAAATTTGGACAGGTGGTGGTCAACATAGTTCTGGTCAACTGATTCATGCAAATATTGAGGTTGGTTCTCATATTTTGGTTCCGGAATTTTTCAGTCTATATCGGCTGCCAGTCAGGTAATTTGTTCCCGTGATCTTGCATGCCTCCTATCTTCACGTTTTCAAATTATTCTTTCTGATAAAGAACCTAATTTCGAGCCTTTGCATTTGTTACCTTCCCTGAATTTATCTTTCTTCAGTTGCATCCTTCACATAGTATACTAGGTAAATTATGGGTCCCATATACAAGCTTGAAGCTTTTTTTAGTAACAGTACAACATTGAAGCTGTTGTATGGATACCGTTTATATTGGAGTTATTTATCCAAAACCATCACACTTCGGGGTAGGGTAACAACTTAGTACCACATTTGAACCAGGACACAAGAAACCACCAACTCTGTGCCTAACCAATAACACAGAGCACTGATTGTCTGATTTGCTCGTGAAAATAATGAAACCGACATGTGGACCCCATATGTCGGGCTGATGTGGCATGCTCGTGTGGACAATTTTGCTGAGTTGGATGGGGTCCCACCTGTCAGCTTTTGTCTTCTTCCTCTCTCTCCAATCAATCAACCAACCCCGACCACAACCTTATCCGCAACGCCGCCGGAGCCCAACCCCGGCAAGCCACCCCACCACCGGCGAGCCGCCCCAGCAACCTACCATCCATCTGAGGCGTCTCATGTGCGGGACCTCATCCTCGTGCTCGGACTAATGGAGGCGGAAGCGGTTGCAGCGTCGGGCCCCATGGACGCCACGACAGAGCACGCGCTGGCGATGCTGGAGGTGCTCTGCGCGTATACCTGGCCATGGGAAGCCCGGCCCGGCCGGCCCGGCCCGAAAAAGCCCGACCCGGCCCGGCCCGACGCTGCCCCAGGGCCGGGCTCGGGCCTAGATTTTGAGCCCGAAGGTCGGGCCGGGCCGGGCCTGGGCCCGTCATTTTTGCGCTTTCCTGAAGGTCGGGTCGGGCCGGCCCGAAGCCCGACGGGCTTTTAGGTGTTCGGGCCGGGCTCAGGCCTAAAAAACAGGCCCGTTGGTCGGGCCGGGCCGGGCCTGGGCCTGGGTTTTTTGCGTCGGGCTTGGCTAGGCCCGGCCCGAAGCCCGGCCCGGCCCGAGGTATGGCCAGGTTCTCCTTGCCACGACTGCATAAGCCGGCTCCCCGGTGAGCTGCCGCGCGGCCTTGCCTCCTGGTCGTGGAGCCACTTACAGACACGCCCATAGCCTGTTTGCTGAAATGCCCATGAGAAAAATGGGAAAGAAAAAAGTGAAAAATATAAACACTCAAGTCATTGACAGGTGGGACCTCATCCAACTCAGCAAAAATTTCCACACAAGCATCCCACGTCAGCCCGACAGATGGGGCCTACATGTCGGTTTCACTGTTTTCGCGAGCAAATCCGACAATCAGTGCTCCGCGTTATTGGTTAGGCACAGAGTTGGTGGTTTCTTGTACCCTGGCTCAAATGGGGTAAATAACTCTTTATATTGTAATATAAGTATGCAGGTGAAGCTTTTGATGCAGTGGTTGAAATATTTCTACCAATTATGTGTTCATCTGTACTGTAAGTACATGACCACAATAAAAAATGGGAATGATATTGTGAGCAGCACCATGGTAATTCCTCTATTAATTAGGGAGACAAAATATGCACCCGGTGAATTTATCAAGCAACGAAGATCGCCGCTCTCTTTTCCAAGATTGCAAGTCATTTAGCTCGATGCCTCGCATATCCACTAACTTAATTTCTGTGTTTTTTTCAGCTAATAGTTTCATTCTTTCAATGCAGGATTGTCTTACTTACATGAGCATTGACACTACTTGGTGTAACGGGCACAATGGCTTGCATACTCTTTGAGTAAATTCTAAAATTATACAAATTCCAATCTTTGAGTAAATTCTTATACATAGCATTCTTGTGTGCACTCAGTACTTTGGTTGATTTGGGAGGAAAGAAACAAGCACAGTTTCTACAAAAACTGACACTTTGTGCATGAACCTGAGCCCTCGAGGACAGAAGAAAGAACACCTATGCTACAGACATCTGATCATATCAATACAACCAGATTAATTGTTGCTATCCTCTCAAGTCTCCATAGTTCCCTCTCTTCTTTCCGTAACTGCTTCCATGTATTTCTTATCTGAGTAAAATCAAATACTATTTTTAGTTTTATTAAAAACCAGCTTCTGCCATTTGATATTACCTACCATTTGATATCTCTCACATCTATTATTTTCACCTTGCATGAATTCAAAATCTTAGGATAGCCAATTCTTTAATTTATTTAGGTAATTTTACGGTATTTAGTATTATTTCAGAACTGTCAAGTCCTAGAGTAGCATGGTAACGCGGCTTTCCATGATTACTGAATTCAGTGAAGCGGAACAATTTAAATAGCAGTTAACAAGTTGTGGAATCACCCTGACCCTTCAACAGTTTCTTTGACAATTTACCAGTGAATTTGGTTAACCTATCATTCTTCCATTCTTTAAGAGATGAGAAAAATTCACTATAAATGGAGACATGTAAAGCTCATCGCAGAGCAGCTTGCAGCGGTTGGGGCCATCGTCGAGGTAAGCGGCCTAGGTGCGGTCATGTTGAGCATGCGCTTGCCCCGCTGCGTGGCGTAGAATAGCTCCTGCTCAAACGCCTGCTCACCGTCAGTGAGGAGGCGATGTCCAAGCTTCGGGTGCACCCGAGACAGCGCGACAACGCGGCCACACCAGCCTGCGCATGCCCCCGCCAGCGAAGCAACTGTAGTGCGGGAACGACGCCGTGGCGCCGTGCTCGCCGCGAAGAAGCCGCTGCCACTGAGGGGCCGGCTGCTGTAGTCCGTCATGGAGGCGGGGCCCCTGCTGCAGAACCTGCTCGTGGCCGGGCCGCTCCGGCGCTGGTGCAACCCGACATTAGCGTGTGATACAAGACTTCTGCTCGGTATGGATGAATATTTTCAGTTTGAACAACGCAACTAGATTACATTGCTTCCTGTCGAATAACAATGCAACACACGCATCAGCAAAGTCATCGTTCAGAAAAACTGGCACTACATACACTTCATTCAGAATTCCTGGATTTAGAACACAGCTTCACACAGTAGATTTCACCTACCAAAGTACGTAGTAGGAAACTAAATCGATGGACGGAACGAAAAAGCAAACTAAATCGATGGATGAACTGACGATCATGGCTGGGGATCGAAGAATTGATGTGGCAGGAGGCAGGCACTCAGTCGAGCACCTCGAGGGCGTCGTACTAGGGGCCGGAGATGGCGTCGACCATGATGGACGAGGGGGTGGGCACGCCGTCGGCCTCCAGGAAGAGATGCACTGGGTTCTTCGAGTAGCCGCTCAGCAGCACTAGGTCCTTGGCCAGTGCGCCCTCCACCGCCATGTTCTGGATCTTGTTGAAGACTGCCTGCAGGTTGGCGCCGCGCTGCGGAGTCACGGCCGCCAGCAGGTGCAGCTTCTCCACCAGCAACGTGTCCTGCACCTTGTGCAACTGGTGGGTGGGGCGTCGAAGGTGATGACGCGCCCCTTCTAGGGATCCTGGCTCAGCTCCGTGCTCAGCGACCACCGGCAGCATCTTGAGCATCGATGTCAAGCGTGCTGTCGAGGAAGAGTAGCCGAAGCGGCGTTTCCAAGCGAAGGTTGCGAGAGCGGGAGGCGGAGGTATAATTGCCGTTGGAGCGGCGGAGGGAGTTGGGGCCGAGCTGGAAGAAGTTGCTGAGCAGGTCGGACCGTCGGAGTCAAGCTTGAGGTCGGAGCAGCGGGGGTTGCCCTCTCTGTATATGTACTTCCTGTCAGGCAACCTTGACGGCTCTGGCTCCGGCGATCACCGGAGATTCTCAAGAGTGGATGCGAGAGAGGGAGAGAGGCACTTTTGCGCTGCGAACTTCTGCAGCTATTCTGTGTTTGTTGCTTTTATTCAGAGACTGGAACCGAATTACCAACGGAAACGCGGAGCTAGTGCGAGTAGTGGACGCCGCCATCCCAGCGCCCCTCGCGTTTCGCCCGCCATGGCGCCTTGACCGTGCGTTCCTGCCATCCCACGATCGGGTCAGGGCGCCGCTAAAAACTCTAACAGAACCGAGACGCAGCCCGGGCTTTATCTGACGAAACTGAAACTACTGACGAAACTGAACCTATCGACACCTAAAACCCTAAACCTGAACTTTTGAAGTTTACCCAACAATCACCCCCTAAACTGAACGTTCAGGGTGTTGCCTCGATCATGCCGATGCTTGAGCGGAGCTGCTGCAGTCGAACGCGACCAAGGGGCTTGGTGAGCATGTCTGCAAGTTGAAATTCTGTTGCCACATACTCAAGTTCGATCTTCTTCGTCTCCATGCAATCTCTGATGAAATGATACCTGAGCTCGATGTGCTTCGATCTGTCGTGTATCACTGGGTTCTTCGCCAGGGAGATTGCGGATTTGTTGTCAACCTTGAGTCTCACTGTCTTCTCCTCCATTTCTCTGAACTCCCCGAGCAGGCGCGCGAGCCATATTCCCTGACAGGCAGCTGTGGTTGCTGCGACATACTCTAATTCGCAGCTAGAGAGTGCCACAATCTTCTGTTTCTGCGACTGCCAGGTTATCGCTCCTCCTCCGAGCAAGAACAAGGGCCCGGAGGTGCTCTTGCGGGTGTCCACATCGCCGCCAAGGTCACTGTCGCTGTATCCGGTGAGTTCAGGCTCACCAGCTCCTCTGTTGTACTTGCAACCCAGATGCAGGGTGCCGGCAATGTACCTCAAGATGTGCTTGACGGCAGTGCGGTGTTCTTCAGTGGGTGCCTCCATGAAGCGCGAGACGTACCCAACCGAGAAGGTCAGGTCAGGGCGCGTGTGCACCAGATAACGTAGGTTGCCGACGACGCTGCGGTACTCCGTCGCATACACTGGTGGCGCCGTGCTCTCCTTCGATAGCTTGAAGCGAGGCTCCATGGGTACGTGACAGGGCTTGCAGCCAGCCATGCCACTCTTCTCCAGGAGTTTCCGTGCATACGCGCTCTGCGAGATGACAATGCCATCCTCTGTCTGCTTCACCTCAATTCCAAGATAGAAACTTAGCAAGCCCAGGTCAGACATCTTGAACAGCTTCCGCATCTCTCCTTTGAACTTGGTGATCTCTTCTGTGTCAGATCCGGTGATCACCAGGTCGTCCACATATACGCCCACGATGAGGCGAGTGGTCGCCGTGCCCCGTGCGCACACTGCGTGCTCTGACGGGCAGCGCGTGAACCCCAGCTTGCCCAGACACGTGTCCAGCTTGGTGTTCCACGCTCTGGGAGCCGGCTTCAGACCGTACAGCGCCTTGTTCAGGCGCAGGACAAGGTGCTCCTTGCCGGCGACGACGAACCCCGGTGGCTGCTGGACATAGACTTCTTCCTAGAGCTCGCCATTCAGGAACGCCGATTTGACATCCATGTGATGAACGGCCCAACCCGCGTTCGCCGCGAGTGCCAGCAGCACCCGTACTGACTCAAGGCACGCTACTGGGGCGAACACCTCGTCGTAGTCGATGCCGTGCTGCTGTACATAGCCCTTCACCACGAGCCGGGCTTTGTGCTTGAGTATTTCCCCGCGCGCGTCCTTCTTGACCTTGTAGATCCACTTCAAGCCAATGGCGCGGTGTCCTGGAGGGAGAGATGTGAGCTGCCATGTTTGATTGTCCTCGATCGAGCTCATCTCTTCGATCATGGCGCCCCTCCAACCTGCTTCTTGCTCTGCTTCAGTGAATGAGCTCGGTTCTTCGGCAGCCAGCAGGTGAAGCTCTTCGTCTGGATCGTCAGCCGGGCCGAAATCCAGCACGTTCTGCAGGGTGCGGAATCGATGCTCGCGCTCTATGTCGTCAGCCGCATCGAGCACGTTGTCGCTGAATGATGTCGGTGGCGACACCAGCTCCACCCCCTGGACTGACAGGTGCTGGAGTTGTCGGTGCTGGGCTTGACGATCCTGTAGTTGATGGCGCTGGAGACGCTGGTGGTGTGGCCGAAGGCATGGTGGCCGCACTTCCCCCATCTGTCACCCCTGGATGTTCGCTCACCAGGTGCTTGACCACGAACGTGTCGGCGCCGCTGAGTGTGCTGACGACGCCTTCCTCTTTTGCCCAGTCCCAGCGCGCTCCTTCATCGAACACTGCGTCGCGCGTGATGTGCACGCGCCCAGTTGTCGGATCATAGGCCCTGTAGCCCTTCGTGCCGTGCTCGTAGCCGACGAAGATCATCGGCCGGCTGCGATCATCGAGTTTCTTCAGTCCGGGGTGCGTGTCCTTCACATGCACTACACACCGGAAGGTGCGCAGATAATGCATATTCGGCTTGCGTCCATGCCATTCCTCGAATGGCGTCACGCCATCCAGGCTCTTGGTGGGCGCGCGGTTCAGAAGGAACACTGACCGCTTCGCCCCAGAACTCGCCGGGGACGCACTTGGCCTTCAGGAGACTCCGGGCCATGCCCACCACCGTGTCGTTTCGACGCTCCACCACACTGTTCTGCTGTGGTGAGTACGGGGCGGTGAGGTGGCGGCTGACGCCCAGCTCGGCGCAGTACGCCGTGAAGGAGCCGGACGTGAACTCTCCGCCGCGGTCCGTCCGCAGCGTCCGCAACTTGCGCCCTGACTCGGACTCCGCGAGAGCTTGCACGCGCTTGATCGCTCCTGCGGCCTCGTCCTTTGTTGCAAGCAGAACGAGCCACATGAACCTGGTGGCGTCGTCCACCAGCAGGAGGAAGTATTTCTTCCCGCTCGGTGTCGTCGGCGTGATCGGCCCGCAAAGGTCGCCGTGCACGAGCTCCAGCCGCTCCTGTGCACGGTGCTTGGCCTGTTGTGCGAACGCGGAGCGCCGCTGCTTGCCCACCAGGCACGCGTCGCACAGCTGATCGACATGCTCAAGCATGGGTAGGCCTTGCACCATGTCCTGGCACGCTAGCTTGCGCAGGGCGTCGAAGTTGAGATGCCCGTAGCGCGCGTGCCAGGTCCACGCCGTGTCCCCGCCGTTGTGCGCTGCAAGACACACAGGCTGCGCGATCCGTAACGCAACTGAGTACAGACGATTCGGGGCTCTCTGTACCTTGGCGAGGAGGCGCCGCTCCCGGTCGCGCATGCGCAGAACGCCATCCTGGATCAGCACCTGGCAGCCGCTCTCGTCGAGCTGGCCCAGGCTGATTATGTGGGAGCGTAGGCGCGGGATGTAGTACACCCCAGTGATTGCCCGATGCTCGCCGGTCTTGCACGCCAGCAGGATGGTTCCCCGCCCGCAGATGTTGACGACCGAGCCATCGCCAAACTTGACGGTGCCTGTGACCGCCATGTCGAGCTCGGCGAAGACGGCGCGATCGCCGGTCATGTGGTTGGAAGCGCCTGTGTCCAGGTACCACACGCCGCTTCCAGCGCCGCTGCTCCCCTCATGCCCGAGGTGTACCTGGACAGCGTCCTCGATGAGGTGGATCAGCGCGGCGTTCTTGCTGACGGAGTCGTGGTCGGAGAGCCCGCAGGTTTGGGCCATCAGTAGGCTCTGTTCCTCGTCCTCGCCGCCGGCCTGGATGAGGTTCGCCTGCTCCTTGAACCGGGCCTTGCACTCGCGCGCCCAGTGCCCCACCTGCTTGCAGTAGCGGCAGATGTCCTTGGACTTGTCCCCGCTGCTGGTGCCCCGACCGCCGCTCTGGCCATGGCCGCCGCGTCCGCGACCGCGCCCTCTGCCGCGCCCACGGCCACGACCGTTGCTGCTGGACGATCCGTCCCCTTCACACAGTTTCAGACGTGCAAACCACTCCTCCTCCGTGAGGAGCAGCTTGCCACCGCCGCCATCACCCCTGGAGGGAGTGCCGTCCAGGTCGTACCTCTCCTCGGCGGCCTTCAGCCGCCCGATGAGCTCCTCGAGCGCCAGCGTGTTGAGGTCGACCAGCGTCTCGATCGCACACGCCATCTACGAGTAGGCCTTGGGAACGACCAAGAGGAACTTGCGGACGACAGCGGGCTCGCCAATCTTGTCACCAAGCAGCCCAAGCTGTGTTACCAGAGAGGATAAGCGCATACCCAAGTCGTCGATGCTCTCGCCGTCGTTGAACCTGATCGCCTCTTACTGCCGGCGCAGTGACGTCGCCTTGGCCTCACGAACGCGTGCCACGCCCAGTCGCATGGTCTTGATCGTGCCCCAGGCGTCCTTCGCAGTGGGCTTGACGGCGAGCGTGGACGTCATCTCCGGCGGCACTGATCGCAGCAGGCAATCCATTGCCGTGCGATCTGTTTCTCGCTCCGGTGTCCCGTCATTGACGGCGACCCAGAGCTGGCGCGCCTCCAGCATCACTTGCATCAGGAGGGCCCAGTCCGCATAGTTCGTGCGCGTCAGCATGGGCCAGGCCCCGCCGGTGTCGCGGACGACGTGCTGGTGTACAACCATGGCGCCGCCGCCGCCACTGTTCCCTGAATCCACCACGGTCTTGCCCGGGCTGTCAGGTCCTGCCATCTTCATAGGTGATCGAGCAACGGGGCTCTGATACCAATTGTCAGGTAACCTCGACGGCTCTGGCTCCGGCGATCACCGGAGATTCTCAAGAGTGGATGCGAGAGAGGGAGAGAGGCACTTTTGCGCTGCGAACTTCTGCAGCTTTTCTGTGTTTGTTACTTTTATTCAGAGACTGCAACCGAATTACCAACGGAAACGCGGAGCTAGTGCGAGTAGTGGACGCCGCCATCCCAGCGCCCCTCGCGTTTCGCCCGCCATGGCGCCTTGACCGTGCTTTCGTGCCATCCCACGATCGGGTCAGGGCGCCGCTAAAAACTCTAACAGAACCGAGACGCAGCTCGGGCTTTATCTGACGAAACTGAAACTACTGACGAAACTGAACCTATCGACACCTAAAACCCTAAACCTGAACTTTTGAAGTTTACCCAACACTTCCTTCTGTGAGTAATACAGTGCACACATGTTACGCCATTCTTCTAGCTTCTCGGTGGATCAGGTGGTGCGGAGCCTGGACTCCGTCGAGACGATCGCCGTGAAGAAGCTCTGGCCCGCCACGACGGCCGCTGCCGCCATGTTCAACCACGCCGGCCGGGACTCATCTCAGCAGAGGTGCGCACCCTGGGTTCCATCCGGCACAAGGACATCGTGCGCTTCATCGGCTGCTGCTGCCTGCTGGAACAGGGGCACGCAGCTGCTCGTGCACTTCCTCCGGCTATTGTAAACTTTCATGGCCTCCTGAATTCGCTTGGATATTGGCAAAATAAGATGGATGGGACAGACCTCTGTTGACTACACTTGAATCTTGTGTTTTCTAGGAAACTCAAGAGTAAAAGGTTCAAAGCTAGACCACAGTCATGCTTATTTGGCACGTTGCAAGTACGTACTGCAACACTGCATCTTTCAAAGAAGAAAAGCTCCACACACATAACTACCAGTAAGTTGGGGTCACCTTATCCGGATATTGAACATATTTGATGTCCTACATCCCATATTTGCTTCACCTTACTGTTTGTCTTCAGTTTCGTGCAACGCGAAGTAAGGGAGATGCTCCCTATGGGGAGACCGACTAGGGACAGATTGCTCAAGCCTCAAGGTCATCGATGATTCTCAAGGCAGCAATGAAGATACTGCCCTCCACGGTTCTAGAAGCAATGATGATTCTGAAGGCAGCAGCAATGAAGATACTGTCCTCCACGGTTCCGGAAGCAATGGTGATGACGATACCACAATCCGCATATCAAACAGCAACAACCCTGAGGATACAAATCCCCCTAGTTCCACTTCTGGTCTCTGCTCAATCACGCAGGCATCCTGAAACGTGAACAGAAGCAAACCCCTGAAGAAACTGTGTAATGATAGTGTGCTTGGTTTCTGTACTTCCATCCTATTGTAAGCTAGCAAGTGTTTTAATGCTTGATCCCTAATGCACCCGGCAAGTTGTTACCAATCAATTAGAAGTACTTTATTGGTGGGGCATGTACCTAATCTGCACCAGAGCATCAACCTAAGTTTTTCATTTTGTTCATCATTGCCAGACCAATTTGCCGAGCCAAGATCTACCACTACAGTCCATGACACAGAATAACGCGCATTCAGCGTCGCTAACAACACCTATCTTATTTAGTGAGAACAATACCAATGTTTGTTAGCTGGCATGGTGGGAGACGACGGAACTTTGGTTGGTTTCCATAGATACTTCTGTCACCTGACAGAGTGACAAACCGACGCACTCCTTCGGTGTCTGCAGATACAAATGCAGGGTCCTGCAATACGAGGTTAAGAGGGTTAGAGAAGTACTGCCTCCGTAAAGAAATATAAGAGCATATAGATCACTACTTTAGTGATCTAAATGCTCATATATTTCTTTACGGAGGGGTACAGCATTATTTTGTTGATGAACATCAAAAAGAGAAAAATCCTGGGTGGTAGATGTTTACCTGAACAGGTCCACTGTGATCTCCAGCCTACTGGAACAATTATCTATGCATGCCTATTGTCAGGGGCGTCTTTAGAAGGAGTGCAAGTGCACCACTCAACATAGGCATATAAATAGCAGCAATGATCCGAAAATAACAACCCAGGCCCTGGATGGGAAAGCATGTTTGCTATGACACAATGCCAAAGTATCTGCATGGTGCAGGCTTACATCAACTGCATTGACCAAAGGAGTCCAATATACAACAGAAGTAGAGCAAGTGTGTAACTGAACGTGAAGTAGAGATCACAAACAAATTTCCATAGGAGCTAGCATAGTGACATTACCTTGTGGAGAACTGGAAATGTTTCGACTTCAGTTAAATAGCTACCTCATTGTCAACCAATGAACATATTGAAAAACATATATGCAAAGTTAGCCTTCACGCTGAATCAACATTGCAAGGAAGTCATTTGCGTCAGGCAAGGCTTGCTAATGCATAATCTCGAATAACATTATGAAGACAGGAAGAAAGGGAAAATTGTACCAGAATATCACACTGCCTACTGCGACAGAAAAGGGGAAAGAGTCGACAACAGAGCATCTATATTGCTATGTTTATCTACAATTGAGAATCAACTACTATACCTAACAAATTGAGCAGTAAACGAAAAACTTCTTGACTAAAGCCAAACAACAAGCATCTAGCACGACAGGACACTATACTTACCCTTTATCTAGGAATACCGGATCACGCCAACAAAATGCATACATCTAAACAAACAACATATACCAGTACAACGGTGAATCGGTGAATGTACTCGATGAGAATGTACGCAGTACGCCTATAGGCCATAAATATTTGCAACATTTGGAGACAATCCATCGGAATACAAACTAAATATGTGCATCAACCAAGAATCTGCATAAACCAAAAAAAATATCTACAGCCTCATGGTTTTCTTCACTGTTTCAGTACATCGAAATATACACCTGCATCCATCTTGTGCTAGGACAAGCACTCTGTTCTTCATGGACGAAGAGATCCATGGTCAGATTTGAACATCACTCTATTGTAGGCAGGAAGGAATCAATTATATTCAAAGATGTGCTAGAAACTATCCATCATTGTGTATCTAAATGACTCACAATGGTCTTATTTGCAATAGGAGGAGTTCTTGGGGCCGGGCTTCTCTGATGCACTGTTCCATTGTCACAACTCACAAGAAAGGTGGCGGATGCTGAGAGAAATTTAGGAGGAAATCAATTTTTGCATCAGAAAGTTCTTGCAATGTAGCGAAACAAATGGAAAGCTAAATTAATTAAATATACAAATGCCTCTCTTAGAACTGGAAACTCAAAGTTCCGAGCAATTACCATATGAACAATAATAATTATAAGAAGCCATTAGTTGTCAAAACTACTGTCTAGGTAGGCACCCCACTGGAACTAACTCGATACCTTGCAGAGGAGCAGAAACTTCACCATGACCCATAGCAACTAAATTTAGCCACCACACAGCTTGCATTTTCTGATGCAATCATTTCCACAAAGCAAAAGAGCATCAAGATTCTAATAAAATGAATGTAACAAACACATGGAACTAACATGAAAAAAAGGACATCATGGACCATTGCTGTGATCCCAATTTCTGATGCAATCATTTTGCTAAATTGCGAAAGAATCGATATCATGTTGAAACAAATAAATGTTGATGAGAACCAAACGAAACGTTGCAAAGAGGAGCAGGACAGTATGGAACTTAAGCATCAAGAACTGAGCTCTAATTAGTTCTATGGTCTATGATAAGTTTAGGTGAAACTTGCTTGAGTTGTAAGCATCAAGACCTGAGCTCTAATTTGTTCTATGGTCTATGATAAATTTAGGTGATACCGGCTTGAATTGTAAGCACCAAACCCATTAAAATGAAAAAGGATGATACACATCATGTTGCAACAGACTTGTAAATTAAGGCATCATATTTACAAATCTCAGATTAATAAGATAATGTTTATGGGCTCTGTGAATGAATAATAAGTTAGGAGTCAAGACCTGCGCTGTGTGTTTGCAGCTTAGCCTCGATGGTGCCCTTGTTGGTGTTGCCACACTACACAATGCACATCATCTTCTGCAGAAGTGCTGATGTTAGGAAGAAACAACATGAAAGATAGAGTATGAAGAAAAGAGGATGAATACTTGACATGTAAATATTCAAAATAGTCCCTGGCCAAAAGTATGCACATCAGTTGAGGCAAAAGTCTCTGCAGTATTTTTAAGACCTTTTCAACCATACGTGGAAATCATGCCATGCCAATGATTATTTTTTCCGACCATAGGGGTAAGTCGTGCATACAAGTAATCAAAACAAACTTGCAGAGCAGCAGAATGGTAATATCTTTGTTACAGGTTTTTTGACTTGAAATATACTAGATCTGCTGTACTGTGTTGCTTTCCTTGCGATGGACAAGCAGCGGCTAGAGGAGAACACTTCTTACATGGACTTCAAGGTACATCTCATCATTTATTGCAAATGGTTGCATGATTGATCAATCTTATGCCTCTCATGTAATTATCAAAAGATACTGAAGAAAACGCGAGCGCAGCTGGAGGGGGAGCTTCTGTTGGACGATGTGATGCAGATTGAAGATATGCCATCAATACGAACAGCTTTGCTAGCGGCAATATCTGTTGGTAATGATGACGCGCTCATGATTCGCGTGCATAGACCCTCCCTTCCTTTGATTTCTCGGATAGAATTTTTCGTGACATGTAGGGTCATGGCTTGCTGCTGTAATGTTGAATTTGGTCCCGACTGCAAACAAGTCATTTGTATCTCACCAAAAAGAATTAGTACTGCTAGCCACCTGATGCCGAAGTTGGTTGAGTCCACGATGTTGATAAAATACTGGCAGCCAATCTGTTCATGAACAGCAAGCAACTTGCTGATGTGCACTAAGCTGATGAAACCCACACGTCTTCTGTCACTGCGATTCTCAGTCGTTATCGCAGCCACCAACAACGCTCGACCCAGGGATCTTTGACAATTGTGCACTTTCATCACCTTCTCAGCCTGTCCACATTCACCTCGGAGCATCTGCATATATGTTGGACAACACCACATACATGCCATACTTGTTGGGGTCCAGTACTCCAGTTTCAACATCTCTTGCACAGCCCGTTTCGTGACATCAATGTCGCCGTGGCTCTTGCAGGCTGTAAGCAGAGCCCCCCAGATCACAGTATCCGCCTTGCATGTCATCCCACGTATTATATCTGGTGCTTCCGATAGGAGTCCACTCCGGCCAAGGAGGTCTACCATGCACCCATAGTGTTGGATGCTCGGAGTCACCCCAAAGTCCTCTAAAGATGCGAACACTTTGCGGGCCTCGTCGAGCAGCCCTGTGTGGCAGTACGCTGACAGAACCCCGCAAGGTGACAAGTGCGGTTGCATTCGGCAGCACGGCCTCCCGGCGCATCCTTGCCAGGCCCATGGTGTGCCAATGCTGAGATTAGGGCGTTCCATGTTGCCATATGCCGCTCCAGCATGCCCTTAAACATCGTCACCGCCCCCTTGATCGCCTCATTCTTTGCATATATGTCGACTAATGTCGTGCCAAGGATCACCCCCACAGGCGACGCCATTTCCTCCACTCCATGATATCATGCACACGCCGCCCACCTGACTCCAACCATGTGCAGGCTGACAACACCGATGCCATCCCCACAACACTGGGCTCGGACCCCTCGTTAAGCATATCATCAAATGCTCTCATGGGGTCCTGGTACCACCCATTCTGCGCATAGCCGGAGACCACCGTGGTATACATCACCAGGCTTCGAACTGGCAATTCATCGAACACCTTGGGCGTGTTGGAACCACCAGCCCTAACCCAAGCTCGCTGTGGCCCTCTCACTCTCTGTGTCACAAACCGAGGAGGAAGAATGAGGAAGGGAGAAGAAGACGCAGGTGGACAGGGTATTTTTTCCGGCGCACGAATTCCACAGCCGCAACAACGGCCGCTTCACTCAAGCTCGAACTTGAGCACCACCACCACCATTACAACGATCACCGTGCGGGTTTTATACCCAGAGCCAGCGTCCCGGGCACGCACCCACGCTCCCTCTCCATCGCGCCCGCGATACGCCCGCCTCGCTCGTGACCACGACGTGCTCTAACGCGCGTAGCTCACGGCGGGCTTCCAACAGATCGCGCATGAGCACCCCGCACGGCTCGCCAACGGCCTGGCCCTAGTCCTACGCACGGGGTTCACGCACACACGCGCACCCCCATGCTTCTCACGCGCACACACACGCAACCCGTCACGGGCCCGACGCATACGACACGCCCAGCGCGCGCCCATACATGCGCTGGACGCGTCCGACACGGCGCCGCGGCTTAGAGGAGACCGGCGACCTCAACGTCGACGTCCGCCAGCAGCGCTCGCTTTGCCGCCTGCGCCTTCGGCAGCTGGGGGCACTCACGCTTGAAGTGGCCGCGCTCGCCGCATTTGTAGCAGCGTCCCCGCCGCTTGTTCCCGCCGCCCGATGCCGTGCTCGCCGTGTCGTTGTCGTCGTGGTCGTTGAAGCCGCCACCGCCTTGACGTTGCTGCCGCGCCTCCACTGTGCCGCCGTGTACATCAGCTGACCATCCGCCCGCTCGCCGCCCGCTTGTCCGCGCCATCGCAGCCTCTCCTCGAACGCCTGTAGCCGCCCGAGAGCTTCCTCGAATGCCATGGAGTTCACGCCGCAGAACTGCTCCATTCCGGCGACGGCGGGGACAGAGTCTATGAGCTTCTTCACCATCGCCGGATCGTCCAACGTCGACCCCAGCCCGGCATAGCAAGCCGCCATGCCGCTGATCTTGCTAGCGAAAGCGTCCAGCGTCTCGCAGCTCTCCATCCGCAACATCTCGAAGTCGATGCGGAGCGTGGCCAACCGTGCCGCCCTGACGCAATTGGCTCCGACGAACCGCGCCTTGAGGCTGCTCCACACCTCCGCCCCCGTCTTCTTGATGCGACATGTAGGAGGAGATCCTCAGCGAGCGCGCCGAGCAAGTACGCCCGCGCCGGCTTGTCCTTCTTGGCGATCAGCGCCGCCGCCGCGTCCTCCACAGGCACCACCGCTTCCCACAGCCCGGCTGGATCCAGGTTCGCCTCCACCTTTATTGCCCACGTGGTGTAGTTCTTGTAGGGGAACGTAGCATAAATTCAAAATTTTACTACGTGTCACCAAGATCTATCTATGGAGAAACCAACAACGAGGGGAAGGAGAGTGCATCTACATACCCTTGTAGATCGCTAAGCGGAAGCTTTCAAGAGAACGGGGTTGAAGGAGTCGTACTTGTCGTGATCCAAATCACCGGAGATCCTAGTGCTGAACGGACGGCACCTCCGCGTTCAATACACGTACAGCCCGGTGACGTCTCCCATGCCTTGATCCAGCAAGGAGAGAGGGAGAGGTTGAGGAAGACTCCATCCAGCAGCAGCACAACGGCGTGGTGATGGTGGAGGAGCGTGGTGATCCAGCAGGGCTTTGCCAAGCACCGCGGGAGAAGAGGAGTACTTGGGAGAGGGGGAGGGCTGCGCCAGAACTTGGGGTGCGGCTGCCCTCCCACCCCTCCACTATTTATAGGTGGGGGGAAGAGGGGGCCGGCCCCCCTAGATCCCATCTACGGTTGGGGCGGCGGCCAAGGGGGGGGGGGAGGAGTGCCTCCCAAGTCAAGTGGAGGCCCTCCCCCTTAGGGTTTCCCCCTTCCCATGCGCATGGGCCTTGGGGGGGCTGGTGCCCCTGGCCCATTAAGGCTAGGGCGCCCCCCTACAGCCCATGCTACTCTATTGGACGTGGTGGAATAATTTCCGGACCTCCGGACCCCTCCGGAATCCTCCGAAACCTTCTGTAAGCTTCCCGGTACAATACCGAAAAAACCCGAACTTTTCCCGGAACCCGTACAACAACTTTCCATATATAAATCTTTACCTCCGGACCATTCCGGAACTCCTTGTGACGTCCGGGATCTCATCCGGGACTCCAAACAACATTCGGTAACCACATACAAACTTCCTTTATAACCCTAGCGTCATCGAACCTTAAGTGTGTAGACCCTACGGGTTCGGGAGACATGTAGACATGACCGAGACGTTCTCCGGTCAATAACCAACAGCGGGATCTGGATACCCATGTTGGCTCCCACATGTTCCACGATGATCTCATCGGATGAACCACGATGTCCAGGACTCAATCGATCCCGTATACAATTCCCTTTGTCTAACGGTATTGTACTTGCCCGAGATTCGATCGTCGGTATACTGATACCTTGTTCAATCTCGTTACCGGCAAGTCTCTTTACTCGTTCCGTAACACATCATCCCGTGATCAACTATTTGATCACATTGTGCACATTGTGATGATGTCCTACCGAGTGGGCCCAGAGATACCTCTCCGTCACACGGAGTGACAAATCCCAGTCTCGATTCGTGCCAACCCAATAGACACTTTCGGAGACACCTGTAGTGCACCTTTATAGCCACCCAGTTACGTTGTGACGTTTAGTACACCCAAAGCATTCCTACGGTATCCGGGAGTTGGACAATCTCATGGTCTAAGAAAATGATACTTGACATTAGAAAAGCTTTAGCATACGAACTACGATCTTTGTGCTAGGCTTAGGATTGGGTCTTGTCCATCACATCATTCTCCTAATGATGTGATCCCGTTATCAACGACATCCAATGTCCATGGTCAGGAAACCGTAACCATCTATTGATCAACGAGCTAGTCAATTAGAGGCTTACTAGGGACATGGTGTTGTCTATGTATCCACACATGTATCTGAGTTTCCTATCAATACAATTATAGCATGGATAATAAACGATTATCATGAACAAGGAAATATAATAATAACTAATTTATTATTGCCTCTAGGGCATATTTCCAACAGTCTCCCACTTGCACTAGAGTCAATAATCTAGTTCACATTGCCATGTGATTAACACTCACAGGTCACATCGCCATGTGACCAACATCCAAAGAGTTTACTAGTGTCATTAAACTAGTTCACATCATCATTTGATTAAGACTCAATGAGTTCTGTGGTTTGATCATGTTTTGCTTGTGAGAGAGGTTTTAGTCAACGGGTCTGCAACTTTCAGATCCGTATGCACTTCGCAATTCTCTAGGTCATTCTGTAAATGCTGCTTCCACGCTCCACTTGGAGCTATTCCAAATGGTTGCTCCACTATATGTATCCGGTTTGCTACTCAGAGTCATTCGGATAGGTGTTAAAGCTTGCATCGACGTAACTCTTTACGTCGAACTCTTTATCACCTCCATAACCGAGAAACATATCCTTATTCCTCTAAGGATAATTTTAACCGCCATCTGGTGATCCACTCCTTGATCACCTTTGTACCCTCTTGCCAGACATGTGGCAAGGCACACATCAGGTGCGGTACTCAACATGGCATACAGTATAGAGCCTATGACAAAAGCATAGGGGACGACCTTCGTCCTTCCTCTTTCTTCTGCCGTGGTCGAGCTTTAAGTCTTAACATCATACCTTACAACTCAGGCAAGAACTCCTTCTTTGACTGATCCATCTTGAACACCTTCAAGATCATGTCAAGGTATGTGCTCATTTGAAAGTACTATTAAGCATTTTGATCTATCTTATAGATCTCGATGCTTATTGTTCAAGTAGCCTAATCCAGGTTTTCCATTGAAAAACACTTTTCAAATAACCCTATATGTTTTCTAGAAATTCTACATCATTTCTGATCAACAATATGTTTACAACATATACTTATCAGAAATTCTATAGTGCTCCCACTCAATTCTTTGGAAATACAAGTTTCTCATAAATTTGTATAAACAAAAAATCTTTGATCATCTTATCAAACTGCATATTCCAACTCTGAGATGCTTACTCCAGTCCATGGAAGGATCGCTGGAGCTAGCATACCTTTTAGCATCCTTAGGATCGACAAAACCTTTCTGATTGTATCACATACAACCTTTCCTTACGAAAACTGGTAAGGGAACTCGTTTTGACATCCATCTGCCAGATTTCATAAATGCAGCTAATGCTAACATGATTCCGACGGACTTTAAGCATCGCTATGGATGAGAAAATCTCATCGTAGTCAACTCCTTGAACTTGTGAAAGACTCTTCGCCACAAGTCGAGCTTCATAGATGGTGACATTACCATCCACGTCCGTCTTCTTCTTAAAGATCCATTTATCTCAATGGCTTGCCGATCATTGGGCAAGTCCACCAAAGTCCATGCTTTGTTCTGATACATGGATCCTATCTCGGATTTCATGGCTTCTAACCATTTGTCGGAATTTGGGCCCACCATCGCTTCTCCATAGCTCGTAGGTTCATTGTTGTCTAGCAACATGACCTTCAAGACAGGATTACTGTACCACTCTAAAGTAGTATGCATCCTTGTCACTCTACGAGGTACGGTAGTGACTTGATCCGAAGTTTCATGATCACTATCATAAGCTTCTACTTCAATTGGTGTAGGTGCCACAGGAACAACTTTCTGTGCCCTGCTACACACTAGTTGTAGTGACGGTTCAATAACCATATCAAGTCTCCACCATCCTCCCACTCAACTTTCCGAGACAAACTTTTCCTCGAGAAAGGACCCGATTCAAGAAACAATCCCTATTGCTTTCGGATCTGAATTAGGAGGTATACCCAACTGTTTTGGGTGTCCTATGAAGATGCATTTTATCCGCTTTGGGTTCGAGCTTATCAACCTGAAACTTTTTCACATAAGCATCGCAGCCCCAAACTTTTAAGAAAACGACAATTTAGGTTTCTCCAAACCACAGTTCAAACGGTGTCGTCTCAACGGAATTACGTGGTGCCCCATTAAATAAGTGCGGTTGTCTCTAATGCCTAACCCATGAACGATAGTGGTAATTCGATAAGAGACATCATGGTACGCACCATATCTAATAGGGTGCAACTATGATGTTCGGACACACCATCAAACTATGGTGTTCCAGGCGGTATTAATTGTGAAACAATTTCCACAATGTCTTAATTGCGTGCCAAAGCTCGTAACTCAGATACTCATCTCTATGATCATATCATAGACATTTTATCCTCTTGTCACGATGATCTTCAACTTCACTCTGAAATTACTTGAACCATTCAATAATTCAGACTTGTGTTTCATCAAGTAAATATACTCAACATCTACTCGAATCATCTGTGAAGTAAGAACATAACGATATTCACTGCATGCCTCAGCACTCATTGGACTGCACACATCAAAATGTGTTACTTCCAACAAGTTGCTATCTTGTTCCATTTTACTGAAAAACGAGGCTTTTTAGTCATCTTGCCCATGTGGTATGATTTGCATATCTCAAGTGATTCAAAATCAAGTGAGTCCAAACAATCCATCTGCATGGAGTTTCTTCATGCGTATACACCAATAGACATGGTTCGCATGTCTCAAACTTTTCAAAAGCGAGTGAGTCCAAAGATCCATCAACATGGATCTTCTTCATGCGTTTTATACCAATATGACTTACATGGCAGTGCCACAAGTAAGTGGTACTATCATTACTATCTTATATCTTTTGGCATGAACATGTGTATCACTACGATCGAGATTCAATAAACCATTCATTTTAGGTGCAAGACCATTGAAGGTATTATTCAAATAAACAGAGTAACCATTATTCTCCTTAAATGAATAACCGTATTGCGATAGACATAATCCAATCATGTCTATGCTCAACGCAAACACCAAATGACAATTATTCATGTTTAATACTAATCTTGATGGTAGAGGGAGTGTGCGATGTTTGATCACATCAAACTTAGAAATACTTCCAACACATATCGTCAGCTCACCTTTAGCTAGTCTCCGTTTATTCTGTAGCTCTTTTATTTTGAGTTACTAACACTTAGCAACCGAACCGGTATCTAATACCCTGGTGCTACTAGGAGTACTAGTAAAGTACACATTAACATAATGTATATCCAATATACTTCTATCGACCTTGCCAGCCTTCTCATCTACCAAGTATCTAGGGTAATTCTGCTCTAGTGACTATTCCCCTTATCACAGAAGCACTTAGTCTCGGGTTTGGGTTCAACCTTGGGTTTCTTCACTGGAGAAGCAACTGATTTGCCGTTTCATGAAGTATCCCTTCTTGCACTTGCCCTTCTTGAAACTAGTGGTTTCACCAACCATCAACAATTGATGATCCTTCTTGATTTCTACTTTCGCTGTGTCAAACATCGTGAATACCTCAAGGATCATCATATCTATCCTTGATATGTTATAGTTCATCACGAAGCTCTAGCAGCTTGGTGGTAATGACTTTGGAGAAACATCACTATCTCTGGAAGATCAACTCCCACTCGATTCAAGTGATTGCCGCACTCAGACAATCTGAGCACAAGCTCAACGATTGAGCTTTTCTCCCTTAGTTTACAGGCTAAGAAAATCGTCGGAGGTCTCATACCTCTTGACGTGGGCACGAGCCTGAAATCCCAATTTCAGCCCTCGAAACATCTCATATGTTTCGCGATGTTTCGAAAACGTCTTTGGTGCCTCAACTCTAAACTGTTCAACTGAACTATCACGTAGTTATCAAAACGTGTATGTCCGATGTTCGCAACATCCACAAACGACGTTTAGGGTTCAGCACACTGAGCGGTGCATTAAGGACATAAGCTTTCTACTGTCCGCATAATCGCTACTGTCAACTTTCAACTATATTTTCTCTAGGAACATATCTAAACAGTGGAACTAAAACGTGAGCTTACGACATAATTTGCAAAGATCTTTTGACTTTGTTCATGATAACTAAGTTCATCTTATGAACTCCCACTCAGATAGACATCCCTCTGGTCATCTAAGTGATTACATGATCCGAGTCAACTAGGCCGTGTCCGATCATCACGTGAGACGGACTAGTCATCATCGGTGAACATCTTCATGTTGATCATATCTACTATACGACTCATGCTCGACCTTTCGGTCTCTCGTCTTCCGAGGCCATGTCTATACATGCTAGGCTCGTCAAGTCAATCTAAGTGTTTCGCGTGTGTAAATCTGGCTTACACCCGTTGTATGTGAACGTAAGAATCTATCACACCCGATCATCACGTGGTGCTTCGAAACGACGAACTTTCGCAACGGTGCACAATTAGGGGGAACACTTTCTTGAAATTTTAATGAGGGATCATCTTATTTACTACCGTCGTTCTAAGCAAATAAGATGCATAAACATGATAAACATCACATGCAATCAAATAGTGACATGATATGGCCAATATCATATTGCTCCTTTGATCTCCATCTTCGGGGCTCTATGATCATCATCGTCACCGGCATGACACCATGATCTCCACCATCATGATCTCCATCATCGTGTCTTCATGAAGTTGTATCGCCAACTATTACTTCTACTACTATGGCTACCGGTTAGCAATAAAGTAAAGTAATTACATGGCATTGTTTAATGACACGCAGGTCATACAATAAATTAAGACAACTCCTATGGCTCCTGCCGGTTGTCATACTCATCGACATGCAAGTCGTGATTCCTATTACAAGAACATGATCAATCTCATACATCACATATCATTCATCACATTCTTCTTGGCCATATCACATCACATAGCATACCCTGCAAAAACAAGTTAGACGTCCTCTAATTGTTGTTTGCATGTTTTACGTGGCTGCTATGGGTTTCTAGCAAGAATGTTTCTTACCTACGCAAAACCACAACGTGATATGCCAATTTCTGTTTACCCTTCATAAGGACCCTTTTCATCGAATCCGTTCCGACTAAAGTGGGAGAGACTGGCACCCGCTAGCCACCTTATGCACCAAGTGCATGTCAATCGATGGAACCTGTCTCACGTAAGAGTACGTGTAAGGTCGGTCTGGGCCGCTTCATCCCACGATGCCGCCGAATCAAGATTGGACTAGTAACGGTAAGCATATTGAACAACATCAACGCCCACAACTACTTTGTGTTCTACTCGTGCAAAGAATCTACGCAATAGACCTAGCTCATGATGCCACTGTAGGGGAACGTAGCATAAATTCAAAATTTTCCTACGTGTCACCAAGATCTATCTATGGAGAAACCAGCAACGAGGGGAAGGAGAGTGCATCTACATACCCTTGTAGATCGCTAAGCGGAAGCATTCAAGAGAACGGGGTTGAAGGAGTCGTACTTGTCGTGATCCAAATCACCGGAGATCCTAGTGCCGAACGGACGGCACCTCCGCGTTCAACACACGTACAGCCCGGTGACGTCTCCCATGCCTTGATCCAGCAAGGAGAGAGGGAGAGGTTGAGGAAGACTCCATCCAGCAGCAGCACAACGGCGTGGTGCTGGTGGAGGAGCGTGGTGATCCAGCAGGGCTTCGCCAAGCACCGCGGGAGAAGAGGAGTACTTGGAAGAGGGGGAGGGCTGCGCCAGAACTTGGGGTGCGGCTGCCCTCCCAACCCTCCACTATTTATAGGTGGGGGGAAGAGGGGGCCAGCCCTCCTAGATACGATCTAGGGTTGGGGCGGGGGCCAAGGGGGGGAGGAGTGCCTCCCAAGTCAAGTGGAGGCCCTCCCCCTTAGGGTTTCCCCCTTCCCATGCGCATGGGCCTTGGGGGGGCTGGTGCCCCTGGCCCATTAAGGCTAGGGCGCCCCCCTACAGCCCATGCTACTGTATTGGACGTGGTGGAACAATTTCTGGACCTCCGGACCCCTCCGGAATCCTTCGAAACCTTCTGGAAGCTTCCCGGTACAATACCGAAAAAACCCGAACTTTTCCCGGAACCCGTACAACAACTTTTCATATATAAATCTTTACCTCCGGACCATTCCGAAACTCCTCGTGACGTCCGGGATCTCATCCGGGACTCCGAACAACATTCGGTAACCACATACAAACTTCCTTTATAACCCTAGCGTCATCGAACCTTAAGTGTGTAGACCCTACGGGTTCGGGAGACATGTAGACATGACCGAGACGTTCTCCGGTCAATAACCAACAACGGGATCTGGATACCCATGTTGGCTCCCACATGTTCCACGATGATCTCATCAGATGAACCACGATGTCAAGGACTCAATCGATCCCGTATACAATTCCCTTTGTCTAACGGTATTGTACTTGCCCGAGATTCGATCATCGGTATATCGATACCTTGTTCAAGGCGCTCCGTCGATCTACCGAGGACCAAGCAATCACACGAGGCACGACACCGAGATTTGTTAACGAGGTTCACCGATATGGCTACATCCCCGGGGCATGACTACGGGCGCTCCTCCCCATGACACCGCTACAATACCTCACCCCGGCCGTCCGGGCGCCGGCATATGCCGCCGGCTCCCCCGCGTGCCCGTGCTATTATGTTGGCATAGGTTACATCGTGTGTCTACCCTCGCTATATATGAGAGGCCTAGGATACAAGTGTCCTACTTGGACACGACTCCATATCCTGTCTACACACCGTACGACTCGAAGTCCAATTGTAACCTAACTTGTACAATAATATTAGACACAACTCTAACAAACTCCACCTTGGCGAATATTCTCCACCACCTTGAATTCGTCCGTGCGTCGAACCTCTATGTACATTGGACTTGAGATACGCCATGAGCACCGCTGCTACTCCCAGACTCCATGTGACTCCACCTGCAACTGTAGTCCCTTCTTGTCTTCTTCATAATCAACACTCGAGCAAAATTAAGTTCCTCATTAATCTACCTTGTGCTTTCAACTTCCGGAGAATCCGTTCAACGCCATCACACACCGACCACTGTCTACATGAAAATGAACAACTCACATATTGGACGCCACATATAAGAGTTACCCGAACTCAACGTCACTGCTCTTTCTTGACTGCTTGTCTGAAACTTGAAGGAATTTCACTGTCGCCTTGTGTCACCCTGAGTCAAATTTGCAGTTGTCTCACCCTTCTTCCGGATAGTCTCTGGCATGTCTCACAGCTATAGCACTCCGCCTCCTTCTGTATTTGTCATCCGCACTTTGCCATGTGCACTGAACACCACAGAATATACGGCCATGTACTCTCTCTGTTTTGACAATTCCAGACTTCCTGCCACTTTCTCAGATTCTCCATGGTCAACTCCTCTCCATCAACTAGCACCGATAGACCCAGTCACCAACTGGAATCTGGTACTCGTCAACACTGCTTCAACACCCTTGCACACTTTGTCTGACCACATGTCTAACCACCAGTGCCTTGGTCTGTCGCTGTGTCCCGTGCTTACCGCACGCCTCGCCGCTATCACCGCGTCGAGCCTCTGCTGTCCTGGTCGAGTCTTCCGGGTAGCTAGCCCCCACTGCCTCAACCCCCACAACAGAGAACCACCGATCATCACCGACCGATGCCGAGTATCACGTCTCCATCAGACCACTGGTATCCAGTCCGATCCACGTGTCTCTCGCTATCCCGCTGAAATAGGCTTTGACTCTCCGAATTCTTACGCCATAGCCCCTCCATCAGCAAAGAGTGAAGTCTTCCGCCGGACTCCAGCTCCACCTTCAACATGACTCCATTGTGGTTGTACGTGCCACCTCCACGCCCCGTCGACCTCAAGCTCTCATGTGTACACAACCTTGAATCAACCCTGCGTCATAGTCTTGTCGAAGCCGCACAAGCCATCAAGCCTGCACCACGTGTTTCCACGCCCCAAAAGTCGGCCACCATTAGCATCACGCTCCTATGTCATCGTCGCTGAAATCATCACCGTCTTCTGCTTTGATCGACATCCCCGTCAATCCGTCAGACAGTCCAGTCCGACCCAGCCGAACTTATCCGACTGCAATCATGCTCCTCCCTGCATCGTGTCCGCCCGCACATCTTCATGCCTTGCTTAACGCCCTGTGTATGCATGATCCCTGTCACGGCGTGCTCCAGACTCCTCCAAGTCTTATACGCACGTCATCATCCTCGCCACATATTCTTTGAACCCTGTTAGCAATCTTGATAGAAAAACCTTTCATGCAAATCTGATTCCTTGCAAAATTATTTTCCTTATCCAGTGCTACCACTTGTCCGTGTACCCCTAGCAGCCAAGACAAGCTATTTCATCTTCCAACTGCTCCTGGACACCAAGCACGTTCCTTTGCATGTGACGCCAGGCACTCAAGCCTTTTTTTAACCAACAAATCTCGTGTCTACTTGCTTTTGCAGCTCTTGGCTGAACCTCCGTATGCATGCATATCGCTGCTCCATCCTCTCCGTACGCCCGCGCGCACCACCAGCCGGCCTTCGTAAATCCCAGCTGGACCACGAGCTGTCCCGAGCTAGGCTTCCGCTTCGAAAAGCCTGCCGCATGTGGGCCGCCCAGCTCTTTTGCCGCTAGCAGGTGCACCGCCTCACGCCCTCTCGACTGGTACGACCCAAGCGCCCGGGAAGCCGCCTTGTTGGCGCCGCTGCGGAGGAGTCCCGGTGCTGCACGCCTGAACACACCGCCACACAGATCAGATCTGACTCCTGTGCGTCCATCGATTCGGCCTCGAAGAAGTTCGCCAAAAAACACGTCACATGTATCAGCTGCCTCACGATCGATAATCCAACTCCAAGTCGCTCCAGCTGTTGGCCATCGAACCGAGCTTCGAACTTGACGACAACTGCGACTTATTTGTAATCGATCCATGAATCCGCTTCACCTCTACATTGCTTTATACAAGATCGTCGTCGCACGTACGCCGTGCCCCACAGCCACCGGTCTTCATCGTTCTCCTCTAAATCAACTTCCGCGGCCTTCTAAAAACCTTGCTTATGATACCACTTGTTAGAATAATCCGAGGCACTCCGTCGATCTACCGAGGACCAAGCAATCACACGAGGCACGACACCGAGATTTGTTAACGAGGTTCACCGATATGGCTACATCCCCAGGGCATGACTACGGGCGCTCCTCCCCATGACACCGCTACAATACCTCACCCCGGCCGTCCGGGCGCCGGCACATGCCGCCGGCTCCCCCGCGTGCCCGTGCTATTATGTTGGCATAGGTTACATCGTGTGTCTACCCTCGCTATATATGAGAGGCCTAGGATACAAGTGTCCTACTTGGACACGACTCCATATCCTGTGTACACACCGTACGACTCGAAGTCCAATTGTAACCTAACTTGTACAATAATATTAGACACAACTCTAACATTGTACTTGCCCGAGATTCGATCATCGGTATATCGATACCTTGTTCAATCTCGTTACCGGCAAGTCTCTTTACTCGTTCCGTAACACATCATCCCGTGATTAAATATTTGATCACATTGTGCATATTGTGATGATGTCCTACCGAGTGGGCCCAGAGATACCTCTCCGTCACACGGAGTGACAAATCCCAGTCTCGATTCGTGCCAACCCAACAGACACTTTCGGAGATACCTGTAGTGCACCTTTATAGCCACCCAGTTACGTTGTGACGTTTGGTACACTCAAAGCATTCCTACGGTATCCGAGAGTTGCACAATCTCATGGTCTAAGGAAATGATACTTGACATTAGAAAAGCTTTAGCATACGAACTACGATCTTTGTGCTAGGCTTAGGATTGGGTCTTGTCCATCACATCATTCTCCTAATGATGTGATCCCGTTATCAACGACATCCAATGTCCATGGTCAGGAAATCGTAACCATCTATTGATCAACGAGCTAGTCAATTAGAGGCTTACTAGGGATATGGTGTTGTCTATGTATCCACACATGTATCTGAGTTTCCTATCAATACAATTATAGTATGGATAATAAACGATTATCATGAACAAGGAAATATAATAATAACTAATTTATTATTGCCTCTAGGGCATATTTCCAACAGTTCTCACTAGTGAGCATCGGGACGGGCGTTGGCAGCGAGCTCCCAGCCGGAGTACGGCACGATCGACATCGCCGGCGATCACCTCCCACAACGTGGCTCTGATGCCATTGTTGGAACCACCAGCCCTAAACCCTAGCTCGCCGTGGCCCTCTCACTCTATGTGTTACAAACCGAGGAGGAAGAATGAGGAAGGAGGAAGAAGACGCATGTGGACAGGTTTTTTTTTCCGGCGCACGAACGCCACAGCCGCAACAACGGCCGCTTCACTCAAGCTCGAACTCGAGCACCACCTACAACAATCACCGTGCGGGTTTTATACCCAGAGCCAGCGTCCGGGCACGCACCCACGCTCCCTCTCCCTCGTGCCCGCGATCCGCCCACCTCGCTCGTCACCACGACGTGCTCCAACGCGCGCAGCTCACGGCGGGCTTACAACAGATCGCGTACGAGCACCCCGCACGGCTTGCCAATGGCCTGGCCCTAGTCCTACACACTGTGTTCATGCACACACGCGCACCCCCATGCTTCTCAGGCACAAACACACGCGATGCGACCCCGCCACAAGCCCGACGCATTCGACATGCCCAGCGCGTGCCCATACACGCACTGGACGCCTCCGACACGGCGCCGCGGCTTATTTGCCCAACAGGGCGCGACGCCATTTAGTCCAGCCACCGAGTACGCACGGAAAAGGCCATTGGCAACGTAGGTGTCAAGGTCGAGCCCGTGCTTGACGACGAGCGCGTGGAAGAGGGAGGCGCGCGGAGGCCTTGAGGAGGAAGGGGAAGGTGTGCCTGCCGCCCTGCCGGGAGTCTGTATCTTACTTTTATGGGACGTTTTGATAGGTTGGTTTTGGCACACCTTTGAATTGAGTAATGGTAGTGTGTTAACATTTGATACTCCAAGCCATTGGTCGGAGCCATAAATTTTCCACCATCCACCACTCACAACCTGTTCGACGAAATGCCATACCACAAATTATCATGCTGCGAGGGTGTTCTTCATGTCAGGATGAGCTACGTGCTCCAGCTGTGACTGTGAAACTGCTTCACCAAGTGTTTTTTCACCCTGGTGCTCGGTATGTGTTGTGAGCATTTGGGAGGGTGGTCGATGAGATGTATGGCATGGAGGCCTAGGCTGGCAGGCTATCTACGTTGAGCTCTTTCCTCATCGCCGAACTCGTATCCTCGATCTACACCACCATCATGAAGCCTGGCGATTTCCGCGAGTACCTCCTCCGTGACAACAAGCCGTACAGTGCCTGGTCTGTTGCAGTCGATATCTATGCCATTGACCCCTACTGCTCCTATTCCCATCGTGGGTTCGACAAGCAGCCCCACGGCCTCTGCGGCGGCTGCACTCGGCAAGCAATGCCGATGAGAATGAGATCCTGGAGGTCATCCAACTTGCAACCGGTGGCCGCACCACCTGTTCGACCTCGAGTCTCTGCTCAGTCATCGCCGCCATCCAGGTCGCCGAGGCACCCCTGCTAGCGACCGACCTTTTCCTGACAGATTCCTTCAGTGAGGAGCTCCCACCTTCCTTGATGCCGCCCTTCCTCGCCACTGATGTTCATGTGGCGGCCACACTGCTTCAGAGCTACGACCGCTGCCGTGTCCATCTTTTGAATGCAGACAAACTTGCACACCATGGCACTTGGACACATTTTGAATTATACCAAGGCTCCTTCGGTTGGTATATACACTATGTGCAAGTGCAACAATCAGTTCATAAGGACAATAGCAACCACATGGCCTTGTTTTATGCTTGCTCGGTAACCTTTTTTTTAGAATCACTTGGTTACTTGTTAGGTGGTGGTGTTCTGTTTTGCTATGCGATGTGTCATTGCATATTACACTTGCAAACACTTGATTCATCAAGCTGCTGGAGTGTATCCTTAATTCCTTATACAACTCCGTTCCCAGGAGATACATTGTTATTGGATATTGCCTGAAGCATACTATACTATCGGTGGGGCCTTGGAGTTCTTACAATCAAAGCAAGCAGAGCCCCCATGGCTGTCAAATTTGAATCATGTTGAAACATGAGGTAAGACGATTACATAAACATTTTTGTAGTTGTGACTTACGGTTTTCCTCCACACTTATTTTTTCTGTAGCACAACCTTTCTTGGTTTTGTTTTCGGCTTTTTTTCTTGCATTATTTTATTTTATTTTATTTTTCTTATTTCTGTATTAGTTTCCACTTTGTTTCCTCTTTCATTTTCTCAAGCAGAGAACTAGCACAGAAGTAAAAGTGCGAGCGAGTGGGGAAGAAAGTTATATCATGCGCACACATCGTCAGATCTCAGTCATCCATCCACACCATTTTTCTATAACTATACGAAGGAAATCCTCGGTGCGAACTTTACTTTGCAAGAACCAGAGGATACAGAATCTTAAAGAAACCGCGGTAGCACATGAAACACAAGATAAACACTGAGACCCACAACATGAGGCGGCCATGGGAGAACTGCGCTACCTCACCGAATTTTTTACTTTTTAGAAAAACACAGGGAGGTCTAAGAAAACATCGATGTGAAGATGCGTTTTTAATCTTGTTCTTGCAATAACATTTTACTGATTTGGAGTCATCAACTATCGATCTGGGTCACGATCTGCCCAACAACCCTGTAAATTAACAAGAAGGGTTCACAACTGGAAATAATTTGACGGATATTGGATCCGTGATTTGGAGCACCTGAGGCACGAGCTCTAGTCTGAGTCACTAAACTCGGTGGCCTCAGTCCTATCATAGATGCGCTGAAGGGCTGCGCCGCTCTCCACTGGCACAACGTCGAGGTTCGACGAGATGCAGCCCTCCACATCCAACTCCACAGCCGTGCCCCCTTCTCCCCCCCCCCCCCCCTCCCCATCTCCCCACCAATGTTCGTCTGCACGACGATCATATCTGCCTCGCCTGTCCCTCCTCCCCCCATCTCTAGATCTCCAGCCGCCACCGTGCAGATCACCTGCAACTGGACTCCGGGCCTTCACATTCTCCGGGATATGAGGTAAGCCGACATGGAGAAAAGTTGTACCTATACCAACGGCGATGCCTGCCTTCAACAACACAATGAGTGTTCGCTTCATCTTGCGGACAGGGCCGGTCCAAATGCCAGCCAAAAAGGCCAATGTTAGGGAGAAAGTATACATGTTTGAGGGTGCCAAAATTATACCACCGCTTGGGGGGGGGGGGGGGGGGGGGGGGACCAATGCCCCCTCCCCCATACTATCCTTTTTATAATCGTACAAAATTAGTAGTGATATCTAGAACATTTAAGTAACTATCTTGAAATATGTAACCCTGCATCTCGACGGCGACGCCCTATAGAACCTGCACTCATTCGCGTCATCTCTAGATATCCAAAGCATCTACGACATGTTTCTCAAAGGAGGGGCTGTTATCGACGATGGCGTCGTGAAGAGGCTTCTATGGTGATGTTCGTGTAGAAGCGTGTCAAGTCAATCTTAGTTATTCGGTACGTGAAGTCATGGTTATTCGGTATAACGTCCGAAACCTACTTATAATTAGCGATGAAATCGTTTACCGACTCTCTACTCGGCTTCCCTTCTTTCGCATTTGGATGTCCCTGTTCGTGGATAAATCTTCGGCCTGCATAGGGTAAAATCGAGTGTACTTCATGACATGTTTGTTTGGGTCATTGTCCTTTTCTATTTGTGTGTGGTTCTTTTGCCGTGTAAGGAGGGGTCGCAAAGCGAGAGGCCTAACTTGCACTTGACGACACTCTATGCAATGCATGTATTGTACATGGTTCTTCCATAGCCCATCACTGGCTGTTTAATCTCTTGTATCCAAACATATCGGCAGTTGGCATACATGGCTTTGTTTGGAAAGCCTGGCGTGGATTATATTTGTCTCTCGCTCCTCTTCCATGTTGGTTAAGATGATTGTAGTAATTCGAGAGAGTAGCACTAGCTTTTTTGCTATTTATTCTCGTGAACGTTCATTCGTTCAATAGTATGCATCATATATCCCGACTACTAGCTAGGCTAGTCCCTGAAAATAAGAAACTGAGCTAGATATCATCTCTTGCTCTTCCATACGCCTCATAGTTCCATGGTGCACGATCAGCTGCATGCGCTTAATTTATTTTATTGGACTCATTCTTCACCTTGACCTATCCGTCCAGCTCGCCGCCAGAGTGGCACACGAAGTCGATACATACACTGATACACACCGAGTGCCTTCAAGTTGATCATTTGCTCCTAGCTATCCTGACGTGAGTCAGTGAAACCTGAATGACGCCCCTACTGTCTTGCCCCGGCCCCCGAAATCTCAGGACAGGCCCTGGACAATCCACATAGCTCATTCTCAGTTGCATGTGCATGTGTCGTGACTCGAGCCATTTGCTTCTTCATGAGAACATGTTTCTTTTTCTGTTTAGACAACGGCGACGTCAATGACGGAGGCAGGAATAATTTTTAGGTGTGGGCGTGTGGCAGGATTCACGAAGATAAAAATTCAATATATAATATAACTTTGTGCCCGCTCATGCTCGCGGCCTCGCATACAAAGCTATCATTTCTAAATTTGAGTGCAAATCTGCAATTGCTCCCATGTATCACTGCTGATCTCTTCGGGATCTTGCTTTTGCCTATAGGGAGTACTAGCTATACCCGTGCGGCGGCACGCCGCACCCCATCAATATATAATGCTTATAGATGGTGTCTTTGTTATATGCAGTGAATTTTAAATAAAAGTAGAAGTACCATGTGGATTGTCAACTATATACCCTTAAAGAGGGTTTATATTTTATTCATTTGCATTGTACAACAATCAGCTTTCCAAACGAAAAAAAGGCATTACATCTTAAAACTTTGTTGCATATAAGAAGTAACACATAGAAGCAAACTGGAAAGGATACATTTATTCTCACCCTATGTGATGCATCTTGCACAAAAGGATGTACGCATTGGCAATTTACTAATAAGATTAAACGCCATAGTCAATATATATTTACAAAGAAAGATGTACACATTGCTATCTCATACCAAGACCGGGCATGTTACAACCATTGCCATCTTATACCATTCTAGTGCGGCCGCCAGCGAGATTGATATTGGTGATGATATGATTTAAAGCTCGTGCAAATTCTTGCGCATGACTTGGTTGTGGTTTAGCAATTAATCGACATATACTATGCTAACCAAATGTAGCACTTAGTTTAGAAAGCAACATAGCATGTGAATATTTCAGTACAGGGTGTTCAGTAAAACAAGGATCTGCATGACGACGGTCTACTCAATATAACATGTCAGATTATAATTCAATATACCACCACTTAATCACTGAATATGCCAGCTTTACTGTATTATACATGGGCAACCTTTTTGAAGTCCCTCTGCCATATTTTAGGTAGGATCTCAAGAAAATACATTCATTTTGCATGAGGCCTAGGATTATGTAAGGTGGAGTTGTCGGACAGTAGATAGAGGAGCACAGTTGATTCTTCTCATCAATGTTCTGGCATGTGAGCAATTTGAGAAGATACCTAGGCGACCTCTCTACAACGCTAGCGAATGTGACATGGCTAATGGAGAGTGGAGTGAAGGTGAGTAACAACCAAGGCAGAGCTGCAAAACAATTCTGAACTTAGGCTGCGATGCTACGTTACAGAAGTGTGAACCAAACACCTTATAAGGATACTTCATTATTACCACCTCTATAGTCCATGTGCTTCATAACAAAAAAAGTTTTTGTTCCAGACCTCATGTAGCAGCATAGTAGGATCAACAGTTAGTGCATAAATGAAAGAAATTACACTCCAAATTAGTAACCGTCCTATTAGTGAAAAATCACTAATTTTCACAATACATTGTTCCTCCTCAAACTATATACTACAATAGTTTTCAGTAGGCTAATTCAGAACTATTTCTCAATGGATGCACATGACATGTTACTTCTTTATCTTGTTGTCTTGAACGAATGGGAGATAATGAGCTCAAGGGTCAGGCAATTGACACTGAAGAGTAAAGAATACCTACACTGAAACAATATCCATCCTGCCTTTCTATTCCAAAAAAATGGTTAACCATGTGAAAGGTAGAAGTGCATATGAGCATGTCTTCACATATGAACATTGGAAATTAATGGGTAGCGAGGAAGTTAACATTGAAATGCATAATGAATGAACGAAAATCCATCTATCTAAACATCATTTAAAGAACTGAAGTATATGAAATTTTAGGGGCAATAGACCTCACAGTCACGCTACAAACTTACACTATATAGCCAAGCTATTGTCGAGAGAGGCGTTTTGGAGGCCGAGCTCCATGGAGGCCTTTATTTTTGAAAAATTCAAATTCAAACTTTTATGGTTCAAAAAATTCTGAAAAGAAATATGCATGTATGTAAGGATGTAACCCACATGTGTGTAAAATTCATGATGAAATACCTTGAGTTGTGACCTGTACAAAAAAGACAAATTCATGTCCTGGGAGGATGAATAGTATCGTGTGTTAAACAGCCCCAGATTTGTTTTTTTTCACAGCCCTCATTTCAATGTATTCTGAACTGAAAATTTACACACATGTGTGTTATGCCTTCATGTATATCTGTATTTATTTTCAGAATTTTTTGAAATGTAAAAAAATATGAATTTTAATGAAATTTCAAATTTGAATTTGGAGGCCTCACTGGAGGCCGAGCTCCAAATGGGATTTCTGATCTATTGTCTCATCAATGTAATTTGAAAGAAAAATCAAGTGACATGTTTCTCAATTATGCTAAATAAAATGGTCGAACTATGTAGCAGGATGTCCTGACCAACCTCAAAATGATCCTGCTAACTATCGCACAATGCCCTTAATGCTGTAAGAAAGTGTAGAACAGAAAAGAGGAACTAAACTGACTTATGAGTTCTTGTCCATAAATGTGGCAGTTAAGAATAAGCATGACAGAGACGTGTTACCATACATAGAGCAAAGAAACAAACTTAAGTCGGATCAATTATTTGGTTCATGTTCATTGCCTTCTTAGTGCATACATGATGAACCAATACTCATGGTTATGGACAAGTATAATATCCCACATTATCCTATTTGAGGATAAAAAATTATCTCAAATAATTAGTCGCTCTGCATTCTTCTGCTACACACATCAACTATTCAGGTCCTACATTCAAAAATCACAACAGTTACCTGGAAAATTGTCTATCATCTCCCAGTATTTAGTTATCCTGGTTTTGAAATCCCAACTGGATACTTGATGGGTGTTGCATCATGGAAATTTAAACAGCTTGCCTTATACTAACCACCCTGGCCTGCAATTAGTTTTTGTCCCCATGCTCATGCCTGCTGTATCACATGGAAGGGGGTCAGTGCCAGGTACTCAGGTCCATGAACCATCAGACAATCAACAGTAATTTAAAATCGATTGATCAATACATAAGCACCTGCAAAGATAACCACCTAGGACCATACTGTTTCCTTGTACACAGCCTGCAGCAGAACATATACTGTCAATCAGGAAGCACAACCAAAATTAGAGAAACAAATAGCGTATAACAATCTAATAGCTGGGCTGGATGTGTAACCAAATACCACAACGGCAAAATAGCTTTCGTTAGCGCGATACAGGAGCACAGGCATATCATAGAAACTCTAGAAATTTGAACAAATTGCTTCTGACCCATCCAGTAATGGGTGTGGCTCCCTATTCAGTTTACTCCAATACTTCAATAACATCTGATTTTCAAGTCTGCTCAACAGATGGGACATCTGATTGTTTTGGAGTACAAGGTACTGGACAAAACAAAGGGAAAACCAGAAGATGTCCGTCCGTTAAAAAAGCTCATAATTTTCTGAATATTTTGATATTTTCTGGATTTAACCGTTCATGGCAGGAACATATGGTCTCGGTCCAGACCGGAACTTTGTGAGCTAATAAGTTACTTTACTTCCTGAACTTAATACAGTCTACATAATGTACCCAATGTACAAAGCTTATATTTCATCAAACCAGAAACCTTGAAAGAATGGTACACATGCATCTAGTTGTCCCTAACGAATTTAAAGTAGATACGTGTATTGCAATGTGCATTGGTACTTCAAAACAATCATCTTGCATCTATTTTTTACCTGAGAGCTTCTCACAAAGGCAACCAACATCCATTACTAAAACATTATTTACGCATCTTCTATCGTAGTAGCACTCACCCAAGATCTCATACAATGGAAGAGAAAATCAAGGGATAAATTAGGGGCAAGGTTGAAACATCAGCACCAAATGATCGCTGACAGCATGTCACTAACTGGAAAAGGAGCATTGAGAAAAGAAGTGCTAGCTACTCAGTAAAGAACTGTAGTTCCATAAACCTAAATAATGGATGATTGAAGAGAACCGCAGTTGTACTAAAGGATTGAGAATTTTTCGGCGAGAAATGAAACTCCCTCTAGCGAAATAGAAACCATCTCCACAATGGAAGGGGGCATCCTCCACAGCTTCATGGTCGCACGGGAACGGTAGGGACGCGTCCTGCACTTGTGCCAGAGCTGCTAGGCGAGGCTGCCGTAGCAGGGCTGTCCCGCAGCTTGGGACACAACGCCAACCCTGGGGTTGCCGCACGTGGCCGGAGGCTGTGAAGGCGTTGGACCTGCGAGACAACATCGAGGTGCTCGCGAGAGGGGATGATTCACAAAGATTTGCAAAATTTGTATGTAACTAAAAATATACAATCAGACCATAGGTGAAGATCGCGACTTACGCTGGTGGTTCCTGGAAAAGCAGCAGCAAGCTCGAGCGGTCAGGCGGGCCACATCTCCGTATTCTCGTGGCCTCCTCGTCCTTAAAGTCGGCACCAACCCCGTGGGCGCTCGCCATAGTTCACATCGACAGTAACCAGGGTGGCCTGCACACGAGAGGTTGTCGAACATCAAGCGCCGTTTCGGAGGTCTCGGCGGCCAAACTCGCTCCATGCTGGTCCGGTATCTAGACTTGGCTCGGTTGAGGCAATTGACCGAACACCTTACAGGTGAGCATCAGTGTAGAGTAGACGACAACCTAGTTAGTGAGGTCGTTGGAGGAGGCCGTACGGGGACGGGGAGGGCGCTGGAAGAGGTCGGAGGTGAGAGGCGACGTTGGGGCATCGAGAAGCCGAGGAGCGGGACGAAAACCGGATCAGGCCATCGGTGGAGGCGGTGCGGGGAGCACACAAGTCGCCGGTGGGGGGGGGGGGGGGGGGGGGGGGTGGGGTGTATGCGTGGGGTGCAGGGGACGCCGAGAACGTGGTGTGAAGACGGATTGCGACGGCGGTGAAGCAGCGGTTGAGTGTTATGCGGCGCTGGCGGTGGGAAGCGAAGCAGCCGTGCAGCCTTTATATAGGTACGTCAAGCGGTGCCTTTTTTTGGAGGGAGCGATTAGAGCGGTGACTCTGGAAACAACGAATCAAGCGGCAACCGACTCAGCCCGACAAAGTATATCCGGTCAACAGGGCCAATCCAACCGACAATTGCTGGATACACTACAAAGTGTACACCGCAGTTTCCCCAGTAATTAACGTGGCGGCCGCCCATTGGCCAGTTTTTGACAGATAGAAAAAATTCAAAAAAACAGTAAAAAAGAATCCTAGCTAGATTTAGATGTAGAATATGCTCGTTGACCTTCCCTATCCATTCAGGATCACGTACACATCTCACATCCTTTAGTCCATGGAAGACACAAGGGAGATGGGAACATGTTGATTCCAATGGGGAACCTGGTTGTATATACACCATATATGGGGATTTTTTAAATAATTAAACAAAAAGTTAAAATAGTTTAGAATCTTTTTAGAATAAATTTGATTTTCTTTCACACTAGTATATAACTTTTCATGAAAAAAAAACAACCTTGACTACAGGGCCAAAAAGTCAAAAATTATTTGCTATTATAGGCCACTATTCACACTATTTTAGCTAAAAAGGTGTCTTTTTTAAAAGAAGTCAAAGGGGAATTTTCTTTTTGTGGATTTTTTCTCACAAGAACAATGTATGGTCAAGTTTATTTCAAAAATATTTTCAGAATTTTTTGACTTTTTGTTGAATTACTAAAAGAAATTCCATACATACACCCAGAAACCAAACGTCCACGTCCATTCCAGTCTAATCTACTCCCTCATTTCTATTTATCTTTTTAGAGATTTCAAATGGACTACCACATACGGATGTATAGACATTTTAGAGTGTAGATTCACTCATTTTGCTCCGTATGTAGTCACTTGTTGAAATTTTGAAAAGACAAATATTTAGGAACGGAGGAAGTATTACTTCAAATATTCATTTTCCTACGTATGTAGTCACTTGTTGAAATTTTGAAAAGACAAATATTTAGGAACGGAGGAAGTATTACTTCAAATATTCATTTTGCTCCGTATGTAGTCACTTGTTGAAATTTTTAGAAAGACAAATATTTAGGAACGGACGAAGTATTACTTCAAATATTCATTTTGCTCCGTATGTAGTCACTTGTTGAAATTTTTAGAAAGACAAATATTTAGGAACGGAGGAAGTATTACTTCAAATATAAGGGCGATAGGAACATGCTGCGTGGACGCGTACCAAACAATATTACAGATCTCTTGCTTGTCCCCAAGCCTAGCACGAGCATAGATCTCACGGCTGTGCAAAACTCCGTGCTCCGCCCACCGTAATCCCGGGATCTATATGTGTTTCCTTCATGCGTTTAGGGTCCGGCGGTGATCAGCTAGCTTCTCAATACGTGCCAGCCTTTCGAAGAAACCGACATTGATGTACATCAGTTCCTGCGTGTGTTTCCTGCCCGTCGAGGAACCGGTCTGCTAGCTTCTTCATACATGCTAGCTGCTTTACTACCTTGAAGATCGGTTTGTGTTTCCTACATGTGTTTTCGGCCGTTGGAGGAATTATGTGTTACTAGCTTCTCCGTACGCACCCGTGATCATGCTGGCGCTGCCTCTCGCAGCACCTCTTCTTTGACCTCTCACAACCTTCTCGTGGTTTCTCGCTTTATCTCACAATAACACACACCAGGGAAGAAACCCACGCGTACACACCTCACCGTGGAAAATTAGCTTTGTCTTTACCCAAAAAGGGTTTTCCCCTGCTTTGTATACAAAGCAACCAACCGAACTATACATGGATAGGTGCTGGGGCGGAAGCAGCACAGTCATGTCCAAAAGAAACGGCAGAGAAAGAACGAAAGAAAACAAATGCCGACAACGGCGGATCAACAAAAACGAAGAAGCCTCGCGATCGCTGCGCCCACCGGGATCTTCCACTAAACTCCAAGACTCCGTAGCGCCGGCACCTATCAACACCTCCAAGAAGGATCGCGACGATGACGACGCTGCTGCAAAGGGTTTCCCCCGGTACACGACGAGGCGAGAGGAAGGGTAGCCCCCGACGCCCTCCCGGAAGGTCAGGTGGCACCCACAAGCGCCACCGCGCCGGTGTCGGCCCCGCCGACAGGGGTTTCCCCCGATCCCAACCCGCACCTCGGGCGCTCCGGATCCAGCCACCAAACCAACCACCACCCTGCGCGAGTGCGGTCATGAGGCCCCCACGCCGTCTCACCACGGCACCGCGAACTGGGGACAACGCGGCGAAGAATCAGAGCCGGGACTAGAGCATTAGCACCGTCGGCACGCGGGAGGGCCCCACCTCCACCGTCCACGACGGTAGCCATCCAGACGCAATAGCAGGAGCACACCAAGCCCGTGGGCCCACAGGCCCGGCCGAGCCCTCGTGGGCCCGTAAAGTTCCCGCCTTCGCGCTGCTGCCGACATGGTATCGCCGCCGACGCCCCATATCTGAGCCGCTCCTCCTCCTCACCGCGCCGCAAACAACAAGGACACGCCGAGGGGCCGGCCCGCTAGGACCCAGATGGGGCCAGTCGGGCCCAGATCTGGGCCGGGGGCGCGACGTCGGCCACCCAGCATCACCACGTCGCCCCGCCGCCAAGGAGCAGCGTCACCACCACGTCCGCCACCGGCCACCCCGCCGGGTCACCAGACCGTCGCCAAGCCAAGCGACACCGCCGCCACCCCCTGCCCCGCGCTAGGAGGACGCGCGCGCGAGGAGAGGAGATCCTGCCGCCGCCGGCACCCCCCGGGCCGGAGCCGGGGGCGCCCACCGGCGACGGCAGGGGAGAGGATGAGGGGCGACGCCGAGAGCACGGGCGCGGGGGCCGCCCCAGCCGCCTCCCGGGGAGGCGGCGCGAGGGCGGAAGGAGTGGCGGGGGAGGAAGGGCGGGGGAAGAGGGCGGATCAGGGCCGCGTGCCGGCGAGGGTGGCTGGATTCCACCGGAGACGGGCAGGAGGAGGTGGCGGCGGCGAGGGTTTCGGTCACGGGAGCGGTCGCTCGCGGGGGCTAGGATGTAGACCAGCTGAGCTTTGTCTTTTACTCCCGGTGACACTACACACGCTACGTTTTCCTCTATTTCTAATTCTCTCGACCAAACTGATTTACAAGGCTTAAATAACATGCACACACACATACTGCCAGGGCTTCTAACCAGATGTAGCTAGGCTTCCCAATGCGCTCCGGCAAGTGTTCTCCTAAATTGGATATTAAGGGGAGCAGTCCTGAAGACGGTTGCAACCAGAGCGTCTCTCCGTTGCACGATGTTATAAAGAGACGGATACTGTAGCACGAGAGGAGTTTTCCCTAGCCATGTATCCTCCCAGAATCTGGTATTGCTACCGTCTCCGATAATAAACTTTGTTCTGTTGAAAAAGACCGATTTAACTCTCATCAGCCCTTTCCAAAAAGGTGAGTCCGTCGGCCTCACTGTCACCTGTGACAAAGTTTTAGAGTTAAGGTACTTGTTGCGCAGAATCTGCGCCCACGAGGCATCCGACTCTACAGATAACTTGTACAGCCACTTGCTGAGAAGACATCTATTTTTCACTTCAAGATTTTCGATCCCAAGACCCCCTTGGTCTTTTGGTCGGCAAATAATATCCCATTTAGTGAGTCGATATTTCCTTTTGGCATCATCACTCTGCCAAAAGAAACGGGATCGATAGAAATCCAGTCGTTTCCTAACTCCAACTGCTATCTCAAAAAACGACAAAATAAACATAGGCATGCTCGTGAGGACCGAATTAATAAGAATTAGCCAGCCCCCATCGGACATCAACTTGCCCTTCCAACAACTTAGTTTCTTCTCGAATCGATCCTCAACACACTTCCACTCTCTATTTGTTAGCTTACGATGGTGAATTGGTATACCTAAATACGTAAAAGGTAAACTCCCAATTTCACACCCGAACAATTGCTTATAAGCCTCTTGTTCTTCTTTGGCTCTTTCAAAGCAGAACAATTCACTCTTGTTAAAGTTAATCTTTAAGCCCGTCAATTGTTCGAATAAGCATAACACCAGCTTCATGTTTCACGCTTTTGCCAAGTCATGCTCCATGAAAAGTATAGTGTCATCAGCGTACTGTAGGATAGACACCCCTCCATCAACTAGATGAGGTACAAGGCTACCTACTTGGCCAGCATCCTTTGCCCTACCTATTAGAATGGTCAACATGTCAACTACGATGTTGAACAGAATAGGTGACATCGGATCTCCTTGTCTCAGGCCTTTATGTGTCTGGAAATAGTGACCTATGTCATCATTCACTTTGATTTCAACACTCCCTTTTTGCGTAAAAGATTCAACCTGCTTTCTCCAAGATGGGTCGAAACCTTTCATGCGCAAAGCCTGTTGTAGAAACGGGCTTTTCAAAATCCACTTTGAAAACTACCCCATCTAGTTTTTTTGTGTGGAGTTCATGAAGGGTCTCATGCAAGACTACAACCCCTTCTAGGATGTTTCTGTCTGGCATGAAAGCAGTTTGGGTCGGCTGCACCACAGAATGCGCAATCTGTGTGAGTCTATTAGTCCCAACCTTGGTAAAAATTTTGAAACTGACATTAAGAAGACAGATAGGCCGGAACTGCTCAATTCGCACAGCCTCTGTTTTCTTCGGGAGTAATGTAATTGTTCCAAAATTCAAATGAAACAGCTGAAGCTGACTGGAGAACAGATCGTGGAACATCGGTAATAGATCCCCTTTAATAATATGCCAACATCTCTTATAAAACTCAGCAGGAAATCCATCTGGCCCCGGAGCTTTATTGTTTTTCATCTGTTCAATCGCGTCAAACACCTCTTTCTCCGAGAACGGCGCAGTCAATACCTCATTCTCATCAGCAGCCAACTGAGGCACATCCTCAATTCTCGACTCATCCGGGGACACAAAGTTATCCTCTGGAGTCCCAAAAAGCTGCTTGTAATAATAGGTAATGTAAAGCTTTAGGTTCTCTTGTCCTATGATCGTACCCTCGGCTTGCTCAAGCTGAAAGATTCTTTTCTTTCTGTGCTTGCCATTGGCAATCATATGGAAGAATTGAGTATTGACGTCCCCTTGGACTACTTTACGAACCTTAGCTCGCAATGCCCATTTCAACTCCTCTTCTCTCAACAGCTCTTTCAATCTCATCTCCGCATCCACTTTAGCATGAAGCTCTGCGGATTGCAGAATTGTGGTCTCGGCTTTCACATCTAAGGACTGAATAAGAGTGAGGAGTCTCTCCTTTCAATCTTATAAATCCCACTAAGATGTTTAGCCCAACCACGCAAGAAACTTTTCAAGTTCTTGATCTTATTCTACCATCTCTCAATAGGAGATCTTCCTCCTGCATCTTTCGCCCATTCTTTGGCTATCAGATCCAGGAACCCTTCTCTTTCAAACCACGCAATTTCAAAAGAGAAAGTATTTTTGTTACCCACATGCGTTGCCTCCCCAGAATCCACTAGCAGAGGTGTGTGGTCTGAGATACCGCGGGATAATGCTTGGACTGTAACCAAGGGGAATTTCTGTTCCCACTCAACGCTTGCTAGGACTCTATCTAGCTTCTCATACGTTGGGTTTTGCAAAGTATTAGCCCACGTGAATTTTCCACCTGAAAGCTCTATCTCTCTGAGATCCAAGCTTTCTATGATGGTGTTAAACATAAACGACCACCTGGCGTCGAAATTGTCATTGTTCTTTTCATCTCTCCTCCTAATAATGTTGAATTCTCCTCCAACCAAAATTGGGAGCTGTTCAGATCCGCAAATCCTGACAAGATCCACCAAAAAGTCTGGTTTTAATTCTGGCTGTGCGGCCCCATACACCGCAACCAGTGCCCAATTAAAGCCATCGACTTTGGATCTTACCCGAAATTTTACAGCAAAGTCATCCATCACTACAGTTCGGACTTCCAACGTCTCACACTTCACCCCAAGAAGGATCCCCCCTGATCTACTCCTTGGCGGAAGGCAATGCCAATCAAAATCGACACCGCCGGATAAAGTATTTAGGAACTGAGGAGAGAAATGGTCCCTTCCTGTCTCGGAGAGAGCAATAAAATCCAACTTATGCTCAATGGAAGCATCCGCAAGAAACCTATGTTTAACCAAGTCCAACAGACCTCTGCTATTCCAGAAGATGCCTCTCATAGTTCATCATGGAATTTTTTTGGCTGTACGAACCCTAGCACTCCGATGCACCGCGGATGTTGGATAAATCTTACGCCTCCACTTTCGCTTAGGTTTGTTCTCCTCCTCCACCCGGTCCTCACAACCGAGCTCCGCAGCTCTAAACTCCAGCTCCTCTACCAGAGCACTCTTCTCCAGGGGTAACAAGCCATCATCCTCCTCAATCTTAGTGAGTGGATGGGCAAGATCCGCACACAACGAATCCAGTACCCTGACTCCCAAAGCATCAATATCTGAATCGTTCATGGGTTTAACCACAGCTATGTTACGGATCAATTCTAAGGCACGATCCGCTTCTAGGTCGAGAATGTCATTAACAGATTTTGAAATTTCCCTATCATTACTACCTAGTGAAACTCCTAACTCATTTGCATTGTGGATGATCTCATCATTATTAAAATGCAAAATAGAATTAGAAATATTGACTGACATACCCGTAGTGACCTCCATGTCACGAAGCTTGGCCGCCCGCATGGCGCACCTCAGCTGTATATCATCAACACCCCCCTTGTCCTGAAGGCGACAGCTCATCCGTCGGCCCTCAGAACAGTTCACGGTTAAATCGATGTACTTAGATGTCATCAATTCTAGCTCTATTCCCTTCTCCAAGCATGTTTGGAATGTCAAGGTCCCTCTGAGAGTTAAAGTGTTTATGTGGTTTGTTCATAAACAAGTTATTTTAACCAAGGATAATTTGACAAAGCGCAATTGGACCGGCTCTAAGAGATGTAGTTTTTGTGATCAAGACGAGACTATCAAACACCTCTTCCTCGATTGTCCTATGGCGAAGGTTCTTTGGCGGACTGTTCACATTGCTTTTAATATTACTCCACCGAATAATATCAACACGTTATTTGGGACGTGGCTGGATGGGATAGAGGCCCAAACGGCTAAACACATTCGTGTAGGAGTATGTGCCTTACTCTAGGCAGTCTGGAACTGTAGGAATGATTTGATTTTTAACAGAACAACAAAAACTCATTTTTTGCAGGTCATCTTCCGAGCTACTACGCTGATCCGTATGTGGTCGCTACTCACTCAGACGGAGGCCAGGGAGCATTTGGTTACTGGATCTGCCCGATGGGAGATGGTAGCTCGGGCTATTTTCAGCCGGTTTGGATGGCGGTCATGTAATAGGATAGGCAATTAGTTTCCTATCTTCATTTTGCATGCCGGCTGTGGCTTTTACTTTGCTGCTCTTTGTGAGCCGTTTGGGGACTATTGTGTAACGGAGTTACAGACCTTTGTTGGACCTACTTTATTTTAATAAATGTGGTCGTATGCATCTTTCTGATGCAGAGGCCGGGGCTACGCCCCTTTTCCAAAAAAAAGAGGAAAAACGTACTGCCAGGGCAACAATCTGCCCGGCTTCTATGCCACCTACACATACTCCACTAACCAGTAACACATGACCCTGACCCTCAAAAAAAAAAGTAACACATGACCCTCTATCTCACTCCTAAAATCACTCTAGGATGCACAACACTAGGCCACCAAGCTACTAACCTCACATGCAGGCATGCAGCTAACTAACTAACGACTCACTCGGCTACTACTTGGACCGAAAAAAGCTACATGTATGCACTAGCTAACAACCCAAACACAGGCACCTATCACTATGGGATCGCCCGGCTCAACCTGTTCAACGTATAGCCCGTCATGCTCCAACCTTGTCAAGGCCTGGTTAGATAATGTCTATATGTAGCTTTTGTGTATATCATATATATTGTATTTGTATACTACGTGTACCCATATACATATATGAGATAGCCACACCCATATTGGGTGTCGAGCAGTTTTCCACTATTCTAAATCATAATAGGTGTCGCCATACCACACAGCACCTTCGCATCTCCTCGCGCTCGCCGCATCACACGGCAGTCTGCTCACCTCTTTTCGCTGCACAACTGAAGCTTTGTTGGCCTACACCGCCCTACTACCGTCTAAACTACATGATGTGCACACATGAACGTGCATAAGGCATGTGCACATGACAAGTTATTTCCAACAGATCAAGCCTAAATCCAATTTGTAAGTGTTCCTATTTTGAGTCTTGACTTAGATCAATTTCTCTTGAATCCAACATGCGGCCTTCAAATCCTCTTGGCCGCGGGCGATACATGTAATTCCTAGCCTGTTGTACTTGGTATGGTTGAGCATGGGCATGTAGATGTGAATTGCACCATCTCGATGAATGCCTTTGCACTTCAATGCACCAACATAATAGTAGCTAGCTGGCTAAGCTTCATCCAAAACGACAATGATGTGCCTCACCATGTACCTCGTAGTGCATCAGCGTGAATAGCTAGCAGCCTATGCTTCCTCGAAAACAGCAATGATGCCCTGACCATGGACGGAGAAGAGAGTTCATTTACCATTCCTTTGGGAAATTGTACTCCATCTGTAAAGAAATATAAGAGTCTTTACATCACTTAGGGTGTACTATTTTGGTCTGGATAGCTTCACATATACAAACTGATTTTGGTTTGAGCCAGTGTAAAATCGTACAAGCCGTCAACCACAGAAGCCATGGTTTGCAAGAAAGGCAAGGGGCAGAGGGAATGTACTCAAACATAGAGCGTAAAGAAATCAATGAGATGTTATCGCGAGGCTACGTGCGGATCGATAGTTAAAGTTCTTTTTTTGTAAGGTTAGCTCAGGAACGTATAATACTCCTATATGATAGTGTACAACAAGGATCAGGCATAGCTACAAAGTCTCATGGAGTTCCTGGGTGGTCATTGTTTTATTGGCTCTGAAGAGAGGAATAGACATGAAGGCTCATGGAGCCATGCATGGACGTGTACACATGTTTCATCCATACACGGCAATATCAAGGTCTCAGACAATCATTGTCGAGGTATCGTTACGCTCAGCTGCGTACACAATATATGTAGTACACGGGAGAGGTGGCACAACAGCAACATGGCTTTGCAATTGTTTGACGTCACATGCAAAAAATTCACGCCTGGCCGTCCGTTTAGCTTGCACACCAGGGTTTCTTGGAACTGTTCCTAGATTCATATTTTTAGTAATGTACGATAATTTTCCCTGTAGAAGCGATTAACTTTACGTGAAGTCAATTAGGTGTATATGCGTGCACATAAACATGCTTGTTTGAAGTACTTTTGTACGTGATTTAGCAAGAAAATGTATTTTTAGAAATGAATGAATTTTCTAAGTGCACAATCTCCTCGTGTGTGCGTTTGGATGATCACTTACGTGCATGCCCTTAGTGCATGTGCTTGCATGGCTTATGCATTGGCTGGGCACGTAAAGATCAATGGCAAAGCGTCCCACGTACTAGCACTTGTTCTTATTTTGTATGGAGGGTTTTTCAGCACTCCTTAAGAAAGCACAGGAAGACAAAAAGATCAAGGGAGTTTCGTTTGGGAGCACTGGCCCCACCGTTACTCACCTACTTTTCGCAGATGATAGCATTGTTTTCCTCGAGGACACTATGGACAACATGGAGGCACTGAGAGAGATCCTGACAAAGTATGAAAAGGCTTCGGGGCAGAAAGTTAACTTGCAGAAGTCCTCGGTCTTCTTCGGACAAGGCAGCCAGGACGAAACCAAGGAGCAAATCAAGCAACTTATTGGCATTCCGTCTGAAGCTTTAAGTGAGCGTTATCTCGGGCTACCAACACAAGTTGGGAGATCCAAAGATGGGACGTTCAAGCATGTAACGGAGAGCTCGAAAGGAAAAGTTTGTGGATGAAAAGGGCAAGGGCTTTCTATAGTAGCCAGAGAAGTTCTCATAAAATCAGGGATCCAATCGACACCAACCCACACCATGAGTTGTTTTCGCCTCTCAAAGAAGATGTACCAGAACCTGACCTCAATTTCTTCGAAATTCTGGTGGGGCGCAATGAATGGTGAACGGAAGGTCCATTGGATTGCTTGGAAGAAAATGTGTGCTAGCAAACGAGAAGGAGGAATGGGCTTTCGCGATCCTGATGCTTTCAACCAAGCTTTGCTGGCTAAGCAGGCTTGGCGCATCTTGCAAGTCCCATCATCCCTGTGTGCAAGAGTGCTTAGGGCACGCTACTTCTCTGATAGTTCGATCATGTCGGCTACGTGCCCATCATCCGGATCATATACGTTCCGGAGCATTTTACACGGAAGGGATTTTCTTAGAGAAGGACTGGTCTGGAGGATAGGAAATGGCGCAAAAGTTAACACACATCACGATGCCTGGATCCCACGCACTGGAAGCATGAAGCCTTTAGGCCAAGAGTTCATTCCTAGAGTCTTGAAAGTAGCAGATTTGCTCACGGCTGAAGGCACAAGCTGGGACACGGAAAAAGTGGAGGCTATGTTCTCTCCTGATGATGCAGAGGATATCAAGCAGATAGCTATAGGCGGGCCGGCCACTGAAGATTTTTTGGCATGGAATTTCACTAAGAATGGTTTGTTCAGTGTAAAATCTGCTTATCACCTTAGGGTGTCACTAAACAGGGCAAGGACCGGACAGCCGGAGTCCTCAAGCTCGGTTAACAAGCATAAGGGATACTTAGCACTTTGGGGAACAAGTGCTCCTGCAAAGGCTAAGATACATATGTGGCGGGTGATCCGTAATGGCCTGGCAGTGAGGTCTGAGCTCTTTCGTCGTCGGATAAAACCGGGTGTCTTTTGTGTTGCGTGCGGTCGGGAGGAGACGCTGTTGCATCGCTTCTGGACGTGCCAACATTCAGTTCAGTTCTGGGAGATGTTGCGGTCGGAGTTGGGAATTTCGGTGGCGATCCCGCCTAGTCAGATGGATTCCCAGAGCGCACTAGCTTCCTGGTTACTTGGCTGGTTCGCCGGTGCAGCCGAAGAGGAGAGGGAGATCATGATCCAGGCTACGTATGGGCTGTGGTTGGCAAGGAACGAAGCTAGGGATGGGAAGAGGATCGCCTCTCCACATGAAATTTTGTCTGCTGTAAGGATGCATATCACGGACTGGACGTTGGCGCATCAACGAAGGCCGGTGCAGACGGAACCCAAGATCATCCAGAAATGGGAGCCACCTGCGGAGGGATGGATTAAAGTCAACGCAGATGGCGCGACTTCCAGGTATGGTGAGAAAGGAGGAGGGGCGGTTCTAAGGAACCATCATGGTGCCTTTTTGGCGGGAGCTTGCTATCACTTTCCGCACAACGCCGATCCCGAAGCTGTGGAAGTATTGGCATGCAGGAGAGCTGTTCAAATGGCTGTGGACCTTCAGGTCCAGCGTGCTCACATCGAACTGGACAGCAAGGGAGTGGTGCAAATGATAAACCAGTCATCTAAGAATCTTTCTGCGTTGGGGCCTTGGGTGCAAGACATCAAGGACATGCTCAACTCTTTGCTGGAGTTCAAGGTCTCTTGGATTCGGCGTTCTGGGAATGTTGCCGCGCATAGGTTAGCGAAGGTAGGGGTCGGTGAGCAACGATGCGAGACTTGGTTGGCTTCGCCACCAGACTTTATCTTAGATGTAATTTCTTCTGACATACCAGACTTTGTTTAAATAAAGCGGCAAGTTGTTCCAAAAAAAAAAGCACTTGTGTGCATTAGCATGGCACATGCACGTGACAGGCTTGGCGCAAGACTTGGCGGCCAACGCGTGCGCGCACGGCCCGGTCGACGCGAGTGTGATCGGTATGTTGGTGTACAAATACGTACCCAAATACCCGCATACCGGCCGGCAAGGAGGCGCGTACTCAAATACGTGTGTTTCGCTCGTAGACCAGCGTGTACGCCAAGATGATCAGAAGAGATAAACACCACGGAGCTGATATAGGATAACTTGAACGTTTTCCTTGAACGGGAAGATCGGGCCGGTCGAACGGCCAACACCGCCAGCGCCCTCAGCTCTTTCCGTCTGCCTATAAATACTACCACATCCATCCATCACAGGGAGCAGGGGAGGCCAAGAGAACCGAGGCACGCAGGAGGCACGGAGCACATCCATCCCTTGCGCACACATTGATCCATCCACGCACGGCCAGAAGGAGAACGAGGCTTCAGGAGAAGAGCTCGGAGATCGACCCAGCTAGCTCGGCTGCCTCGCGGGGCAGGCGACCGGGAAGATCCAGCAGTCAACGTACGCGAGGAGCGCGTGCGCCATCGAGGAGTTCATCATCATGCCGATCATCTTCTCCCAAGGTGAGGGCCAAAACTAATCTCTCCTATCCCTCCCCTCTCTACGCATCTCCACCATGGTCATCGGAGTTGTGGCCACACGGTCGGAGACGGAGCCGGCCGCTGGCTCTATCCGCTGAAGACGACGATATGTCGGGGCTGCCGTTCGTGCACTACTCACCGGCGACGACTCTCGCGAGGACGGCGACAACGTGTCGGGGTTGCCGCCCATGCACAACCCCGGTGCACTCTCCACTGGCGTCGATGAGCCGGGACCGCCGTGTTTGCACGGCCTACGGCCCGCCCGCCACTCACGACGATGACGCGCCGGGGCTGGGTGCCCTCGGCTCACTCTCCGAACATGATGATGAGTCGACGACGTACCGGGCCCGCCGACCATGCGCGGCCTCCGGCGCACCCTCAGTCGCCGAGTCCGCCGGCAACGCCATTGTGCCAGACTCGTCGACACGCGTCGTTCAACTCGGCGCCATCTAGTGCGCCACCCCTTCTACCTACACCATCGGCGGCGCCAAGGCGAGGCACCGCCGCATCGCGAGGTCGTACTCGCCCCTTTTCACCGGTCCATGGAGGTGCCATGGGCTGGTCTGGACTTGTCGGCACGAGTCGTTCGACTCGGCGGCATCTAGTGCGCCACCCCTTCTACTTACACCGTCTGCGGCGCCAAGGCGAGGCACCGCCGCATCGCGAGGTCGTACTCGCCCCTTTTCACCGGTCCATGGAGGCGCCATGGGCTGGTCTGGACTCGTCGACACGAGTCGTTCGACTCGGCGCCATCTAGGGCGCCACCCCTTCTACCTACACCCTCGGCGGCACCTGGGCGAGGCTCCGCCGCATCACGAGGTCTCCTTCGCCATTGTCTTGCCGGTCCATGGAGGCGCCATGGGCTGGCCGGGACTCGGCAACATGGTCCATTCGACGCGTCGGCGGTGGCGCGGCGCTCGATGAGTCACCTCTCCTCGTCGTAACCATGGAGGCGGCACGGCGCTCGACGAGTCATGACGACTCGTCGTAACTATGGCGGCGGAGTCATCATTCGGCTGCGGCCAGGACACGCTTAGGCGTATCTTGCGGCCTCCCTCACTAGTAGAAAAACACCTATTAGTCCTGGTTCGTAAGGGCCTTTAGTCCCGGTTCATGAACCGGGACTAATGGGTCGTTACTAATACCTCCATCAATTAGTCCCGGTTCAAACACGAATCGGGACAGATGTGCCTCCACGTGGCCGGTCCGCCGAGCCCGGTCAGGGGGGCCTTTGGTCCCGGTTGGTGGCTCCAACCGGGACCAAAAGTCCATGTTTTTTTAGAAAAGCGGCTGTTTTAGGGGTTTTGGGGGTTATTTTTAGGTTGTTATTAGCTAGCTAATAGAGAGAAGTGTCCTCTCTTATATCTTCGTCCTTGGTTTATCAATCCTGCTGCTATGTTCATTTCACCCGCATGCTCGCATCATACATCATCGTATATAATACAAGTCCTACTAATCATGCATCATCATACAACTTCTACTCGTTATTAATAATAAGTCATACGATCATCATCCTCATAGTCATCAAACCCAACCCTACATAATTGTTCTTAGCACATGATCATCAGTATCAGGTAGGACCTAAAATATAGACCCTGACTCTCCATTATGAAGAATGACGATCATCCTGTCTCCAATTCTTGCCCTTCGCCGCTTTTTGCTTCCAAGAAGCTCCTTACGACTGTCCATACATTTTTTCCATTCTTTGATTGTCATGTCTCCACTTCTTTTAGAAATCCGGTATGGACAGTTGAGATTCGTAGGATGACCTGGATATATGTTCAAAACATGAAGGCTGCCATTCTCATACATCAAATGAGGCACACAATCCTCTGGGATTCTCTGTTGAAAAACATAGTAATAACTTCTTAGTTAGCAATGATGTACTAGTTTTAGAAGTATGCAAAAAGATGCACGGATGTCGTAATAGTAAAAAATCTTACCAGGGTATTTCCATGGTAATTACCGTAGTTCAACACGTGCACTAGTGGCACGTATTGACCATAATGTTGAGGAGTTCGATTGTAGACATTGTAATTCTCAAGATCTCTACAAAATGCTATCAGATAATTTTTCTCCTTATAAGTTAATTCGGAGCCATCGGTGTAGTGGGTTTTGTCTACCATCTTCCACACATTCTTTGAACAATCAAAATAAGCTGTCAATGGAAATAAGCTGTCAACTATTTTGAAATAAACAATATAAATTACTTAATAACTATGTTAAGCTCACATGGGGAAAGAATTGGAGGTGTATCCACAAGGACCCAAATCGAAGGTCTCTCTTGCTCGATTGCAGGATCACCAAGATCCATGGTGACAAGCATACCCTCATCAAGACCATACATCTTGCAAAGTGCTTCCCAATTTTTGCAACCAAAATGGGTTACACTCTGAGCATTGTACAACTTTACTTGAAAATCCACACCATGATGGGTACTTAGGATAATTTTTTTGGTTTCAAAACTTTCATGGTCTTCAAAACCCATCCTCTCCAAGACATAGCGTCTTGCAAAGCATGGGATAAGCTAGTCGAATTGGAAAAGATGAAAAATATTGTCATGATTAAAATAGTTGAAGTCATGATTAATTACGAAAAAATACTATTGTCGTCGTTGCGTACCGTATGAACATCGAAGGTCTCGTCGAGCTTAATGCTGAAGCGCCGATCTTCGTCCAGCTCAATGAACCAGTCGCAGATACCTCGGTCATCGTGGCACCAGTCGCACAGCCCCGGGCGGTTTTCGTCGTCCGAGTACGACATTTCCGGCCTATGTTCATAATTCAAATGAAGGAGAACTTATCCAATATGAGCATTCAATTATAAGCAAAACCAAATCATGAAATACACATCATCTCTTGGTGTTCGTTCATCATGGAATATTATCACTAATATAGCATCACTAATACAACTAGAACCGTAGCGCCCGACGGGTATCGACGTGGGCGGTGGACACCCAAAGATAAGAAACCATCACAGGATCATAGCTCCAGTGAGATCCCTGAAGAACGTGCCAGGTATTGTCGAACCTGCCCTCCAATGCAACCATGTAGCGACGGACGTGCTCGTCCTCCTCGCTGACACGGTAACGTACCACCTCCGCGGTGTCCGGAAGCCTCGGCACCGTCACTGGCCCACGCGACCGCCGCCAAACAAGGATCGAGTCAACAACGGGCTGCCTCCTCACCAACCTACGTCCCCCGAAAGGTAGCACCTCCCAATACCAACCCGGCGGAGCCCAGTCCCGAACATGGCCCTGATCAAGCAAGCCTCCACCGCCGAGTCGACGACGACGAGGATGCGGGATAGGCATCGCCGACGTCGATGCGGGAACTACTTCTATATATAGTTAAATAAAGTAGTTTTATTAATTAAATCAACTAGTTCAAGTACTAAGCACTTACTACAAATAAATAAAGTAGTACTTACTAAAAACAAACTACTTCTATATATAGTAAAATAAAGTAGTTTATTAAATCAAACTAAAATAAACTAGTTTAACTATAGTTCTATTATTTTCCTAACTAAAAATAAACTACTTTCTCTTCTTATTTTTTTTCCTTTTTCCTCTATATATTCTAAATATGAACATATTCATAAATGACTTCTATCATTCACAATTTTTCTATACATACACAATAAATTGACAAAGAAAATACTATGAACAAGAAAATCATTAAAATTCTATGAACAAAATTACAACAGGAAAAAATCATAAAAATTCTATATGAACAAAATTTGACATATTCGATCTTTGCATATATATGAACACACATACAAACATGCATATATATGAACATACAAACATCTTTTAATAAAAAATCTATTAACAGAGAAAAAATCTAACAAAATAGGAACAAATTTATTACACAATATGAAAAAATATCTGACAGAAAAATCTATGAACTACACATCTAAATTACTACACATTTAGCAAAAAAAATCTATGAAACTACAAAAAAATCTAACAAAAAAATTACTTGCTCATGGCGACGACGTGTCGAGGACGGCCACGGCGACGGCGACGGCGACGGCGAGGTGCGGCGCGGGGCGGGGCGGCGCGGTGACGGTCGACGGTGAGGCGGCGGTGCGTTGCGGGCCGGGGCGGGGCGGCGACGGGCAGGGGCCGGCGGGGCACGGGGCGCGGGGCGGGGGGCGGCGACGGCGTCGGGGCGGCGCGGGACGGCGCGGGGCGACGACGACGACGGCGAGGCGGAGACGGACGGGCAGCCTGGACGCGTCGGGCGACGGGGGAAGGAAGTGAACCAAATTTTCGCGAGTGCCGCTTATATAGGCAGAGCATTGGTCCCGGTTCAAGGCAACAACCGGGACAAATGCCCCCCTTTAGTCCCGGTTGGAGGCCCCAACCGGGACCAAAGGCCTCTTTTCAGCAGCGGAAAAGGCGGGAAGCAGAGGGCTTTGGTCCCGGTTGGTGCCTCCAACCGGGACTAAAGGCTGGGCATTGGTCCCGGTTGGAGCCACGAACCGGGACGAATGGCCTTGTGCTGCCACGGTGCGCATGAAAGTTTAGTCCCACCTCGCTAGCTGAGAGGAGCGCGCAGTGGTTTATAAGCCCCACTGCCGCTCCCCTCTCAAGCTTCTCTCACTGCAGGCTTACGGGCCTACTTACAACTGCTTTGCCTGATGGTCCTACTGGGCCACCTGCGGGCCTGGATCCTGGCCCAAGGTGGGTTTCTAGCCGTATCCAGGCCGTGGGGGCCCAGTAGGAGTTACTTTTTTTTCTTTACTTATTTATTTTATTGCAGCTGTTTTTTTAGTCCCACCTCGCCAAGCGAGAGGCACTCGCAGCAGTTTATAAGCCCTGAGTCCAGAGACAATGAAGAAGAGGCTCACCTGCATGTTGGTTCGCTTCAAGCCTTGAGGAATAGGGTATACTGCACGGAGCTATGTGCAGTGCAGTTTACACTATTCCAAAAGGCTTGAAGCGAATTAACTAGCATTGCGCCTCTTTTTTATTTTTAATTACTTATTATAATTAAAAAATAAATAGAAGAAAAAATATTTGTGATTAAATTTACTAAAAAATGAGCATAGATGGTTATTTTTAATGACTTATTACAATTAAAAAATAAATAGAAGAAAAAATAGTTGTGATTGACTTTACTAAAAAATGAGCATAGATGGTTATTTTTAATGACTTATTACAATTCAAAAATAAATAGAAGAAAAAATAGTTGTGATTAACTTTACTAAAAAATGAGCATAGATGGTTATTTTTAATGACTTATTACAATTAAAAAATAAATAGAAGAAAAAATAGTTGTAATTAACTTTACTAAAAAATGAGCATAGATGGTTATTTTTAATGACTTATTACAATTCAAAAATAAATAGAAGAAAAAATAGTTGTGATTAACTTTACTAAAAAATGAGCATAGATGCTTATTTTTAATGACTTATTACACTTCAAAATAAATAGAAGAAAAAATAGTTGTGATTAACTTGACTAAAAAATGAGCATAGATGCTTATTTTTAATGACTTATTACAATTCAAAAATAAATAGAAGAAAAAAAAGTTGTGATTAACTTTACTAAAAAATGAGCATAGATGGTTATTTTTAATGACTTATTACAATTAAAAAATAAATAGAAGAAAAAATAGTTGTGATTAACTTTACTAAAAGATGAGCATAGATGGTTATTTTTAATGACTTATTACAATTCAAAAATAAATAGAAGAAAAAATAGTTGTGATTAACTTTACTAAAAAATGAGCATAAATGCTTATTTTTAATGACTTATTACAATTCAAAAATAAATAGAAGAAAAATAGTTGTGATTAACTTTACTAAAAAATGAGCATAGATGCTTATTTTTAATGACTTATTACAATTAAAAAATAATTAGAAGAAAAAACAGTTGTGATTAACTTTACTAAAAAATGAGCATAGATGGTTATTTTTAATGACTTATTACAATTAAAAAATAAATAGATGAAAAAATAGTTGTGATTAACTTTACTAAAAAATGAGCATAGATGGTTATTTTTAATGACTTATTACAATTCAAAAATAAATAGAAGGAAAAATAGTTGTGATTAACTTTACTAAAAAATGAGCATAGATGCTTATTTTTAATGATTTATTACAATTCAAAAATAAATAGAAGAAAAAATAGTTGTGATTAAATTTACTAAAAAATGAGCATAGATGGTTATTTTTAATGACTTATTACAATTCAAAAATAAATAGAAGAAAAAAAAGTTGTGATTAACTTTACTAAAAAATGAGCATAGATGGTTATTTTTAATGACTTATTACAATTCAAAAATAAATAGAAGAAAAAATAGTTGTCATTAACTTTACTAAAAAATGAGCATAGATGCTTATTTTTAATGACTTATTACAGTTCAAAAATAAATAGAAGAAAAAATAGTTGTGATTAACTTTACAACTCAGAAATAAAAAAAATATAGCAGAAATGAAAAAAATAGTATATAAAAAACTACTCAGAAATGAGCATAGATGCGCTTATAGAGGAAATTCAACTTAAATTCGTAACAAATTTCAAGAGAAATTCGTATAAATTTAGGCTAAATTCCCTATATAAGGGCATCTATTTTCATTTTCAGAGGAGCTCAATAAGGCAGAGAGGGAGGGGCTTATAAACCGGTCTGATTCCCCTTCAGTTGGCGAGGTAGGACTAAACTCTGGAAGCAACGAGGACCAACCCTTTAGTCCCGGTTGGAGGCATGGACCGGGACTAATGGGCAGCCTTTCGTCCCGGTTCAAGCCACCAACCGGGCCAATGGTGGTGGGCCAGGAGCGAGGCCCATTGGTCCCGGTTTGTCCCACCAACCGGGACCAATAGGTCCAGACGAACCGGGATCAATGGCCCACGTGGCCCGGCCGGCCCCTGGGGCTCACGAACCGGGTCCAATGCCACCATTGGTCCCGGTTCTGGATTGAACCGGGACTAATGGGCTGGACCGGCCTGGACGATTGGCCCCTTTTCTACTAGTGCCTCTTCGTCGGCACAAACACGTGTCACACGTGCCGAGCGGTGCAAGGTGGCGACTTTCTCCGCCATTGGCGGTGGTGTATGCGGTCATCGACGGATGTGTGTACGCCATGTGTCGCACATCCATCCACTCTTTCTTCTCCTACCGACATCTACTCCCGCGGGGCATACCCCTGGCACTACCGGCGAATCTACAATGTCATCGACGACGTCCAAGCTAAGCTCAAACATGAATGCTACTTCAACAACCACATCGACGCCGCTCAAGGCCAACGAGGCAAGACGGCGTAGGCGGGCGTGGCTGGAGCAAAGGCCACGTTTTCGACGGCGCGTGTACCACTTCGTACATGGACTCTAGCGCCGCCACACACACACACCACCACCATGCATGAGGAACGCGAAGCGAAGACCGAAGACGACGACTGCGCAGCTTAATCGGAGGTGTCCCGCGGTGCTATCCGCGCGAGTAATTGACAGGGGGCTTTCCGAGGCCCCCGAGAACCAGGAGACCATGATCGCTTGATCACTTTGGCCGCGCCAGCAGGCCCCACACATTTTATTTTCTTCTTCTTGTATTTGTGTACTTTGTACACTGGCACGCCCGCAACTTTTTGTTCCCCGGTGCAAAGGGAGACGCTTATACGAAACCCCCTATTCTTTTTATGAGCGGTGTCGCTTTCCTTTTTTGTGTCAAACAATGCTTATTAATGCATTTTCTTAGAGCATCTCCAAAGCGGACTCTCAAACCGCCCGCAACCGTCTGGATTGCGTGCGATCCAGATGTGTTTAGCCATCAACGTGGTTTGTATCGGTCCGACGAGCGGTCCGGATGCACATTTGTGTAGGTGTATATGTGTGCGCTTAAACATACTAATCAATGCATTTGCTTAGTTGTAACTTGTGTGCTAAGGTGTCGAAACAAACTACACATTGTTCAACTTGAAACTTAAACTTCCTATACCAAATCATTAAATATCCCCCTTTTGTAATACATGCGACTTGTTTCTGGCGGTCCCTGAACAGACTACGCATACACAAAATCAAGTAGTATGATGCTGATATGTCATTTGTTTTCCTAATCTTTATAACACATTATATTGTTGTTAGTCGATATATTTAGATAAACTCTCCTATTCCTTAAATTCTAAATTAAATGTATACTGTCCACATCTGCAAAATAAATACATATAAAATTGCTACATTTTTACTAACCAGGTAACTGCCCGTGTGTTGCAACGGTGTCATACAAACTCTAATGATATGTATAACAAGTACCCTTAGGACATAAATACTGTCAACTTTTTTTAGCCAGTAAATAACTTTTGTTGTTGTTTTTCTTCTTCTTCTTCGCTTCATGAGCTGGCCGTCATTGTTGCTGTCAGTGATGCCAGTGATGACATTGCCATAATATCAATTAAACTCAACATGGTATATAACTTCATGGTTTTAAAAATAGTTCGAGCAGCTATGTCTTTTACAAGAAGTCCTGCCTTTGAAGAAACAAAGAAATAAACCAGGCTAGCTAAGATCAAGACTCACCTTCATCACACACAAAAAAAGAGTAAGACTCATATACATAGAATAAACTGATGTGTTTTGTACTGCCACACCTCACCACTTTGCCTATTGTGGCGTTGGTACACAGACAGCAATCACCACCTTGCCAGCTGATTGCTGCATCCATAAAAAAAAAGACGGCTTACTACAACAAATGTGTGCGTGCTTGTAGATTCTGTGCATGCATGGTGGTACGCAGGTGATACCGGAAATAATCTGACCTATCCTATCAAGTAGAATCAATTAGCTCTTGTTTACATGTTAAGCATGCAGTTTTGGAAATAAACTTAAATTACCCATTCATGATATATATATGTTCTCCTAGCTAATCCTTCGGTGGAGAGAATAGAAAAACGAAAACGCATGCTGGAACCCGTTCCAACGGGAAGCAAGTTGATTCGCTAGCCCGCAAGATGGGAATTACAAGGGCGTACATGATCGAAAATTTGTTGGAGTGCTCGTCCTCGCATGCTCCTGGTATCTATGTTCGCTCGTTTCTTTCGGGATAAGAGCAGGAGGTGTATTGGTCAGGTATGCATCTCGTATATTATGTACAATTAAACCGGGTTGGGCCCATCAAGCAACCGCGTAGCGCCGTGCCATTTGGAACCGAACGGAGACGCCGTAACCAGCATGTACCACGCAGGGAAAGACGTCACGTTATGTGCGCCTCCTGGACGGCGGCACCCCCTAGTGGATGGGGTTGAGCGCTGATTGGAGATTATCGTACGGTACAAGTAATCATAATTGGAAAATACATCAATAATCTTGCCGCACCATGTAACAGAGCCACGGATGGTCGTTACATTACAAGCTCGTTTGCATAATTATTACTCAAACAATTCATAATTCAGTTCTAGCCATGGCTACCCGAGCCCCTACCATACATGAAAAAACGGTCAGATGACAATGAAACCCTCACGGCTGCAATTTGTCTAGGTTTCTTGTATATAACATGACTTTTTTTGTTCATCTAAGAAAAATATAGCTATATTTGTTTTTGCGACATAAGAAATTTAAGAAAATAATTATTTAGTGAGATGGCAATTTTGTAAAAAATTGGCCATCTAGTACAGAATTTCTTTCATGTTCCATTCATATTTTCCTGTCTGAATTTGCCATGTTACTAGTCCGAAATTTTAATGTTTTTCGGCATTTCGCAGTACAAAATTTTCTACATTTTGCCCACATATAGACATCTAAAATCTGTTAATTTGCAATGTCAGTCATACATGCTTTTCTTATTTTTTTTGCCATGAATTTGAGAACATCTTTTCTAATGTTTGCCATGACTTTTGTATATGCATTTATATAGTTTTTGCCATGGAACCAATCCAAAATAAGTGTCGTGGTTTTAGTTCAAAATTTAAACTAAATTTGTGACACTTATTTGGGATCAGGGGGAGTACTTGTTTTTGTTCATTTATTTATTTTTAATCATGCCAACTTTGTTATGTGCTTATGTTCACTTTTTTATATAGTTTTTGCCATGGATCATGGCAAATTTGTTAACATATGTACCGCTGCAATTTTGTTGCATCTAAGAAAAATGTAGGTACATTTATGTTTTGCGACATGGCAATTTTAAGATTGGTTGATCTAGTGGCATGGCATTTTCGAAAATTGTTGCTAAGAATGATTGATCTAGTGACAAACTACTTTTTTAGCTAAGTTCCCCATGATCTTTAGAACATTTTCTTACAAATTTGCCATGGACCACCCGCAAAAAATAACTCTCCATGGACCATGACAAGATTTAACTATGCATGCTTTCTCGTACAACTACGATGACAATTTTATCTTGCATATGTTTTTTTATGTGTTGGCAAATTTAATGTATATACCATGGGAAAATGTAGCCAGCTTGAGTCGTGCCCTCGAAATAGTTTTTCGTCCCGCTTTACATATAAAGCAACAACCAAGCAAAATACACGCTGAAACATCGTTGTAGCGAATGTTTGAGGGATGGGACTTAGGTGTGCTCGATCGAACCTACCCTAGCCAATGAATCGTTGCTCTAGTCCGCTCTCCACCTGACGAGTGACGATCACGTGTTATGCGCGCGCGTCCGTTGATTAAGTCGTAAGAGTTTGGCCGATGTAATTTGGACGGATCATTATGAAATGAACTTCCGTTGCACTAAATCATGTTTTCTCTGCTGCTACTGCCACTGGTGCAGACCAAAATTTTTGGGTTGTGCAGCCATGGTCAAAGCAAGTCGACTTTCAGGCGCCCTGTGCATGCCGATTACATGGATGGTTGTCAAGATGATTGTGTGGGCATCCTTGCGCTCGTCGGCCTTGTATGGTCAAACGACATACACTGACGGCATGCTTACAATCGTCATCGACAGCAACCGCCAACCAGAAAATAGTGTTTACCCCAGACGACTTGCACAAGATTTTTTGGAGTGCCATGCAGTAATTGAGATATTCGGGGCAGGGACGCCAAAATCAGTCCTTGAGCAATTGACATCATCAAGTCGACAATGGGGATGAACACGTCTGCTGCTCAAAGCCTCAAGGCTGCCGAAACATGTCTTAGCAGGGATATTTCGGATGAACAAGAAAAATTCGAGGAGTATTTCCTGATTGCATTTCTTAGCTGTCTGCACACACGACAACACTCGGGTAACTTCATCAGACGCCTACCGACCTGCAACGGCTGGTGTAACGGGGCACATGGCCCTGTAGAAAACAAGAGCAAGAGCACGAGGTGCCATAGGGGCATGATTCGTTAACACCATCAATGGTCATGCGCCGGTTATGCCAGGAGCTCGTAACGTGGCTGCTGGAGCTGCAGTTCCATCGGGCACATCCTGGCCAAGACGCGGCAAACGCAGTAATCAGATCCGACGAACGAGTCGTCATCGTCACATATCGAAGTTTATGAGCGCGACGTTTCAATCGATGGAAAAGTAAACGCCCGCACGGAATTTACCCATGCACAGTCAAACCAATTTACACGCTGACTTACCTCGTCCTGTACCAACGGAACAGCTGACGGTCGACCGTCCACCCACCGTTATGTGACACGGAGCCGTGTCCGTATGCTACAGTTTGACATGGCGTATCCGCGGTCTCTCTCTACGATCGCATTCAGTTCAGGGTTGAACGCGTCGCTGTCCTATTGGTACGGGCACCGGGAGCAGGCGAGCTCGTCCATACCATCGCCGCTCTCCGTACATGATCTCTTACTCTATTTGCATGGGCCATGCAAGGCACCCCCGAAGAAGGATGGCATGCATATTGATTTTTGTGTTGCACCTCCTACTCTTTTGCTTGAACTCATCCATGGCTTGGAAGAGAGAGTGCACTACCTGAGATTTTCTGGATCGCGTTGTTTTTCTTGGAGGGAGAGGGAGAGAGAGAGAGAGAGAGAGAGAGAGAGAGAGAGAGAGAGAGAGAGAGAGAGAGTGAGTGTCGATGTGCTAGAGTAGGGGTACCCTAGTATCCCGAACTTGTGCACGGGCAGTTGCAGCACCCCGCGGCAAGGCTCGCCAGGTCACCGCCAAGATCCTCTGTGGCTCTTCAGAAGACAAGACCCCGGCAAGAGGAGCTTGCCGGGAAACCATTCAAGAACAAAGTATTCAACCCGAGAAGCCAAGGCCCCGACAAGAGGAGCTTGCCGGGAAGGCCAACCAAGGCATCTCAAAAACGCTTGCCGCGACGTGCCACGTGTCCCGGCAAGGCACGGTGAGCGACAAGTTCCCGGGCCCGGCAAGGTAGCGCCCGCGGCAAGATACTTGCCGCGGCAAGCGGTCGCTCCGCGCCCAGGCTCCAGCACATCCACCAACGTGTCGTCCTGGGACCTTTCCAGGCACGCGTGGCGGAAGGCTGTGCAGCCAGCGGTGCGCGGTGGCAAGCGGCGCTGACAAGAAGGCCATCGTGGCGATCGGTGGCGCCCCTGGCGGTCTCTTCTCGCACTATTTAGACGACACAGACGGGCATTTAATGCCCTTGTCCCCTGCCGTCAGGGTTAGGTATGATACACTGTATCTACAGTAGAGGTAGCTGCACCTACCGCACTCTTTTTCCGTTTATTTACCCCTCTAGTCTGCGTTGCCACCTGTCGGTGACCCCTTGAGCGTATAAAAGGAGGCCCATGCGCAACGTAGAGGGGGTTCGGTTCATTCGAAACACCAAGAACACCCCCACGCTCGGTCTGGTAGCGTTCATCGCTCCTGAGCAAGAACTGAATGCAATCAAACAAGCAGCAGTAGGAGTGTTATCTCTCCAGAGAGCTCCGAAGCTGGGTAAACTGCTCGTATGCATTGCCTCGATCCGCTCTTCGTGCGACCTCCGCCCCCCTCCGAACCGAAAGGGGCTCGGTCCGCCGGTCCCCATAGGTGTTCGTGGATCAGTTTCCCCGACATCTTTGGCGCGCCAGGTAGGGGAATCGAGATCGTGTGAACCCGATCCGGTGTGCACACGAGCTAAATCTTCATCGTCTTCATCAACATGCCACCGAAGAAGAAGGCTTCGGAGGCAGCTGTTCCGTCCGCGTCGCTTCCACCGCCTCCGGAGCAGGCGGACGGTGGAGTGGACGCCGGCGGAAGAACGGGCGTCGACGAGGGTGCTCACAGTGCTGCCAAGTCCAAGGACAAGGCGGCACAGACCTCGGCGTCCGTGCGTGCACCGCGCCCGTCTCAGGAGGCGCGGGACCAGCAACGTCATGGCGTTCGCAGCGCCATACGTCCGCTGGGCCAAGATCAAGCTGGTGGATCTCGCGGAGTTCAAGACCAGCATGCACGCCAGCATGCTGGCCCCAGCGAAGTGCGGTCGCCTGGACGGGATACTGCTCCTTCTAACATAGTTAGAAGCCCGAGCATATCCCGCTCCTCGCACCGTCCGCCGCTGCCGCCCACCACCCCAGCAGAAACCTTGGCGCGAGCTCAACTGCTTCTAGATTACCCTCCGACGGCGGACAAGACCGACGAATGGAGGGCCACTATCCAGAGCCTCATCGGCTTCGCCAACGGCGACACTGCGCGGCAACCAAGCACTTCGCTGGCGCGGCAAGACTGCCGGACGCGGGCCGATGGCGACAAGACCGATGGGGGTGCGACTTCCATGCACTCTCCACCACGAAGGCCAAGATCGCCGACTTGCCGGATCCACCTCGACAGCGACTCCACCGCGTCATCGGATCCGCAAGCTCGTCGCGATCAGCGCCAAGTTCTCCACGAACGACAGCAAGAGGACGCTCGTACCCGCATTGAGTGCCGAAGAGAAGCGCGACGTCAATCTGACCAGCGCGCTGGGCCTCCTGTCGACATGCATGCGCCAGGGGAACCAGGTGACTTGCCATACGCGGTAGGTTGCCCTGCGTTCACCCGTGAGCTGCGGCAAGTCCAGTGGCCCAGCAAGAAAAATTTCAAGCCAGATGTACCGGAGAAGTACGACAGCAAGTCGCATCCATCGGAGTTCCTCAGCATCTACACCATCGCGGTGCAGGCTGCCGGGGGACGAGATGACAAGATCCTTGCCAACTACTTCCCGCTGGTGCTCAAACCTAATGTCAGATCCTGGCTCATGCACTTGCTGGACAACTCCATTTCTTCTTGGGCAGATCCGTGCCATCAGTTTGTCGGCGCCTTTACGGGCGGCCACAAGCCTCATGGCCAAGAGAGCGATCTTCATCTGCTCGCCCAGAAGGAAGAAGAGCCCCTGCGCAAGTACATTCAGAGATTCAGCTGTGTACAACACAACATCCCAGATATCCACCCCGCCGCGGTCATCAACGCGTTTCATCAGAACGTGCGAAACCGCAGGATGAGGGAGGAGATGGCGATGTGCAAGATCAGGGACGTCAGCGAACTTTATGCCTTGGCCGACAAGTGTGCACGCACTGAAGAGGGGAGGAGGCTCCCCGAAGAGAACACAGGAGCAGGAGGATCGGACAGTGAGGATGCTGCCCCGGCAAGGAAAGGCCGGCGGCGGAACAACAGAAGGAAAAAGGGCAAAGAGGTGCTAGCTGTTGAGCAGTCAGGCAACAGAGGTGGCGCCAAGGAAGCTAAAGCTGGTAGCTCCAGCAAGGAGAGCCAGGCTGTGGCTGCCGCCGACAAGCAAGACAACTCCGGCAAGCAATACTGCAAGATCCACCGCACCAAGGGCCATGACCTCCAGAGTTGTAAGAAAGTTGAGCAGCTTGTTGAGCAGCAGAAGGCTGAATACAAGCGACGCGACAAGGAGAAAGTCCAGGAAGGTGCTGGAGGAGCCAGCAAGAAACGCCCCGGCCGGGGAGGATGCCGCGGCAAGGCCAAGCAGCGGCAAGGAGACAAACCTCCCTGCGGCCGCGACAAGGATGAAAACAACGACGACGACGAAGACATGGATGATGACGAGGCCGATGAGCAGGAATTTCAGAAAGCCACAGAGGTCCTGTGCGTTGACGGTGGTGCTTCCCTGCATGCTTCACACCGCCAACTCAAGCAGTGGATGCGGGAAGTTAATGCGGCTGAACCATCCATGGAGTCACGCAGGCCTCTAAAATGGTCCAACATGCCTATCATCTTTGATATTGAGGATCACCCTGATCGCATAACTGCGGTCGGGTGCTTGCCGATGTTGGTTTCACCAACTATCCGCAACCTCAAAGTCACGAAGATGCTAGTTGACGGCGGGGCCGGCTTGAATCTGATCTCCTCCGCAGTCCTCCAGAAACTCCAGATCCCTGACAGCGAGCTCGAAGAGACTGGCACATTCCAAGGAATAAACCCGGGAAGGAGCAAGCCGAAGGGAAAGATCACGTTGCCGGTCACATTTGGCAGCGAGCTGAATTTCAGAACTAAGAGGGTCACTTTTGACGTTGCTGATTTTCCATTGCCCTACAATGGGATACTCGGCCGCCCCGCACTCGCCAAGTTCATGGCAGCCTCTCACTATGCATACACCGTGCTCAAAATGCCAGGCCCGATAAGCGTCATCTCTGTCCCTGGTGACAAGAAAGATGCCCTTATCTGCGCCGACAAGATTTACTGGGAAGCAGCAGCCGCAGCCAATCGCAAGCCACTTGCCGCTGAAGCTCCCGGAGGGAAGAAGAAGACCAAGTCCGGCAAGAGCTCTGATGCCCACTCCGGCAAGTGCACCTCTTCGGAGTGCTGTGCTACCGTCGAGGACGCACCATCGAGCTCCACCGGCAAGTGTAAGAAGACGATGGCAGCTCCACCAGAGACCAAGAAGGTGTCCGCCAAGGAGGACGGCACTGGTGGTACCTTCACCATCAGTGCCACTCTTGATCCTAAATAGGAAAGCGCGCTCGTTGCTTTCCTGCGGGCGAATGTCGACGTGTTTGCATGGCAACCGTCTGATATCCCTGGTGTTCCCAGGAAAGTAATTGAGCACCACCTAGCCGTTTGTCCTCATGCGCGGCCCGTCAAGCAGAAAGTCAGGAAGCAAGCAGTGGAGCGCCAAGAGTTCATTGCAGAAGAAATTAAGAAGTTGGAAGCAGCAGGCCTTGTCAGAGGAGTGCTCCATCCTACGTGGTTGGCCAATCCTGTAGTCGTGCGCAAGGCTAACGGAAAATGGAGGCTTTGTATAGACTTCACTGATGTTAATAAAGCCTGTCCTAAAGATCCATTTCCCTTGCCGCGCATTGACCAGATTGTTGACTCCACGGCCGGATGTGATTTGCTTTCATTTCTTGATGCATATTGAGGATACCATCAGATCTTCATGGCAGAAGAGGATGATGAGAAAACCGCATTCATCACCCCTTGTGGCACATACTGTTTCATACGGATGCCCTTTGGGTTGAAGAATGCTGGTTTAACGTTTGCAAGGGTAGTCCATGTCGCTTTTGAGCCCCAGATACACAGAAATGTGGAAGCATACATGGATGATATAGTGGTCAAGAGCAAAGACAAGGCTACTCTGATTCAAGATTTAGATGAGACCTTCGCAAATCTGCGCAAGATCAACCTCAAGCTCAACCCCGAGAAGTGCGTGTTTGGAGTTCCATCCGGCAAGCTTCTCGGGTTCTTTGTGTCTCAGCGGGGAATTGAAGCCAATCCCGACAAGATCAAGGCCATCGAGCAGATTGAAGCACCAAAGCGCGTCAATGATGTGCGAAGGCTTGCCGGTTGCGTGGCTGCTCTCAGCAGGTTTATCTCTAAGTTTGCTGAGCGCGCCCTGCCGTTTTTCAAAATATTGAAAAAGGCAGGTCCAATGAAATGGACTCCGGAAGCAGAGGCTGCGCTGCAGGACTTGAAGAGGTACCTGTCCTCCACTCCAATACTTGTCGCACCTAAGCCACAAGAGAAGTTGCTGCTGTATCTAGCAACAACCAATCAAGTGGTTAGTGCTGCGTTAGTAGCGGAGAGGGAGGCGGATGATGAGCCAGCAACCATGGCAAGTACATCCAGCGACAAGCAGGGGGCTTCGCCGACAAGCTCTGGTCCCGGTAAAGATGAATCTGCGCAGGTGCGCGAAGAGGTGCAGAAGAAAATGGTCCAGCGCCCAGTTTACTTTGTCAGCTCCCTTCTGCAGGGGGCTAGGTCAAGGTACTCTGGTGTGCAGAAGTTGCTTTTCGGCCTTCTCATGGCCTCGAGAAAGCTGCGCCATTACTTCCAGGCACATGAGATCACATTTGTCACTCGCTTTCCGCTGAAGAGGATACTGCAGAATCCAGAAGCAACAGGCAGGATTGTCGAGTGGGCACTGGAACTGTCAAGCTTTGGCCTCAAATTTGAGAGCACTTCAACTATCCAAAGCAGAGCATTGGCGGAGTTCATAGTAGAATGGACGCCAACACCAGACGAAGAAATTCCAGAAACGAGCATCCCCGTCAAGGAGACAAGCAAAGAATGGCTGATGTAATTTGATGGTGCCTTCTCGCTGCAAGGCGCCGGTGCTGGCGTGCTGCTTACCGCACCCACCAGAGAACACCTCAAGTACGTAGTCCAGATGCACTTTCCCAAGGAGCAAGCAATGAACAATACTGCAGAGTATGAGGGTTTGCTTGCCGGCCTCAGAATCGCAGCAGATCTTGGGATCAAGAAGCTCATTGTCAGGGGAGACTCGCAGCTTGTCGTCCGCCAAGTGAACAAGAGTTATCAGAGTCCGTTGATGGAAGCCTATGTCGATGAGGTAAGGAAGCTAGAAGAGCACTTTGACGGCTTACAAATGGAACATGTTCCAAGAGCTCAGAATGACATCGCTCATGGCCTGTCAAAGTGCACCGCACTAAAGTTGCCTGTGGAACCAGGGATCTTTGTGCTCAAGCTGACTCAACCATCCGTGGCACCATCAACTGGACAGAGCAAGAAGAGGAAGTTGGTTTCTGGTGACTACTTTCCGGCAGAGCTTCCCGAAGCCGCCGCCAAGAAGGTCCCCAAGATCAGCACCAAGAGCGCTGAGGAGCAGTCTGCTCCGGCGAGCCTTACGGTTTGTTCCGTTGAAGCAGGCGCTCCCGACAAGTTTTGCTCTGGCAAGCTTGCCGGGGAACATCAAGCTCCGGCTGAGCCGCAGGTTCTTGCCGTGGAAGCGGATGTTCCCGCAGCAACAGATGTGCCTTTAGTCCTCGTTGTCGAGCCGCAGGCTCCAGCATGGGCGCAGCAGATTGTCCATTTCCTTCAAACAGGAGAGCTTCCTGAAGAGCAAGAAGAAGTAGAAAGAGTAGCCCGGCAGTCAAGTATGTACAAGTTTGTCGACAGCACACTGTACAGAATAAGACTCAATGGTGTGAAATTGAAGTGCATTTGCCGGGAAGATGGACAACAGCTGTTGGCAGAGATACATGGAGGCATATATGGTCACCACATTGGCGCAAGAGCACTTGCCGGCAAAGCGTTCCGGCAAGGTTTCTTCTGGCTGACAGCCCTCCAGGATGCAACTGCACAAGTAACCAAGTGTGAAGCGTGCTAGTTCCATTCCAAGCAGATACACCAACCAGCTCAAGCTCTCCAGACGATCCCTTTGTCCTGGCCATTTTCGGTCTGGGGGCTCGACATCCTCGGCCCCTTCCCCCGAGCTATCGGGGGCTTTGAGTTCTTGTACGTTGCAATCGACAAGTTCACAAAGTGGCCGGAAGTGGAACCAGTGAGGAAGGTGACAGCACAGTCAGCAGTCAAGTTCTTCAGGTCGATTGTTTACTGTTTTGGGATCCCTAACAGGATCATCACCGACAACGGCACGCAATTTACGAGCCGCACCTTCATGCAGTATGTCCAAGATCTTGGCGCCAAGGTCTGCTTCGCTTCTGTTGCTCATCCGAGAAGCAACGGTCAAGCAGAGAGGGCAAATGCTGAAGTGCTGCGAGGCCTCAAGACCAGAACATTCGACAGGCTGCACAAGTGCGGAAGAAACTGGATCGAGGAGCTGCCGGTGGTTCTTTGGTCGATCAGGACGACACCAAATCGAGCCACTGGCCAGACACCTTTCGCTCTAGTCTATGGAGCAGAGGCAGTTCTCCCCACTGAACTCGTTTACGGGTCGCGTCGAGTGCTCGCTTACGATGAGCTCGAGCAAGAGCAGCTGCGACAAGATGACGCGCTGCTCCTTGAGGAGGACCGTCTTCAGGCTGTTGTGCGAGCCGCTCGCTACCAGCAAGCTTTGCATCGCTACCACAGCCGCAAAGTTAAAGCCAGAAGCTTCGAGGAAGGCGACCTTGTTCTTTGGCGTGTTCAGTCCGCCAAGAATTCCAACAAGTTGACGCCGAAGTGGGAAGGCCCTTATCGGGTGAAACGAGTCACTTGGCCCGGCGCTGTCCGCCTTGAGACCGAAGATGGCATTCCGGTGAGAAACTCCTGGAACATTGAACATCTTCGTAAGTTTTACCCATAGGGCGCGGTTGCCGGAAGCTTTTCCGGCAACCACCTTTTGTACAAGTCTTGCCGCTGTTGCATGTAATCCTTTGTACAAAGCCGGGCGCAGACCCCGTGCATAAATAAAGATCATGTGCTTCGCACATCTTGTCAATTTCATGCATTCTCTCTTTTTTCGCATGTGTTATCTGACATCTTGTGCAGCACCTGCCTCCAGTAAGCGATGACGAGCCGTAAGGCTCCATATCATTATTTTCTTCTATCTCTTTCTCAAAGGAAGGAAGGCTCCCTCGCCCACAAGGTTTGCCGGGGGGGGGGGGGGGGGAGGAGAAGATAATGGTGTGGACCGGGCCGTTCAAGAAAGTTTTGCCTTGCCGGGAAGCAAACGACAGAAAAGCTAAGTTGCCAAAGTTTGAGCAATCAGTTTTTAAGTTTTTGAGTTATTTTCCTTGAACGACCGTGCTTTGTATGAAAAACCTGTGCGCAGAGGAACCGACTCGTAGCTAGTTGCACCCTTACTTTGTTTCGAGTCCGCTCAACAACTTAAGTGAGCTGCGACTAGTTGCGACAAGGTTGCTTGTCGGTAGCTGCCCCGCCAGCAGGCTACTGAAGTTCCGCACTCGGCGCTCGCGGCAAGGGTGCCTGCGCCGGCAAGTTTCCCTAGAAAGCATAGGGCAGAAACATACAAAGCCAAGAGTCGAGTGAAGGAAGTAACATAGCAATCATTACCTAAGATAGAGTTATATTACAAAAGTAACTTGTCGCGCCTCTAATAAAGTGTTCCCATGACATGACTGGCAGCGGCAAGAAAAAGAAGAAAACGGACGGCCTAATCTACGCGGCCGCCATCAACCCTCTTGACCTCATTCACCTTGTCCACAATGGGTGCGACAAGGTCTTTGAGCGCGTCAAGATCAGCATCCGCCGGCAGCTTCTTGAGGACGTTGGTGAAGTTGAGGCCTGGGTTGCGGAAGGCCACCTTCACCAACACCTTCTCCAAGACTCGGGCGCAGATCGTGCGCGACTCGTCGGCCAGCTGCTTCGGGATCCTCTCTCGGAGCTGCTGAAGGGCTGTCGCCACGCCTTTGAAGAATATAGTGAGCTTGACGCTGGGGGGGGGGGGGAGATTCTCATCGGAGGAGTACCCAAAGTCCTCCACCCCCAGCTGCGCCAGCTCCCCGTCAATGACAGCAGCAATGTTCACGAGGCCCTCCGTCCAGAGCTCAACGGTATCCTTGAAGGTGTTCTGGGTCTCGGCGGCCCTCGCCAGCAACGCTTCGTTGCCCTTGATTTCCTCCTTCAAGTCCGCCTCCCGCTTTCTGGCGCCGTCCAACGTCTCCGTCAGGGTGGCCAGCTTCAGCGCCAGATCGGCATTGGAATCCTTGGCGGCGCTCAGCTCCTTGCCCTTCTCGGCGAGTTGACCCTGCAGATCACCGTGGGCTAAGGCGTCCTTCTCGCGCTCAAGCTTGAGCGCGGCAAGCTCCTCGCCGCTTGCTTTCAAATCAGCCTCTAGCTGCGCCACCTTTGCCTCCAAACCCTCCTTGGCGGCCTCGGCAGCTGCGGCCGCGTCCTTTGCTTCCTTGAGCGCCCCGCCAAGTGCCTGCTGATGCGCGGCAAGATCCTCCTCCTGGCTATCGAGGTTCACTTTCCTCTAAGTCAGCTCCCCTTCCCGCACAGAAAACTCCTCGGCAACAAGCCGCTGCTGCTCTTCGACTTCGGCCTTTTCAAGGACAAATGCCTTCCAGGCCTCGACGAGCTGCGCGCGCTCCTCTACGACGGCCCAGAGAGCCTCCTGGGTGCGCTCCCGGAGCTCCTCCGCACGCTTCTCAATGTCCGCTCCCGCCTGCGCGACAAGCGCTTCCCGGGACTCCACTTTGGCTTGGCGGGCGCGGTATAGCGACACCAGCTTCCGGAGTAGCCGCTCCTCCTCAGACTCGCCGCTGCTGCTGCTTGGCGCGTCAACCAGTGATAGCCCAGCGGAGGCGAGCACCTCCCCGTCGAAAGCTTCTCCTTTGACTGGCGCCCTGGAGCTCGACGCCCAGGGGAGCTTGATGAAGACACCCTCACCAGCCTTCAGATAGGCGCCGGGCTGGGGCTCCTCGGAGCCTGGCGCTGCGGTGGCGGCGGAGGGATCGGCGGTCGGTGCAGCGCCCGGCGCTCCTGCGGCCTCGGGGCCATCAGTGCGACCGCCGGACCCTTCGCCAGCTCCCGCGCCAGCAGCCTTGGCGGCCTCCTCGTCGGCGGGGTCATCAGAACTGACTTCTTCTTTGGCAGCATCGTCAGCATCGCCGCGCACATTCTCCTGGCCGCCCGCCTCGGTCTCCATTGGCTCTGTGGAAGGTGGGTCTGGCGAGCGGAGAAGGAGAAGAAGTCAAAATCCAAAAAGAAAGATCAGAAGAATACAAGGGAGATTTCAAGCAAGGGATTACCTGCACTGGGATCCATGACCATGGGCTCCACCACCGGAGGCTCGCTGGTGCTGCCCCTTGCCGGAGACTCCTCTCTTGCCAGGGATTGTTCCCTTGCCGGGGAGCGCTCCCTTGCCGGAGAATCCTCCCTTGGCGGTGTAGAGGAAGCGGAAGGCACGTCGGAGACGGTTCCCAAGCCCTCCTGGTGAGGCTGTTCTGCTCCTACACAAGCAAACCAACAGTCAGAAGTCAGCAAAGGAAAAAGCACTCGTGCGCGTCCAAAAGCAGAAAGTAAACTATGTACTTACGCCGGGGGCTGCGCTGGGGGCTGCTCCGCGGAGTTGTTGCCGGATCCGGCAAGGTAGTCTCGGGCGCTCCCCCTGTTGTTTCGATGGGCTCGTCCTCGATGATAACCACCAGAACTTTGGCCCTCTTCGCCGCTCTTTGAGCCAACGTCCTGGGAAGGAACAAGTTGAAATTGAAGCAAGTTAGATACAAGATAAACTACAAGATTGAAAAATTACAAGTACAGCAGAAAAGTCTTACTCTTCTTCCTCCTCGTCGGAGCTGAGCGCGGAGAGGTCGAAGTCCGGCCCACCTACGGCGTGATGAGGTGGAGGAGAAGGATCCCCTTTCCGCTTGGCGGGCGCGGTGGCGGTGGCGCGAGAAGATCCAGCTCCAGTTGCCGCAGCAGTACGGGGCGCTCCCGCGGGAACATCACTTGTCGCGGTGGAGCGTGTCGCGCGGCGCGTCTGCTGCTGATTCCTTTGCCGCCCCGCTGCGTCCCCGCCCCTGTGAAGGCGCCTTCTTGGCTGAACTGGGGGCTGCGCTATGAGATCCGCCCGCGGCAAGTGGCCTGGAGATGGCGGGCCGCTCGCACCCTCGGCGGGCTCACCCCCGGCGGGCTCGCTCGACTCGACCTCCGGCGCGGCAAGCTCTTCTTCGCCGTCGATCCATTCTCGCTCGGCAAGGCTTGCCGCCGCCTCTGCCTCTGCCTCTTCCACGTTGAAGCCAAACTCACCCGCGGTAGTGGCTGCCGCCGCTTCTTCCGCCCTGGTGGCGATGCGTCGCATCTCCTCCTCGGTAGTGTCGCGGGTGAGGCTCCTCTTCTCGTCGGCGCGGACCTCCACCTCCACCAGCCCGTCGAAGAATTGCTGCACAACCTCGTCGGCTGGCTCTTGCCACGTCGGGACCAGACCGTGTGAGTCGCACTGCGGCATCATCGCACGGATGCGGTCGAGGGAAGAATTGTTGCATAGCGGGACGACCCCCGCCGGCAACCTGAACCACTCTGGATGCTGAGGATCATGCTTGAATAGCTCCTTGAGCATCGCATCCAGCTCCAGCACGGTGAAGTTGAAGTTGAGGCCCGGGCGCAGTCGCATGATATCTGCCGGGCCGCCAAACTCCCAAGCGGGTCTCTTCCTCTCTTACAGGGGGGCGATGCGGCGGCGGAGAAAATCTGCGCCTACGGCACCCACAGTCAACCCGGCAACCCTGAGACGCAAGATTCTGGTGGTGGCAATCTTCAGCCTAGCGTCCTCCGGGGCCAGGCTGCTCCAATCATTGCCGCGAACTACTGGAACTTGGCGCAAGGCGGTGAATGGCTGCGGGTCCTCCTCCATGATCCAACACCACTCAGCTCTCCACTCATCCCACTTGCTGCGTAGCTCCCCCTCCAGATACGCCTCCTTGCCGGCCCTCGAGATCCAGGCGATCCCCCCGGAAAGCGGCTCTCCTCTCTCGACCCGAGGCATGAAGTAGTGGCGGAAAAGAGTGACATTTGGGTGGACTCCGACAAAGTTTTCGCACAAATGTGCAAAAACGGACATGGTCAAGACGGCGTTGGGGGTGAAATCAAGGAGATGAAACCCGTAGGTGTTCATGATGTCGCAGAAAAATTCCGAGAAAGGTGGGCAGAGGCCGCAGTAGAAGAACAACGGGAAGAAAGGATACCCGTATGGAGCCCGAGTCGAAGCGGCGGCGGAGAGTACCTTTGTGCGTGGATGCGCACGTGTCTCCGTCGACCAGAAGAGATAGAACCACTGCCTCAGCCCCTCTGCGTCGAGCTCGGCGGGGAAAGTGGCCCGCTCCTTTCGCAGCGCCTCGAGCCGCAGCGCCTCGGCCGACTTCGCGACCTTCCCGGTCTTCGGAGCCATGGCGAAGGTGGTGGAGGGGGTCGGCGGCGTTGGTGGCGACGGCGGAGATTGGGGGCGGAGCGCTGCTTTCTCAGAAGAGAGGGGAACGGCGGAGATTTTGGAGTAGTAAATAGACAAGGTGAGCAACTGCCTCTGTTCCCTCTGCTTATAAAGGTGGAGGGGGCGAACGTTATGCATTTTCCGAATAAAGAATCCCCCACGATCTCTCCCACGACGCCGCAATCAACGCGTGCCGTTCGGGGAGGGCGCGGTGGATGCGGAGTAGCAAACGGCACGACCAGGCCGCATGTGCCCGTGCCCTGTTTTGGGCCTGGCCCAACAGCGCTCGGCACCATGTGTGGCCCAGGCCCGGGGGCTCCTGTCGGTGTACTAGAGTAGGGGTACCCTAGTATCCCGAACTTGTGCACGGGCAGTTGCAGCACCCCGCGGCAAGGCTCGCCAGGTCACCGCCAAGATCCTCTGTGGCTCTTCAGAAGACAAGACCCCGGCAAGAGGAGCTTGTCGGGAAACCATTCAAGAACAAAGTATTCAACCCGAGAAGCCAAGGCCCCGGCAAGAGGAGCTTGCCGGGAAGGCCAACCAAGGCATCTCAAGAACGCTTGCCGCGACGCGCCACGCGTCCCGGCAAGGCACGGTGAGCGACAAGTTCCCGGGCCCGGCAAGGTAGCGCCCGCGGCAAGATACTTGCCGCGGCAAGCGGTCGCTCCGCGCCCAGGCTCCAGCACATCCACCAACGTGTCGTCCTGTGACCTTTCCAGGCACGCGTGGCGGAAGGCTGTGCAGCCAGCGGTGCGCGGTGGCAAGCGGCGCTGACAAGAAGGCCATCGTGGTGATCGGTGGCGCCCCTGGCGGTCTCTTCTCGCACTATTTAGACGACACAGACGGGCATTTAATGCCCTTTTCCCCTGCCATCAGGGTTAGGTATGATACACTGTATCTACAGTAGAGGTAGCTGCACCTACCGCACTCGTTTCCGTTTTTTACCCCTCTAGTCTGTGTTGCCACCTGTCGGTGACCCCTTGAGTGTATAAAAGGAGGCCCATGCCCAACGTAGAGGGGGTTCGGCTCATTCGAAACACCAAGAACACCCCCACGCTCGGTCTGGTAGCATTCATCGCTCCTGAGCAAGAACTGAATGCAATCAAACAAGCAGCAGTAGGAGTGTTATCTCTCCGGAGAGCTCCGAAGCTGGGTAAACTGCTCGTGTGCATTGCCTCGATCCGCTCTTCGTGCGACCTCCGCCCCCCTCCGAACCGAAAGGGGCTCGGTCCGCTGGTCCCCATAGGTGTTCGTGGATCAGTTTCCCCGACAGAGAGAGAGAGAGAGAGAGAGAGAGAGAGAGAGGTTCGATAGGCTGGGGAGGAAGAGATGCGGCAAAATCGGGAGACAGATAAGGGCATGTACAATGGTTCTATCTTAACAATGCCACACAGGATAAATGATGAGGTGGAGGAGAGAGAAATCATAAGAGAAATTTAAGAGAAGACAAGAGATGATCTCTTAGCATAATATGTCTCACCACGTCTTTAGGATAACTAGTTATTTAAGATATGGCTAAGATATGACCCATTATAGACATGGTTTTTTATTATCTCTAAATTACATGCAAGACTTACGATAAGACTATCTTATCAACCATTATACATGCATTAATTTCGCTGGAGAGATATTTACGCGTGAGAGAGATTGCGGGAGTACTTTCATAGAAAGAGATATTTTCCATAACTATTGTTTGGGATTTATTTTCCAACTTGTCTGGGATTTATTTTCTAACTGAATGATTGGGAGATTGGCTATGTGAGGCAGATTGGCCCTTGATTACAGGAGACTGATCGAATCATTGGGTTACCAAAGAATATTTATTATGTTACCATCAAAAGACTACTGTGATCCTGCCGGTCAAATAAAAATCGTGTGAGATAGAAAATCAGCACGGAGCCGAAAACCAGAGGTGGGGTGGGGAGGGGCGAACGAAGAGGTTGGACGAAAAATTGACATATGACGGAAAACGGAACACTACGTTTCCTTTAGGTAGTCTATATCTATATCTATACTAGGTAATTGCCCGTGCGTTGCTACGGGTGTAAACATGTATTTGTGGTTAAAAAATATTTTGGTGGTTTCACACCAATGGTGGAAGTGTTTTCTATGAGATGACCTCTAGAATCCAATGGTGGTGGCCGGTGGGTGCGGTCGACTAAGTTGTGTTGTGCCAATAATCAAAAGAAATGTAAACATCAAAAAATCAGAATGAAGCTTGTCATCCCAACCAGAGCAGATGGTCGTCAATAAAATAAATTAATAGATCAAATAATGGGCAATGGAACATTAATTAAGATAAAGCTAGCCATTAGAGTTTTTGTACATGACATGCAGATGCAGGTAGACGAGCTTGTTGTTTGTCTTGTTGCTTAGTGTGTCCATGAGCGTGCTCCCACCGTATGCGTTCCCACATGAGGTCGAGACTACTTCTAGTTGTGGATGAGGAGGAACACGCCGGCGTTGAGGCCAACCCAGACCTCGGTGACACGTGTCGGCATCGAGACACCAGACCGACTCGACCGCAGGGTTGGTGAGTCTGGCGGTGTGCACGCGCACGGCTAGGATCTCGGCCCAATACGCCACCATGTTGGGCTGCAGCAGCCGTGTTGTACGAGTGCTCGATCCTGTCAAGACGGCCATAGCCATAGTCGAGAGTTTTGTCAAGGAAGTGCAGGAGCACGTTGCCGCTTTGCCAGTGCACAGGCGGGACTGCGATCCTCCTGGACACCATGAGCATGCAGCCCCCAAGGAGAAAACACCCGGCCAGATGTATGTGAAGCGGTGTACAACATCCTGCTCATGCCGTTGGAGTGGCGGAGAGGAGGACTCGGCCACAAGGTGCTGGAGCAACTTGAAAGACCAGTCGCCGCTAGCGGCGGAGGTGTGGTCCACGTGGGCCGTGGCCTCCGGCCGCGATGGCGGCGTGGGAAACGCGAGCTTAGACGCGAGATCGGAGAGGTCGGCGCGAGGGTGGCGGCGGGCGGCGTGCTAGTGGGTGTGGACATGTCGACACGGCGTGGTCGGGGAGGCAGCGAGGTGTGGCCGAGGAGAGCGAGCGGCGGCCGAGGAGCCGATGGGTTGGTGACCACGCTAACCCTAGCGGTGGTATGCGCGTGCTTGTGTTGCCATGCGGGTTGGCTCGCGTAAGTTTGCTGGGCTTGGCCCATATGATTGCCCGTAGCGCGGACGATGGGATATAGACAACCAAACGACGAGCCAAAGGCGGGGGCGAGGATTGACGAAACATGGGCAGGAGATGGTCCTGTTGGCAGGAAAAGCAACACTGCGTGTTTTTTAGATAGTATAAATATCTATATCTATATCTATATCTTTATTTCGTCCGGTTATGAGGCTTTGTCCATTTGAGGAAAATCAAAAATCAAACGTACAAATAATGGAGTAACATGACATAGAGAAATCCGGACGTACACTTAAAACTACGGAAAAACTAACGCCCACACGTGTAGGCGTTTGCACATCGCCCACACGCCTCCATCACCACTCATTTTGTCACGTATGAATAGATGACATTAGCAGAAATCTTTTTGATTTTCGGTTTAAAAATGTTTTATCTCTTAATTAAAAAAGCGAATTAAAAATCCATTTTCACCATTAAATCCGTCTCGACGAAATCTTCAAAACTAGACCCCATGTTGATATGTTTTGACGAAATTTTTTTGCCCAGAAGTTGCCATGATGTTTACACTGTAGTTGCCATAGTGCTTAAACTAAAGTTGCCATGTGGCAACTTTAGTTTGTAGATCATGGCAATTTTAGTTTTTTTATGATGGCAATTCCAGTACTTTGACCATGAAAATATTTTTTTTGTATGAACCATGGCAATTTTAAGTGCATGTATCATGGCAATTTTAGTTTATGGTGCATGGCAAGTCTAGTTTCTTAATTCCTCATTTTATAATATGTCAAAAATTACTTTTAAATGTAAAGGAAAATAAGTGAAACATATCATGGCAACTTCAGTATAAACACCATGGCAATTCATGTGCAATAGACATGGCAACTTTTAACACAAAAAAAAATCGTCGAAATATATTGATACGAGATCTAGTTTCGAAGATCTCGTCGCGATGGATTTAATGGTGAAAACGGATCTTCAATCGGATTTTTTATTTAAGAGATAAAATATTTTCAAAACTGAAAATTCAAAAAAATTCTCGCATGCATGCATGCAATGACGTGATAATTTATTTGCATTAGAGACGTGTGGTGCATCTCTCTTTCTGCCACACGTGTGGTAGTTATCGACGTCCTAAAACTAAGCCGGCCCAGCCGGCCGGCCGACCCGTATCTCTATATTTCTTAGTTGCCAAAAGAAACGAAGCTGCTGGCCCATATCGATGAAGGAAACGCAGAGCGTACAGGAGTTCAAATCCTATTTAGATTCTTACGGGCGTCCGAAACCTACTTAGAGGCAGGCACCTTTTGTGCTACAAATACATCCTATCTCCAATGATTCTTATCTTACACAATCCAGGTCAGCTTTACATCATGTATTTTTGTTATCTGTTTCCATATACGACATCCTTCAACATTGTTGGAGTTGTGTCGAATATTGTGTAAAAGGTAGGTTACAGTTGGACTTGTAGTTGTATTGTGTTTACATAGGATATGGAGTCGTGTCCTAATAGGACACTTGTATCCTAGGCCTCTCTTATATAGCGAGGGTAGACACACGATGTAACCTATGCCAACATAATAGCACATGCGCGCAAGGGGGAGCCGGCGGCATGTGCCGGCGCCCGGGTGGCCGGTGTGCGGTATTGTGACGGTGCCATGGGGAGGAGCGCCCATAGTCAGGCCCCCGGGATGTAGCCATATCGGTGAACCTCGTTAACAAATCTCGGTGTCGTGCCTCGTGTGATTGCTTGGTCCTCGGATGATCAACGGTATGCCTCAGATTTATTCTAACAAGTGGTATCATGAGCTAGGTTGTTCGGAGGTCATGTTTCTGTTGATCTAGAGATGGAAGATTCAATGTCGTGATCATCGTACGGCGTGGAGCCAACGAAGGATAGGCAGCCGACAGAAGCGATCGGAAGACGTCGTCAGATCCAAGAAAGCAATAGGAAGCAGTCTCGGCGTGATAACGTGCAGCAGGCTGGCGGCGTATGGCACGTGGGTACACGGCAAATCGATTCGATGCGGGCTCCTGTGGCATTCGAATCGAGGTCGACCGGGCAGCTGTTGCATGCAGGCGACAGTCAGTAGATCAGATCGAATCTGACTCGGAAGCGACTCGGCGGCAGCTGGCATACCCCGCGTGCGGAGGCCCCAGCAGATGAGCCACGCGCGTGAGAGCTAGAGGAGTCACATACAGGATTTGTTGTGAAAAAAAGGCACATGGCTGACCCAATCGGCAGAGAAGACATCCATTGATACGGATCCATAGTGCAAGGGCATGACAAAGCAAATAGCTAGTGTCTGGAGGTTGAGCCAAGACAGGGAGCCAAATTTCACATGAAGACAAACTAGTTGGAATTGCTAGTAGTACGCGGGTTATTTGTGTACTTGGGGCAACGTGTGGAATGCTCAGATAATTTTTTGCAGGGTCAGCCATATAAAGGACCATGGCGCCAACGGGTACCAGGTTTGAGGTGGAGAAGTTCACGGAACTGAATACCTTGGGTTATGGCAGACAAGGGTGAAAGATTTGTTGGCACAACAAGGAAGCTTGAAGGCGTTGCGGGAAGTCATGTCAGTTAAGATGGAATTATCATGTGATGGATGGAAATTCGCGGAAGATGATTTGGGAACCTTGAGTGTGTCATACAGTTGAACGAGTTCGGCTGGGTCGGACTAGGCAGTCTGGCGGATCGACGCAAGTCGGTTGGTACAGAAGATGGTGCGAGATCGGCGGCGGTGACATAGGAGCGTGATGCTGATGGTGACCGACTTCTGGGGCGTGGAAACACGTGTCGCAGGTCGGAGGACTTGTGTGGCTTCGACAAGACTATGGCACGGGGTTGATTCAAGGTGGTGTACACACGGATCTTGAAGACAACGGGGCGCGAGGGTGGACTGATCATCTACCATGGAGTCATGTTGAAGGTGGAGCTGTATTGACGGGCTATGGTGTAAGGATCCAGGGAATGAAAGCCTATTCAGCAAGGGGAAAAACGAGGGGCGCGGAGTTCGGACTGGAGCCCAATAGTCTGATGGAAGCGTGGAACTCGTCATCGGTCCGTGATGATCGGTGGAACTCTGCAGTGGGGGTTGAGTGGTGTGAGTCCGCGGCCCTTGAGACTCGATCGGGACAGCGGAGGCTCAAGGAGGTAATAGCGGCGAGGCGTGCAGCACGCACGGGACATGGAGACGGGCTAGGGCTCTGGTGGTCATACATATGGTGAGACAACTGTGAATTTGACTCGGTATGACTACAAGCAATGGTGAAATTCCTCAAGTTTCAGACAGGCGGTCAAGAAAGGAGCGGTGATGTTGAGTTCAGGTAACTCTTATGTGTGACACCCAATATGTGAGTTGTTCACTTTCACGCAGTTCAATGATTGATGTGTGATGGCGTTGGATGGATACTCTGGAAGTTGGGAGCACAAGCTAGAGTAACAAGGAACTTAATTTTGCTCGAGTGTTGAGTGTGGTATTGAAAAGAAGGCACTACAAGTTGCAGGTTGAGTCATATGGAGTCTTTGGAGTAGCAGCGGTACTCATGGGATAAGCTAAAGTCCAATGTACATGGAAGTTTGACGCATTGACGAATTCAAGGTGGTGGAGAATATTCGCAAAGGTGGAGTTTGTTGGAGTTGTGTCGAATATTGTGTACAAGGTAGGTTACAGTTGGACTTGTAGCTGTATTGTGTTTACATAGGATATGGAGTCGTGTCCTAATAGGACACTTGTATCCTAAGCCTCTCTTATTTAGCGAGGGTACACACACGATGTAACCTATGCCAACATAATAGCACATGCGCGCAAGGGGGAGCCGGCGGCATGTGCCGGCGCCTGGGTGGCCGCTGTGCGGTATTGTGACGGTGTCATGGGGAGGAGCGCCCATAGTCAGGCCCCGGGGATGTAGCCATATCGGTGAACCTCGTTAACAAATCTCGGTGTCGTGCCTCGTCTGATTGCTTGGTCCTCGGATGATCAATGGTATGCCTCGGATTTATTCTAACAAACATGTCTATGAATACTGGTACCTGTAATGTAATTTTTTTTATCATCAGCAATTTGGATTATCCAAAGTTCCAAAGAAGTAATATACCAAAGTTTAATTTGAGCAAGAAATTTACAAGATCTTTTATATGACACATTGAATCATATTTAAACACCATAAATGAAAAGGGAAAATAGATGCAGAAACAATTAGGGAGTACTTAAAAATGAAATATAATTATTAAAATAAAACATGTTAGTCATAAAAAATGATTACATTTTTTAACATTATTTACAAATTTCAAGTAATGTTATTAAAAATTACAAAAAAATCTAAAAAATTCAGGTTATTCTAAACAAACAAAAACGATTGAAAGACTATTCTTTATATCACTACTTTGTCATCGGACGAATATGCGGAGCTGAAATATATTGTGATGAAGAATGTTAAGGAGGCTTCTTCACATTCACAGTTCATGGACTGAAAAGCGATACTCGGATTTACATTATTTCTGACATTTGTCAAAGTTGGATATAAGAAATGTTGTGAAATGACACACGGAGCAGGTTCTATTAACTTTATCGCCCGTTGCAACGCACGGGCATTTGTACTAGTAGAGATAAACTACAAATGGTAAACTTTATAAAAGATTTTGAAAAATATTTCCTAAAATGTTCACACCAAGTGTGCATGTACCTCTCTCATTCTTTTTTGGCAAGAGAAAGAGTTGAAGGGAACCAAGGAGGACGTGGAAGACAACGACGAACGTCATAGGAGCTTCTTAGTGTGATGTCCCCAGTATACAATACCTAATTTTCTAGAGATGAGAAAATGAAGTCAGAAACAAGGTTTTTCCCCTACGCTCTCGCGGCTAGGGTTTCTCTCCTCGGCGGCGATCAAATCGCCCTGAGTCCATCCCTCCAGCCATCCCTGTAATCGCCGTTCTACGTCGATCGGTGGATCCTGAGTCTACGCTACGATGGTTCTCCAGCAGATGCCATCTCGTCCACGAGTGGTGGCGCTGCGGCGGCGGCTAACCCTAACCCGGAAGATTTCTTCGACCAATTGGATCTCAATGACGAAGAGTTCAATGATGTGGAAATCGACGAGGAGGATCTGGTGAACAAGGAAAGTGTTCGGTGGCTAGCTGTTGGGGATATTACCACTAGGCGTAAACCGGCCTACTTGGGCCGGGTTAACTTCATTAGTGGTATAAGCAGATGAAGGCCCAAGGCCTGTAGTCGGTTTAGAACATGGAGCCATAAACCGGCCTGATGTATAACTTGTATTGTAAGTTAGGAATAGAGAGATACCAACCGGAATACGAGTATGAACCGGTTGGGACTCTATGGACCGACGGGCGTCACCCATGTATATAAGGGGACGACCCGGCGGCGGTTCAAGTAGAGACAACGACAACTCGAGCCTAGGCGAAGCTTGTTTGCTCCCTAGCCATCGAGACTACATCAATTCCATCACAACTAGACGTAGGCTTTACCTTCATCGAAGGGGCCGAACTAGTATAAAACCCTCGTGTCTTTGTGTCCGCTTTAACCCCTTCAAGTAAACTCGTAGCGATGGCTCCACGACTAAGTCCTTTCACTAGGACATCTGCCGTGACAAATCCACGACAGTTGGCGCCCACCGTGGGGCTATCGCACGATGGTTTGCGATCTTGGAGGGCAAGCTCAAGGGACTCGAAGGCTATGTTGTGGGCCGGATGACCAAGAGTCGTCGCGGCAGGATCTACATCGACGACGCAGGATGGGGTCCCAAGGCCGATTCGATCGAGTACGGGTACCGGGTCCCCTTCGGCGGCATACACGTTTTCATTGGGCAAGATCGGTGAGCCTGGGCCTGAGCCGGACATCTGCACCGACCTCGTCGAGACGGCTCAGCGTGCGAGATATATCCAGGCTAAACCGGCCATGAAGCGTTCCTTCGTTGGAGTCATCAACGGAGGAGAGCGTGAGGACGAGTCAGAACACGGTAGCGAGACCGTCGTCTATTCCAGCGACGAGTCCTCGACCAGAGAGACCGAATCGCTATACCAGTTGCAAGACGACCAGGTTAGGGGCTGCTCCGATGGCGACAGTATTCCGGACCCCCCGGGCCGGATCAACCAGGTTGGAATATTCATGGCCGGCACCCAGGCGGCGAATCATTCTTCGACCGCCGTGGCAATGCTCTCCGGATCAGCAGCGGCAGCGACAGCAGGGGCAGGAGGCCTTGTGCGCCCGCCGGTTCAAGTCCTATCCGATCTATTTGATGTACTAGCCGCGTTTATGGAAGAAGCCAATCCGGCGGATCAGGAGGCTCATGATGCAGAGATTGCAAAGGTGAAAGAGCAGATCGTGCAAGCCAAAGCGGATCTGGCAGCAGAGAAGGACAGGATGGCTGCAGAGCGGGCCGCTTTGGACGCCCAGGCCTACAAGCTCATGCTTGACCAGAATGCATCACAGGAGGTCTTAAAGCGGAAGCACAGATCACGCCTACCGTTAGGGTTTGACCCCCGAAATCTCTTTCACACTCCAGGAGCCAGACCCAGTAATCCGCTGCAGTACCTGGAGGCAAACCGGATTGAGGCACCAGGGCCAGGAGCGACGGTCCAGCCCCGCCTGATGGAACCTCCTCAACAGAACATTGTGGCCCCTCCGCCGGTCCAGACGCCCCCGGGTCATTATTCGAATCCTATGGACAACCTTGTTGCAGCCGCCGCGTGATTAGAGGCTATCTCGGTCGAAGGGGACTCTCCGCAAGCGATAGAGACGCGCCGGGTTAAGGAGCTTCTCCGGACCGCGCTGATTCAGCAGGAAGCATATTCGTACAGCCGTGATTGGATTCACTCTACACCCCGTCCAAGCCGGAGCTATAGCAGGCGCATGGATGAACCGGCCATATCAAGCAGTGCACGAGGCCGTGAAGCGACCCGTGGCAATAACCCGGCAGGAGGTGTTCGCGATGCTCAGGATGTGGTGGACCGGGCCCGGGCACGAAGGGAGGCCGAGTTAGCAGCACAGGATGATGCGGGTCAACTTACACCGGTTCGCCCTACCACCTTCGCCGGACCAGGAGTCGCATCCGCTCTGGGAGTGCCTTGCTTAATCCCCGCTTTACGCAATGTGCGCCTGCCCAAAGATTTCAAGGGTCCACGCAAGGTGCCGAATTACACCGCGGATTTATCCCTGAAGCGTGAGTAGAGAGTTATGAGATGGCCATGGAGATGCTAGACGTGGATGAGGCCGCGTGTGCAAAATACTACACCATGATGCTTGAGGGCACGGCTCTTACTTGGTTGAAGAGCCTACCGCCCAATTCTATCAGCTCATGGGCCCAGTTGCGGGCCCGGTTTATACAGAATTTTAAGGATACATGTAAGCAGCCCAAGTCCATAGTAGACCTGGCGGCTTGTGTCCAGGAGGAAGGAGAATCAACGACCCGTTGGGTGCGCCGCGTTTCGGAAATTTTGCACTCGTCTGACAGGATTAATGCTGACTCTGCGATCTTAACTCTGGAAGGCAACTGCCGGTTTGAGCCTTTAAAATTGAAATTGGGACACATGAAGCGGTTCTGTAATGACATGGGAACCCTCATGGCCGCTTTAGTAAAGTATGCTGATTCGGACAGTACCAAGGATCCCGAGACTGATGATGATGAAGCAGGAAAGGGAAGGAAGAATAGCAACTCCAAACAGCAGCAGTACAAACCGGCGGGTCATGGAAACGGAGGCAAGCGCAAGGCGGATAGCAGCATAGATTTTGTGGCCAACACTAATGCACAGGACAGGGGGCAGCGGCGCAGAGGTAAAGCGGCGAATCGTAATGGGGCTCCCAATTCTAATGCAAGCCGTTTGAACTATTTGTTGAATCAGCCTTTCCCAAAGCACGGGACGAAGGAATCGCCGGCTAACCACCTTTGGAAGGATTGTTATATTATGCAGGAGTTTAAAGACTCTAATGCCTTCCGGTATGACCACGGGTCAGGTGGCGGTTCAGGATCCGGTTTCCATGGACCGTGTCACGATGGAGCATCCGGTTCAGGTCTCAATCAGGGCGGTCACAACAACCAGAATAATCAGAACGGCCAGCAGCAGCAGCAGCAACAGCAGTCGGGTTATCAGAGCCAGCCAAAGCAGTTGAACAATGGGCAATATCATGTTTTCACAACTAGCTTGGATAAGCGCGACCGAAAACTCCACAAGCGAGCGGTGAATTCTGTTGAACCGGCCTTACCACATTACTTACGTTGGTCAGAGCAGCCTATCGTATGGAGCAGAGAGGATCATCCGCCCCGGGTTGATAATCCGGGCCAGCTAGCATTAGTGGTAGACCCTCAGGTGGGGGGTTATAAGTTCACCAAGGTACTCATGGATGGAGGAAGCAGTATTAACATACTATACTATGAGACATTCCGACGCATGGGTCTAACAGACAAGGATCTCAGACCGTCTAATACGGTGTTCCATGGTGTAGTGCCAGGCAAATCTGCATATCCTGTTGGTAAGATAGCCCTAGATGTGGCTTTTGGGGACGAGCACGATTCTCGGTCGAAAAAATTAACCTTTGAGGTGGTGAAGATCCGGAGCCCGTATCACGCCTTGTTTGGGCGGCCGGCTTATGCCAAGTTTATGGCGCGGCCTTGTTATATCTACTTACAGCTCAAGATGCCGGGTTACAAGGGGACGATAACGGTTCATGGGAGCCGTAGGGTCGCTTTGGAATGTGAGGAAGGTGATGCGGCTTATGCAGAGTCGGTCTGTGCCACGGAAGAGTTGAAGTATTATAAGGACAATGTTGATCCGGCGGATATGACCCCTTTGAAGAAGCCAACTACAGAGCATGATTCAGATCTGAAGTTCAAATCGGCAGCTAAGACCAAGCTTGTTGACTTCGTGCCCGGCGATTCGTCCAAGCAGTTCACTATCAGTGCCAACCTGGATCCCAAATAGGAAAGCGCGCTCATCAAGTTCATCCGTGAGAATCGGGACATATTTGCATGGAAACCGTCTGACATGCCAGGTGTACCGAGGGAACTCGCTGAGCACACTCTTAATGTGGATCCTAAGTATAAACCGGTGAAACAATTCCTCCGCCGGTTTAACGAAGAGAGGCGCAAAGCCATTGGAGAGGAAGTGGCCAGGCTTTTAGCAGCCGGTTTTATCGTTGAGGTGTTCCATCCCGAGTGGCTTGCTAATCCGGTGCTGGTTCTTAAGAAAAACGACACTTGGCGTATGTGTGTGGATTACACAGATCTTAACAAGGCCTGTCCAGCGGATCCTTTTGCCCTCCCCCGCATTGACCAGATCATTGATGCCACGGCAGGTTGTGAGCGTTTGAGTTTTTTGGATGCATACTCTGGATATCATCAGATCAAGATGGCGGTTAAGGACCAGGAGAAAACAACATTTATTACTCCCTTTGGAGCCTTCTGCTATGTATCTATGCCCTTCGGGCTCAAGAGTGCCCAAGCCACCTATCAACGGTGTGTACAGAATTGCCTGCATAAACAGATCGGCCGCAATGTGCACGCCTATGTGGATGATATTGTAGTAAAGTCAAGGCAGAAGGAGACGCTGGTGGATGATTTGAAGGAGACCTTTGACAACTTGCGAGTTTACAAGATGATGCTTAATCCGGCCAAGTGTGTCTTTGGTGTTCCGGCAGGCAAGTTACTGGGTTTCCTAGTGTCTAACAGAGGAATTGAGGCTAACCCGGAGAAGATTACGGCTATTACCTCCCTAGCTAAACCGAAGTGTATCAACGATGTTCAGCGTTTGGCGGGCCGAATCGCTGCACTGAGCCGGTTTATCAGCTGCCTCAGAGAGAAGGCCATCCCTTTGTACCAAATGCTGAGAAAGACAGACAATTTCGTCTGGAGTCCGGCTGCTGATGAAGCATTTGAGGACTTGAAGCGGCAGTTAGCCAATCCGCCGGTTCTTGCAGCTCCGGTTGACATGGAGCCACTATTATTATACGTAGCAGCTAATGCTCGGGCAGTTAGCGTGGCTATTGTGGTGGAATGCAAGGAGGCAGGCAAGGAATATCCGGTTCAGCGGCCGGTTTATTATATCAGCGAGGTGCTTATTGAATCCAAGCAAAGGTATCCGCATTGGCAGAAGCTGGTCTATGGTGTCTTCATGGCCAGCCGGAAGTTGAAGCAGTATTTTCAAGGGCACCCCATCACAGTGGTCAGTTCAGCTCCCTTGGGTGATATCATACAGAACCGGGAGGCGACTGGCCGGATTGCCAAGTGGGCTATAGAGCTTGGGCCACACGGACTGAAGTATGTACCTCGGACGGCGGTGAAGTCTCAAGCACTTGTTGATTTCATCAATGACTGGACGGAGTTACAAGCGCCAGAGGAGAAGCTGGATCACACATATTGGACTATTCATTTTGATGGATCCAGGCAATTGGAAGGCTCAGGGGCTGGAGTCGTATTAACTTCCCCACGAGGTGATAAGTTCTGTTATGTTCTCCGCTTAATGTTCCCTTGTACTAACAATGCAGCTGAGTACGAAGCCTTGCTCCATGGTCTCCGGATGGCTAAAGAGATGAACTTAAGCCGGGTTAAGTGTTTAGGTGACTCGGACCTTGTGGCTCAACATGTGTCTGGCACTTGGGATTCTAAGGACCCGCTCATGGCTGCATATCGTCGGGAAGTGGATAATATTGTGGGTTGCTTCAAGGGTTATCAAGTGGATCATGTGGACCGTCGGAAGAATGAAGCGGCGGACGCTTTAAGCCGGTTGGGTTCTCAGCGCAAACCGGTCCCGCCTAATGTCTTTTTGGACGTGTTGCACAATCCGTCAGTCCAGCTCCCAAGTGAAGCGGATTTGGCCATTCCTGACCCGGAGGCTCAATTGGTGGCAGCATTACATGCTATTCCGGATTGGACGGTTCCTTATCTTGCATACATGACCCGGGGGGAGTTGCTAGAGGATGAAATTCTAGCAAGGCAGATAGTCCGGCGATCCAAGTCCATGACGATTCTCAATGGTGAATTGCATCATTGCAGTGTATCAGGGGCGTTTCAACGTTGTGTTTCTCCTGAGGAAGGCTGTGAAATCTTAAGAGAAATCCATGAAGGGGATTGTGGACACCACGCTGGTTCAAAGTCTCTGGTGGCAAAGGCGTTTCGTCACGGGTTTTACTGGTTGACAGCACATGCTGATGCGGAGGACTTGGTTAAACGGTGCGATGGATGTCAGAAATTTTCAAAGCGTGCGCATGTGCCGGCTCAAGAATTGAGGATGATTCCAATAACGTGGCCGTTTGCAACTTGGGGGCTGGATATGGTCGGACCTTTTAAAAGATCCAAGAATAAGAAAACCCACCTTTTGGTGGCAGTTGACAAATTTACCAAGTGGGTTGAAGCGGAGCCTGTCAGCAAGTGCGATGCAGCAACAGCGGTGCAGTTGATCAAAAAGGTGATTTTCCGGTTTGGCTTTCCGCACAGTATCATTACTGACAATGGTACCAATTTATCCAAGGGTGCTATGAAGGAGTTCTGTGAACGTGAGCACATCCGACTTGACGTGTCGTCAGTGGCACACCCCCAGTCCAATGGACAGGCAGAACGAGCTAATCAAGAGATCTTGCGAGGCATCAAACCCCGGCTTATGGTCCCATTGCAAAGAACACCAGGATGTTGGGTTGAAGAGCTACCATCTGTGCTCTGGAGTATCAATACTATGCCAAACCGGTCCACATGATACACACCATTTTTTATGGTCTATGGAGCAGAGGCAGTTCTCCCTAGTGATATCCGGCACGATTCGCCTCGTGTGGCAGCTTATGTTGAAGCGGGCAATGAGACAGCACGGCAAGACGCTTTGGACCTATTGGACGAGGCGCGTGATCTAGCGGCTGCCCGTTCGGCGATTTACCAACAAGATCTTCGTCGCTATCACAGTCGCCGGGTTAGAACTAGAACTTTTCAAGAAGGAGATTTGGTGCTTCGACTAATCCAAGACCAGACAGATATGCACAAGTTATCCCCACCTTGGGAAGGACCCTTCGTGGTCAGCAAGAATCTGCACAACAGGTCGTACTATCTGATTGATATTCGAGAGCATCAAGACTCACGTACATCAGAGGAGGAGACCAACAGGCCGTGGAACATAGCTCATCTTCGGCCTTACTATACTTGAGCCATCGGCTCTATCTATGTACATATCATGACAATGTATATATTATCTTTGATATATAAAACCGGAGCCTCAGCTAAAGCGGGGTCTCTGTCTTTCTTATCATGCGTGGTTACATGGAGTGGCTCTGTTTTTAAAGCGGCCACCGGTTTACCCCTTGACATTTGCTTTTTATATATCACTAGGGGCCTTGGTCGTGTCCGAACCAACGCGACACCCTTTGATAGGCGACAGCCACCAGATCATTTGGGGACATGGTCAAGTCTGAACCAGTCATGCCTCTTGGTCGGCCTAAGGCCACAAAATCACTTGGGGGCATGGTCGAACCCGAACCATTGCCACGCCTCTTGATCTGGCATATATGCCACGAATCATTTGGGGACCTGGCTGACTTGAATCATTGTCACTCCTATTGGGGGCTTGGTCCTGTCCGACCATGGTAACACCATCTGATCAGCTCAGTATAGCATATTTTTGCAAACGGTTTTTATCATTGCCTTTGCTTCCATGTTATTTTCATGGTTTGTTTGTTCTTTGTTTTTGTTGGATTTCTTTTATGTCAACAAACACCTTTTTCTGGTTCAGCCGATGGATTTGATTCCCCTTTAATCCGGAGGAGTATGCCTGGTTTACCTTTTCCTGTTAACATCACGGAATAACAAGGGGGCTCGTATTGACTCAGTACGGTTTATACGGGAGCTGTTTTCTCCCCCCTTTTTGACGGTAATGGTTTATAAAACCGCCGCTTCAGGCTTGGCTAAGCCAGCTTCATGCCCAAACATGGCAGGTATTTATGTATCACCTATTTCTTATATTACTGATACACATATCAAGATCATAAACTGGCTGGCGGTATAACCGCCACCGAAGTTCAATTTTTTCTGATTACAGGAAATATGAATTGAAGTTTTTCAAACAAAAGCTTCAGTACTTATGCACGAAGGCATATTCCAGGAAGAAGTATTAACTATCCTATTACAAGGCAGCACGGTGCCCAAACAAGATCATTGTTCTTTTGGGAAGATGCCAAAGACAGCTATCCAAACCGGCTTCCGGTTCAAGCTTGCTCCTCATCCTCCGCCGCTTCAGCTTCCTCGTCTCTACCCGTTGGCTGGAAATCAACAGTGGTCCAGTCGATTCCCATTAAAGCTTGGAAAACAGCCTCTTCATGGATCAGGGAAGACGGTTCAATATTAGGAGCGTAAGTGTGCTTACGGATTGGAGGGATCAGATTCTCCGCTTCAAGAGTTGGGGCAGGCACTCGCTTGTTCTGATCATTGTATTGTGCTTGATAATGCGTCAAGTCTGCTTCTTCAGCTAGCTGACAAGCCAGAGGGCGTACTGCACGGTTTATTGCCCTCAAATCCTCTTCGTTGAATTCGGAGCCATCTCCCTTCAGGCTGGGGTAGCCTTGAGCTGCTTCCACAGGATCAAAATCTGGCACCCATGCCTTTGCCCGGATCAAGGCATTAATGGCTCCGGTTCGGGCAGCGGATTTTTTCAGCTCCTCAATCCGGGCTGGAAGCATTGACAACTTGTTAAGAGTGTCCTGGATTAAAGAGGGTGCCGGGTTGTTATGAGAAGCTGTGGTGATGATCCGCTGGGCTCGGGTATACAATTGTTCCACCAAGGTGTAGGCAGCCTTCAGTTTCTTCCGCACATCATTTCCTAAGTGCCCAATGCGTGTGCCTACAACAAGATAGGAATGGTCTCAAACCGGATTTACGCTACAGCGGGTTCAGATTATCACAGAAGTTAAATGGAGTTTACCAAAGATCGCAGCAGTCATGGAGTGTATTTGCCGCTTTACGGCCGTCAGTTCATCTACCACCGGTTTAAGGGCAGCTTCAGCATTTTTCACTCTTTTGGTTAAAGCGGCCTTCTCAGTGGCCCAGTCAGCCCGCTCTTTCTTGAAGCCTTCTTTCAGTTGTTCAGCAGTGCTCAAGGCGCTGGTTAATTCTTCCTTTGCCTTATCTGTTTCAGCCTGCTGGGTTTTCAAGGCCTCCTGCAAATCGGCAATCCGGTCCTCCTTGATTTTCACCTCAGCCTGCATACAGACAGCGTTTAAGCTTTACACAAGCGATCCAAGAAATTGAAGTATCAACCACATAACAAAGTTATATGCCTGATACTTGGGGGCTAATGCACCTTCAATTTTTATATATTACTAGATTGCAAAGTCCCAAGCTCAATACAAGTATTCAACTTGGCACTTGGGGGCTAATGGCTATTTGATCAAATTATGTTCTAAGGACAGTTTTCTATTGGAGCCCCGGTTTACTTATGCTAAGTTAAACCGGCCCTTCAGGGCTATACCGATGGATTTCAAAAATGTTCAGGATCAAGTCCCGTTTTGACGAAGGTGACAAACCGGCCCTTGGGGGCTAGAAGGATGGATACAATGGAAGAAAGTAAAGAAGTAAGTTACCTCAAATTTGTCCCTCATCATCTTTACCAAACCAGCTTCACAGTCACGGCTCATATACAGCCGGTTTAAATAGCCGGAGTGAAGATCTTGGGCACTCAGAGCAGCATATGTCTCTAGTTCAACATCCCATTTTCCTTTGTTCAAAGTGGAAAAATCCTCTTTTATGGTATGCTTGGTAAGGGTGATAGGATTCCTGGGTTCAAAGCGGCCCACACCAGTAATCACAACGTCATCATCTTTGGACTCGCCGGTTTGTGTTAGTGCGGCCGGTTTGTCAGCAGGACTGTGGGATTTCTCAATCCGGACGGAGCTGGCAGGTGGATCAGCAGAGACTGAAGTGTTAATAGGCCCTTCTTCGGGAATAACATCGCCTTGCAAAGGAGGATCATTGGGAATATCCTCAGGAGCAAACATTTCAAGATCCGGCGCTTGGTCATGCTCTGGGGCTACATCTTCTTCAGCCGCTTTGTCCAGGCGGGCCTTCTTGCTTGGTTTCGGTTTGGCCCTGAAAGGAAAACAAAGAGTCAAGGAAAAGCATAAGCCATTACATAGTATACTGGAAGTATATGTTCAGTTTAGCTTACCCAGCAACTATTTTCAATGGTGGTAGCTGAGTGGCCGACGATTCACCAGACGATGAATGAGAAGTGACCTGATAATCGGAGTCGTATGGATTAAGAGGTTGACGGAAGAAACCCGCTTTATTATTTAAATCAATAAAAAGGTCGGAGACCTCGGAGCGGCGTTTTCGAACCGGACTGTTCGGTAAACCGGCAGAGGTAACTACCTGGCCGCTGTGCCGGGTTGTGCGGCGAGCTTCATGTTGCTGGGTCTTCATAAGAAATTTGGGATCCAAATAAGCAAGAGGATGAGAAAATTTAACTTTCCGGTTTGCCTGGCGAAATTTTGGCAAAGGCAAGATTTTTGAATCGGAAGAGAGAATAGTTACCTCAACGAATCCCGCATTGCTGGCTTCGGCGTCATCCTGACAAGCATCATCATCAATAAGGCGTGTAAAAAGTAAGCCAAGTGAATCAAGTTCTACCTCAAGATCCGGGTTACCCACATCATCATCAATAGCTGGGTCAGATGAAGCGGTGGTTTTTCTCTTATGAGTTGGTTTCTTGATAACCTTGGTCTTGGGTTGGGTTAGCCGCCCTGCCTTCTGCGTTTTATCTTGTTGAAGCTTCTTGCTCCAAAACGGATTATCACTCTGGATCAGCAGTAATTAAAGGTCAGACAGATAAAGCAGTAATAGGTTCAACAATAAAGCAATTAAAATCTTACCGCTGGCGGTTCGTTGGTGGTGCAGTAAGGAAGCAGACCGGTTTGAGCATAGAGGTGCTCCGGTTCATTCAACATCTTCTTTACAGAATCTATGACTTCGTCGTCGGAGACTTGGATTTTAATGTGTCGGAGTGGGTCATCGACGCTACCAGTGTACTTGCACATCAAACCGGGGCGCCGGCTCAGAGGCAGTATGCTCCATGAGATCCAGCAGCGTGCAAGGTCTATTCCTGTTAAACCGTTGGCCATAAAGGCTCGGAGCTTGGACAGTTGAGGAGCATATTTAATTCACTCCTTGGCGCTTAGCCTTTGTGGAAAAGTGTGAGTGTTGCTGAGCCGTTTCGGACGGAAGCTAGGCAAGGGATTTTCATTGTCAGGGGAGGTATCCTTGCAATAAAACCAAGTTGCATTCCACTCCTTGGGGTGAGTATGGAGTTTGACGTGGGGATAGGTGATCTCCTGCCTCTTCTGAATGGCCATACCGCCCAATTCAGTATTGGGGCCATCGGTAAATTCAGTACGACGGTTTAAATGGAAGAGATCTCTAAACAACTCGACTGAAGGCTCCTCTTGAAGGTATACCTCAGAAAGTACTTGAAAGTGACATAGATTGGTGACGGAATTGGGGCCAATATCCTGTGGGCGGAGCTGAAAGTTGGCTAACACATCCCGATAAAATTTAGAACCGGGCGGTTTGAAGCCCCGGGCCAAGTGATCTGCGAAGACCACGACCTCTCCTTCCTGGGGTGTGGGAGGACATTCATCTCCAGGAACCCTCCAGTAGATCGTATCTTTACTATCCAAAGCGCCGATCAGGACTAGATCATCCAACTGTGATTCTGTGACGCGAGAGGGAACCCAATTGCACTCATACACGTGTTTGGCCATGGCGAGATCTACAAGAAATAGGTGATCTAGTTCAAGAACACACTGGATAAAAGAAGGTGTTGATCTAAACTACGATAAACCGGGGGCAGTACCTATAAACCGGTCTTCTACAATGCGGCGTCATATGGATTCTGGCGGTTCAACCAGGGGACTAATGATATATACCGGTTTAGCAATTCTTTCTATGGTAAATTTAAACCGCCTGACCTAAGCATCAGAAGCAATTGAAGCTATGGATAACTAGGTATGCAGAAACAAGTTTCACAAAATCTTGTTACAGCCGCGGATCTACAGCGAGCTCACAAAAACAGAAAATATTTCGAAGAGTAAGGCAGAAACAGAAGTGAACCATTGAGCGGATATGTGCGGGAGATCTATGGGCTTAGATGAGAAATTACAAGCGGATGCTTAGAGATCACTACTAAACATAGCAGGAGTTCACGGATTCATTCAAGGTCAGAGAACAGATATGAGCGCGCGATGAACACAGCATGAACATGGAACCCTAAGAACAGATCTAGGTCAAGAAGAGGAGAAAGCTTACCGGTTACGGAGAAGGTGCGGAAAGATGCCGCAATACTCTGGTACGTTCAGGTTGATGCAGCGGCCCGAGACGAGGCAGAGGTCGACGGCGGTGGCGGAACTCCAAAGCTGGCGACGTGAGGAAGAAGAAGAAGAAGGGACGAAGGGGAAAGAAAAGAAATGACCCTTCGGTCTTATTTATAAGGCAACCGAGCTAGGTCAAGCGCGCGGATCCAGGAGCTATTATTAAAAGAGGGCGTTATAAATTTCATGATGATGTCATGCCGGTTTACAGCAACCAAAAATGATGACGTCATGCCGGTTTACAGCAACCAAAAATGATGACGACATGGCGGTTTACTAATTACCAGAAGATATCCAAGACACAAGATTTTGTGAAGGATTGACATGAACCAGTTCAAATCAATCTGGGGCCTAATGTTGGGGATATTACCACTAGGCGTAAACCGGCCTACTTGGGCCGGGTTAACTTCATTAGTGGTATAAGCAGATGAAGGCCCAAGGCCTGTAGTCGGTTTAGAACATGTAGCCGTAAACCGGCCTGATGTATAACTTGTATTGTAAGTTAGGAATAGAGAGATAGCAACTGGAATACGAGTATGAACCGGTTGGGACTCTATGGACCGACGGGCGTCACCCGTGTATATAAGGGGACGACCCGGCGGCGGTTCAAGTAGAGACAACGACAACTCGAGCCTAGGCGAAGCTTGTTTGCTCCCTAGCCATCGAGACTACATCAATTCCATCACAACTAGACGTAGGCTTTACCTTCATCGAAGGGGCCGAACTAGTATAAAACCCGCGTGTCTTTGTGTCCGCTTTAACCCCTTCAAGTAAACTCGTAGCGATGGCTCCACGACTAAGTCCTTTCACTAGGACATCTGCCGTGACAAATCCACGACACTAGCCCTAGCAAGGGTGCATACCGAGAAGAGCTTCTCTCTCTTTGCCTTCTACAAAGACATGAGGGCTGCTTGGAACCCTGCGCAACTGGTGAGATTTCGTCCTGTTGGCCCTAATAGATTTTTTGTTCAAGCATCTTGCTTGGGAGATTGGGAACGCATCATGTGGCAAGGGCCACGGATCTTCCGCAACATGGCCGTGCTGCTTTGCCGGTATGATGGGTCCAGTAGAGCTGAGGATGTTGTGTTCGATCATATGCCAATTTGGCTACAGATCCATAAGCTGCATGAACCCTTTTGTAAAGAGAACATTGTTGAGAAACTGTTGAAAGGCGCGGGTGAAATCCTGGAGATGCGTTTGAACGGGAATACCCATGGGGATTACGTAACGGTGAGGGTGAACCATGATATCCAAAAGCCCCTTATGAAGTTTTTAAGCATTCTCCTTGGCAAGGAGCGTCAGTTTTACTTGGTGCGCTATGGGAAATTGGCTCATTTCTACAAGGCTTGCGGTCTGATCGGTCATGATCATAAGGAGTGTTGACTGGGAATTCATGACGCAAAGAAGCTCAAGTATGGGGATTGGTTGTATGCTAATGGACCGAATAGATCAAGGTATGATCTCAACAATGGCAGTGCTTCTGCCCCCCGGCAACAAGGGAGGCCGAGTAGCCTGGCAGGTACTCCAAACCCTACGAAGAAAGGCCAGGACGCAGAAACTATGGATACAGCTACAAGCCCCTTGAAGAGTCAAGAAACTAGGCTGGAAGTGGACAGGGATGCTAGGAAGAGCTTGAACATGGATAGTGATACAGTTGAGGGGAACAGAAAGTCTGGTGCCCCAAAGCTGGTCCTTGCCATCACCGATGGTAGTGGGACAGATCTAGGCGTAACAAATTTGCCGACTAGTAGCACGTCGAGCAGCAAACATGCAAAACTCACCAAAGATGATGATACCAATGTTACATCGGCAGCCTCCCTCGAGGAGGACCGCCGGACACAATGAATGTCCTATCCTGGAACTGCTGGGGGGGGGGGGGGGGGACTGCCGGACAGTTCGTGAGGTGTTGGCCCTCTCAAAAGCCAATAACCCCAAGCTAGTCTTCCTATGTGAGACTAGACAATAGTCCTTGAGGATTGGTAAGTTACGTTGGAGGCTAGGTCTCAAGGGCTTCCATGGTGTTAATAGTGATGGTAGAAGTGGCGGCTTAGCTCTCTTTTGGGATGAGTCGCTGGCAGTAATAGTTCTGGATTCATGCAATCACTTCATTGATGTCAGCATTAAGGATGGGTGTACCGTCTTGGCTTGGAGATGCACCTTTGTTTATGGAGAACCGAGAGTAGAGAACAGATTTCGTATGTGGGATCATCTATGCAGGCTTCGGGCTATCTCAAGGAAACCTTGGTTGGTTTGTGGTGACTATAATGAAGCCTTGTGGCAGCATGAGCATCTTTCCCGATCCCTGCGCTCTGAATCTCAAATGGCATCGTTCAGAGACTGTCTTCAGGTGTGTGAACTGGAGGATCTTGGTTTCTGCGGCCTCCCTTTTACATACAATAATGGTCAGGCATCCGACCGTAACGTCCAAGTTCGTTTGGATCGGGCATGTGTGGATGAAGCATGGCGTGACATTTTCCTGGCGGCGAGGGTGCTCCACCTCGCAACGTGGTGCTCTGACCACATCCCTCTTTTTGTCCAACTAGAGGGTGTGCAGGATAAGCGCCACAGGGCGGCGTCGATGCGCTATGAAATCATGTGGGAACGTGATCCCACACTGCCGGATACAATTGCTGGGAGCTGGAACAAGCATAGACCACTCGGCAACCTCGGGTCGGTGGCCAGTTTGTTGAAAGAGTTGATGAAGGATCTGAAATAGTGGAGTAACACACACTTTGGGAATGTTCTAAAAGATATCAAGTCGCTCCGGTCTCAGCTTGCTGAACTAGAAGGGTTAGGAGCAGACCGGGCTCTGCTACGGTCGAAGATGAACCAGCTTGACGAGCTGCTCTATAGGGAGGAGATGCTTTGGCTCAAGTGCTCCCGTATTTCCTGGTTGAAGGAAGGTGACCGAAACACAAAGTATTTGCATCACCGGGCAGTATGGCGAGCTCGTCGGAATTTCATTCAGCGACTATAGAAACTTGATGGGTCATGGTGCAGCGTCCCGACGGACATGGAGCGAATGGCGCGCTCCTATTTCAAGGTGATTTTTACAAAAGATCCTACCCTATCACCAGGGGACGTTTTTTTACTATATACTGCAAGGCAACAGCCTCACAGCTCTTTATTCAAAACCAAAAAAACCAAAGGTTCTCTGTACAACTGTGAACAAAAGAAAGAGAAAAAACAGGATACAAAGAGAGCTATCATACTTACAAAGAGAGTTAGGGTAGAGAAGCTATCCAAGCTAACAGACTGTCCCTATATTTACATTTGATTCTGTGAGCTAATAAAGAAATGTCATGTACAAAGTTCCTCCTCCAAGCTCTGAAGCTGGGATTCTCATTTCTAAAGATCTTGCCATTCCTCTGTGTCCAAATGTTCCAAGCTGCTGTAAATACTACCTCAGAGAAGAAAGGCCTGTCGAAATCCTTCCTAGAGGCTGAAGCCATCATGAAAGTAGACAGGTTGGGTGCTGCTGACCATGTAATTCCAAGATAGTTCCAAACTCTTTGACTAAAATTGCAGGAGAAGAAAAGGTGGACTCTATCTTCATGGAAGGAAGTCTGGCACAGGACACAAGTATCATCCTGGATATTCCAATGCCTTCTCTGCATCATATCTCTTGTGTTTAGTCTATCCATCAATAAAAGCCAACCAAAAACCTTGATTTTGAGGGTACATGAACATTTCCAAATGTACTTGAAAATTGGGTCAACCCTCAAATGAGAGAAACTGAACTCATAATAGAGCTTAGATTGATATTCTCCAGATTTAGATGGCCATTTCCAAACATCCTTCTCCTCTGGGTGCAAGCTGATGGGATGCAATAGGGTCTGTAGCTGGGCTAGTTCCAGATATGCCTCCGAAGAGAAAGGTAGATGAAAACCTTCAGTTGCTGACTGATGTGAAAAAAAATTCCTTGACTGTTATCGTATCATCAGTGGCAAATGAATGAAGTCTAGGGAAGTGATCCTTAAGAGTAATCATTCTGTTGTCAATTTGCCAACTATCAAGCCAAAAAACCACAGTGTCTCCAGCATGCACTTGTGGTGTGGCTAGCAAACAGAATTTATCATACAACTTGAGCACATCGCGCTTCCAAAAGGAGCCACAAAGCTGAGTAACTTGTGGGGGTGATGAATGATAGTAGGAGCCCCAAATAAGATTAACCCACGGGACATCTTTCTTATCGAAGAACTTGAATAAGTGCTTAATCAGGAGAGCCTCATTTTGCACTCCCAAATGAGTGACTCCCAACCCACCATACTTCTTTGGTTTACAAACCAACTCCCATGCAGCTAGAGATTGTCTAGGAGTTTTAGTATTCCCCCTCCAAAGGCACTGCCGTTCAATCCGTTCAATTTTCTTGAGGATGCCCTGCGGTATTGATAATGAGCAGAGAAAGTAAATGGGCATGGACGTGAGTGCAGACTGCAGGAGCTGTAGCCTACTGCCTTGGTTGAGGAGACAAGAGGTTGCAGATAACCTTCTCTCAATGCGATCAACAAGAGGCAACAGATCATAGATCATCGACCTAGAGGTGCCCATGGGTAAGCCAAGATACGTGAAGGGCATTGATCCAATAGAGCGGCCAAGTAAAGCAGCAATACGAGCTCCTTCTTCATCAGACATGTTCATTGGGATTAAGGAGGATTTACTGAAGTTGACCTGCAAACCCGTGGATTCAGCAAAATTATGTAACATATCCTTGAGAACAATCAACTGACTGTCAACCGCAGGCAAAAACTATCAGAGTGCCATCTGCGTACTGAACAACCAGATAGTCATTGGACCTAGTTGGGATTGGTAATCTGAGGATATTATAGCTGCACATGTCATTCACTGCGGATTGCAGAAGATCCACCGCAATAACAAAGAGAAGAGGAGAGAGGGGATCGCCCTGATGAACACCACACTTGCACTGAAAGTGTTGGCCAGGAACTCCATTTAACAGGACCGCAGAAGAACCAGATGAAAGTAGGTTACTGACCCATCCATTCCAACGATCATCAAAGCCCTTATATTGGAGAATTCTCAGAATGGAATCATGCTCAATCGTGTCAAACGCTTTAGTAAAATCCAGCTTCAATAAAAAATGGGCCTCTTTGAAGCTTTGCATTGGTGTATATATTCAAAACACCATGCAAGGCAGTCTTGGATTGAGCGACATTTGAGGAAGCCATCACTAGTGCAGAACCAGGCTTTAGTGCTGGTTCGTGACGGCCTTTAGTGCCGGTTGGCGAACTGGCACTAAAGAGTGGGGACTAAAGGTCCCCCCGCCCTTTAGTACCGGTTCGTCACGAACCGGCGCTAAAGTGCAAACACGTGGCACGAGCCAGGCCCGGGTGCGTGTTGGACATTAGTACCGGTTGGTAACACCAACCGGTACTAAATGTTTGGGTGTTTTTTTGAATTTTTGCTTTAATTTTGTGTTTTCAATTTATCTTTATTTTCCATTTAATTCTTTTTTGTTTGCTGGTATTTCACGATACTACAAATTTACACGTTATGCATATATATAAATATATAGATTTTCTCGTACGTAGAACCGCATATATATATATATATATATATATATATATATATATATATATATATATATATATATAATATCATCGAATGTCTCACAGCCAACACCATTAACTATTCACACATACACATGTATATACATATACAATTTCTCCTACATGTTGCCTTGGTGCCTTCGGAGCACGATGACAAGTGGTTCATGGGGGCGGTAGCGGGTAATAGTATTCTCCTTTGGGATCTATGACCTGGTCGAGCAAAAATCCGGCTATTTCCTCTTGAAGTGCTTGTATGCGGTCCGATGGTAGGAGCTTATCCCGCACCGACCTGAACTGTTAAGAAGGAGATCAATATGCATGTGTGTTAGTTGTGTGACTAGATATCGATAATGGTGTGAATAGTGTTCTGACAAAAACGTACCCATTCCTGTCTATTAGATCTGCTCCTTTCGCACATCATCATGCGAATATTCTCGCAAATGTAGAATGCACACAGGTTATTCCCCGATGCCTGCCTCAGGGCCTTTACAAGAATGGAATTGAATCAGATAATGATTAATCAAGCATGATAATTAATTAATGATATTGAAACAAGAATTAAAGAGATGGTAGCTAGCTAGTACTACTTAATTACTTACCTTGGGTCGATGCCAAAACAACTTTTTTGGCCACGTGCCTGGAGTCACCTTGATGAACTTTGCCCATGCCCTGCCCGCCGGCAAAGAAAATTAATAAAGGGGTTATTAAATAGTTCATATCAGGAACTAATAGTTAATAATGATTGAAATTACCTGTTGACTATCCCCTTCACGATGGTGTAGTCTTTATCTTCTTTAGTTAGTGAGTCCAGTAATTCAACTTTTCCTTCCTCAACTTTAATGTCTAACAAGACCCAGTGCCAACTGCATACGCACACGTTTGCATGTCTTATAAGCAGGCATGTGCATAAAATTAATCAACTACTGTAAACCGTATACACTTAATTATTAACATATAGCTAGCTAGTAAGCAAAAACAGAATTTGTAGTACAAGACAGTGTGACTCACGGGAAGTTGTAAGGAAGTAGTATATCTTCATTGGTATTGAGGCGCTTCAAGAACTCTAGCATGCTTTCCTCTACATCAGCTTGACAATGTTCAATCTCCCATATTTCCTGATTAATGGTATTTGGGTCAATGAACCCAACGCCATAGCGTCCAGCTTTCTTCATTTCATACATCTTCATCCTGCATATAATACCACAGAAAAAGAATATAGTGAGGATACTTACATGTAATGATTGATCAAAATTATCACTACATAACTAACTTGAGACTTAAATTACAGAAGGAAATCACTTACAGACAATAGCAACTGACGATAGACTTGTCGAGTGCGTCTTGATTAAATAACTGAAATAGTTCTGGATACTCAATGGACAGGGCTTTCTCATGGTAATAATGCTCATGCTTGACATTCACCATGAGGGACTCTCGATTGGAAGTCTTGGTAATATTCATGTACCATTGATGCAATTGATACATTCTTGTTGGGAGGTCCTTGACCTTGTCTGGATGGACCAAAGGTTTGCCCCGGCCATATTGCCATGCTATTTCCGATTCTTTAAGCGTAGGCATGGGCTTGATTTCGAGGAGTTGTCCAACAGAGATATTGAGCATTTGAGCCTGCATTATATGATCCTCTGTTACTACCACATCGCCATGCTGGGGAACGCTAACGGTTTGCCCACAATAATATTTGGCGCGCGTACTACTCCTCTCATGTGTTGTTGGCACAACAAGTGGGGGGATCGCTTGCGCCGCCTGTTCTCCCAACTGGGGAACGGTTTTCCCGCATTTTATGCCAGCTGCTTGTTGGCTCGAGCTTGAGCTCGCTTCCTTCTGTAGTCGTGCTCGATGTGCCTTCCTGATTTGGTGCTCATAATCTGAGTCAACAGGCTTGGGAGCTGGTTCTCTAGCCATACGAATGAAGTGGTCAAGTACTTTCTCAGGCACTTTCTCCTTTGGCGGCGGTGCCGGTTTCGGTCCAAAATGGGCGTCCACTTGGGCTTGCACTATGGCTGCATTTTGCTCCTTAGTCATGTCATAAGGCCTCTGAGGAAGAGGAGCGAGGCTTGGACCATATTTATATCGCTTGCCTTCGCCTGTACTTCCTGAACTACCTCGACTCGTACCGCTATGCACCAAAGCTGCGGGATGTCTCTTCTGCGATTGCTAAGCCAGCGGAGACGGCTGACGTGGAGTTGGACCAGGAGAAGTGGCCTGACGATGTGCCGGACTTGAAGCAGGAGGTGTGGCCTGACACGGTGCCGGACTTGAAACCGGAGAAATGGCATGACGCTGTGCCGGGCTTGAAACCGGAGGAGTTAGCTCACGCGTTCGGGGACTTGGAGGAGGTGGCAGACTTCGAGGAGGAGTCGTCTCACGCGTTCGTGGACTTGGAGGAGCGGGAGTCTGCTGACTCGGTGGCAGACTTCGACGAGGAGTTGGCAGACGACGCGGTGTCGGTGGACTTCGAAAGATGATGCAATCCTTTCTCCATAGGATGATACAATGCATGGCCTCTCCCAGTGTGCGCTCGTCTTCACCTCCAGGAATGTCAAGCGTTAGCCCCGAATATGGGTCCACCACTTCATCAACCATGACACGAGCATAGCCCTCTGGAATCGGGATGCAATGGTAGGTTGCTTTGGGGGTAACTGGAAAAGCAACGCCGTCCGCCACCTTCATGGATATGTTCTTCATTTTGGAGTGTAGCTCGCAGTTAGTGTTCTCTATGATCTCATCCACAGGGTATGTATCCAGCAGTGTGTCGCCCGGGGCAGAACCAACACTGCTTCTCGGCATGGATGGGACGGTGCTATCCAATGCTGGAAGATCATCCGCTTGCTGCTGCTGCTGTTGGGACCCCCTTTCCTGGCTAAGTGAGTCGATCTGCTGTTGCTGCTGCTGGAATTTGAGTGCCAGGTCCGCGTGCCTTGCTTCTAGGCCTTGAAGGCGTTCTGCGTCCTGCTTCCTCTGCTCCTTCTCCAGCTTCCTTTTCTTCTCCTCCTCCATCTTCCTTCTTGCACGGCTCCTGTAGTCCTCGTTCCATTCTGAAAAGCCATCATACCAGGGAATAACGCCCATTCCTCGTGTTCTTCCCGGGTGTTCAGGATTTTCCAGGGCGCGCGTAAGCTCGTCGTTCTCTCTGTTGGGCGTGAACACCCCCCTTCGAGCTTCATCTATTGCGTCAATTATCTTTTGGTCGGCTCCTTTTAGACTTGCCTTCTGCGAAACTTCGCCTGTCTTCGGGTCCAATGCTCCCCCATGCGCATAGAACCAAGTTCTGCACCTGGGGGGCCAGTGCCGGGTAACCGGAGTGACCCCTGCATCCTCCATCTCTTGCTCAGACTTATCCCACTTAGGCAATCCCACCGCGTAGCCACCTGGACCCAGCCTATGGAACTGCGTCTTTTTTGCGGCATTTGCCTTGTTTTTTATCGACCGTTCCTTAGCTAATTCTGAATCCTTGAAGGTCACGAAATCGTCCCAGTGCTCTCTTTGGTTCTCCAGTGTTCCCGTGAAATCTGGAGTCTTCCTTTCATTAACGAGGTAGTTGGCCCATACAGTTTTCTTGTGGGTGTTGAATGCAATTGCCATCTTCTTAAGAGCAGCGGCCTTGACTTTCTCCACATCTGCTTCAGCGAAATGATCTGGTAGGGTGAAATGTTCCATCAGAGATTTCACAAGGTCTTTTTTGGCTCTGTCGTCGACCCAAGTAACACCTGGACATTTAGTCTTTGGCTCTTTCCATTCTTGAATGGAGATCGGGAGTTTGTCCTTCACAAGAACTCCGCACTGACGAGTCCACTTGTCCGCAACGGTCTTAGGCGTGAGGGGTTCGCCACTAAGTTTGGTGGATTCGATGTGGTACTTTACACCATCCTTCAACAATCTGCCCTGGCCTCGCTTTGTCTTGCTGTCTGTAGAAGCAGATTTGCTCGATCCGGAGGGCTGAAAGAAGAAAGATCGATTCGTTATATATCTTCAATAAAAAAAACATGCGATGATCACCATGATGCATGCTTAATTATATAAATATACCTCGCCGGTAGTCTTTGTTATTTGAAGATCAGCATTGTCTGTGTCATCACAAACATTGTCTCTGTCATAATCATAATCATAGTTCATGACTTCATCAGCCCGATCATCGAGATCGAATATCTTTTCATCACCCTCTCCGGTATTGTTCAGATATTGGGAGCCGTCATCTGCTTCATTCAGATCATCTAGCCTGTGAGGGTTGCATATGATGTCGAACAATTCCTCTTCTCTCTCTCTGCCGGTATTGTCCGCCATAGCTTTTACTTTACTAATTCAAAAGAAATATAAAACAATTTAGTATTCAAATTACAATGCATGGATGCAATTAATCAATAAGGAAAAACTGAATCGCGAATACATTGTCTCAAATATATAATCTCGAATACATCATCGATCGTCTTAATATATATAATCTCGAATACATCATCTCGAATACATCCGAATCATAACAAGGACAAGGGCCGACGGGGACGGATATCAAAACCATGGCACTATGTATAACAAACAACGTACGGGTAAGATAATTATACGAGTAACTATATATCCAAATCACACAAACATCAATTTGGTAATGTAAAACATTCATGAACAAGAGCCTCACCACAAGGTGGTGCGGCGACGGGACGGTGCGGGAGATCGACGGTGGTTACGACGGAGATTTAGAAGGCACTAAGTAAACCACACCTACATATGCAAACTAAGTGTTATTTTTGACCTCAAATTGCATATAAATCAAATAATAGCAAATATAATTCCTCCCAAATTAATCACTATACAAAGCATTGCAAGAGCTATCTAGCAATGAGAGTTGAAAGGACAAAGTTGCTAACCTTTGTGATCATTTGAATGGATGGGGGCCTTCAAATCTTGACAAATTTTGGGCAAAATTTGTGAGGAGCTCGAGGGGAAAGGGGAAGAACAGAGGTGAAGTGAGGGGAAAGGGGAAGAACAGAGTGGCTCGGGTGGACGAAGGGTTTATGTACGTCGACCTTTACTACCGGTTCGTGCCACGAACTAGTACTAAAGGTGCTGGACGGGCCCCAGACTGACAACACCCTGCCACCACCCTCTTTAGTACCGGTTCGTGGCATGAACCGGTACTAAAGGTTTGCCACGAACCGGTACTAATAAGGACGGCCGGCTAGCCGTTGGAACTGGCATTAATGGACACATTAGTGCCGGCTCGAAACCAAACCGGCACTAATGTGTCTCATATTAGGTCCGTTTTCTACTAGTGCATATTGGTTTCGGTGGATGCATTGTAGAATTACTTTCTGCAATCACCAGGGGACGTTCTTGAGTGTATAGTTCCTAAGGTTATGGAAGAGATGAATGAGTCACTATGTAAGCCTTATTCTGAAATGGAAATCTCGGATGCCTTGTTTCAAATCGGCCCCTTGAAGGCCCCAGGGTGTGATGGGTTTCCAGCAAGATTCTACCAGCGGAATTGGGCGACATTGAAGGGTGATATTGTGGCTGTAGTGCAGGACTTTTTTGTCACGGGCATTATGCCAGATGAAGTTAGTGACACGGCGATCGTGCTGATTCCTAAGGTTCCACATACAAAGGAACTAAAAGACTTTAGACCGATTAGCCTGTGTAATGTGGTTTATAAAATTGTATCTAAATGCATGGTGAATAGGTTACGGCCCCTACTAGCTGGGCTAATCTCGGAGAATCAGAGCGCGTTTATTCCAGGGCGGCTCATATCTGACAATTCCATCATTGCTTTCGAGTGTATTTATCATATTCAGGAAACAAGAAATAATTCTCCCGGCTTATGTGCCTACAAGCTTGATTGATCCAAGGCTTATGATTGGGTGGATTGGGAGTTTTTGGAGAAGGCTCTGGCTAAATGGGGCTTTTCTGAGCTTTGGATTTCACGTGTGTTGGCATGTGTATCTTTGGTGAAATATTCAGTAAGTTTAATGGCAAGTTATTGGAGGCCTTCACCCCATCCAGGGGGCTCCGTCAAGGTGATCCGCTATCCCCCTTTCTTTTCATCTTTGTAGATGACGCACTCTCATCTCTCATAAATAAGGCTACGAGGGAGGATTATCTTAAGGGGGTGAAAATCAGCAGAAGTGCCCCAGAGATTTCTCATCTTCTGTCTTCCATGCGACAGAGCAACATGCAACTTTGGTAAAAGGTTTGTTGAACACATATGCGTCGGCGACAGGCCAAGTAATCATTCCATCGAAGTGTTCCATCCTTTTCTCAAATCATTGCCTTCCCAATGTGATCTAGGAGGTGAAAAATGTGTTGGAGATTACTCAGGAGGTTTTTGAACCGAAATACTTGGGTTTGCCGGTCCCTGAAGGAAGAATGCAGAAAGGTAGTTTTGAAACTACCCAGGATCAGTTAAGGAAGAGACTTGTTGATTGGAGCGAGCAATATATGTCCTCGGGCAATAAGGAGATTGTCATCAAGGCCGTTGCTCAAGCCATCCCAACTTATGTGATGAGTGTGTTCAAACTTCCTGCATTGGTATGTGACGAGCTTACACGTATGATTCACCAATACTGGTGGGGTGTTGAGAATGGGAAAAGGAAGATGGCATGGATGAGTTGGGATAAGTTGAGGCTTACTAGTTGAAAAATGGTCAAATGTGCAGCTCATTAGTGCCGGTTTGATTTTGATCCAGCACTAATGTGTCCATTAGTGCCGGTTCCAACGGCTAGCCGGCCGCTCTCATTAGTACCGGTTCGTGGCGAACCTTTAGCACCTGTTTGTGCCATGAACCAGTACTAAAGAGAGTGGTGGCAGGATGTTGTCAGTCTGGGGCCCCTCCAGCACCTTTAGTACTGGTTCGTGGCACGAACTGGTACTAAAGGTCGTCATACATAAACCCTTCGTCCACCCGAGCTCGCTCTGTTCTTCCCCTTTCCCCTCTCCTCCTCTGTTCTTCCCCTCTCTTCCTCGAGCTCATCACACATTTGGCCCAAAATTTGTCAAGATTTGAAGGCCCCCATCCATTCAAATGATCACAAAGGTTAGCAACTTTGTCCTTTCATCTCTCATTGATAGATTAGCTCTTGCAATGCTTTATATAGTGATTAATTTGTGAGTTTAGTAATTTGGGAGGAATTATATGTGCTCGTATTTGATTTATATGCAATTTGAGGTCAAAATAACACTTAGTTTGCATATGTAGGTGTCGTTTATTTAGTGCCCTCTAAATCTCCGTTGTACCACCGTCGATCGCCTGCACCGTCCCGTCGCTGGCACTGATGTCTACTGCACAACCTTCTTCTTGTAGACGTTGTTGGGCCTGCAAGTGCACATGTTTGTAGGACAGTAGAAATTTCCCTCAAGCGGATGACCTAAGGTTTATCAATCCGTGGTAGGCGTAGGATTAAGATGGTCTCTCTCAAGCAACCCTGCAACCAAATAACAAAGAGTCTCTTGTGTCCCCAACACACCAAATACAATGGTAAATTGTATAGGTGCACTAGTTCAGCGAAGAGATGGTGATACAAGTGCAATATGGATGGTAGATAAAGGTATTTGTAATCTGAAAATATAAAAGCAGCAAGGTAACTAATGATAAAAGTGAGCGTAAACGATATTGCAATGGTAGGAAACAAGGCATAGGGCTCATACTTTCACTAGTGCAAGTTCTCTCAACGATAATAACATAGATAGATCATATAACAATCCCTCAACATGCAACAAAGAGTCACTCCAAAGCCACTAATAGCGGAGAACAAACGAAGAGATTATGGTAGGGTACGAAACCACCTCAAAGTTATTCTTTCGGATCAATCTATTGAAGAGTTCGTACTAGAATAACACCTTAAGCTACAAATCAACCAAAACCCTAATGTCACCTAGATACTCCATTGTCACCTCAAGTCTCCGTGGGCATGATTATACGATATGCATCACACAATCTCAGATTCATCTATTCAACCAACACAAAAGTACTTCAAAGAGTGCCCCAAAATTTCTACAGGAGAGTCAAGAAAACGTGTGCCAACCCCTATGCATAGGTTCATGGGCGGAACCCGCAAGTTGGTCACCAAAACATACATCAAGTGGCACGTGATATCCCATTGTCACCACAGATAAACACGGCAAGACATACATCAAGTGTTCTCAAATAAAGACTCAATCCGATAAGATAACTTCAAGAGGGAAACTCAATTCATCACAAGAGAGTAGAGGGGGAGAAACATAATAAGATCCAACTATAATAGCAAAGCTCGCGATACATCAAGATCGTGCCATAGAGAGAACACGAGAGAGAGAAAGAGAGATCAAACACATAGCAACTGGTACATACCCTCAGCCCCGAGGGTGAACTACTCCCTCCTCGTCATGGAGAGCGCCGGGATGATGAAGATGGCCACCGGTCATGGGTTCCCCCTCCGGCAAGGTGCTGGAACGGGCTCCCGAGAGGTTTTTGGTGGCTACAGAGGCTTGCGGTAGCGGAACTCCCGATCGATCTTCGTATTCGATGTTTTTAGGGTATATGGGAATATATAGGCGAAAGAAGTCGGTCGGGGGAGACTCGAGGGGCCCATGAGAGGGTAGGGCGCGCCCAGGGGGGTGGGCGCACCCTCCTATGTCGTGGCTTCCTCGATGCTTCCTTTACTTCAACTCCAAGTCTCCTGGGTTATAATCTTCCCAAAAATCACGCTGCCGAAGGTTTCATTCCGTTTGGACCCCGTTTGATATTCCTTTTCTTCGAAATACTGAAACAGGCAATAAAACAACAATATGGGCTGGGCCTCCGGTTAGTAGGTTAGTCCCAAAAATAATATAAAAGTGTATAATAAAGCCCTTAATCATTCAAAACAGATAGTAAAATAGCATGAATGCTTCATAAATTATAGATACGTTGGAGACGTATCAGCATCCCCAAGCTTAATTCCTGCTCGTCCTCGAGTAGGTAGATGATAAAAGAAAGAATTTATGAAGTGTGAATGCTAGAAGGGGTACAAGAATGATCCAGGAATGGATCATTGGACAGTGGTCAAAATTGTCCTTGGAGTAAATAAGGACATGTTTCTCAATTATGGAGGTGATAAAGAGTTCGTCATAAAGCGTTACGTCGATGCAAGCTTTAACACCTATCCGAATGACTCTGAGTAGCAAACCGGATACGTATAGTGGAGCAGCTTTTTGGAATAGCTCCAAGTGGAGCGTGGAAGCAGCATTTACAATATGACCTAGAGATTCGCGAAGTACATACGGATCTGAAAGTTGCAGACCCGTTGACTAAAACCTCTCTCACAAGCAGAACATGATCAAACCCCAGAACTCATTGAGTCTTAATCACATGATGATGTGAACTAGTTTAGTGACACTAGTAAACTCTTTGGATGTTGGTCACATGGCGATGTGACCTGTGAGTGTTAATCACATGGCGATGTGAACTAGATTATTGACTCTAGTGCAAGTGGGAGACTGTTGGAAATATGCCCTAGAGGCAATAATAAATTAGTTATTATTATATTTCCTTGTTCATGATAATCGTTTATTATCCATGCTATAGTTGTATTGATAGGAAACTCAGATACATGTGTGAATACATAGAAAACACCATGTCCCTAGTAAGCCTCTAGTTAACTAGCTCGTTGATCCATAGATGGTTACGGTTTCCTGACCATGGACATTGGATGTCGTTGATAACGGGATCACATCATTAGGAGAATGATGTGATGGACAAGACCCAATCCTAAGCCTAGCACAAAGATCGTGTAGTTCGTATGCTAAAGCTTTTCTAATGTCAAGTATCTATTCCTTAGACCATGAGATTGTGCAACTCCCGGATACCGTAGGAATGCTTTGGGTGTACCAAACGTCACAACGTAACTGGGTGGCTATAAAGGTGCACTACAGGTATCTCCGAAAGTGTCTGTTGTGTTGGCACGAATCGAGACTGGGATTTGTCACTCCGTGTAAACGGAGAGGTATCTCTTGGCCCACTCGGTAGAACATCATCATAATGTGCACAATGTGACCAAGGGGTTGATCACGGGATGATGTGTTACGGAACGAGTAAAGAGACTTGCCAGTAACGAGATTGAACAAGGTATCGATATACCGATGATCGAATCTCGGGCAAGTACAATACCGTTGGACAAAGGGAATTGTATACGGGATCGATTGAGTCCTTGACATCGTGGTTCATCCGATGAGATCATCGTGGAACATGTGGGAGCCAACATGGGTATCCAGATCCCGCTGTTGGTTATTGACCGGAGAACATCTCGGTCATGTCTACATGTCTCCCGAACCCGTAGGGTCTACACGCTTAAGGTTCGATGATGCTAGGGTTATAACGGAAGTTTGTATGTGGTTACCGAATGTTGTTCGGAGTCCCGGATGATATCCCGGATGTCACGAGGAGTTCCGAAATAGTCCGGAGGTAAAGATTTATATATGGGAAGTCCTGTTTTGGTCACCGGAAAAGTTTCGGGTTTTTCCGGTAACGTACCGGGACCACCGGGAGGGTCCCGGGGGTCCACTAAGTGGGGCCACCAACCCTGGAGGGCTGCATGGGCCAAGTGTGGTAGGAGACCAGCCCCAGGTGGGCTGGTGCGCCCCCCCCCCCCCCACAGGGCCCAAGGCGCAGGAAGTGGCGAAGGGGGGCAAACCCTAGGGCAGATGGGCCCTAAGGCCCACCCTAGGTGCGCCTCCCCCTTCTCCCCCTTGTGGCCGCCACCCAGATGGGATCTGGGGCTGCCGCCACCCTTGGGGAGGGAACCCTAGAGGGGGCGCATCCCCCTCCCCTCCCCCTATAAATACATGAGGTTTGGGGGCTGCCCAATACACGAGAACATCTCTTCTTGGCGCAGCCCTACCTCTCTCCCTTCTCCTCTCCCGCGGTGCTTGGCGAAGCCCTGCTGGACTACCACGCTCCTCCATTACCACCACGCCGTTGTGCTGCTGCTGGATGGAGTCTTCCTCAACCTCTCCCTCTCTCCTTGCTGGATCAAGGCGTGGGAGACGTCACCGGGCTGCACGTGTGTTGAACGCGGAGGTGCCGTCCGTTCGGCACTAGGATCTCCGGTGATTTGGATCACGACGAGTACGACTCCTCCAACCCCGTTCTCTTGAACGCTTCCGCTTAGGGATCTACAAGGGTATGTAGATGCACTCTCCTTCCCCTCGTTGCTGGTTTCTCCATAGATAGATCTTGGTGACATGTAGGAAAATTTTGAATTTCTGCTACGTTCCCCAACAGATCAAACACATAGCTATTGGTACATACCCTCAGCCCCGAGGGTGAACTAATCCCTCCTCGTCATGGAGAGTGCTAGGATGATGAAGATGGCCACCGGTGATGGATTCCCCCTCAGGAAGGGTGCCGGAACGGGCTCCCGAGAGGTTTTTGGTGGCTACAGAGGCTTGCGGCAGCGGAACTCCCGATCTATCTTCGTAATCGATGTTTTTAGGGTATATGGGAATATATAGGCGAAAGAAGTTGGTCGGGGGAGCCTCGAGGGGCCCACAAGAGGGTAGGGCGCGCCCAGGGGGGTTGGCGCGCCCCCCTATCTCCTGGCTTCCTTGATGCTTCCTTTACTTCAACTCCAAGTCTCCTGGGTCATAATCTTCCCAAAAATCACGCTGCCGAAGGTTTCATTCCGTTTGGACTCCGTTTGATATTCCTTTTCTTCGAAATACTGAAACAGGCAATAAAACAACAATATGGGCTGGGCCTCCGGCTAGTAGGTTAGTCCCAAAAATAATATAAAAGTGTAGAATAAAGCCCGTAATCATTCAAAACAGATAATAAAATAGCATGAATGCTTCTTATAGAGGCACCACCTTGTGGTGAGGCTCTTGATCATGAATTTTTTACATTACCAAATTGATGTTTGTTTGATTGGATATATAGTTACTCGTATAGTTATCTTACCCGTACTTTGTTTGTTATACATAGTGCCATGGTTTTGATATCCGTCCCCGTCCGCCCTCGTCCTTGTTATGATTCAGATGTGGTACATTCTCTTTTAAAACTAGTTGTTGCATTTCGTGTTTATGACAAATTATTCCCATCAAGTTGACATAGATATTTTTATCTAGGAGGTATGTGAACCGGAAATTCCAACCTACCCTATTGTCAAGAGGTTAAATTTAGTTGAAAGAGAAAACGAGTATTTGAAAGAAAAATTGAAAAGAATTAAGGGGGAGAAGATGGAATTGGAGTTGCATGTTGCCGATGTCGTCGATGATCACAAGATCAAGATGGAGAAAATGCGCTTGAAGATTAGAAAGATTAGAAAATATGCCATTGATAGTGTGGCTTGGTATCATGATGCTGTTGGAACAATTGTTACCTTAGTTGCGATCTTGATCGCATTTGTTATTGCACTTAAGTTCTTTAGCTAGAGAGTTATTTGTATGTTGCATTTAATTAAGTGTTGTATATGAACTTTATGTATGAACTTGTATTAATTTGGTCTATTCGGTGTTGTGTAATGAAGATGAGCCGACAATGGATGTATGATGACCGATGCTCTCCCGAGTTCATTAATGGCGTGCATACTTTTCTGCTTGCTGCTGAGGCAAACAAGCGGGCGGATGGTTTTATGCCTTGTCCATGTGCTGGTTGTAAGAATGGTCACAATTACTCTACGTCAAGAACCATTCACGTCCACCTATTTGAATCCGGTTTCATGCCCCAATATAATGTTTGGACCAAGCACGGAGAAAGAGGGGTTATGATGGAAGACAATGAAGAAGAAGAGGACGACGACAGCTATCCTGGCCATGGGTTCCCTGAATACGATGATACAACAATGGGGGAAGAAGCTGAGCCGGCAATGCGGGAAGAAGCTGAAGAAGAGGCATCAGATGAGCCCGCTGATGATCTAGGTCGGGCTATTGCCGATGCAAAGAGAAACTGCGCAAGTGATTTGGAAAAGAAGAAATTGTAGTGCATGTTAGAGGATCACAATAAATTGTTGTACCCAAATTGCGAAGCTAACAAAAAAAAGTTGGGCACCACACTGGAATTGCTGCAATGGAAGGCAGAGAATGGTGAATCTGACAAGGGATTTGGAAAGTTGCTGGTAATGATAAAGAATATGCTTTCAAAGACAACAAATTGACCGAGAGTACGTATGAAGCAAAGAAGGATGTCTGCCCTCTTTGGTTAGAGGTGCAGAAGATACATGCATGCCCTAATGACTGCATCCTCTACCGCGGTCAGTACGAGGATTTGAATGTTTGCCCCGTATGCGTTGCATTGCGTTATAAGATCAGTCGCGATGACCCTGGTGATGTCGAGGGTGAGCGCCCTAGGAAGAAGATTCCAACCAAGGTGATGTGGTATGCTCCTATAATACCACGGTTGAAACATTTGTTCCAAAACAAAGAGCATGCGAAGGCGATGCGGTGGCACGGAGAAGACCATAAGAAAGACGGAAAGTTGAGAGTACCAGCTGACGCGTCGCAGTGGAGAAAACTCGAGAGAAAGTACAGGGAGGAGTTTGCAGGTGACCCAAGGAACGTATAGTTTGGTCTAAGCGCAGATGGCATTAATCCTTTTGGGGAGCGGAGCAGCAACCATAGCACCTGACCTGTGACTCTATGTTTGTATAACCTTCCTCCTTGGTTGTGCATGAAGCGGAAGTTCATTATGATGCCAGTGCTCATCCAAGCACCTAAGCAACCCGGCAACGACATTGATGTGTATCTAAGGACATTAGTTGAAGAACTATTACAGCTGTGGAATGGAACAGGTGTACATGCGTGGGATGATCACGGACATGAAGAATTTGACCTAAAGGCGTTGCTGTTCATGACCATCAATGATTGGCCTTCTCTCAGTGACCTTTCAGGACAGACAAACAAGGGATACCGCGGATGCACGCACTGTTTGGATGATACCAATAGTATATATTTGGATAGTTGTAGGAAGAATGTGTACCTGGGACATCGTCGATTTCTTCCGAGCAGGCATCCCGTAAGAAATAAAGGCAAGCATTTCAAAGGTGAGGCGGATCACCGTACGAAGCCTCGCCACCGTACTGGTGCTGATGTACATGATATGGTCAAGGATTTGAAGGTAATCTTTGGAAAGGGTCCTGGTGGACAACCTGTTCTGAAGGACGCTGACGGACGCGCACCCATATTGAAGAAGAAATCTATATTTTGGGACCTGCCATATTGGAAAAACCTAGAGGTCCGCTCCGCAATCGACGTGGTGCACATGACGAATAATCTTTGCGTGACCCTGCTTGGCTTCTTGGGCGTGTATGGGAAGGCAAAAGATATACCAGAGGCATGGGAGGACCAACAATGTATGCACGGAAAAGACGGCATACATCAGGGTCAGGCCAGCTACGCTCTTACCAAAGAAGAGAAGGAAATCTTCTTTGAATGCCTGCTCAGTATGAAGGTACCATCTGGCTTCTCGTCGAATATAAAGGGAATAATAAATATGACAGAGAAAAAGTTCCAGAACCTAAAGTCTCATGACTGCCACGTGATTAATTATGACGCAACTTCTTCTGGTTGCATTGAGGGGGCTTCTACCGGAAAGCGTTCGATTATCCATTGTGAAGCTATGTGCATTCCTCAATGCAATCTCTCAGAAGGTAATCGATCCAGAAATCATACCAAGGTTACAGAATGATTTGGTGCAATGTCCTGTCAGTTTCGAGTTGGTGTTCCCACCATCCTTCTTCAACATCATGGCGCACATCCTAGTTCACCTTTGTGAAGAGATTAACATTTTGGGTCCTGTATTTCTACACAATATGTTCCCCTTTGAGAGGTTCATGGGAGTCTTGAAGAAATATGTTCATAACCGTGCTAGGCCAGAAGGAAGCATCTCGAAGGGCCATGAAAATGAGGAGGTCACTGAGTTTTGTATTGACTTTATTCCTGACCTTAAGCCGATTGGTGTTCCTGAATCGCGGCATAAGGGAAGACTGGATGGAAAAGGCACGCTAGGAGGGCATCAAATAATATGTATGAACGGGCATTCTCTCACTGAAGCACACTACACAATTCTATAGAATTCCGCCTTGGTGGCTCCGTATATGGAGGAACACAAGAATTTTCTACACTCCAAACACCCGGAGAAGTCTGACGACTGGATTACACGTGAACAAACGAGGACTTTCGTCGGTTGGTTGCAGAAACGTGCCATGCATGATGACGATATTGAAGATGACCTGTACTCGCTGTCCCAGTTACCATCTTCGAATATAATGACTTTCAAAGGGTACCAGATAAATGGCAATACATTTTACACGATCACCCAAGATAAGAAGAGCACCAACCAAAACAGTGGTGTCAGCTTTGATGCAACAACCAACACGGGAAAGGAAACATATTATGGTTACATAGAGGACATATGGGAACTTAACTATGGAGGTGGTTTGAAGGTCGCTTTGTTTCGTCGCAAATGGGTCAATATGACACGAGGCGGGTAACGGAAGACCCGCAGTACGGAATCACAACAGTGCATCTCAACAATCTTGCATGTGAAGACGAACCATTCGTCCTAGCCAATGGTGTGGTGCAGGTTTTTTATGTGAAAGACATGTCTACCAGGCCGAGAAAAAGAAAAGATAAGGAAGCGAATGGATCATACGACGAGCCAAAGCGCCACATAGTTCTTTCAGGGAAAAGAAACATCATGGGAGTGGATGACAAGACAGACATGTCAGAAGATTATGAAAAGTTTGATGAAATTGCTCCATTCATAGTGAATATTGACCCGAGCATCCAGTTAAATGATGAAGATTTTCCATGGCTACGGCGCAAAGGGACACACGCGAAGAAAAAGTTTCATACCCAAAGATCTGGGATGTGATCGGCTTCACTATCATCAATTTCTTCTGTGTTTCACTTCCAGGAGGGAACCTCTGTAATAGTTAGGGTAGTTATGTGTTTTGGCATTTGAAACGCGAAGAAATTTTATGTGCAAACAAATTCTTTCATGCATTTACTGATTTTTTCAGCTAAATGACCCTGAAATTGAAAAGCATTTCAAATGAACTCAGAAAAGGTTGAAAGTTGGCATGGTATCATAATTTCACCCACATAGCATGTGCAAAAAAGTAGAGAGGGTTACGGCAAAAACTAGATGCACTTCGTGTACAAAATGGACAATCTCTTTCAAAGTATCAGGGTTTCGGATGAAAACTCATCTGCTACAAAAGCATTTCATTTTTTAAATAACCTAAGCATTAACAAATTTAATATAATGACAAAAGACACTAATATTAAACATATGAAAAAAGAATCACTGAAAAATCTATTTTCAAAGTTAAGTTATTCACAAACTAGTGATTCACACAAATTTCAAATAATTCAAAATTTAAACTATTCAAATTTGAGAACTACCGGCACTAATAGAAAGTTTGTAATTTTTTGTACCTAAAGCAAAAATATTCACAAAGAAACTCTAAATACAGCAAAAAAACAACTCAAAAATAAATAAAACAAAAAAAAATAAAGCAAAAATAAATAAAGCAAAAAAGCCCGCCTACTGGGCCAGAGCGGCCTGCATACGACTAGAAACACAATGTTTTGTTGGGCCAGGATGCAGGCCCGCAAAGGCCCAGTAGGCCCACAGGACAGTAGAGAACAGGTAGGCCCAGTAGGCCTACTTTGGAGAAGAGCTCGAGAGAGCTTACGCACTGGCGCTTATAAACCAGTGCGGACGCCCCTCGGCTAGCGAGGTGGGACTAAACTTGTCGCACCGCACCTGCGCCAGTGCACCCCTTTAGTACCGGGTGGTGGCTGCAACCGGTACTAAAGAGGGGGTCTTTAGTACCGGTTGGTGCCACCACCCAGTACTAAAGGGGGGGCGCTTCCTGCCGTTTGACTTGGCCAAAACAGACCTTTAGTACCGGTTGGTGGCTCCAACCGGTACTAAAGGGGTGTTCTATATAAGAAACTGCTTCAAAATAATTCATTTCTCAACTCTTCCTCTGCTTCTCCTTTGTCCCGTCGCCGCCGCCCCTCGTCGCCGCCCCCATTGCCGTCCCCGTCGCTGTCGCCGCCCCGGCCATCCCCGCCCCTCGTCGCCGCCCCAGCCGTCCCCGTCCCCGTCGTCCCCGTCGCCGCACCCCGCCCGATCGCCGCGCCCCGCCCCGGCGTCGCCGCCCCGTCCCATCGTCCCGTCGTCCCCGCCCGGCCCGTCCCCGTCCCCATCGTCGCCGCCCCGTCCCCATCCCCGTCGTCACCGCCTGTCTTCGTCCCCGTCGCCGCCCCCCGTCACCGCGCCTCGCCGGTGAGCTCATGCCCTGGCCGCCATGTCCACACACACACACACACACACACATTAGTTTTTTAGTTATAAATTTTAGTTATAGAAAATTTTCTGTTTTTTAGTTATAGAAATATTAGAAATGTTATGGAAATGTTATAAATTTTTTCTGTTTTTTAGTAATAGAAATATTTATAGAAATGTTAGCAATTTTTCTGTTTTTAGTTATAGAAATATTAGAAATATTATAGAAATTTTAGTTATATATATAGAAATGTTAGAAATTTTAGAATTAGTTTTTGTTAGATGAATTAGATTAATGTCAAATTGTTAGAATTTGCATATAGAATTTTAGTTATCACAATCCAATCATTTAAAAAATGTTACTTTTGCGGGCATATAGTATTTGTTCTCGACGATATGCCCGGCCTGCATCCTCGCCGTCGACCCGTTCGCGACGACGTCCTGCTTCAGAGGACCCATGTCCGGGAGTGGGCTCCGCCGGGCTGGCACTGGGAGGTGCTACCGGGAGGGGCGCTCCGCTTGGTGAGGAACCCGGCCTCGGGTCCCGACGTCGACCCTGATCTCCTTTGGTGGCATTCGTGTGGGCCACATTCGGTGCAGAGGGAGCCGGCCCCGCCGGAGGTGGTGCGTCGCCGTGTCAGGAAGGAGGACGGGCACATCCATCGCTACATGGCTGCCAAAACCTAAACGTCCAGGTGTTACTTGGGTCGACGATAGAGCAAAAAAACCTTTTGGGAATCTCTGATGGAACATTTCACCCGACCAGATTATTTCACTGAAGCAGATGTGCAGAAAGTCAAGGATGCTGCTCTTAAGAAGATGGAAATTGCATTCAACACCCACAAGAAAATTGTATGGGCCAACTACCTCGCTGCAGAAAGGAAAACTCCAGAATTCACGAGAACACTGGAGAAGCAAAGAGAACACTGGGCTAATTTCGTGAAATTCAAGGAATCAGAATTATCTAAGGAACGGTCGATAAAAAACAAGGCCAATGCCGCAAAAAAGACGCAGTTCCATAGGCTGGGTCCAGGCGGCTACGTGGTGGGATTGCCTAAGTGGGATAAGTCTGAGCAAGAGATGGAGGACGCATGGGTCACTCCGGTTACTAGGAGCTGGCCCCCCAGGTGCAAAACTTGGTTCTATGCGCATGGGGGGCGTTGGACCTGAAGACAAGCCTGGTTTCGAAGAAGAAAAGTCTAAAAGGAGCCAAACTAAAGATACTTGACGCAATAAAAGAAGCTCGAACGGGGGTGTTCACGCCCAACAGAGAGAACGACGAGCTTACGCGTGCCCTGGGAAATCTTGAACACCCGGGAAGAACACGAGGCAAGGGTGTTATTCCCTGGTATGAGGGCTTTTCGGAATGGAATGACGACTATAGGTCCCGTGCAAGAAAGAAGATGAAGGAGGAGAAGAAGAGAAAGCTGGAGGAGGAGGAGAGGAAGTAGGACGCAGAATGCCTTCAAGGCCTAGAAGCAAGGCACGCGGACTTGGCACTCAAATTCCGGCAGCAGTAGCAGCAGATCGACTCACTTAGCCACGAAAGGGGGTCTCAGCAGCGGCAGCAGCAAGCGGATGATCGTCCAGCATTGGATAGCACCGTCCCATCCATGCGAAGAAGCAGCGTTGGTTCCGCCCCGGCGGCACACTGCTGGATACACATACCCTGTGGATGACATCATAGAGAACACCAACTGTGAGCTACACTCCAAAATGAAGAACATATCCATGAAGGTGGCGGATGCCGTTGCTTTTACAATTACCCCCGAAGCAACCTTCCATTGCACACCGATTCCAGAAGGCTATGCTCCAGTCTTGGTTGATGAAGTGGTGGACCCATATTCAGGGCTACAGCTTGACATTCCTAGAGGTGACGACTGATACGTCCATTTTGCAACATGCTTTTATATCAATATTTTTGCATTATGGGCTGTTATTTCACGTTATGTCACAATACTTATGGCTATTCTCTCTTATTTTACAAGGTTTACATGAAGAGGCAGAATGCCGGCAGCTGGAATTCTGGGCTGGAAAAGGAGCAAATATTGGAGACCTATTCCGCGCAACTCCAAAAGTCCCAAAACTCCACGGAATATCTTAAAATAAATAAATAAAAATCGTTGCCAAAGATGAAGGCCAGGGGGCCCACACCCTGCTCACGAGGGTGGGGGGGGCGCCCCCCTACCTCGTGGGCCCCCTGGTGGCTCTTTTCCTATATGAAGTCTTTCGATGAGAAAAAAATAGAGGGCAACCTTTCGGGACGAGACTCCGCCGCCACGAGGCGGAACCTTGGCGGAACCAATCTAGGGCTCCGGCAGAGCTGTTCTGCCGGGGACACTTCCCTCCGGGAGGGGGAAATCATCACCATCGTCATCACCAACGCTCCTCTCATCAGGAGAGGGCAATCTCCATCAACATCTTCACCAGCACCATCTCATCTCCAAACCCTAGTTCATCTCTTGTATCGAATTCTTGTCTCCAAGTCCGGGATTGGTGCTAGTAGGTTGCTAGTAGTGTTGATTACTCCTTGTAGTTGATGCTAGTTGGTTTATTTGGTGGAAGATCATATGTTCAGATCCTCTATGAATATTATTACCCCTCTGATTATGAACATGAATATGCTTTGTCAGTAATTACGTTTGTTCCTAATGACAAGGGAGAAGTCTTGCTATTAGTAGTCATGTGAATTTGGTATTCGTTCGATATTTTGATAAGATGTATGTTGTCTAGCCTCTAGTGGTGTTATGTGAACATCGACTACATAACACTTCACCATTATTTGGGCCTAGAGGAGGGCATTGGGAAGTAATAAGTAGATGATGGGTTGCTAGAGTGACAGAAGCTTAAACCCTAGTTTATGCGTTGCTTCGTAAGGGGCTGATTTGGATCCATATGTTTCATGCTATGGTTAGGTTTACCTTAAAACTTTTGTTGTAGTTGCGGATGCTTGCAATAGAGGTTAATCATAAGTGGGATGCTTGTTCAAGTAAGAACATCACCCAAGCACCGGTCCACCCACATATCAAATTATCAAAGTACCGAACGCGAATCATATGAGCGTGATGAAAGCTAGCATGACGATATTCCCATGTGTCCTCGGGAGCGCTTTTCCTATTATAAGAGTTTGTCCAGGCTTGTCCTTTGCTACAAAAAGGATCGGGCCACCTTGCTGCACTTTATTTACTTTTGTTACTTGTTGCTCGTTACAATTTATCTTATCACAAAACTATCTGTTACCACTTATTTCAGTACTTGCCGAGAATACCTTGCTGAAAACCGCTTATCATTTCCTTCTACTCCACGTTGGGTTCGACACTCTTACTTATCGAAAGGACTATGATATATCCCCTATACTTGTGGCTCATCAAGACTCTTTTCTGGCGCCGTTGCCGGGGAGTGTAGCGCCTTTGGTTGGTGGAATTTGGTAAGGAAAAATTTATATAGTGTGCTGAAATTTTCTGTCACTTGTTACTATGGAAAGTAATTCTCTGAGGGGCTTGTTCGGGGTATCTTCACCCCGTCCAGTAGAGCAAAGAGTTGCTCCTCAACCTAATGAACCTATTGAAAATGAAACTCCTTTTGAAATTCCTTCGGGTATGATGGAAAAACTGCTAGCTAACACTTCTACAGGAGATGGAACAAAGCATCCTGATGAACATCTACTCTATGTGGATGAAGTTTGTGGACTATTTAAGCTTGCAGGTATACCCGATGATGTTATTAAGAAGAAGGCCTTCCCTTTATGTTTGAAGGGAGACGCATTGACATGGTACAGGCTATGTGATGATACGAGATCATGGAACTATAAAAGATTGAAATTGGAATTTCATCAAAAGTATTACCCTATGCATCTTGTTCATCGTGATCGCAATTATATATATAATTTTTGGCCTCGCGAAGGAGAAAGCATCGCTCAAGCTTGGGGGAGGCTTAAATCAATGTTATATTCGTGCCCCAATCATGAGCTCCCAAGAGAAGTAATTATTCAAAGTTTTTATGCTCGGCTTTCTGATAACAATCGCACCATGCTCGATACTTCTTGTGCTGGCTCTTTTATGATGAAGACTATTGAATTTAAATGGAATTTATTGTATAGAATTAAATGCAACTCTGAAGATTGGGACCTCGACGTAGGTAAGGAGTCAGGTCCACAAGGACGAAAATCGTAGGTCTCTCTTGCTCGATTGTAGGATCACCAAGATCCATGGTAACAAGCATACCCTCATCAAAACCATACATCTTGCAAAGTGCTTCCCAATTTTTGCAACCAAAATGGGTTACACTCTAAGCATTGTACAACTTTACTTGAAAATCCACACCATGATGGGTACTTAGGATAATTTTTTTGGTTTCAAAACTTTCATGGTCTTCAAAACCCATCCTCTCCAAGACATAGCGTCTTGCAAAGCATGGGATAAGCTAGTCGAATTGGAAAAGATGAAAAATATTGTCATGATTAAAATAGTTGAAGTCATGAGTAATTACGAAAAAAAACTATTATCGTCGGTTGCGTACCGTATGAACATCGAAGGTCTCCTCGAGCTTAATGCTGAAGCGCCAATCTTCGTCCAGCACAATGAACCTGTCGCAGATACCTCGGTCGTCGTGGCACCAGTCGCACTCCCCCGGGCGGTTTTCGTCGTCCGATGAGTACGACATTTCCGGCCTATACGTTCATAATTCAAATATTAAACTAGATCATTATTATTAATCACGGGTTGACTATCGATGATCGATGTACGTAGCTCCTCCTTTCATTCCCGAATGCATTATTAATTATATCAAATTGTCTAGCACACGGGAATGAAGGAGAAATTATCCAATATGAGCATTCAATAAGCAAAACCAAATCATAAAATAAGCAAAACCAAATCATAAAATAAAGTATAGTATTCAAATTAGCATGCATTCAATAATTATAAGCAAAAGTACATCATCTCTTGGTGTCCGTACATCGTCGAATATTATCACTAATACAACTAGAACCGTAGCTCCCGACGGGTATCGACGCGGGCGGTGGACAACAAAAGATAAGGAACCATCACAGGATCATAGCTCCAGTGAGATCCTTGAAGAACCTGCCAGGTATTGTCGAACCTCCCCTCCAATGCAACCATGTAGCGACGGACGTGCTCGTCCTCCTCGCTGACACGGTGACGTACCACCTCCGCGGTGTCCGGATGCCTCACCACCGTCACTGGCCCACGCAACCGCCACCAAACAAGGATCGGGTCAACAATGGGCTGCCTCCTCACCAACCTACGTCCCCCGGAAGGTAGCACCTCCCAATACCAACCCGGCGGAGCCCAGTCCCGAACATGGCCCTGATCAAGCAGGCCTCCACCGCCGAGTCGACGATGACGAGGATGCGGGATAGGCATCGCCGACGTCGACGCGGGAACTACTTCTATATATAGTTAAATAAAAGTAGTTTTATTAATTAAATCAACTATGTAGTTCAACTATTAAAATTCTATGAACAAAATTAATTACACAATCTAAATATCACCAAAAAAATTCTATTAACAATAATATCACCAAACATGCATATTCAATAATAATATCACCAAAAAAATCTATTAACCGAAAAAAAATCTAACATAATATGAAGAAATTAATTACTACACATATCTAATCTAACAAAAAAAATCTAATTAATCTAACAAAAATATCTAACATAATATGAACAACTTAATTACTACACATGTAATCTAACAAAAAAAATCTAATCTAACAAAAAAATCTAATTAAATCAACTATCTAGTTCAACTACTAAGCACTTACTATAAATAAATAAGTAGTACTTACTAAAAACAAACTACTTCATTATATAGTAAAATAAATTAGTTTATTAAATCAACTAGCTAGTTCAACTATATATAAACTACTTCTTATTTTTTTCCTTTTTCTAAATACTATGAACAAAAAAATCATTAAAATTCTATGAACAAAATTAATTACACAATCTAAATATAAACAAAAAAATCTATTAACAATAATATCACCAAACATGCATATCCAATAATAATATCACCAAAAAATCTATTAACAGAAAAAAAAACTAACATAATATGAACAAATTAATTACTACACATATCTAGTCTAACAAAAAAATCTAATTAATCTAACAAAAAATCTAACATAATATGAACAAATTAATTACTACACATGTAATCTAACAAAAGAAAATCTAATCTAACAAAAAAATCTATGAACTACATATCTAAATTACTACACATCTAACCTAACAAAAAAATCTATGAACTACAAAAAGAATCTAAAAAAATCTAACAAAAATAAAAAATGCTCACGTCGGTGTCGAGGCGGCGCGGTGCAGGGGCGACGACGGGCTCGGGGCGGCGCGGGGCAGGGGTGACGAGGACAGCGGGCTCGGGGGCGGCGATGGGGACGGCGGGCTCGGGGGCGGCGATGGGGACGGCGGGCGCGGGGCAGGGGCGACGGCTGGCGACGACGTCGGGGCGCGGCGGCGCGGGACGCGTGCGGCGTTGACGGGGTGGCGCCGGACGCGGGCGGCGATGGGGGCGGCGACGACGGCGGACTCGGGGCGGCGACGGGGACGGTGGGCTCGGGGCGGCGTGGGGCGGGCTCGGCGGCGACGGCGACGAGGAGCAGAGGCTCGGGGCAGGGGAGAAAGAGATGGGATTTGGCGAAAACTGCCAAGTCCAGTATATATAGCAAGAGCATTGGTCCCGGTTGGAGGCTCCAACCGGGACTAATGCCCCCTTTAGTTCCGGTTGGTGCCGCCAACCGGGACCAAAGGCCTGATTTCAGCAGCGCAAAGGGCGGGAAACGAAGACCTTTGGTTCCGGTTGGTGGCTCCAACCGGGACTAAAGGGGGGGGCATTGGTCCCGGTTGGTCCAACGAACCGGGACCAAAGATTTGCATTTGTACCGGTTAGTTCCATGAACCGGTACCAATGGACCCGTGTAACTACTTTTTTATTTTCTGCAGCTATTTTTTTGTTTATTCTTCCTGCAGCTATTTTTTTAGTCCCACCTCGCCAAGCGAGAGGCAGTCGCAGCTGTTTATAAGCCCTGAGTGCAGAGACGATGACGAAGAGGCTCAATGCTCCTGCACGTTGGTTAGCTTCAAGCCTTGAGGAATACGGTAGACTACACAGAGCTATGTGCAGTGCAGTTGACACTATTCCGAAAGGCTTGAAGCAAATTAACGAGCATTGCGCCTCTTTTTTATTTTTAATGACTTTACTAAAAAATAATTCTGACCATTGCAGCCGGCGATGGTGGTCATCTCTTCAGTCAGAGGTGGTCGGCCTGAGACTGGGTGTTCGGATCTCGGGATCCGTCATCTGGCACCAGCTGCGAGTCGGGGAGACGTAGTTGCCGGTGAAAACCGAGCTGACGGCGGGCGATGGCGGCGTTCCATGTCGTTACCATGATGAAGGCATCGTCGTGTGACTACCGTTGACCCACTCGTATTGCTCCGGAGGAAAACCCTAGGATCTGGTGTTCCAGACCGGACGATGGCGGCACTGCGGTGTTGTTTCTCTCTTGGGAGCATTGTTTTATGGAGCAGCGCTGGAAGTCAGAGGAAGGAGGTGGAGTGGTTTCGTCCTAACGAGCATTGCGCCTCTTTTTTATTTTTAATGACTTATTACAACTCAGAAATAAAAAGAAAAAAATAAATGTAGCAGAAAAGAAAAAAAATATAAAAAACCACTCAGAAATAAATAGAAGAAAAAATAATTTTGATTAACTTTACTAAAAAATAGCATAGATGCTTATTTCTAATGAATTATTACAACTTAGAAATAAAAACAAAAGAATAAATATAATAGAAAAGAAAAAAAACTATATAGAAAACTACTCAAAAATGAATAGAAGCAAAAAGTAGTTGTGATTAACTGTACTAAAAAAGGAGCATATATCCTTATTTTTAATGGCTTATTACAACTTAGAAATAAAAAGAAAAAAATAAATGTAGCAGAAAAGAAAAAAAACTATATAAAAAACCACTCAGAAATAAATAGAAGAAAAAATAATTTTGATTAACTTTACTAAAAAATAGCATAGATGCTTATTTCTAAGGAATTATTACAACTCAGAAATAAAAACAAAAGAATAAATATAACAGAAAAGAAAAAAAACTATATAGAAAACTACTCAGAAATGAATAGAAGCAAAAAATAGTTGGGATTAACTGTACTAAAAAAGGAGCATATATCCTTATTTTTAGTGGCTTATTACAACTCAGAAATAAAAAGAAAAAAATAAATATAGCAGAAAAGAAAAAAATATAAAAAACTACTCAGAAATGGGCATAGATGCGCTTATAGAGGAAAATCAACTTAAATTCATAACGAATTTCAATCAAAATCCATATGAATTTAGGCTAATTTCCCTATATAAGGGCATCTATTTTCATTTTCAGAGGAGCTCAATAAGGCAGAGAGGGAGGGGCTTATAAACTGGTCCGATTCCCCTTCGGTTGGCGAGGTGGGACTAAACTCTGGCCGCAACGAGGACCAACCCTTTAGTCCCGGTTAGTGGTATGAACCGGGACCAATAGTGTTGGGCCAAGAGCGAGGGCCATTGGTCCCGGTTCGTCCCCCCAACCGGGACCAATAGGTCCAGACAAACCGGGATGAATGGCCCACGTGGCCCGGCCGGCCCCTGGGGCTAACGAACCGCGTCCAATGCCCCCATTGGTCCCGGTTCTGGATTGAACCGGGACTAATGGGCTGGACCGGCCTGGACCATTGGCCCCTTTTCTACTAGTGCAAAGGGATTTCATTTCTTTCGAACTTATTTGAACCCCCTTGTTTTTCTGTGTTCAAAATGCACCATTCAAAGCCACATGATCAATTTACAACCCTTTCTGACTTCATTTGTTATTTTTGATGCATTTACTGATTATTTTCAGCTATAAGACCATGAAGTTGAAAAGCATTTGAAATGAACTCTGAAAAGGTTCCAAGTTGGCATGGTATCATCATTTCACCCACATAGAATGTGCAAGAAAGTAGAGAGGCTTACGGCAAAAACTAGATGCACTTCGTGTACAAAACAGACAATCTCCTTCGAAGTATCAGGGTTTCATACGGAAACTCGTCTGTTACAAAGGGATTTCTTTTCTTTTGAACTTATTTCAACCCCCTTGTTTTTCTGTGTTCAAAATGCACAATTCAAAGCCACATCATCAATTTACAACCCTTTCTGACTTCATTTGTTATTTTTCATGCATTTACTGATTATTTTGAGCTATAAGACCATGAAATTGAAAAGCATTTGAAACGAACTCTGAAAAGGTTCCAAGTTGGCATGGTATCGTCATTTCACCCACATAGCATGTGCAAGAAAGTAGAGCGGCTCATGACAAAAACTGGATGCACTTCGTGTACAAAACAGACAACCTCCTTCGAAGTATCAGGGTTTCATACGAAAACTCGTCTGTTACAAAGGGATTTCATTTCTTTTGATCTTATTTGAACCCCCTTATTTTTCTGTGTTCAAAATGCACCATTCGAAGCCACACCTTCAATTTACAACCCTTTCTGACTTCATTTGTTATTTTTCATGCATTTACTGATTATTTTGAGCTATAAGACCATAAAATTGAAAAGCATTTGAAATGAACTCTGATAAGGTTCCAAGTTGGCATGGTATCATCATTTCACCCACATAGCATGTGCAAGAAAGTAGAGAGGCTTACGGAAAAACTGGATGCACTTCGTGTACAAAACAGACAATCTCCTTCGAAGTATCAGGGTTTCATACGGAAACTCGTCTGTTACAAAGGGATTTCATTTTTTGAACTTATTTGAACCCCCTTGTTTTTCTATGTTCAAAATGCACCATTCAAAGCCACATCATCAATTTACATCCCTTTTTGACTTCATTTGTTATTTTTCATGCATTTACTGATTATTTTGAGCTATAAGACCATGAAATTGAAAAGCATTTGAAATGAACTCTAAAAAGGTTACAAGTTGGCATGGTATCATCATTTCACCCACATAGCATGTGCAAGAAAGTAGAGAGGCTTACGGCAAAAACTGGATGCACTTCGTGTACAAAATAGACAATCTCCTTCGAAGTATCTGGGTTTCATATGGAAACTCGTCTGTTACAAAGGGATTTCATTTTTTTTGAACTTATTTGAACCCCCTAGTTTTTCTTTGTTCAAAATGCACCATTCAAAGCCACGTCATCAATTTACAACCCTTTCTGACGTCATTTGTTATTTTTCATGCATTTACTGATTATTTTGAGCTACAAGACCATGAAATAGAAAAGCATTTGAAATGAACTCTGATAAGGTTCCAAGTTGGCATGGTATCATCATTTCACCCACATAGCATGTGCAAGAAAGTAGAGAGGCTTACGGCAAAAACTGGATGCACTTCGTGTACAAAACAGACAATCTCCTTCGAAGTATCAGGGTTTCATACGGAAACTCGTCTGTTACAAAGGGATTTCATTTTTTTGAACTTATTTGAATCCCCTTATTTTTCTATGTTCAAAATGCACCATTCAAAGCCACATCATCAATTTACAACCCTTTCTGACTTCATTTGTTATTTTTCATGCATTTACTGATTATTTTGAGCTATAAGACCATGAAATTGAAAAGCATTTGAAATGAACTCTAAAAAGGTTACAAGTTGGCATGGTATCATCATTTCACCCAAATAGCATGTGCAAGAAAGTAGAGAGGCTTACGGCAAAAACTGGATGCACTTCATGTACAAAATAGACAATCTCCTTCGAAGTATCTGGGTTTCATATGGAAACTCGTCTGTTACAAAGGAATTCATTTTTTTTGAACTTATTTGAACCCCCTTGTTTTTCTTTGTTCAAAATGCACCATTCAAAGCCACATCATCAATTTACAACACTTTCTGACTTCATTTGTTATTTTTCATGCATTTACTGATTATTTTGAGCTATAAGACCATGAAATTGAAAAGCATTTGAAATGAACTCTCATAAGGTTCCAAGTTGGCATGGTATCATCATTTCACCCACATAGCATGTGCAAGAAAGTAGAGAGGCTTACGGCAAAAACTGGATGCACTTCGTGTACAAAACAGACAATCTCCTTCGAAGTATCAGGGTTTCATACGGAAACTCGTCTGTTACAAAGGGATTTCATTTTTTTGAACTTATTTGAACCCCCTTGTTTTTCTATGTTCAAAATGCACCATTCAAAGCCACATCATCAATTTACAACCCTTTCTGACTTCATTTGTTATTTTTCATGCATTTACTGATTATTTTGAGCTATAAGACCATGAAATTGAAAAGCATTTGAAATGAACTCTAAAAAGGTTACAAGTTGGCATGGTATCATCATTTCACCCACATAGCATGTGCAAGAAAGTAGAGAGGCTTGCGGCAAAAAATGGATGCACTTCGTGTACAAAATAGACAATCTCCTTCGAAGTATCTGGGTTTCATATGGAAACTCGTCTGTTACAAAGGGATTTCATTTTTTTTGAACTTATTTGGACCCCCTTGTTTTTCTTTGTTCAAAATGCACCATTCAAAGCCACATCATCAATTTACAACCCTTTCTGACTTCATTTGTTATTTTTCATGCATTTACTGATTATTTTGAGCTATAAGACCATGAAATTGAAAAGCATTTGAAATGAACTCTGATAAGGTTCCAAGTTGGCATGGTATCATCATTTCACCCACATAGCATGTGCAAGAAAGTAGAGAGGCTTACGGCAAAAACTGGATGCACTTCGTGTACAAAATAGACAATCTCCTTCGAAGTATCTGGGTTTCATATGGAAACTCGTCTGTTACAAAGGGATTTCATTTTTTTTGAACTTATTTGAACCCCCTAGTTTTTCTTTGTTCAAAATGCACCATTCAAAGCCAGATCATCAATTTACAACCCTTTCTGACATCATTTGTTATTTTTCATGCATTTACTGATTATTTTGAGCTACAAGACCATGAAATAGAAAAGCATTTGAAATGAACTCTGATAAGATTCCAAGTTGGCATGGTATCATAATTTCACCCACATAGCATGTGCAAGAAAGTAGAGAGGCTTACGGCAAAAACTGGATGCACTTCTTGTACAAAACAGACAATCTCCTTCGAAGTATCAGGGTTTCATACGGAAACTCGTCTGTTACAAAGGGATTTCATTTTTTTGAACTTATTTGAACCCCCTTGTTTTTCTATGTTCAAAATGCACCATTCAAAGCCACATAATCAATTTACAACCCTTTCTGACTTCATTTGTTATTTTTCATGCATTTACTGATTATTTTGAGCTATAAGACCATGAAATTGAAAAGCATTTGAAATGAACTCTAAAAAGGTTACAAGTTGGCATGGTATCATCATTTCACCCAAATACCATGTGCAAGAAAGTAGAGAGGCTTACGGCAAAAACTGGATGCACTTCGTGTACAAAATAGACAATCTCCTTCGAAGTATCTGGGTTTCATATGGAAACTCGTCTGTTACAAAGGAATTCATTTTTTTTGAACTTATTTGAACCCCCTTGTTTTTCTTTGTTCAAAATGCACCATTCAAAGCCACATCATCAATTTACAACCCTTTCTGACTTCATTTGTTATTTTTCATGCATTTACTGATTATTTTGAGCTATAAGACCATGAAATTGAAAAGCATTTGAAATGAACTCTCATAAGGTTCCAAGTTGGCATGGTATCATCATTTCACCCACATAGCATGTGCAAGAAAGTAGAGAGGCTTACGGCAAAAACTGGATGCACTTCGTGTACAAAACAGACAATCTCCTTCGAAGTATCAGGCTTTCATACGGAAACTCGTCTGTTACAAAGGGATTTCATTATTTTGAACTTATTTGAACCCCCTTATTTTTCTATGTTCAAAATGCACCATTCAAAGCCACATCATCAATTTACAACCCTTTCTGACTTCATTTGTTATTTTTCATGCATTTACTGATTATTTTGAGCTATAAGACCATGAAATTGAAAAGCATTTGAAATGAACTCTAAAAAGGTTACAAGTTGGCATGGTATCATCATTTCACCCACATAGCATGTGCAAGAAAGTAGAGAGGCTTGCGGCAAAAAATGGATGCACTTCGTGTACAAAATAGACAATCTCCTTCGAAGTATCTGGGTTTCATATGGAAACTCGTCTGTTACAAAGGGATTTCATTTTTTTGAACTTATTTGAACCCCCTTGTTTTTCTTTGTTCAAAATGCACCATTCAAAGCCACATCATCAATTTACAACCCTTTCTGACTTCATTTGTTATTTTTCATGCATTTACTGATTATTTTGAGCTATAAGACCATGAAATTGAAAAGCATTTGAAATGAACTCTGATAAGGTTCCAAGTTGGCATGGTATCATCATTTCACCCACATAGCATGTGCAAGAAAGTAGAGAGGCTTACGGCAAAAACTGGATGCACTTCGTGTACAAAACAGACAATCTCCTTCGAAGTATCAGGGTTTCATACGGAAACTCGTCTGTTACAAAGGGATTTCATTTTTTTGAACTTATTTGAACCCCCTTATTTTTCTATGTTCAAAATGCACCATTCAAAGCCACATCATCAATTTACAACCCTTTCTGACTTCATTTGTTATTTTTCATGCATTTACTGATTATTTTGAGCTATAAGACCATGAAATTGAAAAGCATTTGAAATGAACTCTAAAAAGGTTACAAGTTGGCATGGTATCATCATTTCACCCACATAGCATGTGCAAGAAAGTAGAGAGGCTTGCGGCAAAAAATGGATGCACTTCGTGTACAAAATAGACAATCTCCTTCGAAGTATCTGGGTTTCATATGGAAACTCGTCTGTTACAAAGGGATTTCATTTTTTTGAACTTATTTGAACCCCCTTGTTTTTCTTTGTTCAAAATGCACCATTCAAAGCCACATCATCAATTTACAACCCTTTCTGACTTCATTTGTTATTTTTCATGCATTTACTGATTATTTTGAGCTATAAGACCATGAAATTGAAAAGCATTTGAAATGAACTCTGATAAGGTTCCAAGTTGGCATGGTATCATCATTTCACCCACATAGCATGTGCAAGAAAGTAGAGAGGCTTACGGCAAAAACTGGATGCACTTCGTGTACAAAACAGACAATCTCCTTCGAAGTATCAGGGTTTCATACGGAAACTCGTCTGTTACAAAGGGATTTCATTTTTTTGAACTTATTTGAACCCCCTTGTTTTCTATGTTCAAAATGCACCATTCGAAGCCACATCATCAATTTACAACCCTTTCTGACTTAATTTGTTATTTTTCATGCATTTACTGATTATTTTGAGCTATAAGACCATGAAATTGAAAAGCATTTGAAATGAACTCTAAAAAGGTTACAAGTTGGCATGGTATCATCATTTCACCCACATAGCATGTGCAAGAAAGTAGAGAGGCTTACGGCAAAAACTGGATGCACTTCGTGTACAAAACAGACAATCTCCTTCGATGTATCAGGGTTTCATACGGAAACTCGTCTGTTACAAAGGGATTTCATTTTTTTTGAACTTATTTGAACCCCCTTGTTTTCTATGTTCAAAATGCACCATTCGAAGCCACATCATCAATTTACAACCCTTTCTGACTTCATTTGTTATTTTTCATGCATTTACTGATTATTTTGAGCTATAAGACCATGAAATTGAAAAGCATTTGAAATGAACTCTAAAAAGGTTACAAGTTGGCATGGTATCATCATTTCACCCACATAGCATGTGCAAGAAAGTAGAGAGGCTTACGGCAAAAAATGGATGCACTTCGTGTACAAAATAGACAATCTCCTTCGAAGTATCTGGGTTTCATATGGAAACTCGTCTGTTACAAAGGGATTTCATTTTTTTAAAACTTATTTGAACCCCCTTGTTTTTCTTTGTTCAAAATGCACCATTCAAAGCCACATCATCAATTTACAACCCTTTCTGACTTCATTTGTTATTTTTCATGCATTTACTGATTATTTTGAGCTATAAGACCATGAAATTGAAAAGCATTTGAAATGAACTCTGATAAGGTTCCAAGTTGGCATGGTATCATCATTTCACGCACATAGCATGTGCAAGAAAGTAGAGAGGCTTACGGCAAAAACTGGATGCACTTCGTGTACAAAACAGACAATCTCCTTTGAAGTATCAGGGTTTCATACGGAAACTCGTCTGTTACAAAGGGATTTCATTTTTTTTGAACTTATTTGAACCCCCTTGTTTTTCTATGTTCAAAATGCACCATTCAAAGCCACATCATCAATTTACAACCCTTTCTGACTTCATTTGTTATTTTTCATGCATTTACTGATTATTTTGAGCTATAAGACCATGAAATTGAAAAGCATTTGAAATGAACTCTAAAAAGGTTACAAGTTGGCATGGTATCATCATTTCACCCACATAGCATGTGCAAGAAAGTAGAGAGGCTTACGACAAAAAATGGATGCACTTCGTGTACAAAATAGACAATCTCCTTCGAAGTATCTGGGTTTCATATGGAAGCTCGTCTGTTACAAAGGGATTTCATATTTTTTGAACTTATTTGAACCCCCTTGTTTTTCTTTGTTCAAAATGCACCATTCAAAGCCACATCATCAATTTACAACCCTTTCTGACTTCAATTGTTATTTTTCATGCATTTACTGATTATTTTGAGCTATAAGACCATGAAATTGAAAAGCATTTGAAATGAACTCTGATAAGGTTCCAAGTTGGCATGGTATCATCATTTCACCCACATAGCATGTGCAAGAATGTAGAGAGGCTTACGGCAAAAACTGGATGCACTTCGTGTACAAAACAGACAATCTCCTTCGAACTATCAGGGTTTCATACGGAAACTCGTCTGTTACAAAGGGATTTCATTTTTTTGAACTTATTTGAACCCCCTTTATTTTTCTATGTTCAAAATGCACCATTCGAAGCCACATCATCAATTTACAACCCTTTCTGACTTCATTTGTTATTTTTCATGCATTTACTGATTATTTTGAGCTATAAGACCATGAAATTGAAAAGCATTTGAAATGAACTCTAAAAAGGTTACAAGTTGTCATGGTATCATCATTTCACCCACATAGCATGTGCAAGAAAGTAGAGAGGCTTACGGCAAAAACTGGATGCACTTCGTGTACAAAATAGACAATCTCCTTCGAAGTATCTGGGTTTCATATGGAAACTCGTCTGTTACAAAGGGATTTCATTTTTTTAAACTTATTTGAACCCCCTTGTTTTTATTTGTTCAAAATGCACCATTCAAAGCCGCATCATCAATTTACAACCCTTTCTGACTTCATTTGTTATTTTTCATGCATTTACTGATTATTTTGAGCTATAAGACCATGAAATTGAAAAGCATTTGAAATGAACTCTGATAAGGTTCCAAGTTGGCATGGTATCATCATTTCACCCACATAGCATGTGCAAGAAAGTAGAGAGGCTTACGGCAAAAACTGGATGCACTTCGTGTACAAAAACAGACAATCTCCTTTGAAGTATCAGGGTTTCATACGGAAACTCGTCTGTTACAAAGGGATTTCATTTTTTTGAACTTATTTGAACCCCCTTGTTTTTCTATGTTCAAAATGCACCATTCGAAGCCACATCATCAATTTACAACCCTTTCTGACTTCATTTGTTATTTTTCATGCATTTACTGATTATTTTGAGCTATAAGACCATGAAATTGAAAAGCATTTGAAATGAACTCTAAAAAGGTTACAAGTTGGCATGGTATCGTCATTTCACCCACGTAGCACGTGCAAGAAAGCAGAGAGGCTTACGGCAAAAAATGGATGCACTTCGTGTACAAAATAGACAATCTCCTTCGAAGTATCTGGGTTTCATATGGAAACTCGTCTGTTACAAAGGGATTTCATTTTTTTGAACTTATTTGAACCCCCTTGTTTTTCTTTGTTCAAAATGCACCATTCAAAGCCACATCATCAATTTACAACCCTTTCTGACTTCATTTGTTATTTTTCATGCATTTACTGATTATTTTGAGCTATAAGACCATGAAATTGAAAAGCATTTGAAATGAACTCTGATAAGGTTCCAAGTTGGCATGGTATCATCATTTCACCCACATAGCATGTGCAAGAAAGTAGAGAGGCTTACGGCAAAAACTGGATGCACTTCGTGTACAAAACAGATAATCTCCTTCGAAGTATCAGGGTTTCATACGGAAACTCGTCTGTTACAAAGGGATTTCATTTTTTTGAACTTATTTGAACCCCCTTGTTTTTCTATGTTCAAAATGCACCATTCGAAGCCACATCATCAATTTAAAACCCTTTCTGACTTCATTTGTTATTTTTCATGCATTTACTGATTATTTTGAGCTATAAGACCATGAAATTGAAAAGCATTTGAAATGAACTCTAAAAAGGTTACAAGTTGGCATGGTATCATCATTTCACCCACATAGCATGTGCAAGAAAGTAGAGAGGCTTACGGCAAAAACTGGATGCACTTCGTGTACAAAATAGACAATCTCCTTCGAAGTATCTGGGTTTCATATGGAAACTCGTCTGTTATAAAGGGATTTCATTTTTTTTGAACTTATTTGAACGCCCTTGTTTTTCTTTGTTGAAAATGCACCATTCAAAGCCACATCATCAATTTACAACCCTTTCTGACTTCATTTGTTATTTTTCATGCATTTACTGATTATTTTGAGCTATAAGACCATGAAATTGAAAAGCATTTGAAATGAACTCTGATAAGGTTCCAAGTTGGCATGGTGTCATCATTTCACCCACATAGCATGTGCAAGAAAGTAGAGAGGCTTACGGCAAAAACTGGATGCATTTCGTGTACAAAACAGACAATCTCCTTTGAAGTATCAGGGTTTCATACGGAAACTCATCTGTTACAAAGGGATTTCATTTTTTTGAACTTATTTGAACCCCCTTGTTTTTCTATGTTCAAGATGCACCATTCAAAGCCACATCATCAATTTACAACCCTTTCTGACTTCATTTGTTATTTTTCATGCATTTACTGATTATTTTGAGCTATAAGACCATGAAATTGAAAAGCATTTGAAATGAACTCTAAAAAGGTTACAAGTTGGCATGGTATCATCATTTCACCCACATAGCATGTGCAAGAAAGTAGAGAGGCTTACGGCAAAAAATGGATGCACTTCGTGCACAAAATAGACAATCTCCTTCGAAGTATCTGGGTTTCATATGGAAACTCGTCTGTTACAAAGGGATTTCATTTTTTTTGAACTTATTTGAACCCCCTTGTTTTTCTTTGTTCAAAATGCACCATTCAAAGCCACATCATCAATTTAAAACCCTTTCTGACTTCATTTGTTATTTTTCATGCATTTACTGATTATTTTGAGCTATAAGACCATGAAATTGAAAAGCATTTGAAATGAACTCTGATAAGGTTCCAAGATGGCATGGTATCATCATTTCACCCACATAGCATGTGCAAGAAAGTAGAGAGGCTTACGGCAAAAACTAGATGCACTTCGTGTACAAAACAGACAATCTCCTTCGAAGTATAAGGGTTTCATACGGAAACTCGTCTGTTACAAAGGGATTTCATTTTTTTGAACTTATTTGAACCCCCTTGTTTTTCTTTGTTCAAAATGCACCATTCAAAGCCACATCATCAATTTACAACCCTTTCTGACTTCATTTGTTATTTTTCATGCATTTACTGATTATTTTGAGCTATAAGACCATGAAATTGAAAAGCATTTGAAATGAACTCTGATAAGGTTCCAAGTTGGCATGGTATCATCATTTCACCCACATAGCATGTGCAAGAAAGTAGAGAGGCTTACGGCAAAAACTGGATGCACTTCGTGTACAAAACAGATAATCTCCTTCGAAGTATCAGGGTTTCATACGGAAACTCGTCTGTTACAAAGGGATTTCATTTTTTTGAACTTATTTGAACCCCCTTGTTTTTCTATGTTCAAAATGCACCATTCGAAGCCACATCATCAATTTAAAACCCTTTCTGACTTCATTTGTTATTTTTCATGCATTTACTGATTATTTTGAGCTATAAGACCATGAAATTGAAAAGCATTTGAAATGAACTCTAAAAAGGTTACAAGTTGGCATGGTATCATCATTTCACCCACATAGCATGTGCAAGAAAGTAGAGAGGCTTACGGCAAAAACTGGATGCACTTCGTGTACAAAATAGACAATCTCCTTCGAAGTATCTGGGTTTCATATGGAAACTCGTCTGTTATAAAGGGATTTCATTTTTTTTGAACTTATTTGAACCCCCTTGTTTTTCTTTGTTGAAAATGCACCATTCAAAGCCACATCATCAATTTACAACCCTTTCTGACTTCATTTGTTATTTTTCATGCATTTACTGATTATTTTGAGCTATAAGACCATGAAATTGAAAAGCATTTGAAATGAACTCTGATAAGGTTCCAAGTTGGCATGGTATCATCATTTCACCCACATAGCATGTGCAAGAAAGTAGAGAGGCTTACGGCAAAAACTGGATGCATTTCGTGTACAAAACAGACAATCTCCTTTGAAGTATCAGGGTTTCATACGGAAACTCATCTGTTACAAAGGGATTTCATTTTTTTGAACTTATTTGAACCCCCTTGTTTTTCTATGTTCAAAATGCACCATTCAAAGCCACATCATCAATTTACAACCCTTTCTGACTTCATTTGTTATTTTTCATGCATTTACTGATTATTTTGAGCTATAAGACCATGAAATTGAAAAGCATTTGAAATGAACTCTAAAAAGGTTACAAGTTGGCATGGTATCATCATTTCACCCACATAGCATGTGCAAGAAAGTAGAGAGGCTTACGGCAAAAAATGGATGCACTTCGTGCACAAAATAGACAATCTCCTTCGAAGTATCTGGGTTTCATATGGAAACTCGTCTGTTACAAAGGGATTTCATTTTTTTTGAACTTATTTGAACCCCCTTGTTTTTCTTTGTTCAAAATGCACCATTCAAAGCCACATCATCAATTTAAAACCCTTTCTGACTTCATTTGTTATTTTTCATGCATTTACTGATTATTTTGAGCTATAAGACCATGAAATTGAAAAGCATTTGAAATGAACTCTGATAAGGTTCCAAGATGGCATGGTATCATCATTTCACCCACATAGCATGTGCAAGAAAGTAGAGAGGCTTACGGCAAAAACTAGATGCACTTCGTGTACAAAACAGACAATCTCCTTCGAAGTATAAGGGTTTCATACGGAAACTCGTCTGTTACAAAGGGATTTCATTTTTTTGAACTTATTTGAACCCCCTTGTTTTTCTTTGTTCAAAATGCACCATTCAAAGCCACATCATCAATTTACAACCCTTTCTGACTTCATTTGTTATTTTTCATGCATTTACTGATTATTTTGAGCTATAAGACCATGAAATTGAAAAGCATTTGAAATGAACTCTGATAAGGTTCCAAGTTGGCATGGTATCATCATTTCACCCACATAGCATGTGCAAGAAAGTAGAGAGGCTTACGGCAAAAACTGGATGCACTTCGTGTACAAAACAGATAATCTCCTTCGAAGTATCAGGGTTTCATACGGAAACTCGTCTGTTACAAAGGGATTTCATTTTTTTGAACTTATTTGAACCCCCTTGTTTTTCTATGTTCAAAATGCACCATTCGAAGCCACATCATCAATTTAAAACCCTTTCTGACTTCATTTGTTATTTTTCATGCATTTACTGATTATTTTGAGCTATAAGACCATGAAATTGAAAAGCATTTGAAATGAACTCTAAAAAGGTTACAAGGTTGCATGGTATCATCATTTCACCCACATAGCATGTGCAAGAAAGTAGAGAGGCTTACGGCAAAAACTGGATGCACTTCGTGTACAAAATAGACAATCTCCTTCGAAGTATCTGGGTTTCATATGGAAACTCGTCTGTTATAAAGGGATTTCATTTTTTTTGAACTTATTTGAACCCCCTTGTTTTTCTTTGTTGAAAATGCACCATTCAAAGCCACATCATCAATTTACAACCCTTTCTGACTTCATTTGTTATTTTTCATGCATTTACTGATTATTTTGAGCTATAAGACCATGAAATTGAAAAGCATTTGAAATGAACTCTGATAAGGTTCCAAGTTGGCATGGTGTCATCATTTCACCCACATAGCATGTGCAAGAAAGTAGAGAGGCTTACGGCAAAAACTGGATGCATTTCGTGTACAAAACAGACAATCTCCTTTGAAGTATCAGGGTTTCATACGGAAACTCATCTGTTACAAAGGGATTTCATTTTTTTGAACTTATTTGAACCCCCTTGTTTTTCTATGTTCAAAATGCACCATTCAAAGCCACATCATCAATTTACAACCCTTTCTGACTTCATTTGTTATTTTTCATGCATTTACTGATTATTTTGAGCTATAAGACCATGAAATTGAAAAGCATTTGAAATGAACTCTAAAAAGGTTACAAGTTGGCATGGTATCATCATTTCACCCACATAGCATGTGCAAGAAAGTAGAGAGGCTTACGGCAAAAAATGGATGCACTTCGTGTACAAAATAGACAATCTCCTTCGAAGTATCTGGGTTTCATATGGAAACTCGTCTGTTACAAAGGGATTTCATTTTTTTTGAACTTATTTGAACCCCCTTGTTTTTCTTTGTTCAAAATGCACCATTCAAAGCCACATCATCAATTTAAAACCCTTTCTGACTTCATTTGTTATTTTTCATGCATTTACTGATTATTTTGAGCTATAAGACCATGAAATTGAAAAGCATTTGAAATGAACTCTGATAAGGTTCCAAGATGGCATGGTATCATCATTTCACCCACATAGCATGTGCAAGAAAGTAGAGAAGCTTACGGCAAAAACTAGATGCACTTCGTGTACAAAACAGACAATCTCCTTCGAAGTATAAGGGTTTCATACGGAAACTCGTCTGTTACAAAGGGATTTCATTTTTTGAACTTATTTGAACCCCCTTGTTTTTCTATGTTCAAAATGCACCATTCGAAGCCACATCATCAATTTACAACCCTTTCTGACTTCATTTGTTATTTTTCATGCATTTACTGATTATTTTGAGCTATAAGACCATGAAATTGAAAAGCATTTGAAATGAACTCTGATAAGGTTCCAAGTTGGCATGGTATCATCATTTCACCCACATAGCATGCGCAAGAAAGTAGAGAGGCTTACGGCAAAAACTGGATGCACTTCGTGTACAAAACAGACAATCTCCTTTGAAGTATCAGGGTTTCATACGGAAACTCGTCTGTTACAAAGGGATTTCATTTTTTTGAACTTATTTGAACCCCCTTGTTTTTCTATGTTCAAAATGCACCATTCAAAGCCACATCATCAATTTACAACCCTTTCTGACTTCATTTGTTATTTTTCATGCATTTACTGATTATTTTGAGCTATAAGACCATGTAATTGAAAAGCATTTGAAATGAACTCTAAAAAGGTTACAAGTTGGCATGGTATCATCATTTCACCCACATAGCATGTGCAAGAAAGTAGGGAGGCTTACGGCAAAAAATGGATGCACTTCGTGTACAAAATAGACAATCTCCTTCGAAGTATCTGGGTTTCATATGGACACTCGTCTGTTACAAAGGGATTTCATTTTTTTTGAACTTATTTGAACCCCTTGTTTTTCTTTGTTCAAAATGCAACATTCAAATCTACATCATCAATTTACAACCCTTTCTGACTTCATTTGTTATTTTTCATGCATTTACTGATTATTTTGAGCTATAAGACCATGAAATTGAAAAGCATTTGAAATGAACTCTGATAAGGTTCCAAGTTGGCATGGTATCATCATTTCACCCACATAGAATGTGTAAGAAACTAGAGAGGCTTACGGCAAAAACTGGATGCACTTCGTGTACAAAAGAGACAATCTCCTTCGAAGTATAAGGGTTTCATACGGAAACTCGTCTGTTACAAAGGGATTTCATTTTTTTGAACTTATTTGAACCCCCTTGTTTTTCTATGTTCAAAATGCACCATTCGAAGCCACATCATCAATTTACAACCCTTTCTGACTTCATTTGTTATTTTTCATGCATTTACTGATTATTTTGAGCTATAAGACCATGAAATTGAAAAGCATTTGAAATGAACTCTAAAAAGGTTACAAGTTGGCATGGTATCATCATTTCACCCACATAGCATGTGCAAGAAAGTAGAGAGGCTTACGGCGAAAAATGGATGCACTTCCTGTACAAAATAGACAATCTCCTTCGAAGTATCTGGGTTTCATATGGAAACTCGTCTGTTACAAAGGGATTTCTTTTTTTTTTGAACTTATTTGAACCCCCTTGTTTTTCTTTGTTCAAAATGCACCATTCAAAGCCACATCATCAATTTACAACCCTTTCTGACTTCATTTGTTATTTTTCATGCATTTACTGATTATTTTGAGCTATAAGACCATGAAATTGAAAAGCATTTGAAATGAACTCTGATAAGGTTCCAAGTTGGCATGGTATCATCATTTCACCCACATAGCATGTGCAAGAAAGTAGAGAGGCTTACGGCAAAAACTGGATGCACTTCGTGTACAAAACAGACAATCTCCTTCGAAGTATCAGGGTTTCATACGGAAACTCGTCTGTTACAAAGGGATTTCATTTTTTTGAACTTATTTGAACCCCCTTGTTTTTCTATGTTCAAAATGCACCATTCGAAGCCACATCATCAACTTACAACCCTTTCTGACTTCATTTGTTATTTTTCATGCATTTACTGATTATTTTGAGCTATAAGACCATGAAATTGAAAAGCATTTGAAATGAACTCTAAAAAGGTTACAAGTTGGCATGGTATCATCATTTCACCCACATAGCATGTGCAAGAAAGTAGAGAGGCTTACGGCAAAAACTGGATGCACTTCGTGTACAAAATAGACAATCTCCTGCGAAGTATCTGGGTTTCATATGGAAACTCGTCTGTTATAAAGGGATTTTATTTTTTTTGAACTTATTTGAACCCCCTTGTTTTTCTATGTTCAAAATGCACCATTCGAAGCCACATCATCAATTTACAACCCTTTCTGACTTCATTTGTTATTTTTCATGCATTTACTGATTATTTTGAGCTATAAGACCATGAAATTGAAAAGCATTTGAAATGAACTCTAAAAAGGTTACAAGTTGGCATGGTATCATCATTTCACCCACATAGCATGTGCAAGAAAGTAGAGAGGCTTACGGCAAAAACTGGATGCACTTCGTGTACAAAATAGACAATCTCCTTCGAAGTATCTGGGTTTCATATGGAAACTCGTCTGTTACAAAGGGATTTCATTTTTTTTGAACTTATTTGAACCCCCTTGTTTTTCTTTGTTCAAAATGCACCATTCAAAGCCACATCATCAATTTACAACCCTTTCTGACTTCATTTGTTATTTTTCATGCATTTACTGATTATTTTGAGCTATAAGACCATGAAATTGAAAAGCATTTGAAATGAACTCTGATAAGGTTCCAAGTTGGCATGGTATCATCATTTCACCCACATAGCATGTGCAAGAAAGTAGAGAGGCTTACGGCAAAAACTGGATGCACTTCGTGAACAAAACAGACAATCTCCTTTGAAGTATCAGGGTTTCATACGGAAACTCGTCTGTTACAAAGGGATTTCATTTTTTTGAACTTATTTGAACCCCCTTGTTTTTCTATGTTCAAAATGCACCATTCAAAGCCACATCATCAATTTACAACCCTTTCTGACTTCATTTGTTATTTTTCATGGATTTACTGATTATTTTGAGCTATAAGACCATGAAATTGAAAAGCATTTGAAATGAACTCTAAAAAGGTTACAAGTTGGCATGGTATCATCATTTCACCCACATAGCATGTGCAAGAAAGTAGAGAGGCTTACGGCAAAAAATGGATGCACTTCATGTACAAAATAGACAATCTCCTTCGAAGTATCTGGGTTTCATATCGAAACTCGTCTGTTACAAAGGGATTTCTTTTTTTTTGAACTTATTTGAACCCCCTTGTTTTTCTTTGTTCAAAATGCACCATTCAAAGCCACATCATCAATTTACAACCCTTTCTGACTTCATTTGTTATTTTTCATGCATTTACTGATTATTTTGAGCTATAAGACCATGAAATTGAAAAGCATTTGAAATGAACTCTGATAAGGTTCCAAGTTGGCATGGTATCATCATTTCACCCACATAGCATGTGCAAGAAAGTAGAGAGGCTTACGGCAAAAACTGGATGCACTTCGTGTACAAAACAGACAATCTCCTTCGAAGTATCAGGGTTTCATACGGAAACTCGTCTGTTACAAAGGGATTTCATTTTTTTGAACTTATTTGAACCCCCTTGTTTTTCTATGTTCAAAATGCACCATTCGAAGCCACATCATCAATTTACAACCCTTTCTGACTTCATTTGTTATTTTTCATGCATTTACTGATTATTTTGAGCTATAAGACCATGAAATTGAAAAGCATTTGAAATGAACTCTAAAAAGGTTACAAGTTGGCATGGTATCATCATTTCACCCACATAGCATGTGCAATAAAGTAGAGAGGCTTACGGCAAAAACTGGATGCACTTCGTGTACAAAATAGACAATCTCCTTCGAAGTATCTGGGTTTCATATGGAAACTCGTCTGTTATAAAGGGATTTTATTTTTTTTGAACTTATTTGAACCCCCTTGTTTTTCTATGTTCAAAATGCACCATTCGAAGCCACATCATCAATTTACAACCCTTTCTGACATCATTTGTTATTTTTCATGCATTTACTGATTATTTTGAGCTATAAGACCATGAAATTGAAAAGCATTTGAAATGAACTCTAAAAAGGTTACAAGTTGGCATGGTATCATCATTTCACCCACATAGCATGTGCAAGAAAGTAGAGAGGCTTACGGCAAAAACTGGATGCACTTCTTGTACAAAATAGACAATCTCCTTCGAAGTATCTGGGTTTCATATGGAAACTCGTCTGTTACAAAGGGATTTCATTTTTTTTGAACTTATTTGAACCCCCTTGTTTTTCTTTGTTCAAAATGCACCATTCAAAGCCACATCATCAATTTACAACCCTTTCTGACTTCATTTGTTATTTTTCATGCATTTACTGATTATTTTGAGCTATAAGACCATGAAATTGAAAAGCATTTGAAATGAACTCTCATAAGGTTCCAAGTTGGCATGGTATCATCATTTCACCCACATAGCATGTGCAAGAAAGTAGAGAGGCTTACGGCAAAAACTGGATGCACTTCGTGTACAAAACAGACAATCTCCTTTGAAGTATCAGGGTTTCATACGGAAACTCGTCTGTTACAAAGGGATTTCATTTTTTTGAACTTATTTGAACCCCCTTGTTTTTCTATGTTCAAAATGCACCATTCAAAGCCACATCATCAATTTACAACCCTTTCTGACTTCATTTGTTATTTTTCATGCATTTACTGATTATTTTGAGCTATAAGACCATGAAATTGAAAAGCATTTGAAATGAACTCTAAAAAGGTTCCAAGTTGGCATGGTATCATCATTTCACCCACATAGCATGTGCAAGAAAGTAGAGAGGCTTACGGCAAAAACTGGATGCACTTCGTGTACAAAACAGACAATCTCCTTCGAAGTATCTGGGTTTCATATGGAAACTCGTCTGTTACAAAGGGATTTCATTTTTTTTGAACTTATTTGAACCCCCTTGTTTTTCTATGTTCAAAATGCACCATTCAAAGCCACATCATCAATTTACAACCCTTTCTGACTTCATTTGTTATTTTTCATGCATTTATTGATTATTTTGAGCTATAAGACCATGAAATTGAAAAGCATTTGAAATGAACTCTGATAAGGTTCCAAGTTGGTATGGTATCATCATTTCACCCACATAACATGTGCAAGAAAGTAGAGAGGCTTACGGCAAAAACTGGATGCACTTCGTGTACAAAACAGACAATCTCATTCGAAGTATCAAGGTTTCATACGGAAACCCGTCTGTTACAAAGGGATTTCATTTTTTTGAACTTATTTGAACCCCCTTGTTTTTCTGTGTTCAAAATGCACCATTCAAAGGCACATCATCAATTTACAACGCTTTCTGACTTCATTTGTTATTTTTAATGCATTTACTGATTATTTTGAGCTACAAGACCATGAAGTTGAAAAGCATTTGAAATGAACTCTGAAACCAAAGTACATACATAGTTCTCCACAATATTAAAACCAAAGTACATATATAGTTCTCATTGAACAACATATAGCTCTCCAGAGCATCTAATTAAACCATACATTGAAATTATGTAAAACATTTCAATGCAAAAACAAATGCGATCATAACCGCAACCAATGTAACAACTGATCCAACTGCATAATGATACCAAGCCTCGGTATGAATGGCATATTTTCTAATCTTTTTAATCTTCAACCGCATTGCATCCATCTTGATCTTGTGATCATCGACAACATCCGCAGCATGCAACTCCAATATCATCTTCTCCTCCTCAATTTTTCTTATTTTTTCCTTCAAGTAATTGTTTTCTTCTTCAACTAAATTTAACCTCTCGACAATAGGGTCGGTTGGCATTTCCGGTTAACAACATCCTAGATAAATAATATATATGTCACATTGGTCGGCATAATTGTCATAAACAATAAATGAACCAAATAGTTATGAAAAGATAATATATACCACATCTGAATCATAGACAGGACGAGGGCCGACGGGGGCGGATACCAAAACCATCGCGCTATATAATAACAAGGAATAATAAAAGTAAGAAAATTAGACAAGTATCTATCTGAAGTCAGAATTTTTTTCTTTCAGAAAGAAGATAAGAACAAGAGGCTCACCACGGTGGTGCCGGCGACGAGATCGGTGCGGGCGATCGACGGCGGTGAAGACGGGGCGGGGACGGGGCGTGACGGACCGCTAAATCTAGACAAATCTCGTTGAAAATGGAGCTCGGAGGTCGAGTTTCGAGAGGAGAAAGCTTAACTAGTGTGGCTCGGGCATTTCATCAAACACCTCATGTGCATAGGAGGTGAACTAGAGCACCCAAATGCCCTCCCCTCGCCGGCTTGACAAAACAGAGCACTGTGGAGTGCTCTGCCGCGGCATGAACCGGGACTAAAGCCACCCTTCTGTCCCGGTTCAAGCCAAGAACCGGGACCAATGGTTGTGGGCCAGCAGCGAGGACCATTGGTCCCGGTTCGTGGCTCGAACCGGGACAAATGGTTCCACACGAACCGGGACCAATGCCCATGAGGCACCGGCCGGCCCCCTGGGCTCACGAACCGGGTCTAATACCCCCCATTGGTCCCGGTTCTTGAAAAACCGGGACTAATGGGCTGGCCAGGGCCGAACGGTAGCCCTGTTTTCTACTAGTGTCCATTTCACTCTTACTACTGTGGTCGGGTGCTCGTGACGGAGATGGTCGGCGGTTCCTAGGGGCATGGATGCCGGGGCGGCGGCCCCGGACGGCGGGCCTCACGGTTGGCTTTCTGGCAGGCTCCGTGGTGGCGGTGGTGGCTCCATTTTAGGTCGTGAGGGTGACTAGGGATGTAGTGGTGGGAGGCCCAGGACTGCTCTGGCAGTGCCCAGATCTGGGGTGGGCAAGCTTGACCCTCGTTGTGGTAGTGGCCTGGTCTCCTCGTGGTGGTGCAGGCGAGTAACCGAGCGAAAGCTCCGCGCTTCTTGTGCCGGCGCCGGTGACGCCTGTGGGTGTCGCTCGCTTCTTGAAGACGGCGTCGTGGATCCAATACCTTTGATAGGGCTCAGGATAAAAATTGTTCTCTGCTCTCAGACTCGGCAGCGGCGACGCTTCGCGCCATAACCCTCCTGGGGGCGTTGTCATTGAGCTTAGGGGTCCCTGTCCGTGCCTCGGCGAGGTGTTAGGCTTGTTCTAAGCTTATGTTTTATCTATTGATCTGCTGTGTAAGGGGGCCTCCCCACCATATTGTATAGTTCGGCCATGTACTCTGGTTTGTTGCTTTATTTATAAAGCGGGGCGAAAGCCTATTTCGAGATCTACTTGTTGCATGAGTCTTCATTGACTGATCTCGTCAATTTGGTGATGATGATAGCACAAGGGTTGTTTTCCCTTCTTAAAGGCGCTGCTGCGGAAGAAGTCCATGTGTTTAGTCTGTATTTAGTAATGGCTCGGACAATGGTTATCTTTTGTCTATACTCTCCTTAATAATTAATAAAAATGGTTGTATGCATCACATTGATGCAGAGGCCGAGGGTTTAACCTCCTTTTCAAAAAAAAAAAGCTGTCGGATCATAATGATGTTATCCGTTGGAATCTCACAGCGGATGGATAGTACTCTGCTTCGTTTGCTTATGTGGTGCAATTCCTTGGCCGCATCCCAACCCCTCGATTGAATCAAGTTTGGAGAATTAAGATTGAGCCCAAGGTCAAATTCTTTTATCTGGCTTCTAGTGCAAAACAGATTGTAGATATCTGACCGGCTTACGGCAAGGGGATGGCCCAACCATTTAGTTTGCCATTGATGTGATCAAACTTTGGAGTGCACCACCCACCTATTCCCGCTGTGCCCCTTCTCCAAGGAAGTCTGGTTGCGCACTCCTGATAATTTTCAGCAAGCCTCGTCTAAGACAACTATAAATGGATGGTGGAGCAAATTGTGCAACATTCACAGGATCCTCGCGGCTTACACGTTCTGGAATATTTAGAACGAATGCAATGGCCGCATTTTCCAACAGAGATCCAGATCAGGTGTGGACAAATCCATTAATATCCGAGAAAATATTACTCCTTCAGGAGACGTCAGAGTTGTAGTCTAGTTTCTTTTTGTACAACCGTCACTGCTATTGCACACGGAAAAAAGAACTCTTCTCTCTTAAAATTCATTAGATCGTCGGAAGTTGAGGATCAAACATGAGAGAGAGCAGTCTAGTGTACGTAGTTCCTCTCTTCTTTATCGTGTGCCTTCTGTGGTTGGACAATGTAAGCATGAGACCATTATCTCATTGTGTATATTCAGCTAGTTTACTGTCTTTAAGAAATTGTACCCCCTGGTTATGGAGAGGTATATATGCACTAACAAACACTACATATTGCCGATATGATAGAATCAAGAACCACGTCACGATTGCATCCCAGCGATCGATGCTCACAGCGTTGATGGCTGTGCGCTCCTGTTTCAAAAGTACAAAAATGGTTCTTGAAACCTTGGTCGTCTCTACGGTGAGGCTGTTGCCTGTACATTATCCTGGATGTTAATGCATAAAGTAGCCCTCTTTAGGGCTCTAGTTTCCAAAAAAAGATAAAAGATCTGCACGGCACTGCTACATAAAGTAGCCCTCTTTAGGGCTCTAGCTCCCGCGGGTGGCTCGGGGGAAGAAAATCTAGCCATCGCCGGGAGCCCACACACCGCACCTGCTCCCCTTGCCGCCGCCGGTGTGTGCAGCCGGGCAAAGCCCGCGCAGCGTCGGCGGCGGCGGGGCGGTTGGTCCCTTCCGCGCAGGCTCGAGCAGCGTGGGCGGCTCGATCTTGCGGGGACTGGAACTCGGCATGGCGAGGTGCGGGAGGAGCGCGAGTGGGGCGACCTTGCGAGGTTCCGGCGACATGGCGGGCGTGGGGCTGCGCGGATCTGGCACCGTCGCCGGTGCACGAGGTGGAGAGGAGTTGTGGTACTCCACGGGCCTTTGAGCGGGCCGGCGGGCGCAGGGAGATGGCGCGGGACTGAGCCAGTCCCGTTTCGCGGGGACCAAGTGTAGCGTGGGGGCGGCTCACCTTCGGAGATGCGGAGTGCGTCAGGGCTACTGCGGGTCGCCGTCGGCGCGCACGGTGGAGGGAGTGCGCGCGCGGAGGTGCGCTGCCTAGGCGCGAGAGGCGCGGGCATGGAGGGGTCCCCTGCGGTGTGCTGCTGGGCTAGAGGCGCGGACGGTGCTGGATCTGCTGCGTGCTTGCCTTGCTGGTGTGAGCCATGGGGCCAGCCGGGTGGGGCTGTGAGGGCTGTGGCGGATCAGGTCGGCCGGTGTGCAACCGGTCGGATTCTGCGTGGAGCTCGGAGCAGAGGTGCAGCAGCGGCACGAGATAAGCAGGCGTGCCGGTCGCAGGAGGAACGCGTGGGGCTCCGGTATGTCCAGATCTGGCGTGTAGGAGGCGCGCCGAGCAGGGGGCTCAGGCAGCACAGATCTGGGCATGGCTGTGCGGGGTGACCGCGGCCGGTTCGCGAGCGCGCGCGGTGCTGGAGCAGAGAGGCTCCGGCCGTGGTTAGATGCGGGGTGCAGGACCCGATCTGATCTCCGCATGCCCGTCGTGGGGGAGGCTTGGTGGTGGCCCTGCACAGCGATGACACACTTGCTATGTGTGGGATGCGTGGTTCAGTGGAGGCACGGGTCGACCTCGGCCTGCTGCACGGGAGTGGCTTCCCCGGGTGAAAGCCTGGCCGGCGACGACGACGCCTATGGGCGTCGCTATCCTCCTTGGAGGCGTCGTCGGGAATTTCACAGCCAGATCTCCCGCATCAAGTCCTTCGGGTGAAAACCTAGAGCCTGTTGCAGGGTCGGGCGGTGGCGTGGTCAACGTCGCTCCCCTCTTTAGGGCGCCATCCTGAAGACTTTGATCCCTTTGGTGCTTCCTACGACTGGACGTGCACGATGGTTTCTGTGGCAACGATGACAGCGGTGAGCAATGTCGGAGGCGTGGCCTTGGTCGTGGTACTCGACTCTTCTTTTCCGACGTGTCTGTGAGAGTGCCTCGACTGTCTGTTGCTGTGAAGTCGAAGCCCCGGTGGCGGACAGGTGCTATACGATGACGAGTGACAGACGGTTCGTTCGATGATCCTCCGTGACGCCACCCGTGCCTAGTTTCCTTCGTAGTTCACCGCCGAAGTCGGAGCAACGCTGCCTAGTATGGTTTGTATGGAGTGTTGTACTGCAGCTATTAGGGTTGGTGTTTTTCTTTTTTCTTTGATCTTCGGATCCTCGCTCTTAGGACCTTCACCATCTTGTTGTTTTCCATTGCTTCCTGCTATTATCAATGAATGCCAACTATGCTGGATCTTAAAAAAAACTAACAACCTGGACTAACCACTAGCGCTAGAGGCTCGACTTACCAAGCTCACCAGCCGGCTTTTTAGGCAACAGCGACGCGGCACACACACGCACTCTTGGCACGGCTCGGCATGCCCAGTGCGCACTGGTATCCACTGTTGACGTATCTTATTTTCTAACAACCTCCCCCTAAGACACAACCTCCCCGTCGCCGGAGTTGGCGTTGCTGCTCCCATTGTCGTCGTGACCCAGCCCGGGGACCCGACCTGGCGCACTCATGCCGGTCGCACCGCCACGGGCCCGACCTGACGCACTTACGCCAAGCTTCTTCTCCGCCGACGACACACGCCTGGCGTCCCTCGGTGACAAACGACGACATTGATGCCGTCACACTCAAACGCGAGCCTTCCCACACGCCGATTCATGACCTAGCACTGCGCCGCTGTGGCCTCCGCCGCTGTGCAACACCTCCATGCCGTCACGCCGTGTCGTGGCCTTCGCGGCACCACGCAGGACCTCCATGACCTCATTGCAGCGCGCGTCCGTCGTGGAATCGCCATGACAGCCGCATCGCCATGCACCTCCATAGGCCAATATGCGGGCCGAAGCTTCATAGCGCAGCTGCCGGCGAACGCTGCCATCGCCAGCACGCCTCCGGCACGGTGAATCACGCCCAAGACAACCAAGCTCATGATACCAATTGTTGACGCCACCTCTCCATGGCGCCGCTACTCTTCTACATGTTTCCCTCATGGCTACTCTCAAGAACACACTAGTCCTGGACGCACACGAACGCACCTATATACCAAGGAAGAAGAACACAAGGCCTTTGCCTAGAGCACTCCTGTAACGCCCCGAGACTGATGCGCCAGATGTCTTCCAGTTATTCGCTATCATTGCCATGTCATCCGCTTGCGTGTTGCACCTTGCCATGTCATCATGTGCATTTCATCGGCATGTTTTTCAAAACTTGCATCCGTCCGGGTCTCCCAGTTCTCTCCATTGTTCGATCTGAGACCAGTCACACTTGCACACGCCCGCGGCACCTCCAAAATATTATTTTATAAGTGGCATAAAAATGTTCTCCGAATAGGATGGAAGTTGGCGTAAAGTGTTGTTATGTTGTAGGTAGACCGCCAGCCAAATTTCGTCGCATTCGAAGTCCGATTGATAGCCCAACGGATAACTATAGCGGCAATATAGCCGGTCTATACGTCGGACATTTTCGGTTTCTGAAAACTGCTGCCGGGCAGCCATCCTCCCTCTCTTCTCAGCCTACAACCATCTACACAGCCCACCAACCCCTCACCTAAGCCCTCTCCAATTCAGACCGCCCGATGGCGATCGAACGGTCTGAAAACGGCCCCAAACCCCCTTTCCTAGCCCCTCTTTCTATATATAGACCCCTACCCTACCTATTTTGAACAAAACCCTAGCTCCTAGCCCTCCACGCAGCTCCAGTGCCGTCGCCCCATCGTTTTCCATGCCAGCCTCACCCCCGCAGCCACTTGGTGCCATCAAAGTGGCTAGCGCCACCACCCACCGTCGCTCGCACCCAATCTCGCAGCACCACGCTCTCCGTCCAGCGCCCCATCCGCCACGGCCCGCCCGAGCCCATCCAGGGCCCGAGCGCCGCCAGCGCGCCGCCGCCCATCCCGTCTCCCCGCTCCAGCCCCGTCGCCTGGGAGCTCCCCGCCGCCGTCGCAGCCGCCTCGCCGCCCGCGCGCAGCCGCTCGCCGCCCGCGCGCAGCCGCTCGCCGCCTCGCCATCGCGCCCCTCCAGCGACCTCCCTGCGTCACCCGAGCTCCCCGCCATCGCCTCAGCTCCGTCACCACCTCGCCGCCCGAACTCATCGGAGCGATCACCTCCCGCGCCTGCACCGGATCCCGCCTCTTCGCGCAGCGGGACATCGCCGCCGACCAGATCCACGCCATCCCGCGTCGGGTCCGTCGCCCCCACTCCGGATCCGCGTCTCCCGCGCCCGGATCCGCCGCCGTTGAGCCCGCCTCCGGCTCCTCGTCCTCCTCCTCGCGGAGCACGCCGGAGGCCTGCAGCGCCGCCCACCGTCGAGTCACCCCGACCGACCGAACCTGGCCGGCCCGACCGAAGCCCCGCCGTGAACAACCTCCGTCTTTGAACCGGACCAGTCCCAAGCCGACCCATGGGCCCACTGGTGAGCGTCAGCCCGCTAAACCTTGCCCATGTATTTTTATCTATTCTGCACTCATCCATTTTTTTGAAAATGACCAAGTCCCTAAGATTATCTGCATCATGTATGCATGTTTGACATGTCATAACTTCGTGCATATTGCTCCGTTTTGTGTGTATTATATGTCAAAATGTTTATCTCTTGATGCTCTACATGCTAGCGTAATTTGCATTCATGTTGCTGTTAATCTTGATGCACTAATCTTTGTTGCAAATTTGCTAAGTGATATAAGCTGCTGAAATCTGCTGCCTGTTAACATCATGTATGCATCTTGTGAGTATTGTAACTTTGTCGCTAGTGACCCTATGGTGATGATTTGATATGCAAATGTTCAGCTCAGAGTGCTCTACATGTTGGTGTACTTTGCATTCATGTTAGGGTGCATCTTGCCATGTTAATCCCTGTTGCAAAAGTGCTTGCTGATGTTAACTGCTGAAAACTGTTATTACTTGCCTATTTTTCCTTTTATATCTTTTTGTGTGATTTTCTGTTGAGCATCATGTCAAAAGGTTTTAGGAGCATAATCATGTCATTTTTGCATTAGTGCAATCCATTCATTTTGATATGCCTTGTGGTGAGTGCATCAAGCTTGTGAAGTGGGCAACTTGCTATTGATGTTCTACAAAGTCTGAATCTGTTATATCATGTTGCTATGTTTGCTTGATGCTACCATCTAATACATGCATAATCTGGAGATGCTTAGTTGACATATTTTGATGTCCATGTTATGCTCTGTCATGCGATGCCATTTGATGCCTCATATAAATCCTGTAGCATATAAGTCCTACTCTAGGCGCACGAGGGGCGAAGCCACCGAGTCCGTCCATTACATGGATGTCGACGATGATGACACCAGGAGGCGAAGGAAACGGTCGAAGAGCACAACTAGCCCGTTCAAGAACAATCACACGGAGGATGGTGGGTTTGTGTTCTTCGGAGAGGACACGGACAATGGGAGCCAGCAGCTGGAGGGAACCGAGACCGACACTGAGGACTACACCAAGTTCACTGTGGTGAAGCTGAAGCAGGAGCTGACCAAGCAAGGGTTCGGCGCCCAGCTGCTGCAGCTAAAGCACCCCAACAAGAAAGACATCGAGAAGCATGTCGTTGGCGGCGCTTGACTACTTCTCTTCCTCAACAATATGTGACAACATTTTAACTCCTCGTGTGCTAATTCTAGATTCCGTGCAGCGTTGTGTGCTGGTGACACGTTTTAGGTCAGATTGTAAAACAGCATATGTATAACTTGGCGCGGGACTTGTTGGTTTGTGGACTTTGTTGTTCAGGACCATGTGCGCTTTGCTTTCTTCTTTCGCTTGCATGAAACTTTTCTAAGCCTTGTTTCAGCAATGCATCTCCCCTCTCTTCCATGAGGCTTCTTTTCTGATGTTTCTATCCGCCCTGCCAGGCCCAAAGGCTTACGTGGATGCGGATTTCAACCTTTCCTAGGTAGGGAAATGATGCTATCATTGGAGTGTGGCTGAAGTTGCCTTCTTCAGAGATCACTATACTTTCTTCAGGCTTTCTTTGCGAATGTGACTTCTGTTGTGTAGGCTCAAGGCTTTGGTATGGATCGAAGTCTCTTTTCTCACAGATTGCAAAATTCTTGCAAATGCAGTTGAAAAGCCAGGGACGGCTATTCAAGCCTGGCCACTGGAGTATCATGCGGCTTCTAGCAAACTCCTTCCATGCGGTTTCTTTTGTGAGATCCTATAAAGTCTTTCACATTCCTAAAATCTTGAACTTGGTAGCTCACTCCCTTGCTTTAGCAAGAGCCTTCAAGCATCGCTCTTCCTCCTACAAGTCAGAAATTTGGCAGTTTCAGACTAACTCTGAATGTCTGAAATTTGTTACAATCACAAGCACTTTCAGACTGTGATCTTTGTTAATGTCGTCTTTTCGACTGAAAGTCTGAAATTTGGTACAAGCATAAGTACTTCAAGGCTGTCCAAGCACAATTCTGAAAGAGAAAATTTTACTCTGTAGAGTACTTTCAGACTCTAAAAGTTGAACAAAATGATTTCCTAAATAAATGCTACCGTAGACTACTTTCAGACTCTAAAAGTTGAACAAAAATCGATTGGTCCTCTGGGTCGTCACGTCTTTGTGTCTATCGAACCGGTTGACCAAGCAGAAACAACGGAAGGGCATAATCATCCAAAGCATTATGACGTGTGGGCGCTGACTTAGAAAAGGAGGAAAACTCTGTTAGTGCCATTTTATCTAGCTATGACGTGTGGGCTCCGTCCGTTGCTTGCGGAGCTTATTTCTGAGAACCAAAGTGCCTTTATTCTGGGATGGCTCATCTCGGACAATTCTATCATTGCCTTTGAATGCATCCACTACATACAAACTCTGAAGAATAATAGTCAGGCGACTTGTGCTTATAAACTTGATCTTTTGAAGTGATATGATCGTGTCGGTTGGCATTTTTTGGAGCAGGCCCTAGGCAAATGGGGCTTCTCGGCTGAGTGGATCGAATGGATTATAACATGTGTGAAGTCAGTAAGATACTCGGTGAAATTTAATGGGAAATTACTGACGTGTTTACCCCTTCTAGAGGTCTTTGTCAAGGTGACCATTATCTCCATTCTTATTCCTCTTTGTGGCTGACGCTTTGTCTGCCCTGTTATCTAAATCAGTAAATGAGGGGAGTCTGAAGGGGGTGAGCATATGCGAGGAGCACCGGTGATTTCTCACCTTCTGTTTGCGGATGATACTATGCTTTTTTTTTCGAAGCTTCTGGCCAGCAAGCAAATATTGTCAAAGGTTTTTTGAACACTTATTCCTCGGTGATGGGTCAACTTATAAACCCCACGAAGTGTTCCATCCTTTTTCCAGGGATTTGCAAGGCGTCAGGTGCGGATGAGGTAAAGAGCATCTTGGAAACAATGCAACAGATGTTTGAACCAAAATATCTAGGCCTACCGGTGCCGGAGGGAAGAGTTCACAAAGGGTAGTTTGAAACCCTTCAGGAGAGGCTAAGGAAGAGGCTGACTGATTGGAGTGAACAATAGAGGTCTGTTTGGTTCCCTTGCCTGTTCGCCTTGCTGGGCTAGGCTAGCCTTGCCGATAGAGGCTAGCCAAATCGACTCGCCCACTTGATCGAAGGAAAAGCTGGAAACCATAGGTAACGAGGCATGGTCGCCCAGGAACCAAATAATTGGCATCCTTGCTAGGCTAGGCAAGGAGATCGCTTGCCAAAGAACCAAACAGACCCTACATGTCTGTTGGAAATAAGGTGATCCTTATAAAGGCCTTCGCGCAAGCAATTCCCACATACGTTATGAGCGTATTCCGTTTTGCCTGCATCAGTATCTGATGATCTAACCAAAATGATGAGGCAGTATTGGTGGGGAGTGGAAAATGGCAAGAGGAAGATGGCTTGGCTCAGTTGGGACTTGGGAGAAGATGATGCTACCCAAAGCTATGGGGGGTATGGGGTTCAGAGATATGAGGGATTTCAACCAGGATTTGCTCAGATAGCCTGTGTGCTCGCTTGTTGAGGGCTAAATACTACCCACGGGGTAATTTACTGGATACTGTCTTCTCCTCAAATTCCTCAGCGGTCTGAAAAGGTATTGTTCATGGACTGGAACTATTGAAGAAAGGCATTATATCGCGAGTTGGAGATGGTACATTAATAAAGACATGGAGAGATGCTTGGATCCCGCGAGGGCATAATTTTAGACCGGTCACACCGAAGAGAAATTGTCGGTTCAATTGGGTGGCTGATTTCTTGAATGAACATGGCGCATGGAATGTGCAAAGGTTACGGGAGCATTTTTGGGACTTGGATGTTCGTGAGATCCTGAAGATTCGGACTTCACCGCGGAACGGTTAGGACTTCATTGCCTGGTTCCCGGAACGAAGTGGCCAGTTCTCAGTCCGTAGTGCATACCACCTTGCTACAGAGGTACAGTTTTCGATGGGGATGAGATCAAATAGCAGTAACCTTTCAGGTCGCAGACCCATTTGGCAGCAGATTTGGAGTGCGCATGTCCCTCTTAAGATGAAGATAATGGCTTGGAAAGCTGCTTCGGGTGCTCTTGCAACAAATGAGTGCAAAAAGTACAGGCATATCTCTACCCGGGATGGCTGTCCTGTATGCGGAAGGGAGAAAGAAACTAGCTTCCATGCCCTGGTGTCCTGCGAGCATGCAAGGGGAGTCTGGACACAAATGCGGGAGGCTGCCTCGTCATGAGATGCTGCCGGATACAGGGAAGGATTGGCTACTAAATGTCCTGGCGAATTGCGATGACAATATGTGGGATTGCACGATTATGTTGACTAGAAGAACGCCCGTGCATTGCAACGGGGCCATATTAACTTTAAGAGTTCAATATTACGACATTGGCGACCTTTTTTACCATCAAATCCTCACACACACAGACACACACTCTCCCTCCCTCTTCCTCATTCTCTATCCCCCTCTCCCTCTCTCTCTAACACACACACATATCCATCTTATTGGGTATGGGACCATAATCCATCTATTTCACACATACACGCTAGTGCATAACAATATGGATTATGTGTATTATATTTGTCACCAGAACTGATGGAATTAATTTCATGTAAATCGACCAGCCACAGCTCCAAGAATACGCGGACGAGGTGGCTCGGGTCGGCGTCGGCGCCGTCCAGCGCGGGCCACAGGCCCGCTTCCAAGTGCACGTGCAATGCACGTCTTCACAAATATTATAACCAGATGTGAGAAATCACATGCATAGAAAAGACATTCTGATAGCAATCCAAATAACATACTCAATTGAATACCTAACCTGGACAATACTCTTATTTCTATGCGCCAGAAAAAATGGAATAGCAAAGCTAAGTATGCCTACATACGCTCAGATTATATATAAGAATCTTGGGTGAACAATTGCAACAAAGCACTAAGCAGCGATAAATTTAAATAAAAAATCCATTAACTATGCAGGCAGCAGGCTTGTTACAACATAGAGAGATAGAAAAATGTCACCTCCAGTAATGTAGCGCAAAGGAGTGGAACGAAGCATGAATGAGCGGTTGTTTGTTCTTCTCCATGTACATGGATCAGCAGTAGAGGCCAAGTATATAAGTACTTGACTGAACTCCACTCTTCGTGTACGGAGAGCCATGTCACCTTCTCGCCGCTGCAGCATGGGAGGACGGCTGGTTCACGTGACCCTCCAGCTGGGGGATCCATGATGGCTGACCGTCAAGCTCGAGGCAGAGAAGTTGAGGGCAGCAGTGGCGAGATCCATGCCGGCCAACCGGGCGAAGAGGAGGTCGTCGGGGAGGGACACATCGGCAAGATCCAGTCACCACGCGACCTGAAGAGCAACAGTGATCTCCACAAGCTGTAGGCCGGCGGCATGCTCCATCCACTGCGATGGGGTGACCATGGCGGTGGCCACAGCTCCTCATGCTCGCCTCGATCTCGGCGACACACCCTGAGTGTAGGAGGCAGCAACGACCTCGACGAAATCATGGCCTCCATCCCGGAACGCATGAAGGACCTGGGCCCCGTCGCTACTCCTCCCGCCGTAGCCGCACGCGGCAGCGGACCGTGGGTAGGAGGGCAGGCGGCGTCGCCTCGGCTGACGGCAGGGAGCAGCGTTGATTTCGGGTAGGTGGCATCGCGAGGACGGCCGCGGCCGCGGGGAAGCACCCCGATCATGCTGCCAGGCCAATCCTTCTCCTCCGATCCCCTATCCCCGAAGATTGCGCCGCCGCCCCGGTCGTGTTGTTTCCAAATATTATGCCATTCTTTCCTATACCTAAACAAACGCGGGCGAGCGGATGGCAGAGTTTTGGTCCGCCCTCTAAAATTGCTAAACGCACTTTTGGTGAGGATTATTGTTAATAAATGAATTCAATCATGTCGCTCTAAATAAATGGATTCAATCATGTGACTCTAATTACTTTGGATTGTTATGTGCACACTAAGCGGGGTGCAGTTAGGAAAGAAAATGTTTTCTAATTAAAGTGACTGAGTGATTTAAGGTAGGGTTAATTAATTTAGATTTGATTTTTAATGATTGTTAGTAAAGTATGATGCGTCTTTAAAATTTTTTATTTGTTTCCTTAAAATCTATTATTTGTTTCCTAAAGAAATTTGCAATAATGGAAGGTATCGGTTGATTTGGATAAGTTAGTAAATTTAGATCCGTGATTGCGTGCACGTTTGGAAAGTGCTGATTTGCAAGGAAAGAGCTGAGGGGTAAATAAACCGGTGAATAAGAAACCAACATCGAAAAAAATCTACCACGGTTAACCTACGAAAAAAAACCGGACGAAAGTGGTGGGACGAAAAAAAAACCTGGAAGCGAGACTACCAACTGCTCCATTAGGAATAGAGATCTGGAGAATATGGTCCTTATGCTCGGACTTCACGGATGGGAAGGAGACTCCACCATTGGCGACTACGGCTGACTTTCTGCAGAGCTATATGAATTCTTTGATTATGTGCAGGAGATTCTCTACAGAAGAAATAATCAAAGTCAAGATGCCAATGATACAGGAAGTGATCGCTGAGGATACGGGCCCGGGCAAACCTTTGCCGTGGCCGCGTCCGCCGGCTGGCCGAGCTGCTCTATCGGTGGATGGAGCGTTCATGCAAGCTGATGGCTCGGCGGCGGCAGGTATGATATTGCGAAGGCATATGATGGGAGTGTGATTTTCGCGGCCTACAGATGTATTTTTAACTGCAACGACTCATTGGAGGCAGAACTACATGCAATAATGCAGGGCATGGCTCTAGCCCTGCAGCACTGTACCCTCTCAATCGTCGTTCAGTCCGACTCATCAGTGGCACTAGCGGCTATGACTGGGGATAGCTTAACCAGATCAGCGTATGGACACTTAGTAGCGGAGATTTGCCATCACATGGGTGTTCGAGAGTTTATTCCGTCAAAAATCAAGCGTGAGCATAATAGGGCAACACATCGGTTGGCATTGTATAGCCGTACAGAAAGTACAACTGCTGTATGGCTCGGTAGTAGTCCATCATGTATTGAGGGATTGATGCCTCTCGATTGTAACCCTATCCCTATGAAATAAAACTCTATTACCATCGCCAAAAAAAAGCAAGCAGAGCTCCCATGGCTGTCAAATTTGAATCAAGTTGAGACAGAAGGTAATATAAGAGGATTACATAAACATTTTTCTAGTTGTGGTTTACGGTTTTCCTCCCTGACTTATTTTTTTTCTGTAGCACAAACTTTCTCGGTTTTTTTATTTGCACTTTTTATTATTATTTTTGTATTAATTTTCAGTTTGTTTCCTCTTTCATTTTCTCGACTAGAGTACTAGCACAGAAGTAAAAGTGCGAGCGAGTGGGGAAGAAAGTTATGCCATGCAGCACACGTCAGATCTCAGTCATCCGTCCACACCATTTTTCTATAACTATACGAAGGAAATCCTCAGTGCGAGCTTTATTTTGCAAGAATCAGGGGATGGACAATCTCAAGGAAACCGCGGTAGCACATGAAACACAAGATAAACCCTGAGACGCACAGCATGAGGCGGCCGTGCGAGAATTGTGCCACCTCACCGAATTTTTTGTTTTTTTTAGAAAAACAGGGAGGTCTAAGAAAACATGGATGAGAAAATGCATTTTTAATCTTTTTCTTGCAATCAAAATTTACCGATTTGGGGTCATCAACAACGGATCTGGGTCACCATCAGTCCAACAACCCCGTAAAATTAACAAGAAGGGTTCACAATAGGATATAGTTAGACGGATATTTGATCCGTGCTTCGGAGCACCTGAGGCACGAGCTCTAGTCTGAGTCGCTGAACTAGGTGGCCACAGTCCCATCAGAGATGCGGTGAAGAGCTGAGCCGCCCTCCACCGGCACAAAGTCGAGCTTGGACGAGATGCAGCCCTCCACATCCAACTCCACCGCCATGGCCCCTTCTCCTCCCCCCCCCCCCCCCCCCCCCCCCATCTCTTCACCAGCGTTCCCTTGCACGCCGATCACATCTGCCTCACCCATTCCTCCACCCCCATCTCTTGATCTCCAGCCACCTCTGTGTAGATCAGCTGAAACTGGACCCCAGACCTTCGCATTCTCCAGGATATAAGGTAGCCGACATCGAGAAAAATTGGACGTATACCAACGGCGACGCCAGCATCCAGCAACACAATGAGTGTTCGCTTCATCTTGCGGATAGGACCGGTCCATAGGGAGGAAGTATACATATTTGAGGGTGCCAAAATTAGTATACATTCCTAAAGCTGAGCCCTAAAAAATCCCTTCAAAGATTATACCACCGCTGTGGAGGGGGGGGGGGGGGGGGGGGGGGGAGCAATGCCCCCCTCCCCCATACCATCCTTTTTGTAACCATACAAAATTAGTAGTGATATCTAGAGCATTTAAGTAACTAATCTTGAAATATTTAACCCTGCATCTCGACTGCAACACCCTATAGAACCTGCACCCATTCGCATCATCTCTACATATCCATAGTATCTACGACATCATGTGGAAAGTGCTGCAAGTTGATTGATGTAATAAACAGGACTACCCAAATGCGCCAACTAACATTTATTAAAGGCCGCAACTTAAATTTACTGAGCACTACACCATTTTCATGAGGGGAGATGTTTTCTTTTGCGAGCAGACGATCATTAGTGATCGGTCTCCTCCGGAGGAGAGCCCTTTGATGGTGCATGCAGTTTACTAGCCTACTAGTACTAAAAGCGAGTTCAACATTTGACAACAGAGTACTTAACTGAGCACATAGCAGAAGAGAGATGAACATATAGCTGTGAAATCCTGAAAGTAGAACATAGAATGATCACCGAAGAAGTGACGAAGCAAGCTCAGATCGAGTTGTAAGTCTGCTCGGAGAAGCTTCCCCTCAGTGCGCGGTTCGTCGCCGGGTTGAAGTCAAGGTATGACTGCTGGATGGGGCTGTCGGCTACCGCGCCACCCTCTAGCTCCGCCGCGCCACTGTCCTCCTCAGCCACGGGAGCTTAGTCTCTCACCGGCGCGCGCAGGGGGGGGGGGGGGGGGGGGGAGCAATGCCCCCCTCCCCCATACTATCCTTTTTATAACCGTACAAAATTAGTAGTGATATCTAGAGCACTTAAGTAACTAACCTTGAAATATGTAACCCTGCATCTTGACGGCGACGCCCTATAGAACCTGCACCCATTCGCATCATCTCTACATATCCAAAGCATCTATGACATCATGTGGAAAGTGCTACGAGTTGATTGATGTAATAAATAAAACTTGAAACGTGCCAAACTAACATTTATTAAAGGCTGGAACTTAAATTTACTGAGCACTGCACCATTTTCATGAGGGGACATGTTTTCTTTGGCGATCAAACGATCATTAGCGATCGATCTCCTCCAGAGGAGGGCCCTTCGATGGTGCATGCAGTTTACTAGCCTACTGTACTAAAAGCGAGTTCAACATTTGACAACAGATTACTTAACGGAGCACATAGCAGAAGGAAGATGAATATATAGCTGTGAAATCCCGAAAGTAGCACATAGAATGATCACGGGGGAACGGACGAAGCACTGCTAACTGCTATGGTAGTTGGGTACTGGAAGCTTCTCCTCAGTGCATGGTCCCCCACCAGGTCAACGTCGAGGTACGGCTGCTAGATGGGGCCGTCGGCCGCCGCACCGCCTTCCACCTCAGCCACGGGAGCTCCATCTCTTACGAGCGTGCGGGGGGCGCCCTCCTCCACCGCTCATTGGATGAGCTACACATCACCGTCAGTGAGCACCACACGGTTGTGGCGCTCACCGCCGCCGCGGCCGAAACACCACCATAGGAGCCATCTCACAGCGCCACCGGCCACGCCTACGCCGACGACACCAAGCAGGACTTTCCAGATAATACTAAGGAATCATCGCATTGTGTGGAACGAGTAGATGGGAGGAAGGGGAGGGAGGATGAGGGGGCGCAGGGCCGGGCCCATAGTGGTGCCAAATGTGCGGCCCGCACAGGGCCCATAATTTTGAGGGGCCCCAATTTTTTTATATAGGCATAGTATTTCTAAAAAGATGTCAAGGCTCTGCCGCACTGGGCCGCTTGGCGCTGGAGTTGGGCCGAGTAGAGGCCGTCGAGTGCTCGTGCCTCGATCGCTCGATGGAAAAAGCTATCGCTTGGTGGAAAAGGGTTCGCTCGACGTTCCCAGAAAAAGGAAACTACTCCGTCTAAAAGCAAGGGATCGCTGCAGCAGTCGATCGGGATCTGAAACCGCAACAACAGTCCCGTCCACGTCGCAGCACGAAACGAGATCATCTCGTCGGTCGTCGCCTTCGCCTCATCAGAGCGAACAGATTCGAGCCGATGTCGTTGCCTTCGTAGCTTTCTCTCCCAATTTTCCAGGATCGTTACTTCAGGCCGCCGCAGTTCTGTCGTCGTCGCTACAGAAAACGAGATCGCCTCATCAGACCAATCCATGACCGAGTGACCGACTCCAGTATTCAGGTGCTTAGCGAATCCTCCTTTCCGATTAACTTCGGTTCCTACTCCTAATTTCTAATTTCGAGTAATTAAATTTTTGTAAGAACCGTTACTTCGTTACAGATTAGTTCTTACCCCCTCGATTAAATATCACTGTGTAGTAGTTCAACCGGACAAGACCCAAAACTAGGTGAGTTACACGGTTCGTTTAATTGCAAAATATTGATGCATAATTTTCAATTGATATATGCTACTGTGTAACTTCAGTTTTATTTTATTCATCTTTTTTTATCTTGTGTATAATAATACAGATTTGAGAAAACATGGGGGGGGGGGGGGGGGAATCTAGCTGGTTCCTATAAGCGCAAGAGAAAAGAAACAAAACGAAATTTAATTAATACATCTTATGTTATACATTATAAAAAAATCTGCAAGATACATATACACTATAGTTGCTCGGTAGTTCATTTTTATAGCGAGGTAGGGCCCCATTTTTTAGTTTCACACAGGGCCCCAGAATTTGCCGGCCCGATCCTGAGGGGGCGGTAGAGTTGGAAGGGCAACATGCTGGCTGGCTGGCTGGGTATGACCTGTGAGGGAGAAGAACTGAAGAAGAGGGGGGACGAGGATGGTAGAGCTGGCAGGCTGGTGCCTGGTGTTGCACATATAATAACATGTAGAGGGGTGGGAAGAGGGAAGAGAGAAAGCGTGGAGTAAAATGCATGAATGGACCTGTGGTGGTAGTAAGTAGCGATTGAGATAGAGATGGGCTCCCTTGGAGCCACAAAGCCTCTAGATACTGTCACTAGAGTTGATGATACTATTGCTGCTAAGCATAATTCTGATGTCCAATGTCATGTTACTTATAGTAGCACACAGGGTAGCTTGGGGGTCTCTCACTAACCAAACTCCGGCTGCTCCCTAGTCTTGCCGGAGAAGCCGTCCGCGGGCTCCGGCCACTCCCTCGCCATGCAGGAGAAGAAGGGCGCCGTCACTTGAAGTTCTCTGAAGGGCATCGCAGTCTAGGTCGCTCGCTGGTCGTGTTCGAGCCCTGACTAGAGCATGTGTTCGTAGCTGCTCGCTGCTGTAGTTGGCTGTAGCAACTCGCTGTTGTAGTTGCTAGCTTTAGCAGTCTACCTGAGAAAATTCATGTTGCTGGCAAGCTGAATTTAGCTTTTAATTCAGCTTGTATTGATGCCCGTTCCTGAAGAAATTTAGCTTTACATGCTTCTTCCTGAAGAAATTCAGCTTGTATTGATGGCCGTTCCCGAAGAAATTTAGCTTGATCAAATTAGAGGGGGAGAGAGATAGAGAGATGAAGGGAGAGACGGGATGGAAGGAAACCTTTGAGTCTTCCTTTGGATTGTTCGTCTCCTCTCTTTCGATTGGTCCTCTGGGTCGTCACGTCTTTGTTTCTATCGAACCGGTTGACCAAGCAGAAACAACGGAAGGGAAGAATCGTCCAAAGCATTAAAACGTGTGGGAGCTGACTTAGAAAAGGAGGAAAACTCTGTTAGTGCCATTTTATCTAGCTATGAATCAAAAGTGTGTTATTTAATCCAAAAAAAGAAAACTGTGCCACTGGATCAAAGTACGAGGAAATGTGTGCCATTTTATCAAATTGCTCTGCCCAACATGTTCGTGCCTACTATCCCCAAGAGGGATATTGGCTTCCTTTGCTTGGGCGCACCTGTATGCTAGTACGTAGAGCTCTGCAACAGTATGCACCCAGCGAGTGGCGAGAAGTTCACACGTGTTGATATTGCGGATGTTCAGGTGGAACGCCAAGATGACAGAAGCAGTGAGCAGGTCAGTGATTCTGTCCTGCATGTGGCAAAAATGCCGGATGTACTCCTTGAGCGCCTCACCTGGCCTCTGCTTGATGTAACCGAGGGAGATGTAAATGGGCCGAGCCACCTCATGATTTCCCGGTGGAGGAAGGGCATCTGTTGCGGTTGCACAGGGGCACCAAGGGTGGTGCCTTACCATGCCACCTCCAGTTCTAGGTAGCCTTTCAACGGATGCACTCCCGGACTGGCCTCCTTCAGGAATCAGGAGGCGACAAAGCGTTGGATGCATAGGCTTGTTGCTCCCGCTTGCCGCTGTGGTAGGGTGGACTGGTCGGTGTCGGGTGTCAAGTTTTCCCCCGGATGTTTTCTCCTGTGGCCCGTTGCCGGGTTACTTGAGCATTTTTCCCTTGGCGTACTTGGTTGCCAATGTAGAAGGATATAGCTGATCTTGAGAAAGATCTGCATACTCCATGGAGTCTGGACTCCTTCTAGATGTTGTAATCAGTGAGAAACTTCGGGAAGATCTGCATGCCACCACTGTTTGGTGGTGGTAGTCTGTTGCCGGAGTGCGTCTCCATCTTTTCTTCCCGTCAAGGAGGCTACTATGGCTCGTGTGTAGTTGGGTGCATGAACCCAATGGGGTAATGGTATCAACACTGGGGGCGTTAGCGACGCAGCGGCGGGGCAGTGACGACGATGACAGAGGCATTGGGGGCGGTGGGGCGACCGAAAATTCATTTCTGCACCCGAGCTCATCTGCACCCGCACTGACAAGAAAAATCAAAACAAATACTAAAAAAATTTAAAAAATTCTAATTTTTTTTGTGAGGTAGACAATTTGATGCATGAGGCCCGCTTCAATTTTCAAATCATTTGGACATCTGAGGAGCTCTCAGCAAAAAAAAACAAATTGGGGGTTTGTAAAAAAATTTACTGTTCATGTACTGTTTTGGCTCGATTTGTCTTTTTTGATGAGAGCTTCTCAGATGTCCAAATGACTTGAAATTTGAAGCGGGCCTCGCGCATCAAATTTTCAACCACACTTTTTTTGAATTTTTTTTTCTGAATTTTTTACGAACTTTTTTCTAACCGGGTGAAGATCAGCCTGGGCACCGAAACGCCCTACGATGATGACGAAGGCATTTAGCGGCAGTGGAGAGATAGTGGAGGCGATGGCGATGGATACTTTGGGCATTGGAGACCATGGCTACCATGGCCTGAACCAGTTCCTCTCCCCCATAGCGATGCCTAACCATGGCGGAAACGGCTAGCCCCTAGAGATGCGTACCACCATGGCTAAGGGTCAATGTAAGAAGTACTACTGGAACGATTACTCCATGGAGTGTCCAACTTTTTTTCTACAGTCGGCAGTTTCAAGGCCGAATTCATTCATCGTCTAAGTGCACGAAGATTCACCTGCTTGACCCAGTTCCAGGCTGAATTTATGTACCATGCCGAGTGCACGAAGATCAGTCCGACTGATTCAGTTCCAGGCTGAATTTATGTACCATGCTGAGTGCACGAAGATCAGTCCGACTGATTCAGCTCTACGCTGAATTTATTTACCGTGCCAAGCGCATGAAGATCCATCCGATTGACTCAATTTCAGACTAAAAGGTATTTACCGTGCCTACTATATGGAGGTTCACCAGGAAATAACTTAAACCCTCTACCTGACTCACCTAGTCCGACAGAGGTTCGGGGACTACACCCAGTGGGTGCACTCAGCGTGCCCCACTAGAGGAAAACTCAAAAAGAAACATTTTCTTCAGGAAAATCAAGCAACAACATTCAAGTACAACAAACCCTATAGACTCCAACCGACTACCAGCAATCAGTCAGAGTCTCGGGGGCTACACCCTGATCGCGCACCCATAGAACAAAATTCTAAGTAATCGGTTACTCGATGCAGGACCAGCTCAGATCACTCAAAAAAATTGCTATAGTGTGAGTTTAAGGCTCCTCCGTGGACCCATTTTGAGCCTTCTTCTAGAACTCAAAGCATATAACTAATAAGTTTGGATCTAGAGCCGACTCGTATTGACGTTCGTACGGGATAAGAACGGCATCTCTTTGACAGAGCAGCCCATGCGTCAATCTTGTTGCCCAGATTTAATGATACTCCCATACTATGATCATGAGTTAACCTGTTCCAAGAGATGAACGACTGTCACGAAGTTTCTCCTCGCGGCCACTTACCCCAGATTAGTTGGGAAGCACAATGCCAGAATCCACTGAGATTTTTTTCAAACCTTGCTTGTTTGCAAGCACAATGACGGGTACAGAGTATTTCCGTAATCACTCAGGCGAAATTATGTCTTTCACAAACTCGATCTGCAAAATCTCAACCGATTCAAGGGCTAATGTTGGGGATACACATAACAGGTAGCCTCACGAAGGGTCAAAATATCATAAAGTATGGGGCCCAGATCAATTTACCATACATGAAACTACTCGGATGACTTGTATGTTAACATTACTCGGTTGACGTCCAGACCAACATCACTCGGACAATCAACATACCATCCACTCGGATGACCATCAACTCACTCGAACATATGAAGACGAATAGTCAGCATGGTGGTTTTGTAGTGGGCTGACGTTATGACATTGATACTCCACCTTGTAACATAAGAGGTGAGGGGGTGGCGCACTCTATATAAGCCAACCCCACTACATAGCTCAGGGTTGGCTCATTCTTCTCCCATGGCTATGTCGCCATTAGTCTCAGGACTTAGCTCAGGCATGGAGATATGTTCTCCCATTTCTATCTCAAATACAACATGTAACTCCATGTTCATGACAAGTAAAGGAAAGTATCTTCGGAGCACGAGACGTAGGGTAGTTATCTCCACAGCGAGAGGCCCGAACTCACTAGAAACACCGTGTCACCCGTTTGCATCGTGGTAGATCATGCTTCTTCACCCTACCCCTTTCTATTGTCGAAATCATTCCCACGACACTCACGGCTGTGCAAAACTCCATGCTCTGGCCACCTTAATCCCGGGATCCATATGTTTTTCCTTCACGCGTTTTCGGTCCGGTGGTGATCAGCTAGCTTCTCAACACGTACCAGCTTTTCGAAGAAATCAAGATTGATTGACAGATCCTGTGTGCGTTCCAGCCGGCCGAGGAACCGATATGCTAGCCTCCCCAAGAGATCAATCAATATGGCTGCTTTACTACATCATCAAGCCTAAATCCAATTTACAAGTGTTTCTATCTCGAGTCTTGACTTATATCAATATTTCTCTTGAATCCAACATGTGGCCTTCAAATCCTCTTGGCGGCCGCCAATAAACGTAATTAGCTTAACCTGCGCGGTGACACGCCGCGCCCGTCGATTTCGCGACTATGTAGATTATGATCTACGCAATAGAGTAATAAATAGTCATTCGCTATCAATTAAAGTGAAGCATAACATTGCATAAAAAGGTCGAAGATGACAAAGAAGTAATTTTTTTATAACCATGCAAATGCATGAGCACAAACAGAACGATTAACACTGGCACACCTCTAAAAAGAACTATTTATTGAAACCATATACACCTCACCCTACATAGCAGGTTGTACATAAAGATACAAACACACTATGATAAGAACTCGCAAATAGTCTTTGGTGAATTAGATCATTCTAGTATATCCTCCTGCAGGATTAGTGCCTGTAATAAAGTGGTACATAGCTTTTGCAAATTCTTGACCACGTCCGACAGGTGGATATGCTCCTGTGTATGTGATGATAGGATCCTCACTATGTGCGCGCTGAGGATACATCTGGAGTGGTAATACATCAGAGAAATTGTTGCATACTTTTGCTTAAATTATTGTTTGCCTTGTGAACTTGTTTTTCTGTGTAGCTAACCTGCTGACCGACCATGTTGAATTGCCATTGTTTGATTTGTTCTTTCTCTTTTGCCATAAGTAATCTTTCCTTTGTGACTTCAAGGGCGTAGTAGTTGTGCAATGCCGCCTCCATCAATACGTGATGTTTATAGGTGATGTTTTTGTTGTATGCAATGAATTTCAAAGTAACAGAACTATGTGTGGATAATGTTGTGTTCAAAGAAAGGGAGGTAATGCATAGAAGCAAACTGAAAAAAGCACATTTATTGTCACCATGTATGATGCATTTTAGAGATGACAGGAAGTACACGTTGACACTTTTCTAACAAGATTAAACGCGGTTCATTTATTTGAGGCTTACATCATTGTAATTTTATCTCTCACCTTCATCATTCTAATCACAGTGTTCAAATTTTCAGTAGCCATGCCCCTGCGTCCTTTTGATTGTGTTGTGGTGAAACTTGTATAGAAATTCCAATTTTTAGAAATATTTGAAAAGAAATTCATAAATTGTAGAATACATATATGACTGATTTTGGAAAGTTTCAGCTTGGTTGGACCATTGGTTTGAGAGATTTATGCTTTCAAAATTTTAATTGACAGGAACTTCAAAGTTTCTAGAAACATCTGATTTTTTTTTCAAAATTTGAATAATACATATTTTACTAATATGATAAAGCTTTAGATCACCTCGATAATTTGTTGAGAGATTCAAGTCAAGAACAATGCATACGTGTCAATACCAATAATGCTCATAAATGCAAATAGAGGGAAGGAAAAAAAATGGCTGGAAAAAAAACTACCGCAGAGTGTGCGCCAGCACCTGCCACAACATACAACCCTACTAAAAGTCACAAAGCTCACTTCTCTACCAGCAGTCCCAGCAACTCTTTAGATGCAACCAAAAAAGCATACATTGGTCAACAAAAAAATCTTGAAAAAATCGGTTTTTTTTGTAGGAAAGAAAAAAATTCTTGGGTTCCCATGCGCATACTCACATCACCACTAACCTAATGCACGTAGTCACATCAGCCCGAAATCTACAGCAGTGACGAAAAAGGAAGCAACAAATTTCCTTCCGCCCGAATGCAACTTGACAAAAAAAATCATGCCGCACAACGCTAGCTACGTGCACACAGGGAGCCTACCACCATCCTACGCCAGCAGCGGCTCAAGAGCCTCCACGATGTCGCACATCCAGGACTGCTCTTTGGGCACACTATCTGGACGCAAGGGTGACACGGCCCCGGCAGCGCGTCAATTCCGCAGCCGGACACCACTCACGCTCGGCCCACCCACCATCCCGGCCGGTGCCGAGAACAAACCACACGGGAACCAGTATTTACGAAAACACAATTGCTCGAGAAGAATCGGATGAAGCAGGGTCGAGAAACTCCGAGAGGTAGCGATTTTACCCAAAACGTGTCCCCAGCCAAATCCTGCAGTAATACACATATCAAACATAGTTTAGTCTAGTGGAAGGCAACTTTTTTGAAAAATCCCCAGAACAGAAACTCGGCAGCAACAAATTTTCACAGAATACCATCGACCAACAAATGAATAATCATCAAAGAATGGCATGCAAAAGGTAGCGCTAAATCAGCTCGGTGTAGCGTAGTTTGATCACCTTGAAAGTCTTAACAGTTGTAATTCTGCGTTGTATAGGGGATTGTTTCATAGAGTTTTAAGAACTTAGCTGTTGATATATGAAAATTATACATGGTTAATGTAGTAAAGGCCTTTTTGGTGCAAGAGTTACAATAATCCGAGCATTATTTAGTAAGCTAGATTGTAGACCATATGACTAAGTGCTAGCACAAATCTTGTATCCTGGTCGCTCCTTCTCTGTTTTGATTTGTTCTGAACATTCTGAATTTTCAACATTTCCATGTACGCTTCTGAACTGAACTTCTTGCAGACATTTCCATGTACGCTTCTAAACTGAACTTCTTGCAGTCTTGTAGAGAACTTCAGGTTTCAGCATCAGGTAGTTGGGGTTACAACGGCAAGCAAACTTGATGGCGACGCCGCAGCTACCAGGGAGGGGCGCGGCAATGACTCTCGAGCGGCTGGCGAAAGAAGGCACACCAACCAGCACCGCCAGCACACGCGCCTACCACGCAACGCGCACGCACACACACCCAGCACATTGCACACTGCGCACATCCAATCCAAACCTAGCACCTACTACGCATCATAGACGATGCAGGGGCAACACGTGAGCCGCAACGCACGCCACGCAGCGGTAGCGGGCGCAAGCCAAAAGCACGCGACAGCCGCCGCGCGAGCGCCGTCCTGCGGTTCAGGATTGCCTCCTCGCGTCATCTTCGACGGGGAGCCGGCGTCCTAGCGTGCAAGAGGTCGACACGGTGTGCGTGTGCTAGAGCCGGGTTGGATGGGTTCCAGGCGCCGGCCGGTTGGGGGAGCTCGAGGTCAAGAACACCGGCGCCTCGGCCCCAGCGTCCGCACGGCAGAAACAGTCCAAGAACGTCTTCTCCCCTGCTTCTTAGAGTTGAGAGAGCTCACCATCGGAGGCGCTGATGCGGTCCTTTGTGGCACATAGCTTCTCGGCGAGCGCGGAGTGTAGCCTGTCCTGGCGGTATTCGACGACCTGGGCGTCACTGTGGCCCTCGGCGAAGAACTGCGCGGGTAGTATATTGAGCAAGATCAACAAAGAGAAGGAGGTGCACGTCGTGAGAAGAGGAAGGAATACAGCGCGCCCGACGACGACTAGGAGAAGCACATAGAGTGAGGACGCGTCGAACTTCGAGGCGCCGCTTCCGAGCTCTCGGGTCTCGGCGGCCGATCTTAATCCGCTTGGACGCATCAGGGGAAGGAGGCGCGCGTGGAGTAGGAGTGCGCCCCAAACTGAGGACGGGTCGAGCCCTATTGTCCAGTTTGGAGCTGCGTGTCGCTCTTCTCCGCGAACCTCCGTCGCATCGCATCTGCTCTGGGTCGCCTCAGGGCTCAGGCACGGCCTCTGCTGCGGCGTTGCCGTCCTTGCCGACCGTTCGGACGGCCAGACGATCTTCCTCCCACACGTGATTCTCGGCGTCCTCTCCGTGAGCAGTGATACTGGGCTGCTCGCGGCCATGATCACATGGACGCCGCAGGCGACACTGCTCGACACCTCCATTGCATGGGAGCAGCAACAAAAGGTTGGATAGAGGAGCAGTATAGCGTGGCTCCATGGTGGACCTGCGATCACGCCCGCGCTGCGGGCCGCCGCCGCCGCCACCATTCAGCCCACCCATTGTCCAGGCCGGCGCCCGGAGAAAACCCGACAGCCTAGCTCACCTCAATGGGTACACGTCGTCCAATTGTGTTTTCATTTTCGGCCGAGAAAATCAGGTTTCGGCCGAAATTCGGCCATCTCGGCCTGGCCCGGTAAATGTCTTTATCGGTCAACCTTTTCGGCCCAATTTGAATTTTCATGGCCCAGCCCAACTTCTGAAACGTTCGCAGTACGATTTGCCTCAGTAAAACGCTCAACCGTACACCCAAACCCTAAAGAATCTTATTTCCTCCTGCTCCTCCTGTGTGTGCCGCGGTGGCGGCGCTGCGCACAGAGCACAGCAGCAGGCGTGCCTCCCCGGCCGCTGTCGCCGACCTCTGCTGGATGCGGCTGATTCCGTCAACAAATCTTCTTCTTTCGGTTCTTGAAGCCTCCGTCATGCTGCTCCATGGTGATCTCTTCATGGACTTTTCTTGCAAGATGTTTGTGTGGAGGCGTCAGGCCTTGAACTAATGCACGAGTTTTTTTGGATGATGTTTCTAATCCCCAGTACTAATCTGCTAAACACTACATTTTGTACTCATGAGGGTTATGCAGATAGTTAGCTTTTATTCCACTTGATTTTATTTTTTTTGTGTAAATTTTGGTCAAATTTCAAATTTTGGTTTCACAATTTCGTCCGAGATTTTACCGAAATTTTTGAAATTTCGGCCATCTCGGTTAGGCCCGAGAAAATTCACAGACCGAAAGCCAAAACACAAGATGGGGCTAGCAGAGCTTTGTAGGCAGCTGCGGTCTCCCCACCAGCGGTCTTGTCGCCTTCGACCAAATCCGCAGCCCGGGTGTACCACTTGCACCGCAAGATGCGCACAGAACCCCGCCGGCCCGGAGGACACGCAGGACCGTACATAGAGCGTCGATGCCGCGCGACGGGAGCAAGAGCCACCATAAGAGCGCCGTTAGGGAGTTATGCGCCCACTGAAGCGTGGCGGAGGCCATGGGTGACAACTCCACAAGACCATGACCGTGGTGACTGGTGAGGATGTGGGAAAGAGGCGTGCAACTCTAGCGTATATATAGATTTTCTGAGGAAGATAAAACAAAAAATAAGGCGGCAAGAGATACCAGAGTAGTCGAGAAAGCGCATCGAGAACACACTCACTTGGCGGCACCGTCTAAAAGTTCCACGCAACATGCACGTGTCAGTCAACTAATGAAGAGTGTAGCCAATGAACAATTTAGCAATCTCCATATAGGCCAACACAAACGAATAAACCCGGCACGTACATGATCAATCCCGCCAAAGAACGACACGCACACATCTTTGACCAGACCACATGCAAATCAATTGTTTTAAGCACACCCGAAACTACTATGCGGATGACACTTCACTGCACGAACTTTGGCCGACGGAGGAATTAACGGTACTATCCAGTGTTTGATCTATGCATGAACGGCTTGATGTACTGTGTCGTCAGAAAATCGTTCAGCTTTGTCGTGTGTGTAGCAGCGTTGAAGCACACCACATGAAGAAAGCATGAGACCCACCGCATGCAAGGATGAATGCAAAGAGGAAAAGATCAAATGGGAAACAAGCAGCCCACGTGCTAAACAGAAAGAATTTCTAGGATCTAGACAAAAATTGCTAGATCCACTAAACGCCCACACAACCAGGTCCCCAACTATATAACATGTTGGTCTTGGATTGGCCGGATTTTGAGTGATAGAAAAAGGTCAAAAAAAATGATAAACTAAACCTGGCCAGGTTTAGTATATGTATAATTCCCAACCTGTACGTATTTGGTATGTAGATATGAATTGCACCATATCGATGAATGCCTTCGCAAGTGGCAATGCATCAACATAATACTCCCTTCGTTCCTAAATACTCCCTCTGTTCCTACATACAATGTTTTTAAAGATTCTAATAAGGGACTATTTATAGAACAAAATAAGTGAATCTACACTCTAAAAGATGACTATATACATTCATATGTAGTTTGTATTGAAATATCTAAAAAGAATTATATTTACAAACGGAGGGAGTATATATAGACGTAATCCATATTATAATCTCTAAAGAAACGAAAATACAAAGGCGAACATGGGTGCGCGCGCACCCACGTGAATAGTAAATTCATAAGAAATACTCTAAAAATAAAAAAAATCTGAAATTTCGCGGTATGAACCTTAGTCAATCATTTTACTCACGTGTGAAGTTTTATGATGTATTGACAGCCATGATATTCTTAGTGAAGAAAATACAAATGCAACCATACTATTCACTAAACAATGTTTTTAATATAGCTTAGATTAGCTTTAATTTTTTCATTTTTGCCCAGATTACCACGGATGTGATTTCTTCATCAAACTTATATGCGAGTATACCGGTTCTATCTATATTAAAAAAATAAATTTATTTTTTTGATTTTTTAGTATTTTTTTGAATTTATTATTCATAAAGGGTGTGTGCGCACCCATCTTTCATCAAATCTGCGTCCCTAAGGAAACTTACATTTAGGAAGGGAGAAAGTAGTAGCTAGCACGCTAATCTTCATCCAAAACGACAATGGTGTGCCTCACCATGTACCTCGTAATGCATCAGCATGAATAGCTAGCAGCCTATCCTTCGGCGAAAACGGCAATGATTCCCTGACCATGGACGGAGAAGAGTCCACGTACTGTTGGTTTTGGGAAATTGTACTATTTGGTCCGGGTAGCTTCACATATACAAACTGATTTTGGTTTGAGCCAGTGTAAACATCGTACAAGCCGTCAGCCACAGAAGCCATGCGTTGCGAGAAAGGCTGATGAGATGAGACCAAAGCCACAGAAGCCATGCGTTGCGGAAATGTACTCAAACGTAAGGACCTAAAGAAATCGATGAGATGCTATCGGAGATGCTACATGCGCATCCACAGTTAAAGTTCTGGCCAGTCGGCATAAGGTTAGCTCATGGACGTACTCCCTGCATACCATAATATAGAAACATTTTTTACACTGTGTAATGTAAAAAACGTTCTTATATTATAAAATAAAGTGTAGTGTCAGAAACGCTTTTATGTTATAAGATGGGGGAGTAAAATATATATGACAGTGTACAACGATCATGGCATAGCTACAGGGCCTCGTGGGGTTCCTGGGTGGTCATTTTCTTATTGGCTCCGAAGAAAGGACATGAAGGCTCATGATTCATGAAGCCATGTAACGTGTATACATGTTTCATCCATTGTCACATCCCTAGCTTTACCTTGGCCTTGTATTAACTTGGTTGTTGCATCATGTTTAAATTCAAATGAAATTTGAATTGAGGAATTTTCAAAGCCTCAGATTCCTTCTAAAAATGATCAAGATAAAATCGCTTCAAATAAGTCCAAGAAAATGTTCCTGTTATCCTCTGGAAATATTGGCAAGAGGTAAAATCCAAACCAATATTTTTGGTGTCTCAGAAACATTTATTTTGGGCATTTGAATTAAATCAATAATTATTTGAATTGGATTTATATCTACTATTAAATAAATATAGGTCCAATAATTCTGAAATATTTTGTGGAGCATTGTTTTAATTCTTTTAGCTCCTAAAAATATTGTCAGAAGCAAAATAAATTGAATTGGTTTCAAAACCAAATTCAAAACAAACCTGCAAAATAGAAAACATAATTAAAACAGAAAGAGAGAGAGAGAGAGAGAGTTTTACCTGGCCCCTTACCTGGCCGGCCCAGTGGACAGCCCAGCCCACTGGCCTGGTGCCAGTCGTCCTCTACCTCTGCCAGTAGGCAGAGGAGGGAGACAGCGCACGCGCGCCCGCGGCGCCATGCCACCTCCCTGCTCGCCTGCCTCACCGAGGCGCCTCGAAGCCCCTCCTCGGCGCCGCTCTGGACCCCCCTGGCCCCTCTCTCCTCTCCCTCACTCGTAGCTCTCTCTCCCCCTCCTCTGCCTCTCCTGCGCGCAGCCACCGAACGGAGCCGCCGCCACCGTTCGCCGTTGCCGCGACCACAGCCTTCCCTGTGCCTCTCCGACGTGATCCCGAGCTCCGCCACGACGTCGTCATCCTCTCCATCGAGTCACGCGGCGCCAGAAGCTCTGCTGCATCTCCAACGCCGCCGTTTCCGACCTCGGGTGCCGGTGATCCCCGCCATCGATTCGCCGGACCCCGTGCCTCCCCGAGCTCACTGACCTCCTCTTCGGCATCGCGGTGAGCCCCGTCGTGTTTCCCCTCTCTCCATTCGCTCGCCCCATGCTGCACCCGCCGTCTCATCGCAACCGGAGCTCGCTGCCGCCGGCCATGTTGTCGTCGCGGCCATGGCTTGTTTCGGTCGCGTCCGAGCACGGCTTTGAGCTCGTGGGGCTCACAGGAAGCCCATGCGCAGCTCAGCTTGTCCAAAACCCCACCAGGGCCTCGCGCCCGTTACCACCCGAACTCCGGCGCCGCCGCGAGCTCCGTTCCGGCGAGCCCCGGCGTTCCCGCAGCCTCCCACCTACCCCATCAGATGCGGGTGAGCCCGGGCTACGCCTCGGTGCCCTCAGCCGCCGCCTCCGTCGCCTTTAGCGCAAGTCCGGCGCGTTGCCGCCGCCATTTTGGTCGTCGCCGGCGTAACTCCGGTGGCTAGTGACGTGGCAGATTAATTAGGGCTAATGACGCACTTAGTCAACACCTAGTGACACTGACAGCAGGGCCCCACCTGCTAATTAATCATAGATTAGTTTCTGTTTAGTTTTTAACTAATCCTAGTGGCCCCACGCGTCAGCGTTGACCATGCTGACGTGGCCATTGACTGGGTCCACATGTCAGTGACCCTAACTGGCACTGAGACACTGATGTATGGGCCCCACTGGTCAGGTTTGACCTGGAGGCGCCCAGTTGACCTGCTGACGTCATGATGATGTCAGGCTGACGCAGTAACTTATTTTCTGGATTTATTTTTATATAGGAAATTTCAGAAAATAACCAAAACTTCTAAAATTCATAGAAATTCAACCGTAACTCCAAATGAAATAAATTATATATGAAAAATGATCAGAAAAATCCAATTTATCCATCTGTACCATTTTCATGCATGATAGAACAACTTATAGCTGCTGTTTAGGACAAATCATATGAATGGCATTTAAATAATCATATATGGAGTTTGAATTTGGATCATGTATTCAAACCAACTTCATTTAAATCATAGCTAGATGCATTAGCTCAAATCACAGCATATTGCCATGTCATGATCATGCATCATATTGTAGCATTGCATTGATTGTGTTCTTTCTCAGTTGCCGATGTTTGTCCCCTCTCGATAGACGTGGTTCCGACAATGAGTTCGATGACATCAATGAAGAACTATATTATCTTCAGAAATGCCAGGCAAGCAAAACCCCCTTGTTCATTCCGATACAATCCCACTCTCTCGCTCCTGCTCTCTTTTACTGCATTAGGACAACAATGATTCAACTGTTACTTGCTGCGGTAGCTGAACCCCTTTATCCTTTGCATGACCTGTCATTCCACAGTAAATAGATGAAACCCACTAGCATGAGTAGGAGTTGTTTGAGCGCTGTTGCGCCTACTCATACATGCTTGTTTGCCATGCCTGCTACTGCTTAGAGTTGAGTCGGGTCTGATTCATCGAGAATGAATCAGAGGTGCGTAAACATGTCCTACTGTGTGTGAGCTAAGTGTGTGAACACGATTTGGTAAAGGTAGCGGTGAGAGGCCATGTAGGAGTACATGGTGGGTTGTCTCATTGCAGCCGTCCTCAGGAACTGAGTTCTGTGTTTGTGATCCATGATTCAGCTACTACCACGCATTGGGCCCGAAACCAATGGACCCTCTCAGCTTCTTAATCACCCTTGTCCTTTGTCCAGGAGTTGCAAGTAGTTTCTGGTGTTTGTAGTATGCTGGAGGCCGTGTGCAGCGCTGACCGTAGGGGTGGGCTGTGATGCGGTAGGCACGTGGCCGGGTAAACCGGGCGCCCGTTTGGTGTCTCGGGAACCCTGCTCACATCGTTTGGGGCTGTGAGCGAAACTTCGGCTGGATCTCCTCATGGATGGAACCCGAATAGGCGATAAACCTGGACTAGGGACTTGAGTGTTTAGGTAGGTCGTGGCCGACACCCACGTTGGGCTTCCGCTTGAAGGTTGCCGAGTACATGTCGTGTAAACGGCGGTAAGTGGTGAGAGCGTGTGTGAAGAAGTACACCCCTGCAGGGTTAACATCATCTATTCGAATAGCCGTGTCCGCAGTAAAGGACTTCTGGGTTGCCTATAACAGTTCATAGACAAGTGAAAGTGGATACTCTAAAATACGCAAGATAAGCGTGAGTGCTATGGATGGCGTTCTCGTAGGGAGGCGGGAGCGGATCCATAGTGGTGTATTGATATGGTGAATATGTGGACTCGTGTCCGCCACCTCAAAAGAGTTACTTGCAGTCATAGTTTAGGATAGCCACCGAGTCAAAGCTGGCTTGCTGCTGTTAAACTCCACCATCCCCTTTGTTGATAATGATGCATATGTAGTTAGTTTTGATGTAAGTCTTGCTGGGTACATTTGTACTCACGTTTGCCTATTTTATGTTTTTGCAGTGAGACTTCAGTCTCGCTAGTAGTTCCACGTGGACTTCGATGTTTAGCTTGTTACCTCAGCTACGATCTTGTGCCCTCGGCAGGATCTGGTAGATAGTCAGGCTTCTAAGCCTTTTTCATTTGTAGATGTCTGTACTCAGACATGTTAGCTTCCGCATGTGTTTGATTTGTATGCTCTGAATGTTGGGTCATGAGACCCCTGTTTGTAATATCTCGCTCCTCGGAGCCTAATGAATAAATACTTGAGTCGTAGAGTCATGATGTGATGCCATGTTGTATTTGCACATATCGAGCATATTGTGTGTATGTTATTGAAATGCTTGGTATGTGTGGGATCTGACTATCTAGTTGTTTGTTCATAGTAGCCTCTCTTACCGGGAAATGTCTCCTAGTGTCTCCACTGAGCCTTGGTAGCTTGCTACTGCTCCGGAACACTTAGGCTGGCCGGCATATGTCCTTCTTCGTTCCTGTGTCTGTCCCTTCGGGGAAATGTCACGCGGTGGGTACCGGAGTCCTGTTAGCCCGCTACAGCCCGGTTTACCGGAGTCCTGCTAGCCCAGTGCTACAGCCCGGATTCACTTGCTGATGACCGACACGTTCGATGCTGGGTCATGGATGCCTGTCCCTGTAAGTCTGTGCCACTTTGGGTTTACGACTAGTCATGTCAGCCCGGGCTTCTTATCATATGGATGCTAGCGACACTATCATATACGTGAGCCAAAAGGCGCAAACGGTCTCGGGCAAAAGGTAAGGCGACACCCGTGGGAATACCGTGCGTGAGGCCGCTAAGTGATATGAGGTGTTACCGGCTAGATCGATGTGACATGGAGTCGGGGTCCTGACAGCTTTGGTATCAGAGCCTGACTGCCTGTAGGATTACCAAGCCAAACTGGTCGAAGTTGTGTCTAGAAATGCTTTAGTTATGTAAGGGAATTGATTGTGGGATGGGAACGTAAGGCTCTTTTTACTTCTTATACCTCATGGCCTTCTGATCTGAGTCAACCTCTTCTCTTCTACGGGGATTAAGAACTAGGCCTTCTCATCTATCTATCAGGATGACGTGTTAGTAATCCATAGACTTATAGAATTGATAGTTTCAAATCTCAGTTCAATTTTTACTACTTCCGTATGTTCATAGCTGGCCTCAGAACTTTGGTATTGTGATGTTGAGTGGTCATGACACTATTTTGCAGGATGTCTCAAATCTTTTTGAGCATTTACAGCCGTTATGCTGTCCGAGTCATCCCAGGTCTCTAAATAGTCTGATGCATTTGCAAAATCCCTTCCTCCCGTTCCGATGTCCCTTTGGGCCAGATTAACCACACTAATCGGTGAGTTGAGGTACTCTGTTGCCTTCACATATATGTCGGAGTTATTATTATGACCCTAGGTGTCTAGAGTATCATCTAGTAATCTAGCCACGTTTTGTGTCCCATTGTGAGGATTCTGGCCTTTATTCTCGAAAGCATCCCGTGATGCCATTTAGTTAGTAGGTAATCTACTTCTGGGTTTTGAACCCGAGATTCACCCCACTTACCTCATGTTGATAGTGTTTGCTAGTTCCTTTAGGAAATTAGTAACCTTTGCATTAGTCCTCGAGGTTCGTGGTATTTTCTTCTTCCAAATACTATGAACCACTTATGGCAGAAGTTTGTTGAACCAAAAGATCACAACAAGAGTGCTCTCGAAGAGTTCTCCATGTTATATTGTGACTCTTCCAGTTCTACCTTTTTGCATGGGTTATCTGGAAGAAACATGTTGAACTTGGTTCGACATACTAATCTATGCATCCACAACTCAGAAAATCATATGTTCCTTTGAGTTGTTCTCTTTAGTTGTGTCCTGACCCTCGTCTGTCAATTGATAGTCAAGAGTATGTGTGCATTCGTTCATCGGTGCCTATTATTCTTGTGGTCCGTCAAGCCATTCTATTCTAGAATGACTAGGAGAAACGAACTCCAGTACCTTGTCCATTTCTAGGATTGGGTCAAAGCAGTGTATTCCACAGATCAAAATGCCAATCCAGCTTTTGTTCTGTTCTACCTTGGAGTGTTACCATCTTTATGTCAGGACTGTCATGAGAATTGCACTACCTCTTATGAATTCTTGACGCAGTAATACTTCTTGCCATCATTGTTCATTCCTCGGTTCCCGTGTTATTGTAACCGGAATGCCGACAATTGAATCGTGGTGTGTGAAATCAATACTGCTAGCAACTCCGTTGCTTGGTAGTTAAACGGACAACAACTTCATTATTAGTGTGCTGATTATTGAATCATCATCCTAGGATTCATCGTGCTACCTAGTCCTTATTATGGTGCACTCCTCGATCAATGAGTTAGGATTATTCAGTCCCTTGCTTATTTGATCATATCGTCTTGCCCTGAAAAGCAAGATTGTTCTCGAGCTTAGTAACATATCGGTGGTTCGTGATTTTCCGAATATCTTCTCGGAGGTATCACCAGGTTGTCACCTGACCGCTATGTTGAGTTCGTGATCAAGTTGGTTTCATATAAACCACCCCTTCTCCAAGAATCTGTGTTGCATACCCCTGAGCTAGTTGGTTAAGCTAAACAACAACTTGGAGAGTTGGAAGATAAAAGCTTGTCCGACTTAGCTCATGTTAAGGGATATCTTTTTGTGTGCGTGTGATGAAGAAAGATGATATCTTCATCAATTGATCCTCGAAACCAGTTGTTGGAGCTATCGTCTTGCAAAAACTTTGATTTGAGTGTGGGCTATTCTCAAATCAAATCAGAACCAACGATGTTCGTAATGTTGTCTTACTCGTGGATTTTCCTCGAGCATACACCATTATATCTTTTAGGTCTGACCAATGCTATCACTTGTTCACATAATTATGGAATTCCATCTTCATGGGAATCTTGATGAATTGTTGTTGAGCCCATCGACAACATCCTTGTCTTCTCCATAATTCTGTTGAACATTAAGCTAGTGTTGGAAACTTTTTAAAGCATTTGTTCATGCTAGCTCATGAAGCATATGTTCGGATGTAAGAAGTGACTTCCTCTAGTTCATGTGCATTTGATGCAAGTTGCCGCCGTGGATTCGAGAAAGTCAATGTTGCTTCCTTTGGAATCATCCCAAATCAGTCATGCATACGTGCGAAGTATTCTGTGGTTCGAAGACTTGCAACCTTCATTCTATATGTATTCCTAGCACACCAAGCCACTAATTGATTTGTTCAAGGAGAAGAAGTTCCTTCTTAAGAATCATGACTTATGTTAGGACTTCGCTATCCTCAATGATGATTCCCAACCAGAACTCGGTAGTGTTTTGTTGTAAGACTACTATGTGGTCATGCTTGTCTGGGATGCAAGCGCTCATATACATGCACATACACTCACCCATGAACACACACACGCACACCCACCTCTAAAAGACTGAGCCGACATATCATCTTGAAATTTACGATGTCACCGTAGGCACTTCGTCGTCGATGGGAACATCTCCTCCCACTGAATGCGCATCGCCGGAAATCCTGAAATAATCCAGGAATAAATGCTAGCACCAGGACTTGAACCCTGGTGGGCTGTGGATACCACAGTCCATGTAACCATCCAACCACAGGTTCGTTCGTGGAGTTGACATATGTAGACAGGGCTCAGACAGTCATTGTCAAGGTATCATTACGCTCAGCTGACCGCATGTTGGCACGCCCTGCCGTGAAGGAGCTATTTGGGAATTTTAGTAATGGTATATCACTAGTAGAAAAACGGCCTAATGTGAAGTACATTAGTACCGGTTTGTAACAAAACCGGCACTAATGTATCCATTAGTGCCGGTTCGAACGGCTAGCTGGGCGGAGCTAATTAGTACCGATTCGTGGCAAACCTTTAGTACCGGTTCGTGCCACGAACCGGTACTAAAGAGGTTGTGCCACAAACCGGTACTAGAGGTTTCTAGTTCATTCATTCTGCAGCGCTTTTTTAGTCCCACCTCGCTCCACTAACAGAGTTTTTATCACCTTAAATATGTTACTTCTCAAACTATCACGAGCACTTGGTCTTCATTGAACTCTATGTGTAGGATCTGTGCCCGCAATAGGAATCCTCACCGGTTCTTAAACCAACCGGCTAGGATTCGTATTGACAATTCAGATTCTACACACAAAAAGATCATTGATGATCAATGTATTTTTGATGTATTTCTCTGTAGCAGTAGCGCGTTTTGGCTGAAACGGTACTGATCAATGTATTTTTATGTATATTTTTACATGTTTACATAATCTCTTTCGAAGTATCAGGATTTCAGACGAAAACTCATCTGTTACAAAGGCATTTCATTTAGTACAGGTTCTAAGGCTGGGGCTCCACGAGCACCTTTATTACCGGTTCGTGGCATGAACCGGTACTAGAGTTCTTTTGTTGATTCTTTCTGCAGCTGTTTTTAGTCCCACCTCGCCAAGCGAGAGGCACTCGCAACGGTTTATAAGCCCTGACTGCAGAGACGATGAAGGAGAGGCGCAATGCTCACATCACTACCAGAAACTGAAATTTTTCTGTGAGCCCAAAACCGACAGGAAAATAGTGTGAACCGACAGGGAAAGTATTTCCTGACGGCCACCCGTCAGGGTTAGCCGTCAGGGGTAGCTTGACAGGGAAAATAAACTATGCCTGTCGGTCAACCGACAGGAACTATATTCCTGTCGGGTTTTCACATTTTCCTGACAGGTTTGGCCCTACAGGGTTATATAGTATATCCCTGTCATACATAACCGTCAGGGAAAAAAGAAACCCAATAAACAAAAAAATATTTATGGTTTTATACATAGCTATTCCATAACTCAGAATATTTAGAACATAGAAACATCACTATCAATTGTTTGCATCAACCAGAGATAGAAATTCACATGTCTTCGGATACAGTTCCATAGAAGTTAGATACATGAATCGAAGGTAAATGAAAACAGAGGTGCAACATCTAAAGCCACACAAGTGCATTAACTAAATATACACAAGAGACCTCATTTTCTACAATCTTTTGTTGCAGCTTAAGTTGCAAGCTTCTCTTCAAGGTTACCCTGCAGTGGACATATAATTGAACTTGTAAGAATGTGCAAGTATCAACAGTTTGCAACAAAAAGGTAACGAGAAACAGGAACAATATCTATAAGGTATAATAAGCATAATCTATTTGGTATCTCAGTTTCTCGCAATAACATTGGCATATATACCCAACTTGTTTTTCTCTCAGCAAAGTTACCCACTTCTACAGCTTATAGAATAATAATGGGGTAATTTTTTCTACCACCGTATCTCAGATTTTATACAAATCATGCGACTGACAAAATCCACTTAAATGACAATCTAAGCACATGCTACTGGATTAGTTTGGCAGAATTATCAGCTAACTTCATGAGCAGATAAGTCATTAGAGACTTCTTGCAAGAAATCACACTACCAATGTCAATACTCTTAAGTCTATCCATTTCAAATGTTCAAGAAAAATAGGCAGACTCATCATCATCTCCTTAAGAATAAAAAAATCCAAAACATTATGCAATTATTCGATAAAGTAACAGCATGGGAACTGTACATCATGGTGAGACAAGAAAAGACCACAAAGCAATAGAAAGAGGTTGTGTTCAGACTAAACGAACATAGCAACTACTGGGTCAATAATGTTGGTCTCATGATCTTGAGCACACTGGACATAACATGATATGTTTTCAATAATCGCGAGAAAACTTGACTGACAATTATTCCTGATAAAACTTCGTGGATGATGGTGAAAGCAAAAGTAAAAAATACCTTGATTAGAGGCTCTTTCATCTCTCATAGATCCCCAATCTTGAAGTTTGCTCCTAATAAGAATGAATTGCAAACTAGAAAGATAAGACCTCAATAATGTGTTGACCAATATTTAGTTTCTAGGTTCATGTGCATAGAACAACAAAATATGAAAGAGACTAAAATAAGAAGGTATGGACAAACAAGTTAGAGAGCAGGCTGTTACTGTACTGGATAGTAAGACAATCAAAAAATAATAAGGAAATAGAATGAAACACTACTAGGGAAAGCGTTGACCCAAACAGAGTATAGTTGCTACTTGATGCTTCAGTAAATTAGTACAGAAGTTCAGAACAACAATGTAAGGAGTGACATCCATTCATCTAAGCAATGTACTGATAATTTTCAGAGCAATGCAATATCTACGGGTCATCACACCCAGACACTTGCATCCACCTTGTACAACTAAGAGCTACAATCAACTAGTTCCAGCAATGTACAAATATACTATTCTAATTGATTTTGTGCAACTCGGCAAGATTGCGCACCTTCTCTAGCAGGAACAACCAATTGTGTGCTTGCACTGCAATTGTTCAATCTTTAATATAAGAAATAAAACAAAATACAACTTAAGGGAGAAGGAAGAACACAGTGAGCTCAAATATGAGGAATACACAAGAACTGTTAAGTACTAGATAGTAAGACAATAGGAAATTCCAAGAAGCAAGTAGTAAAAGGAGTAACTAAATTAAGATGACATATAGTATGGCCTATGATAGGAGCCCCTGAATATATCTTTGTCTTGTTAATTGTTATAACAGAGCATTCATATCTTGAGCATAGCTGCTGGTAATAGGCCTTTCCTGGTACAGTTTCATTGTCAGTACTCTGAAATATAATGTCTAGGTGCATTTCAGATGTTCTTGAGCACGCTGAAGATAGCATGATCTTGCAAGATAGAAAACTTGAATCAAAATTAACCAATACATGAATTTGGAGACATGTAGGAAAATAACAGTATGTACCATACCATGTCAAGGGCAGAGGATATTACACCTCTCTTTTAGTTGGATCATGAACCTTAAATCCTACTCCTGATCTGGATGAACTGTAACTAGGAAAAGGATATCTCAAATGGGTGTTCATAAGTATCAAAGTGGGGAATGACACATACTATTTGGAAGAAAAATATGAGACTATTTCTTGCCATCTAGTGAATCTCAACTTCTTGCACTGATGAAGCTCCTCGTATTTCCAATGCAGCAGCTCAGTGCTTCCTGAATGTCAGCATATTAAAAGCAGGTAAAATAAAAATGCATGGACAGAAAAAATAGAGATTGAATTATTATGGTGTTGTGCAGTAAGTCAATGAAAAAATCCCACTAAAATAGAAAGAAAATTATCATTTAGGCTGAAACAACATTACACGCAAAATTATGGATACGTATAGTTGCATCCAACCCATTCATACTTAAAGTTTGAGAACTAATTGGAACTCCCCAAGTATCCCACCCTCATAGTAAAATTTCAGATCCGTGGATACATACTATTGCCTCCAAACTAATTTAAGTAATAATAAGGCAGCAATAAATGGTTGCAATTTCCTCAAAGACATAGATGAAATCTAGAACGAGATTTGAGATCCAAGGAGCTGCAGCAGTTTTGGGGATTATTATGCATCCAAACCACAGTTCTATAGATCAGATCTGAGGCCGGATTTGGGGATTCCTAGAGCTGCACCAGATTTGGGGATCCGGAGATGCCACAACCAGGAAACATCCGAGTTTTGAGATTTAGGTCACGTACCTCCATGACGCCGGTGAACTGCTTGAGTTGGGGTGGATTCTCAACGGTGGCGTGGTCGGAGCAGGGCCGTAGTGGAGGAGCAGGCCAAGCCTTGGCGTCGTAGGGTGATGTCCAGAACGGAGATGGGACGACGCCGTGTCCCAATAGAGGAGCCATGGATGGTGGTGGTCGGCGGGTACAGATCCATATGAGAGAGCAAGTTGAGGCGCTCGGGTGACCTTGGAAGGCACTGGGATGGTGGTCGGAGGCCTCGAAGGCAGGGAGGGATTGGGTGGCGCAGAAGGAAGGGATATGGAGATTTGGGGGGATTGGATTTGGGCGTGCCGCCATGCCCTGCGCGAAAAGAGGGCTCCATGGCGGGGCGTAGTTTCCAGATGCGCGGGGCTGAAAATTCGCCGCGCCCTAGTGTATCGCGAGTGGGCCGAATATTGTATTCCTGTCGGTACTTAGTCAGCCCACAGGAATATTGGACATATCGCTGGCATGCAGGGGCCGGCCGACAGCCCAATTGTTTTTTCTGTGGGCTAGTTGCGGGCCCGACGGGAAAATCAGTCGACCCACAGAAATATTACGGTTTCTGGTAGTGCATGCACGTTGCTTAGCTTCAGGCCTTGAAATGGTGTAGACTGCATGAAGGTATGTGTAGTTTCTCAAGGCAACGTGCAGGTGAGCATCGCGCCTCTCTTTTATTTTTTAATAACTTATTACAACTCTGGACTTTTTTTGCGTTCGGTATGCACGATTCAAGGCCACGTCATCAACTTTCAACCATTTCTGACATCATTTGCTATTTTTGATACATTTACTGATTTGTTTTGAGCTAAATGACCCCGAAATTGAAAAGCACTACAAATGAACTCTTAAAAAGGTTGAAATTTTGCATGGTATCATCATTTCACCCACAATGTGCAAAAAAATAGAGATGGTTACGGCAAAAACTGGATGCACTTCATGTACAAACTGAACACTCTCTTTCGAAGTATCAGGGTTTCGGACGAAAACTCATCTGTTACAAAGGCATTTCATTATTTTAATAACTTATTACAACTCCGGACTTTTTTGCGTTCAGTATACACGATTCAAGGGCACGCCATCAACTTTCAACCCTTTCTGACATAATTTGATATTTTTGATGCATTTACTGATTTGTTTGGAGCTAAATGATCTTGAAATTGAAAAGCAGTACAAATGAACTCTTAAAAGGTTGAAATTTGGCATGGTATCACCATTTCACCCATATGACACGTGCAAAAAAGTAGAGATGGTTACGACAAAAACTGGATGCACTTCGTGTACAAACTGGACACTCTCTTTCGAAGTATCAGGGTTTTGAACGAAAACTCATCTGTTACAAAGGCACTTCTTTATTTTAATAACTTATTACAACTCCGGACTTTTTTTGTGTTCGGTATGCATGATTCAAGGCTACATCATCAACTTTCAACCCTTTCTGACATAATTTGATATTTTTGATGCATTTACTGATTCGTTTTGAGCTAAATGACCCTGAAATTGAAAAACACTATAAATGAACTCCTAAAAGGTTGAAATTTGGCATGGTATCATCATTTCAACCACATGGCATGTGCAAAAAAGTAGAGATGGTTACGGCAAAACTGGATGCACTTCGTGTACAAACTGGACACTCTCTTTCGAAGTATTAGAGTTTATAAGCCCTGAGTAGTAGGGGTTTATAAGCCCTGAGTGCAGAGACGAGGAACGATGATGAAGGAGAGGCGCAATGCTCACCTGTAAAGATGATGAAGGAGAGGCGCAATTCTTTGTGCGTTCAGTATGCACCATTCAAAGCTAGACTTCTCATGGCGACCCCCACTAGTGCACGCGTCACTCTTTTTCTCTGCTCCGTCTCACCTATACTGGTCTATAATTTTGTGCGTTCAGTATGCACCACTCAAAGCCACGTCATCAACTTTCAACCCTTTCTGCCTTCATTTGTTATTTTTCATGCATTTAATGATTTGTTTTGAGTAGTAGGGGTTTATAAGCCCTGAGTGCAGAGACGAGGAACGTTGATGAAGGAGAGGCGCAATGCTCACATGTAAAGATGATGAAGGAGAGGCGCAATTCTTTGTGCGTTCAGTATGCACCATTCAAATCTTTCTGATATCATTTGCTGTTTTTAGTGCATTTGGTGATTTGTTTTGAGCTAAATGGCCCTGAAATTGAAAAGCACTACAACTGAACTCTGAAAAGGTTGAAACTTGGCATGGTATCATTATTTCACCCACATTGCATGTGCAAAAGAGTAGAGATGGTTACGGCAAAAACTGGACGCACTTCGTGTACAAACTGGACAATATCTTTCGGAGTATCAAGGTTTCGGACGAGAACTCATCTGTTACACGGGCACTTCATTTTTTAAACTTATTTAAACTCCAAACTTTTTTTCATTCCGTATGCACCATTCAAAGCGACGTCATCAATTTTAAACCCTTTTTGACATTATTTTCTATTTTTGCGTTCCGTATGCACCATTAAACTATTCAAAATTGAAAACTACTGGCACTAACAGAAAGTTTATAATTTTTGGTACCTAAAGCAAAAATATTCACAAAGAAACTAAATACAGCAACAAAAAAGTAATCCGTAATAAATAAAAGAAAATATTATATATATATATATATATATATATATATATATATATATAATATTTGCGCGCTACCCTGTGGGCCTGCTCGGCCTTGGGCGTCGATATGCAGGCCCATAAGGCTAGGCAGGCTCACAGGGCAGCGCGACATAGTTAGGCCCAGAAGCCTACTTTAGAGAGGAGCTCGAAGAAGCAGCCGCGTGTGGGTTTATAAACCAGTGCGGCTGCCCTTCGCTCGGCAAGGTGGGACTAAACTTTGTGCAACGCGGCGCGCCCCTTTAGTGCCGGTTCTAGCTTCAACCGGTACTGAAGGCTGCCCTTTAGGACCGGTTGGAGCCACGAACCGGCACTAAAGGGGGCCGCTTCCCGCCGCTTGGCCTGGCCAAAATTGGCCTTTAGTACCGGTTGTTGGCTCCAACCGGTACTAGAGGCCCCTCCTATATATATAGCACTTGCGAAAAATTCAGTTTCATCTCCCCATCTCCAACCTCTCTTCGCGACATTGTTGCCGCTCCCGTCCCGCGCCCTCGCCCTCGCCCTCGCCGCCCCCGTCCCGCGCCCTCACCCTCGCACATCGCTGTCTCGCCCTTGCCGCCCCTGCCACCCGTTGTCGCCGTCCCCGTCGTCGTCGTCCTCGTCGCCGCTGTCTCGCGCCGCCGCCCCATACGCCGCCGCACGTCGTCGCCGTCCCCGTCGTCGCCGTCTCGCCCCCGCCGCCCGTACGCCGCCGCCCCGTACGCCGCCGCCTCCGCTCGTACACACACAAACACACACAAACACGTACACGCGTCCGTCCACACACACACACACATTTTTTTTACATATTTTCTGTTTTTTGTTTTTTAGATTAATGTATGTCAAATTGTTAATTAGATGATCGAATTAGATGAATTACCTAGATAAGAATGTTAGATTAATGTCGAATGTTAGATGAATTAGATAGAAAAGTTAAATATTAATTTCAATTATTAGATGAATTAACTAGATATTAATGACAATTGAATTAATAGAACTACTTTATTTTTAGTAAATGCTTAGTTGAACTAGTTGAATTAATAGAACTAGTTTATTTTTATTAAGAAATTTAGGTATATGAGATTTGATGATCTAATTAAAATATTACTATATAGAACTAGCTACTTTATATATTTTAGTAAGAAAATTAATAGAACTAGTTTACTTTTAGTAAATGCTTAGTTGAATTAGTTGAAGAACTAGTTTATTTAGTTGAATTAATAGAACTAGTAAGTGTTTAATGTTTCACCTATATGAACATAGGAAATGTCGTCTGACGATGATTTTTTTTATTATGTGCGAATACTGTGAAGATCAGCGCGGCCTGTGCGACAGAAATTTCCTTGTTGATGATACGCACTTCAGCATCAAGTTGGATGAGACCTTCGAAGTGGATACAGTAAGTCACAACGACAAGTCTTTTTTCATAATTAAGTATGACTTATGTGGATAAGATAGGTTTTAAATTTTAAATTTTCTTGAACCTATACAAGTCATTTGCTTGAACTTATAATTTTAAATTTTCACTATTCTGCTAGCACATCCCCTGCCATGCAAGAATTTTTGTCTTGGATAAGAGAGGTTTCGGTGCTATGGAAACTATGGAGGTAAAGATAGTTTACTTGAAGACCGAGCATGGTTATACCTTCAACGTCAAATTATACAATGCAGACACCTACACCTATTTTGAATGCAAAAACTTGGCAGGCACTATGCAAGCCTTATGCATTTGAGCCTGATATGTTTATCACCTTTGATATTCGTCCTGAAGATGATATTGAAGGTAATAGAGACATTTGGGTCGATGTGTAGACGCCTCCGGTTCTACTATTATGTGAGTTTCTCAACCATATTTAAGTCTTTGATATTGTTTTTTCAAAAATAGTTGACAACTAATTTCTATTGACAGCTTATTTCCATTCAAGCAAACATGTCCGATGCTTAGTAGACAGGACTTGGGGCTGAACTAAACTGCGAGGAGATAAGTCATTGTGTTTCATGGCTTGAGGATCTTGATGCTATCAAGACAAATTATTTTCCTGAATTTGAAAATCTTAGTACTCAAAACGTGCGACCAATAGTGATCGTATTAAACTATGGTCACATCTATTTAGGAAAGATGGTAAGATTTTTACTATTTGTCCTCAGTGCATTTTTGCATACATTATTTTTCAAGCTAAACTTCATTGCTAAGTAATGTTACTATACGATGTTCTTCAACAGGGACTCCCGATGACAGTTGTGCCTCAATGGATCGGTACTATAGGTCGCATGTCAATGGTTAGCTTACGACAAAGATATCCTACAATCCACATGAGTGCATTCAGAATTTCGAAAAGCGAGGAATGCTTAATAGTGAAAGATTGGAGCAAAATCGTTAACGATCACAGAGAAGTACTACGGGCAGCAATCAGAAGCGCAGCCCACGATTAGGAGACAGGTTCATCTGCATGCTCCAATATGATGAACCAGGAGAGCTATACATGTTCTATGCTATTTTACCTCGGAGAGAGCAGCAGGAATGATTATCGCTAGCTAGGTCATGCTCTTAGTACTTGTCCTCTCATGTCTGTGTTCTTCGTCCTGAACTTAATCTCAAAGAGTGATTTGCTTTTGTGGTCTTATGAACGCTTATAATCTCATGACCATGTTGAACTAGATGATATCTTTGCTTCTGGTACAAGTGAATGTTTCTTCTTTAAGCTAGTGTTGGTGGTGATTAGATAGCAGTAATGACTATGATGATTAAATAGTGGTAATGACGACTATGATGATTTTTAGCTAGCTAGCTAGTATACTGTTGTTGGTGATGATATGATGCAAGAGTACTTTTATATTAATATGATAATGATGATGAGTTATTGTATCATTTATGAAAGAAACCGCAGATTAGTTTCAACTGGATGGATCCTAGCTAACTGATCAAGTAATATGGATATAGCATATACTTGATCACTTAGCTAGCTAGGATCCATGCATCCAGTCGAAACTAACCTGCGGTACTTTCACCTAATGATTTAACAACTCATTATAATGTAAAAACAATCTATAAATTAAACCGAAAACACAAAATTAAAGGAAAAATAAAAAATAAAAGCAAAACCGCCCGAAACATTTAGTACCGGTTGGTGTTACCAACCGGTACTAATGGTCTCCCCGCACCCGGGCCTGGCTCGTGCCACGTGGTGGCACTTTAGTGCCGGTTCGTGTCGAACCGGTACTAAAGGGTGGGGGGCTTTAGTCCCCACCCTTTAGTACCGATTGTAGAACCGGCACTAAAGGCCCTTACGAACCGGTGCTAAATCTCAGTTCTGCACTAGTGTATAATAATTTTCCCTATAGAACTGGCTACTTTTCCTAAAGTGAAGTAGGTGTATATGTGTGCGCATAAACATGCTTAGTAATGCATTTGCATAGTTGGAACTTGTGTACTAAGATTTCCAAACAAATTACACATTGTTCACCTTGAAACTAAGATTTTATATATATACTGCCAAATCATTAAATATCTCCCCATTTTGTCATACATGCGACTTGTATCTGGCAGTCCCTGAACAAACTACACACATACGCAAAATCAAGTATGATGTTGATATGTCATCTGTTTTCTTAATCTTTACAACACATTATATTGTTGTTAGTGTAGAAAATATAGAACCTACAATATTCGTTGTATTTATTTGACCGTTTGTGTAGGGTACATACGGAGTATAACATGGTAAAAAGATTGGAGTACAAAAATTCATTGTTTGTATAAATCAAATCTACCTCTATATCTCCTAATCCCTCACTAACACGTTTATACTTCTAAAATTTTCCCTCAGTCATAGTTGGTGTAGCTGCAATTGCCGGAGGCACAAAAATTTGTGCGACGTGTATGACGTAGCTGCAATTGTGTAGCCGAGCACCTGAAGAGGTACCGTCATGGGCGATATTGTGCACCTTCAGAGGTACCGCCGCGGTCGTCTTGCGGATGTTAGAGGACGCGGTTGTAGGCAGGTGCGGAGCCAGGATTTGAACATAGGAGGGGCGAAAAGACAAAATGATCAAGGAACACACAAAACATCACAATATATCGAGTGTCAATATAGCATTGAATTTGGAGTTTGCTAACCATATGTACATCTTACACTAGTAGAAAAGAGGGCTTTGGTTTAGGCTGGGTCAGCTCATTAGTCCCGGTTCAGTCCAGAACCGGCACCCATGGGGGCATTTGTCCCGGTTCGTGAGCCCAGGGGGTCGGCCGGGCCACGTGGGCCATTGATCCCGGTTCGTCTGGACCTTCTGGTCCCGGTTGGTGGACGAACCGGGACCAATGGGCCTGGCTCCTGGCCCACCACCATTGGTCCCGGTTGGTGGCTTGAACCGGGACAACAGGCTGCCCTTTAGTCCCAGTTCGTGCCACGAACCGGGACCATTGAGGTGCCTATATATACCCCTCATCCGCGAGCAGAGCACTCCGCTGCTTTGTTTTTCTCTGGCCGGGGAGGGGAGGGCTTTGTGGTGCTCTAGCTCACCTCCTATGCACATGAGGTGTTCGATGAAATGCCCGAGCCACACTAGTTAAGCTTTCTCCTCTCAAAGCACGACCTCCGAACTCTATTTTTCCCGAGATTTGTCTAGGTTTATATTAGCGGCCCGTCATGCCCCGTCCCCATCTTCACTGTCGTCGATCGCCCGCGCCGATCTCGTCGCTGGCACCACCGTGGTGAGCCTCTTGTTGTTATGTTCTTTCTGAAATAAAAAAATTTCTTGCTTTAGATAGATACTTGTCTAAGTTTCTTACTATTTTATTGCTTGTTATTATATAGTGCGATGGTTTTGGTATCTGCCCCCGTCGGCCCTCGTCCTATCTATGATTCGGATGTGGTATGTATTATCTTTATAACTATTGTTTCATTTATTGTTTATGAAAATTATGCCGACCAACGTGACATAGATTTTATTTATCTAGGAGGTATGTGAACCGGAAATTCCAACCGACCCTATTGTCGAGTGGTTAAATTTAGTTGAAGAAGAAAACAATTTCTTGAAGAAAAAAATAAAAAAAATTGAGGAGGAGAAGATGATATTGGAGTTGCATGTTGCGGATGTCGTCGATGATCACAAGATCAAGATGGATGCAATGCACTTGAAGATTAGAAAGATTAGAAAATATGCCATTCATACCAAGGCTTGGTATCATTATGCAATTGGATCAGTTGTTACCTTGATTGCGATTATGATCGCATTTGTTTTCGCATTGAAATGTGTTACATAGTTTCAATGTATGGTTTAATTAATTAGATGCTCTGGAGAGCTATATGTTGTTAGATGAGAACTATGCATGTACTTTGGTTTTAATGTGATTATGAACTTCTATTAATTTGGTCACTTATTTATCTATTCATGATGTTCTGTAATGGTTTTTGACACACTTAATTATATATATGATGCACGAAGATGAACCGGCAATGGATGTACGGTGACAGACACACCTCGGAGTACATTAAGGGCGTGCATGAGTTTCTCGAAGCGGCTGAGGCAAACAAGCAGAATGGTTTTATGTGTTGTCCATGCATTAAATGTGGGAATACGATGTCTTACTCTGACCGGAAAATCCTTCACACCCACCTACTTTACAAGGGTTTAATGCCACACTATATTATTTGGACAAGGCACAGAGAAATAGGGGTTATGATGGAAGACGGCAAAGAAGAAGAGTACGATGACAACCATGTGCCCCCTGAATACGGTGATGCTGCAATGGGGGAAGCTGCTGAAGATCAAGAGGAACCAAATGATGTGCCCAATGATGCTGCAACGGGGGAAACTGCTGAAGATCAAGAGGAACCAGATGATGTGCCCAATGATGCTGCAACGGGGGAAGCTACTGAAGATCAAGAGGAACCAGACGGTGTTGCCGATGATGATGATCTCCGTCGGGTCATTGTCGATGCAAGGACGCAATGCGAAAGTCAAAAGGAGAAGCTGAAGTTCGATCACATGTTAGAGGATCACAAAAAAGGGTTGTACCCCAATTGCGAAGATGGCAACACAAAGCTCGGTACCGTACTAGAATTGCTGCAGTGGAAGGCAGAGAATGCTGTGCCTGACAAAGGATTTGAGAAGCTACTGAAAATATTGAAGAAGAAGCTTCCAAAGAATAACGAATTGCCTGACAGTACATACGCAACAAAGAAGGTCGTATGCCCTCTAGGATTGGAGGTGCAGAAGATACATGCATGCCCTAGTGACTGCATCCTCTACCGCGGTGCGTACAAGGATCTGAACGCATGCTCGGTATGCGGTGCATTACGGTATAAGATAAGACGAGATGACCTTGGTGATGTTGACGGCGAGCCCCCCAGGAAGAGGGTTCCTGCGAAGGTGATGTGGTATGCTCCTATAATACCACGATTGAAACATCTATTCAGAAACGGAGAGCATGCCAAGTTGATGCGATGGCACAGTGAGGACCGTAAGAAAGACGGAAAGTTGAGAGCACCCGCTAACGGGTCGCAGTGGAGAAAAATCAAGAGAAAGTACTAGGATGAGTTTGCAAGTGACCCAAGGAACGTATGGTTTGCTTTAAGCGCGGATGGCATTAATCCTTTCGGGAAGCAGAGCAGCAATAACTGCACCTGGCCCGTGACTCTATGTATGTATAACCTTCCTCTCGGGATGTGCATGAAGCGGAAGTTCATTATGATGCCAGTTCTCATCCAAGGCGCTAAGCAACCCGGCAATGACATTGATGTGTACCTAAGGCCATTAGTTGAAGAACTTTTACAGCTGTGGAATGGAAACGGCGTACGTACGTGGGATGAGCACAAATAGGAGGAATTTGACCTAAAGGCGTTGCTGTTCGTGACCATCAACGATTGGCCCGCTCTCAGTAACCTTTCAGGACAGACAAACAAGGGATACCATGCATGCACGCACTGCTTAGATGACACTGAAAGTATATACCTGGACAAATGTAGGAAGAATGTGTACCTGGGCCATCGTCGATTTCTTCCGACCAACCATGAATGTCGAAAGAAAGGCAAGCATTTCAAAGGCGAGGCAGATCACCGGAAGAAGCCCGCCATGCGTACCGGTGATCACGTACTTGCTATGGTTAATGATTTACACGTATTCTTTGGAAAGAGTCCCGGCAAACTAGCTGTTCCGAATGACGCTGAGGGACACGCACCCATGTGGAAGAAGAAATCTATATTTTTGGACCTACCCTACTGGAAAGACCTAGAGGTCCACTCTTCATGCACGTGACAAAGAACCTTTGCGTGAACCTACTAGGATTCTTGGGCTTGTATTGGAAAACAAAAGATACACCTGAGGCACAGGAGGACCTGCAACGTTTGCACGGAAAAGACGGCATGCCTCCAAAGCAGTATGAAGATCCTGCCAGCTATGCTCTTACGAAAGAAGAGAAAGAAATCTTCTTTGAATGCCTGCTCAGTATGAAGGTCCCGACTGGCTTCTCGTCGAATATAAAGGGAATAATAAATATGCCAGAGAAAAAGTTCCAGAACCTAAAGTCTCATGACTGCCACGTGATTATGATGCACCTGCTTCCGGTTGCATTGAGGGGGCTTCTATCGGAAAATGTCCGATTAGCCATTGTGAAGCTATGTGCATTCCTCAATGCAATATCTCAGAAGGTGATCGATCCAGAAATCGTACCAAGGCTAAGGAGTGATGTGGTGCAATGTCTTGTCAGTTTCGAGTTGGTGTTCTCACCATCCTTCTTCAATATCATGACGCACGTCCTAGTTCATCTAGTCGACGAGATTGTCATTCTGGAGCCCGTATTTCTACACAATATGTTCCCCTTTGAGAGGTTCATGGGAGTCCTAAAGAAATATGTCTGTAACCGTGCTAGGCCAGAAGGAAGCATCTCCATGGGCCATCAAACAGAGGATGTCATTGGGTTTTGTGTTGACTTCATTCCTGGCCTTAAGAAGATAGGTCTCCCAAAATTGTGGTATGAGGGGAGACTGACTAGAAAAGGCACGCTTGGAGGGGACTCAATAATATGCAGGGATGGATATTCTTTGTCTCAAGCAGACTACACAGTTCTACAGAACTCTACCTTGGTGACCCCGTATGTCGATGAACACAAGAACAGTCTGCGCTCCAAACACCCAGAGCAGTGCGACGACTGGATTACATGTGAACACATCAGGACTTTCAGCAGTTGGTTGGAAACACGTCTCAAAGGTGACAACACTATTTGTGATGAGTTGTACTTGTTGTCTAGGGGACCATCTTTGACTGTATTGATTTACAAAGGATACGAGATAAATGGGAATACATTTTACACGATTGAACAAGATCAAAAGAGCACCAACCAAAACAGCGGTGTCCGCTTTGATGCAGCAACCGAGAGGGGAAAGGACACATATTATGGTTACATAGTGGACATATGGGAACTTGACTACAGACATGATTTTAAGGTCCCTTTGTTTAAGTGCAAATGGGTCAATCTGTCAGGAGCCGGGTACAAGTAGACCCACAGTACGGAATGACAACAGTGGATCTGAAAAATCTTGGGTACACTGACGAACCCTTCGTCCTAGCCAATGATGTGGCATAGGTTATCTATGTGAAGGACATGTCTACCAAACCGAGAAAAATAATAGATAAGGAAGCGAATACATCATACGATGAGCCAAAGCGCCACATAGTTATTTCAGGAAAAAGGGACATCGTGGGAGTGGAGGGTAAGACAGACATGACTGAAGATTATGAAAAGTTTCATGAAATTCCTCCCTTCAAAGTCAAGTCTAACCCAAGCATCTTGATAAATGATGAAGATTATCCATGGTTACGGCGCAATAAGCAAATGACACAAGTGAAGAAAAAGTGAAGACTTTCTCCTGCAACTATTATGATGATACCATGCCAACTTTGTAACAGACGAGTATGATACCATTGTCCGTTTTGTACATGCACATGCTATGTGGTTGAAATTATGATACCATGCCAACTTTCAACTTTTTCAGAATTCATTTGAAATGCTTTAATGTCTTATGGTTCGGCCCTCGTAATACCATTAATCCCGGTTCGCTCCTTGTCAACTATGTTCTCACCAAGAACACTTAAGAGGGCAGCCACGTGGGCCATTGGTCCCGGTTCGTCTGGACCTTTTGGTCCCGGTTCCACGCACGAACTGGGACCAATGCGCCTCACCCCTGGCCCATGACCATTAGTCCCGGTTTGTGCCACAAACCGGGACTAAAGGGTTGGTCCTCGTTGCGGTACGGTCAGAGTTTAGTCCCACCTCGCCAACCGAAGGGCGCTCATACCGGTTTATAAGCCCCTCCCTCTCTGCCTTCTTGAGCTCCTCTCAAAGTGAAAATAGATGCCCTTATACTGGCAATTTGACCTAAACTCATACTGAATTTCTCTGAAATTCAGTGAAATTTATTATGAATTTAGGTTGAATTCTTTCTATAGGCGCATCTATGCTCATTTTTTAGTAAAGTTAATCACAAACTTGTGATTCACACAAATTTCAAAGAATTCAAATATTAACTATTTAAATTTGAAAACTAATGGAACTAATAGAAAGTTAATAATTTTTCTAAAACTAATGGCACTAACAGAAAGTTTATAATTTTGCTGACCTAAAAGCAAAAAGAATTAAAAAATAAAGCAAAAAACAAAACAAAAAAACTGGAAAAAAATATTTTTATAGTAAAGTTAATCACAAACTTGTGATTCACACAAATTTCAAAGAATTCAAATTTGAAAACTAATGGCAATAACAGAAAGTTTATAATTTTTCGAAAACTAATGGCACTAACAGAAAGTTTATAATTTTTCTGACCTAAAAGCAAAAAGAAATAAAAAATAAAGCAAAAAACAAAAGAAAATAAATAATGCAAAAAACAAAACAAATAAAATAAAAAAAACTATTTTTATAGTAAAGTTAACCACAAACTTGTGATTCACACAAATTTCAAAGAATTCAAATTTTAACTATTCAAATTTGAAAACTAATGGCACTAACAGAAAGTTTATAATTTTTCTGACCTAAAATCAAAAAAGAATTAAAAAATAAAGCAAAAACAAAAGAAAATAAATAATGCAAAAAACAAAAAAACTGGAAAAAAATAAAAAAAAACTTCCACCTATTGGGCCACGACGGCCTGAATACGACTAGAAACCCAACCTGGGCCAGGATTCAGGCCCGCAGAAGGCCCAATAGGCCCATAGACACCATAGTGTGACATTAGGCCCGTAAGCCTGCATTTGAGAGGAGCTCGTGAGGGCAGCCGCAGTGGGGCTTATAAACCACTCTGAGCCCCTCTCAACTAGCGAGGTGGGACTAAACTTTTGGCCGCGGGCAGCGCAAGGCCTTTGGTCCCGGTTGGTGGCACCAACCTGTACTAAAGGTGGGCTTTAGTCCCGGTTGGTGGCATCAACCGGGACCAATGCCCCCCTTTCGTCCCGGTTGGTGCCACCAACCGGGACCAAAGGTCTCAGTTTCCCGCCTTTGGGCTGCTGAAAAGAGACCTTTGGTCCCTGTTGGTGGCACCAACCGGGACGAAAGGGGGGCATTGGTCCCGGTTGATGCCACGAACCGGGACCAATGCTTTCAATATATAAGAAAATACTTGGCATTTTTCAGATTCATCTCTTCAGTTGCCCCGCGCCGACGACGCCGCCAGGCTGCCCGAGCTCGCCTCGTCGATGCCGTCGCCGCCCTCTGCTGCCTCGTCAACGTGCAGCCGACCCTACCCCGAGCACGCCGCCGGCGGCCCGCCCCGACCGCGCCGCGCGCCCCTGCCCCGACCACGTCATCGTCGCCCAGCTGCCCCGACCACGCTGGCCGCGCGCCTGAGGTCGCCGCTGCCTCGACCACGCCGGCCGCGCGCCTGAGCTGGCCTCTGCCCCGACCACGCCGGCCGCGCGCCTGAGCTCGCCCTGCCCCGACCACGCCGCCGTCGCCTCTGCCCCTGCCCCGACCACGCCGATGTCGCCTCTACCCCGACGCGCGTCGTGCCTCTGCCCCTACCCCGACCATGCCGCACCTCTCCTTTGGTCAGGCCGGCCGGCACCGCCCCCTTCCTCCCTTTTTTTCCACATATATATGATGTTTTTCCTGATTATATGTATATGTGTGAGTATATGTATGTGTGTATATCTGTTTATATGTCCTTTTAAAAAAATGTTTTTTGCATTTTTATAAAAATGTATATATGTATGTATATGTTCTTTGTGTATATATATGTTCACGTATGCAAAAGATAGATTTTTAGAAAAGTTAGCATTTTTTTCTGTTCATAGATTTTTTGGTGATATTAATTATTGTAGAATATGCAAATGTTTGTATATTCATATGAACAATGCATTAGGCAAAACCTTTACTTTTTTCTAAATTTTCTATTTGAACATTTTTTTTAAAACAAGCAATACTACTTCATGTATTTTGTCAGAATTTTCTATCGTGCATAGACCTATTTCTGACCACGGGAGCACCCCCACCCCCCTATTGTTGCAAAAGTTGCTAAGTGATATTAAGAAGGAAGAAGAAGAAAAAGAATGAGAGGAAAAAGGAAAATAAGAAGAGGAAGAAAGGAGAAGAAGAGGAGAGGAAGAAGAGGAGAGGAAGAAGAGGAGAAATAAATAAGAAGAAGAAAAAAGAAGAAAAAGAAGAGGAGAAGAAGAAAAAATAGAATATTCTATTTTCTCTTCTTCTCCTCTATACCTTTCTTCTTATCCTCTTTTTTTCTTTTTTTTTCTTCAATCTTCTCCTCTATTCCTTTCTTCTTCTCCTCTTTTTATTTGTTCTTCGTCTTCTTATTTTTTTTATCGGATATGTCGTTGTCGATATACCCCGTGTCCCAATAATTTCAACACGAGGGGGGGGGGGGGTTGACCTACCCCCCTCCCCGATAACATTATTTTCCCATGTATGTATGTCGTCGTTGTCGATATAACCCCCTCCCGGATAACTTCGACCGTGATAACTTATATCACGGGAGCACCCCCCGGCCCTCTCGCTCGACCAAAACTCTCGAGGACACCTAAACCCTAGAAAAAAATGATGCCGGTCTCCTACCCCTCCCGCTGCGCCCCTACCCTTGAAGCGTTGCTGAGGCCACCCCAAACCCGGAATAAGCTCGGTCTACATTTGCCACTAATATATCCACCTGCTGTCATGTTTGTGTAATAACTGCCATGTTGTAATATTTGCAGAAACAATGGAGCACATACGAGACGAGGATGCAGAAGAGGTGTTGGGGGACATAATCTTAGCCAGAGGTGATATCTTGTCGTATCTTAACTACAATGATGGTCTGACCGAACTGAGTCCGGCCAGGTATATATATTAGTTAAGCCTGTGCTGACTAGCTAATTGATGCATTCATTGTTTTGGTATATGTGCACATATTAATTAACCCTCGTCTTTCTTCTTTTTTCTAGCCCTCCGGATCGAGCACAACTTCGGTAAAGAGACGAGGCTCGAAGAAAAAGTTGCGCTTGGATGAAAGGTTTGAGATCACAGCAATCGCGCGCGACGGCCAACCGATTGAACCCATCTGGACACAGGAAGCATTTGCTGCTCAGTGCGGGGTTCTTGTTAGGGACAAGATCCCGATCAGCATCCACCAATGGTATAAGCCTAAGAACGAAGACCCTGAGGTGTCTTATGTCAATGATATTCATAAATATGATCTTCGGACTGAGCTGCAGGCAAATTTCACCCTACCGCCAGAGGAGGATCCGGAGAAGCCAGTTAAAGAGCAATTAATCAAATCTCATGCTCTTAAGAAGATGGCAGACCTATTCAGGATGTGGAAGAATGAGCTGAAAAGGTTTGTCGACAAAGAAGAGACACTAGAATTCATCGGCAAATATGAGAAGAGCAGAGATCACTGTCCCGCATTTGTGGCCCACAAGACATCGAAAAAGAGTAAGAAGATGTCGGTGACAAACAAGCAAAATGCTGCAAAGAAGAAGCTTCACCTTCGCACGGGGTCAGATGGCAACCTCAAAGCCCGGCCTAAGTGGGCCAAGGCCGAGAATGATCTGCTTGATAAAGGGATCGAACCAGAGACAATGAACTGGCCAGACCGTTGCCAGACTTGGTTCTTCGGGGCTAGCAGAACCTTGGACCATGTATCAGGGAAGTGCCTTTGGACGGACGAGCAAATGAAAATACCAGTCAAGAGGCTTCAGCACTATATCGATGCAGCGCAGGAAGGGACGTTCGTTCCAGACAGAGAGAACGACGAGCTCACAATGGCCCTCGGGAATCCTGAGCACCCTGGACGAACACGAGGCATGCCAGGCTCCGTTCCATGGAAGGCTGGGTTTCCGGACGCAGGCGGTTACAAATGCCAGGAGAGGAGGAAGAAAGTGCAGCAGACCCAACTGCAGGCGCTGCACGCAAGGGTACAAGCGATAGAGGAACGAGAAGCAAATCGCAGCAAACGAACTGCCGAAGCTTCCCCCAAGCTACCCCGCCATCTCAACGGAGAAGCAGCGTGGCTTCCACCGAGCTGCTTCAGCCGGAGCATGTCTTGACGGCTCCTGCTAGCTACCCCGTGGATGCTATCACGGAGTCTCAAAATTGCCACCTTATGACGCAATGGCAGAACTTAAAAGTCAAGGCGGCTGTCGGCTCTGTTCGACCTCCTGAACCCGGCGCAACTTTTCACTGTCGTCCGATTCCAGAAGGATATGCTAGGGTGACGGTGGACAAAATAACGGAGGGATTTGAGGACCTCCAGCTTGACCACCCTACCGGTGAGGGGAGACTCGGCTGGGTTCTACTCTGAAGACTCCATGCCTATGGCAGAAGGAGCTCATCAACCTTCCGAACTGGAGGCCTCCGCCTCCTCCTCCGACGACGACGAGTCAGGGCACTCCGCCTCCTCCACCGCCTCCTCCTTCGACGAGTGACGATCAGGGCACTCAGCCTCCTTCTCCGGCGCGTGGCGCCACTCCGCCTCCTTCTCCACCTGCACCGGCGCGCCCGAGCAGCCAGCAGCCTCCTTCTTCTCCGCCTCGCCAGCAAGGGTGGAAGAAACCCACTGCTGCTCCGGCGCGTCATAGTCCTTCTCCCCCGCCTTGTAAGCAAGCACGAAAGAAGACAGCCACAGCCGCTTCGTCTGCTCCGATGTCTAGCAGTACAGCCAGAGGCGGGAGGCAATACAGATACGGTCCACCTCTCAAGCCTCTAGAGAAGTTACCGTATGAGATGACCGTGGAGGAAAACAAGAATATCGTGCGGACCGAAGTGACGGACTTCTTTGAAGGGTTGAAAGCGTAGAGACATCCACCTCCGGAGGAGAAGGTAGATCCGGTGAAAGCAAAGCGCACTATCGATGCCCTAAGGAAACCACCAAATTCTCCGCCGAAAACCAACTATGAGCGCATTACTGAAAAGGCATATCTCGAAGCGGAGCGGTCGGGAAGTACTGTCAGTGATCAAAGGTTAAAAGAACGAGTAGCTATGAAAAAACTGCCCAGCTCGGCGAACAAGCAAAGTAATCGTGCCCCCCGCTCAATGTGTCTAGCGACATCGTCGCTAATGCTCCGGGGATGGTGCCCGGTTATAGCAATCTTGGAGATTACCTGCCCAACGATGTACATTATGATTTCTTGGAGGTGGACGAACACAGATACGAGTACGGGAAGCCTCTCGTCAAAGATGAAAAATCTCTAACAACGATGATGCGAAGATCCCATAATTGGTACATGAAAACCTGCAGAGAGTCTGGGGGGACGAATACTTTGTATCTGAGAATCAAAGAGGAGCACGACCTCGTTGGAACTGATCTGTTGCATGTTCCATTTGAGGAGTTCTTCCAGTTCTTCAATCAAAAGGCCCTCGATAAATTAACGGTCACTTCCTACTGTCTGTAAGTACTACTTCTGTCATTAAGTCTCTATATATAGCTCAGCTCTTTCATTGCATGTATTTATAATTATCCTCACTATATTATGCAGATTGAAGGTCGTCGAGTGCAGAAAAGCAGAAATGTATGATATAGGGTTCATTAACACAAATCTCATAGATGAATTTCAGGTTAAAAAGAATGCCGAAGAGGCCGAGGCCAACTTGCTACAATCGTTACTCAAAAATCAAAACAAAGATTTAATACTCTTTCCTTACAACTTGGAGTGAGTGTTACTGTTGTGTGCATATTCGGTTTCCCTTATTACTCGAGCGAGGTTATAGTAATGTAATTGATGAGTTATGCATGTGTGCGCAGCTTCCACTATCACTAGTAGAAAAGGGGGCTATTGTCCAGGCCAGGTCAGCCCATTAGTCCCGGTTCAATCCAGAACTGGGACCAATGGGGGTATTTGCCCCGGTTCGTGAGCCCAGGGGGCCGGCCGGGCCACGTGGGCCATTGGTCCTGGTTCGTCCGGACCTTTTGGTCCCGGTTGGTGGGACGAACCGGGACCAATGGGCCTCGCTCCTGGCCCACCACCATTGGTCCCGGTTGGTGGCACGAACCGGGACCAAAGGCTTCCCTTTAGTCCCGGTTCATGCCACCAACAGGGACCAATGGTGGTGCCTATATATACCCCCTCACGCAAGAGCAGAGCACGCTGCTCTGTTTTTTCTGGCCGAGGGGAAGAGGGCTTGGTGGTGCTCTAGCTCACCTCCAATGCACACAAGGTGTTCGATGGAATGCCCGAGCCACAGTACTTAAGGTTTCTCCTCTCCACGCTCGACCGCCAAGCTCCATTTTCCTCAATATTTGTCTAGGTTTAGCGGTCCGTCACACCCCGTCCCCGTCTTCACCGTCGTCGATCACCCGCGCCGATCTCATCGCCGGCACCACCGTGGTGAGCCTCTTGTTCTTATCTTCTTTCTGAAAGGAAAAATATTCTTACTTGTATGTTTAGATAGATACTTGTATTATTTTCTTACTTTTATTATTGCATCTTATATAGTGCGATGGTTTTGGTATCCACCCCCGTCGGCCCTCGTCCTGTCTATGATTCGGACGTGGTATATATTATCTTTTCATAACTATTGGTTCATTTATTGTTTATGAAAATTATGCCGACCAACGTGACATAGATTTTATTTATCTAGGAGGTTGTTGAACCGGAAATTCCAACCGACCCTATTGTCGAGAGGTTAAATTTAGTTGAAGAAGAAAACAATTTCTTGAAGGAAAAAATTAAAAAACTTGAGGAGGAGAAGATGATATTGGAGTTGCATGTTGCGGATGTCGTCGATGATCAGAAGATGAAGATGGATGCAATGCGCTTGAAGATTAGAAAGATTAGAAAATATGCCATTCATACCGAGGCTTGGTATCATTATGTCGTTGGATCAGTTGTTAACCTGGTTGTGATTATGATCGCATTTGTTTTCGCATTGAAATGTTTTACATAGTTTCAATGTATGGTTTAATTAATTTAGATGCTCTGCAGAGCTTTATGTTGTTAGATGAGAACTATGTATGTACTTTGGTTTTTATGTGATGATGAACTTCTATTAATTTGGTCACTTAATTATCTATTCATGATGTTCTGTAATGATTTTTGACACACTTAATTATATATAATGCACGCAGATGAACCGGCAATGGATGTACGGTGACAGACACACCTCCGACTACACTAAGGGCGTGCATGATTTTCTCGAAGTGGCTGAGGCAAACAAGCAGATTGGTTTTATGTGTTGTCCATGCCCTATATGTGGGAATACGAAGTCTTACTCTGACCAGAAAATCCTTCACTCCCACCTACTTTACAAGGGTTTCATGCCACATTATAATGTTTGGACGAGGCACGGATAAATAGGGGTTATGATGGAAGACGGCAAAGAAGAAGAGTACGATGACAACTATGTGCCCCCTGAATACGGTGATGCTACTAAACATCAAGAGGAACCAGACGATGTGCACGATGGTGCTGCAACGGGCGAAGCTGCTGAAGATCAAGAGGAACCAGACGATGTGCCCGATGATGATGATCTCCACCGGGTCATTGTCGATGCAAGGACGCAATGCGAAAGTCAAAAGGAGAAGCTGAAGTTTGATCGCATGTTAGAGGATCACAAAAAAGGGTTGTACCCCAATTGCGAAGATGGCAACACAAAGCTCGGTACCATATTGGAATTGCTGAAGTGGAAGGCAGAGAATGTTGTGCCTGATAAAGGATTTGAGAAGCTACTGAAAATAATGAAGAAGAAGCTTCCAAAGGATAACGAATTGCCCGACAGTACATACGCAGCAAAGAAGGTCGTATGCCTTCTAGGATTGGAGGTGGAGAAGATACATGCATGCCCTAATGACTGCATGCTCTACCGCGGTGCATACAAGGATCTGAACGCATGCCCGGTATGCGGTGCATTGCGGTATAAGATCAGACGAGATGACCCTAGTGATGTTGACGGAGAGCCTCCCAGGAAGAGGGTTCCTGCGAAGGTGATGTGGTATGCTCCTATAATACCACGGTTGAAACGTCTGTTCATAAACGGAGAGCATGCCAAGTTGATGCGATGGCACAGTGAGGACCGTAAGAAATACGGGAAGTTGAGAGCACCCGCTTGTTGGGGAACGTTGCAGAAAATTAAAATTTTTCCTACGGCTTCACCAAGATCCATCTATGAGTTCATCTAAGCAACGAGTCATGGGAGAGAGTTTGCATCTACATACCACTTGTAGATCGCGTGCGGAAGCTTGCAAGGTGATGATGTAGTCGTACTCGAACGTGATTCAGATCACCGATGCCAAGTGCTGAACGGACAGCACCTCCGCGTTCAACACACGTACGGCACGGGTGACATCCCCTCCGTCTTGATCCAGCAAGGAGGAAGGAGAGGTTGAGGAAGACAGCTCCACCGGCAGCACGACGGCGTGGTGATGGTGGAGAAGCAGTACTCCGACGGGGCTTCGCCGAGCACACAACGGAGGAGGAGAGGTGTTGGGGAGGGAGAAGGAGGCAACCAAAGGCCAAAGACTCAAGGTATGAAGTCCCTCCTCTCCCCCACTATATATAGGAGGGCCAAGGGGGGGGGGGGTGGCCGGCCCTAGGAGATCCAATCTCCTAGGGGGGGCGGCGGCCAAGGGGGGTTTCCCTCCCCCCCAAGGCACCTAGGAGGTGCCTTCCCCTCCTAGGACTCTTCCCCCTTGAACCCTAGGCGCATGGGCCTATGTGGGGCTTGTGCCCTTGGCCCATGCAGGCCAAGGCGCACCCCCTACAGCCCATGTGGCCCCCCGGGGCAGGTGGCCCCACCCGGTGGGCCCCCGGGACCCCTCCGGTGGTCCCGGTACAATACCGATAACCCCGAAACTTGTCCCGATGCCCGAAACAGGACTTCCCATATATAAATCTTTACCTCCGGACCATTCCGGAACTCCTCGTGACGTCCGGGATCTCATCCGGGACTCCGAACAACATTCGGTAGTCACATACTTGACTTCCTACTAACCCTAGCGTCACCGAACCTTAAGTGTGTAGACCCTACGGGTTCGGGAGACACGCAGACATGACCGAGACGACTCTCGGGCAATAACCAACAGCGGGGTCTGGATATCAATGTTGGCTCCCACATGCTCCTCGTGATTTCATCGGTTGAACCACGATGTCGAGGATTCGATCAAACCCTGTATACAATTCCCTTTGTCAATCGGTACGTTACTTGCCCGAGACTCGATCGTCGGTATCCCAATACCTTGTTCAGTCTCGTTACCCGGCAAGTCACTTTACTCGTACCGCAATGCATGATCCCGTGGCCAACACCTTGGTCACATTGAGCTCATTATGATGATGCATTACCGAGTGGGCCCAGAGATACCTCTCCGTCATACGGAGTGACAAATCCCAGTCTCGATCCGTGTCAACCCAACAGATACTTTCGGAGATACCTGTAATGCACCTTTATAGTCACCCAGTTACGTTGTGACGTTTGATACACCCAAGGCACTCCTACGGTAACCGGGAGTTACACGATCTCATGGTCGAAGGAATAGATACTTGACATTGGCAAAGCTTCTAGCAAACGAACTATACGATCTTTTATGCTATGCTTATGATTGGGTCTTGTCCATCACATAATTCTCCTAATGATGTGATCCCGTTATCAACGACATCCAATGTCCATAGTCAGGAAACCATGACTATCTATTGATCACAACGAGCCAGTCAACTAGAGGCTCACTAGGGACTCATTGGGTCTAAGTGTTCACACGTGTATTACGATTTCCGGATAATACAGTTATAGCATGAACAAAAGACAATTATCATGAACATTGAAATATAATAATCCTTTTATTATTGCCTCTAGGGCATATTTCCAACAGTCTCCCACTTGCACTAGAGTCACCAATCTAGTTACATTGTGATGAATCGAACACCCATAGAGTTCTGGTGTTGATCATGTTTTGCACGCGAGAGAGGTTTAGTCAACGGATCTGCGACATTCAGATCCGTGTGCACTTTGCAAATCTCTATGTCTCCATCTTGAACATTTTCACGGATGGAGTTGAAACGACGCTTGATGTGCCTGGTCTTCTTGTGAAACCTGGGCTCCTTGGCAAGGGCAATAGCTCCAGTGTTGTCACAAAAGAGTTTGATCGGCCCCGACGCATTGGGTATGACTCCTAGGTCGGTGATGAACTCCTTCATCCAGATCGCTTCATGCGCTGCCTCCGAGGCTGCCATGTACTCCGCTTCACACGTAGATCCCGCCACGACGCTCTGCTTGCAGCTGCACCAGCTTACTGCTCCACCATTCAACATATACACGTATCCGGTTTGTGACTTAGAGTCATCCAGATCTGAGTCGAAGCTAGCGTCGACGTAACCCTTTACGACGAGCTCTTCGTCTCCTCCATAAACGAGAAACATGTCCTTTGTCCTTTTCAGGTACTTCAGGATATTCTTGACCGCTGTCCAGTGTTCCTTGCCGGGGTTACTTTGGTATCTTGCAACCAAACTTACGGCAAGGTTTACATCAGGTCTGGTACACAGCATGGCATACATAATAGATCCTATGGCTGAAGCATAGGGGATGACACTCATCTCTTCTTTATCTTTTGCCGTGGTCGGTGACTGAGCCGAGCTCAATCTCACACCTTGTAACATAGGCAAGAACCCCTTCTTGGACTGATCCATTTTGAACCTCTTCAAAATCTTATCAAGGTATGTGCTTTGTGAAAGACCTATGAGGCGTCTCGATCTATCTCTATAGATCTTGATGCCTAATATATAAGCAGCTTCTCCAAGGTCCTTCATTGAAAAACACTTGTTCAAGTAGGCCTTAATGCTGTCCAGGAGTTTCGTATCATTTCCCATCAAGAGTATGTCATCTACATATAATAGGAGAAATGCTACAGAGCTCCCACTCACTTTCTTGTAAACGCAGGCTTCTCCATAAGTCTGTGTAAACCCAAACGCTTTGATCATTTCATCAAAGCGAATGTTCCAACTCCGAGATGCTTGCACCAGTCCATAAATGGATCGCTGGAGCTTGCATACTTTGTTAGCGTTCTGAGGAACGACAAAACCTTCCGGCTGCATCATATACAGCTCTTCCTTAAGATGTCCATTAAGGAATGCCGTTTTGACGTCCATCTGCCATATCTCATAATCATAGTATGCGGCAATTGCTAACATGATTCGGACGGACTTAAGCTTCGCTACGGGAGAGAATGTCTCGTCGTAGTCAATCCCTTGAACTTGTCGATAACCCTTAGCGACAAGTCGAGCTTTATAGATGGTAACATTACCATCCGCGTCCGTCTTCTTCTTAAAAATCCATTTATTTTCTATCGCTCGCCGATCATCGGGCAAGTCTGTCAAAGTCCATACTTTGTTTTCATACATGGATTCTATCTTGGATTTCATGGCCTCAAGCCATTTGTTGGAATCCGGGCCCGCCATTGCTTCTTCATAGTTCGAAGGTTCATTGTTGTCCAGCAACATGATTTCCATGACAGGGTTGCCGTACCACTCTGGTGCGGAACGTGTCCTTGTGGACCTTCGAAGTTCAGTAGCAACTAGATCTGAAGTACCTTGATCATCATCAACGTTTTCCTCTTCAGTTGGTGTGGGCATCACAGGAACGGTTTCCTGTGCTGCACCACTTTCCCGTTCGAGAGGTAGTACTTCATCGAGTTCTACTTTCCTCCCACTTACTTCTTTCGAGAGAAACTCTTTCTCCAGAAAGCATCCGTTCTTGGCAACAAAGATCTTGCCTTCGGATCTTAAGTAGAAGGTATACCCGACAGTTTCCTTAGGGTATCCTACGAATACGCATTTTTCCGACTTGGGTTCGAGCTTTTCAGGTTGAAGTTTCTTGACATAAGCATCGCATCCCCAAACTTTTAGAAACGACAGCTTAGGTTTCTTCCCAAACCATAATTCATACGGTGTCGTCTCAACGGATTTAGACGGTGCCCTATTTAAAGTGAATGTAGCTGTCTCTAGAGCGTATCCCCAAAATGATAGCGGTAAATCAGTAAGAGACATCATAGACCGCACCATATCCAATAGAGTGCGATTACGACGTTCGGACACACCGTTTCGCTGAGGTGTTCCAGGCAGCGTGAGTTGTGAAACGATTCCACATTTTCTTAAGTGTGTACCAAATTCGTGACTTAAGTATTTGCCCCCACGATCTGATCGTAGGAACTTTATCTTACGGTCACGTTGATTCTCTACCTCACTCTGAAATTCCTTGAACTTTTCAAAGGTCTCAGACTTGTGTTTCATTAAGTAGACATACCCATATCTACTCAAGTCGTCAGTGAGAGTGAGAACATAACGATATCCTCCGCGAGCCTCAACGCTCATTGGACCGCACACATCGGTATGTATGATTTCCAACAAGTTGGTTGCTCGCTCCATTGTTCCGGAGAACGGAGTCTTGGTCATTTTGCCTAAGAGGCAAGGTTCGCATGTGCCAAATGATTCATAATCAAGAGACTCTAAAAGTCCATCAGCATGGAGCTTCTTCATGCGCTTGACACCAATGTGACCAAGGCGGCAGTGCCACAAGTATGTGGGACTATCGTTATCAACTTTACATCTTTTGGCATCCACACTATGAACATGTGTAATATTACGCTCGAGATTCATCAAGAATAAACCATTGACCATCGGAGCATGACCATAAAACATATCTCTCATATAAATCGAACAACCATTATTCTCAGACTTAAATGAGTAGCCATCTCGTATTAAACGAGATCCAGATACAATGTTCATGCTCAAACTTGGCACTAAATAACAATTATTGAGGTTTAAAACTAATCCCGTAGGTAAATGTAGAGGCAGCGTGCCGACGGCGATCACATCGACCCTGGAACCATTCCCGACGCGCATCGTCACCTCGTCCTTCGCCAGTCTCCGTTTATTCCGCAGCTCCTGCTGTGAGTTACATATGTGAGCAACGGCACCGGTATCAAATACCCAGGAGTTACTTCGAGTACTGGTAAGGTACACATCAATTACATGTATATCAAATATACCTTTGGTGTTGCCGACCTTCTTATCCGCTAAGTATTTGGGGCAGTTCCGCTTCCAGTGCCCCTTCCCCTAATAAAAGCACTCAGTCTCAGGCTTGGGTCCATTCTTTGACTTCTTCCCGGCAACAGGCTTACCGGGCGCGGCAACATCTTTGCCGTCCTTCTTGAAGTTCTTCTTACCCTTGCCCTTCTTGAACTTAGTGGTCTTATTGACCATCAACACTTGATGTTCTTTCTTGATTTCAGCCTCTGCTGACTTCAGCATCGAGAACACTTCAGGAATGGTCTTTACCATCCCCTGCATGTTGTAGTTCATCACAAAGCTCTTGTAGCTTGGTGGGAGCGACTGGAGGATTCTGTCAATGACCGCCTCATCTGGGAGGTTAATGTTCAACTGGGTCATACGTGCGTGCAACCCAGACATCTTCAGGATGTGTTCACTGACAGAACTGTTCTCCTCCATCTTACAACTGTAGAACTTGTCAGAGACATCATATCTCTCGACCCGGGCATGAGCTTGGAAAACTAGTTTCAGCTCTTCGAACATCTCATATGCTCCGTGATGCTCAAAACGCTTTTGGAGCCCCGGTTCTAAGCTGTAAAGCATGCCGCACTGAACGAGGGAGTAATCATCAGCACGAGTTTGCCAAGCGTTCATAACGTCTTGGTTCTCTGGGACGGGAGCGGCACCTAGCGGTCCTTCTAGGACATATTGCTTCCTGGCAGCTATGAGGATGATCCTCAGGTTTCGGACCCAGTCCGTATAGTTGCTGCCATCATCTTTCAGCTTGGTTTTCTCTAGGAACGCGTTGAAGTTCATGTTGACATTAGCGTTGGCCATTGATCTACAAGACATATTTGCAAAGGTTTTAGACTAAGTTCATGATAATAAAGTTCTTAATCAAAATTATGAACTCCCACTTAGATTAGACATCCCTCTAGTCATCTAAGTGTTACACGATCCGAGTCGACTAGCCCGTGTCCGATCATCACGTGAGACGGACTAGTCATCGTCGGTGAACATCTTCATGTTGATCGTATCTTCCATATGACTCGTGTTCGACCTTTCGGTCTCCGTGTTCCGAGGCCATGTCTGCACATGCTAGGCTCGTCAAGTTAACCCTAAGTGTTTTCGCTGTGTAAAACTGTCTTACACCCGTTGTATGTGAACGTAAGGATCCATCACACCCGATCATCACGTGGTGCTTAGAAACGACGAACTGTAGCAACGGTGCACAGTTAGGGGAGAACACTTCTTGAAATTTTGTAAGGGATCATCTTATTTACTACCGTCGTCCTAAGTAAACAAGATGCATAAACATAATAAACATCACATGCAATTATATGGTTGTGACATGATATGGCCAATATCATCAAGCTCCATTGATCTCCATCTTCGGGGCTCCATGATCATCTTGTCACCGGCTTGACACCATGATCTCCATCATCATGATCTCCATCATCGTGTCTTCATGAAGTTGTCACGCCAACGACTACTTCTACTTCTATGACTAACGCGTTTAGTAATGAAGTAAAGTAGTTTACATGGCGTTCTTCAATGACACGCAGGTCATACAAAAAATAAAGACAACTCCTATGGCTCCTGCCGGTTGTCATACTCATCGACATGCAAGTCGTGAATCCTATTACAAGAACATGATCTCATACATCACAATTCAACATTCATCACAACTTCTGGCCATATCACATCACATGATCAATCGCTGCAAAAACAAGTTAGACGTCCTCTAGTTGTTGTTGCATCTTTTACGTGGCTGCGATTGGGTTCTAGCAAGAACGTTTTCTTACCTACGAATCACCACAACGTGATTTTGTCAACTTCTATTTACCCTTCATAAGGGCCCTGTTCATCGATTCCGCTCCAACTAAAGTGGGAGAGACAGACACCCGCCAGCCACCTTATGCAACTAGTGCATGTCAGTCGGTGGAACCGGTCTCACGTAAGCGTACGTGTAAGGTTGGTCCGGGCCGCTTCATCCCACAATACCGTTGAGCAAGAAAAGACTAGTAGAGGCAAGTAAGATGACAAGATCAACGCCCACAACAAATTGTGTTCTACTCGTGCATTAGAGAACTACGCATAGACCTAGCTCATGATGCCACTGTTGGGGAACGTTGCAGAAAATTAAAAATTTTCCTACGGCTTCACCAAGATCCATCTATGAGTTCATCTAAGAAACGAGTCATGGGAGAGAGTTTGCATCTACATACCACTTGTAGATCGCGTGCGGAAGCTTGCAAGGTGATGATGTAGTCGTACTCGAACGTGATTCAGATCACCGATGCCAAGTGCTGAACGGACAGCACCTCCGCGTTCAACACACGTACGGCACGGGTGACATCCCCTCCGTCTTGATCCAGCAAGGAGGAAGGAGAGGTTGAGGAAGACAGCTCCACCGGCAGCACGACGGCGTGGTGATGGTGGAGAAGCAGTACTCCGACAGGGCTTCGCCGAGCACACAACGGAGGAGGAGAGGTGTTGGGGAGGGAGAAGGAGGCAACCAAAGGCCAAAGACTCAAGGTATGAAGTCCCTCCTCTCCCCCACTATATATAGGAGGGCCAAGGGGGGGTGGCCGGCCCTAGGAGATCCAATCTCCTAGGGGGGCGGCGGCCAAGGGGGGTTTCCCTCCCCCCCAAGGCACCTAGGAGGTGCCTTCCCCTCCTAGGACTCTTCCCCCTTGAACCCTAGGCGCATGGGCCTATGTGGGGCTTGTGCCCTTGGCCCATGCAGGCCAAGGCGCACCCCCTACAGCCCATGTGGCCCCCCGGGGCAGGTGGCCCCACCCGGTGGGCCCCCGGGACCCCTCCGGTGGTCCCGGTACAATATCGATAACCCCGAAACTTGTCCCGATGCCCGAAACAGGACTTCCCATATATAAATCTTTACCTCCGGACCATTCCGGAACTCCTCGTGACGTCCTGGATCTCATCCGGGACTCCGAACAACATTCGGTAGTCACATACTTGACTTCCTACTAACCCTAGCGTCACCGAACCTTAAGTGTGTAGACCCTACGGGTTCGGGAGACACGCAGACATGACCGAGACGACTCTCGGGCAATAACCAACAGCGGGGTCTGGATATCCATGTTGGCTCCCACATGCTCCTCGATGATTTCATCGGTTGAACCACGATGTCGAGGATTCGATCAAACCCTGTATACAATTCCCTTTGTCAATCGGTACGTTACTTGCCCGAGACTCGATCGTCGGTATCCCAATACCTTGTTCAGTCTCGTTACCCGGCAAGTCACTTTACTCGTACCGCAATGCATGATCCCGTGGACAACACCTTGGTCACATTGAGCTCATTATGATGATGCATTACCGAGTGGGCCCAGAGATACCTCTCCGTCATACGGAGTGACAAATCCCAGTCTCGATCCGTGTCAACCCAACAGATACTTTCGGAGATACCTGTAATGCACCTTTATAGTCACCCAGTTACGTTGTGACGTTTGATACACCCAAGGCACTCCTACGGTAACCGGGAGTTACACGATCTCATGGTCGAAGGAATAGATACTTGACATTGGCAAAGCTTCTAGCAAACGAACTATACGATCTTTTATGCTATGCTTATGATTGGGTCTTGTCCATCACATCATTCTCCTAATGATGTGATCCCGTTATCAACGACATCCAATGTCCATAGTCAGGAAACCATGACTATCTATTGATCACAACGAGCCAGTCAACTAGAGGCTCACTAGGGACTCATTGGGTCTAAGTGTTCACACGTGTATTACGATTTCCGGATAATACAGTTATAGCATGAACAAAAGACAATTATCATGAACATTGAAATATAATAATCCTTTTATTATTGCCTCTAGGGCATATTTCCAACACCGCTAACGGGTCGCAGTGGAGAAAAATCGAGAGAAAGTACTGGGATGAGTTTGCAAAGGACCCAAGGAACGTATGGTTTGCTTTAAGCGCGGATGGCATCAATCCTTTCGGGGAGCAGAGCAGCAATCACAGCACCTGGCCCGTGACTCTATGTATGTATAACCTTCCTCCTTGGATGTGCATGAAGCGGAAGTTCATTATGATTCCACTTCTCATCCAAGGCCCTAAGTAACCCGGCAACGACATTGATGTGTACCTAAGGCCATTAGTTGAAGAACTTTTACAGCTGTGGTATAGAAACGGTGTACGTACGTGGGATGAGCACAAAAAGGAGGAATTTGACCTAAAGGCGTTGCTGTTCGTGACCATCAACGATTGGCCCGCTTTCAGTAACCTTTCAGGACAGACAAACAAGGGATACCATGCATGCACGCACTGTTTACTTGACACCGATAGTATATACCTGGGAAGCTGCAGGAAGAATGTGTACCTGGGCCATCGTCGATTTCTTTCGACCAACCATCAATGTCGAAAGAAAGGCAAGCATTTCAAAGGCGAGGCAGATCACCGGAAGAAGCCCGCCATGCGTACCGGTGATCACGTACTTGCTATGGTCAATGATTTACACGTAATCATTGGAAAGGGTCCCGGAGGACTAGCTGTTCCGAATGATGCTGAGAATCACGCACCCATGTGGAAGAAGAAATCTATATTTTGGGACCTACCCTACTAGAAAGACCTAGAGGTCCGCTCTTCGATCAACGTGATGCACGTGACGAAGAACCTTTGCGTGAACCAGCTAGGCTTCTTGGGCGTGTATGGGAAGACAAAAGATACACCTGAGGCATGGGTGGACCTGCAACGCTTGCACGAAGAAGAGGGCATGCCTCCGAAGCAGTATGAAGGTCCTGCCAGCTACGCTCTTACGAAAGAAGAGAAAGAAATCTTCTTTGAATGCCTGCTCAGTATGAAGGTCCCGACTGGCTTCTCGTCGAATATAAAGGGAATAATGAATATGCCAGAGAAAAAGTTCCAGAACCTAAAGTCTCATGACTGCCACGTGATTATGACGCAACTGCTTCCGGTTGCATTGAGGGGGCTTCTACCGGAAAACGTCCGATTAGCCATTGTGAAGCTATGTGCATTGCTCAATGCAATATCTGAGAAGGTGATCGATCCTGAAATCATACCAACGCTAAGGAGTGATGTGGCGCAATGTCTTGTCAGTTTCGATCTGGTGTTCCCACCATCCTTCTTCAATATCATGACGCACGTCCTAGTTCATCTAGTCGACGAGATTGTCATTCTGGGGCCCGTATTTCTACAAAATATGTACCCCTTTGAGAGGTTCATGGGAGTCCTAAAGAAATATGTTCGTAACCAGGCTAGGCCAGAAGGAAGCATCTCCATGGGCCATCAAACAGAGGATGTCATCGGGTTTTGTGTTGACTTCATTCCTGGCCTTAAGATGATAGGTCTCCCTAAATCGCGGTATGAGGGGAGACTGACTGGAAAAGGCACGCTTGGAAGGGACTCAATAATATGCAGGGACGGATATTCTTGGTCTCAAGCACACTACACAGTTCTACAGAACTCTACCTTGGTGACCCCGTATGTCGATGAACACAAGAACAGTCTGCGCTCCAAACACCCGGAGCAGTGCGACGACTGGATTAAATGTGAACACATCAGGACTTTCAGCAGTTGGTTGGAAACACGTCTCAGAGGTGACAACACTGTTTGTGATGAGCTGTACTTGTTGTCCAGGGGACCATCTTCGACTGTAATGATTTGGAAAGGATATGAGATAAATGGGAATACATTTTACACGATTGACCAAGATCAAAAGAGCACCAACCAAAACAACAGTGTCCGCTTTGATGCAGCAACCGACAGGGGAAAGGACACATATTATGGTTACATAGTAGACATATGGGAACTTGACTACGGAGTAGATTTTAAGGTCCCTTTGTTTAAGTGCAAGTGGGTCAATCTGTTAGGAGGCGGGGTACAGGTAGACCCATAGTACAGAATGACAATAGTGGATCTAAAAAATCTTGGTACACTGACCAACCGTTCGTCCTAGCCAATGATGTGGCACATGTTATCTATGTGAAGGACATGTCTACCAGACCAAGGAAAAGAAAAGATAAGGAAGCGAATACATCATATGATGAGCCAAAGTGCCACATGGTTCTTTCAGGAAAAAGGGATATCCTGGGAGTGGAGGGCAAGACAGACATGTCTGAAGAGTATGAAAAGTTTCATGAAATTCCTCCCTTCAAAGTCAAGGCTGACCTAAGCATCATGATAAACGATGAAGATTATCCATGGTTATGGCGCAATAAGCAAATGACACAAGTGAAGAAAAAGTGAAGACTTTCTCCCGCAACTATTATTATGATACCATGCCAACTTTGTAACAGACGAGTATGATACCATTGTCCGTTTTGTACATGCACATGCTATGCCAACTTTTTCAGAGTTCATTTGAAAACTATGAATTTCAAAGAATTTAAATTTTAACTATTCAAATTTGAAAACTAATGGCACAAACAGAAAGTCTAAAACTAATGGCACTAACAGAAAGTTTATAATTTTGCTGACCAAAAAGCAAAAAGAATTAAAAAATAAAGCAAAAAACCAAAAGAAAATAAATAATGCAGAAAACAAAACAAAAAAACTGGAAAACAAATAAATATAGCAACGATAAGTATTTTGTTGTAAATAGAAACAAAATAAAATGAATAAAGCAACAAAGAAAACAAAAAAAGTGTTTTCAAATTTGAAAACTAATGGCACTAACATAAAGTTTATAATTTTGCTAACCTAAAAGCAAAAAGAATTAAAAAATAAAGCAAAAAACCAAAAGAAAATAAATAATGCAGAAAACAAAACAAAAAAACTGGAAAAATAAATAAATATAGCAACAATAAGTATTTTGTTGTAAATAGAAACAAAATAAAATGAATAAAGCAACAAAGAAAACAAAAAAAGTGTTTTCAAATTTGAAAACTAATGGCACTAACAGAAGGTTTATAATTTTTTTAAAACTAAAAGCAAAAAGAATTTAAAAAAATAAAGCAAAAAACAAAAGAAAATAAATAATGTAGAAAACAAAACAAAAAAACTGGAAAAAAATAAATATAGCAACAATAAGTATTTTGTTGTAAATAGAAACAAAATAAACTAAATAAAGCAACAAATAAAACAAAAAAACAAAAAAAAGTGCCACCTACTGGGCCCCCACGGCCTGAATACGACTAGAAACCCTACCATGGGCCAGGATTCAGGCACGCGGGAGGCCCAGTAGGCCCACAGGCACAGATTGCAGTGTTAGGCCCGAAAGCCTGCTTTAGAGAGGAGCTCGAGAGGGAAGGCGCACCGCACCTTATAAACAGGTGCGCCTCCCTCTCAACTAGCGAGGTGGGACTAAATATTTGGGTTCAGGGCAGCACAGGCCTTTGGTCCCGGTTGGTGGCACCAACCGGGGCTAAAGGGGGGCAATAGTCCCGGTTCATGGCACAAACCGGGACTAATGCCCCCCTTTAGTCCCGGTTGGTGCCACCAACCGGGACCAAAGGCCGCCGCTTCCCGCCCTTTGGGCTGCTGAAAAGAGGCCTTTGGTCCAGGTTGGTGGCACCAACCGGGACTAAAGGGTGGCATTAGTCCCGGTTTGTGCCACGAACCGGGACCAATGCTCTTGCTATATATACAGGACTTAGCAGTTTTCGCCAAAACCCATCTGTTTCTTCTCGCCCCGATGCCTCTGCTCCTTGTCGCTGTCGCCGCTGAGCCCTGCCCCGACGCCGTCAGGCTGGTCCAGCTCGCCGTCGCCGCCGCCGAGCCACTGCCCCGACACCGTCGCCGCGCCCGTCGCCCCTGCCAGCCCCGACACAATCGCCGTCGCCGCGCGCGCCGCCCCTGCCCCGACCCCGTCGCTGTCGCCGCGCGCGCCGCCCCTTCCCCGACCCCGTCACCATCGCCGCGCGCGCCGCCCCTTCCCCGACCCCGTCGCCGTCGCCGCGCACGCTGCCCCTTCCCCAACCCCGTCGCCGTCGCCCCGACAACACGCCGCCGCCTTCGGTCCGGCCGCCGGCGCCTTTCCTCTTTTTTTATATATGCAAAAATTTATATATGCAAAAATTTATATATGTAAAAATTTATACATATATGCAAGTATATATGTATTTTATATATGCAAAAATTTATATATCTAGCTAGGAAGAAGGAAGAAAGGAAGAAGAAGAGGGGGGTCGATACAAAAAACTTATATATGAGAAATGTATGTATGTATATATGTATATATATGAGGGGGGTCGATACAAAAAACTTGTATATATGTATTTTATATATGCAAAAAAACTTATATATGAGAAATGTATGTATGCATAGATCGATGTATGTACGCGGATACATGAGGGGGGTTGATATACCCCCCCTCTCCGATAGCATTTTTGTGCATTTTAGGTTAGTGTATATATATGTTGATGTATATATGCAAAAGATAGATTTTTAGAAAAAATACTATTTTTTGTGTTGATGATATGATGATGTTTTTTTTCATATATGCATTTTTTCATATATGTATTAATTTTTTTAAGTTGTTAGTAGATATCGATTTTAGGTTAGTGCATTTTATCACTGATTTTAGGTTAGTTGATCGATTTAGTGCAGTTTATGTTTGTTGCATTTTATGATAGTGCATTTTATGTTAGTGGAGAGGAAAAAGTAAAATAAGGAAAAGGAAAATAAGTAGAGAAAGAAGGAGAAGAAGAAGGAGAAGGCGAGGAGAGGATAATTTTTTTCTCCTCTTTTTTCTTCTTCTTCTTCTTAATTTTTATCGGGAACGAGGGTGTCGAGGATCGCCGAGGGGTCGAGGGTCGGGTACTAGGGTAGAGGGTCGAGGGTCGTTAAGGGGTCAAGGGTCGAGGGTTCGAGGGTTCTAGGGTCGAGGGATCGAGGTTCGAGGGTTCCAGGGTCGTCTAGGGGTCAAGGGTTCCAGGGTCGTCGAGGGTTCGAGGGGTCGAGGGTTCCTATAGTGTCAAAGTATTGAAGAAATCCATGGCTTCATCATTAGTCGGAAGTAACCATGACATGATGGTACGAAGTCCTACAAAGTTATTCTGGAATGGAGTCCCGGATAGGATAATTTTCCTTTTTGTATGAATTTCAGCAAAGGCCTTCCAAATAACGATATTTGGAAGGTTCTTGCTGAACTTTGTACCAAAAAGCGAATTATCCTATCTAGGACTCCGTTCCAAAATAACTTTGGAGAGCTTCGTACCATCATGCACCTGTTACTTTCGCCTAATGATGATGACATGGTTTTGTTGAATCCTTTGACACTAGGCAACCTCCCGACCCCTCGGTGATCCTCGACCCCTTGACCCTCGACCGCTCGGCGATCCATGACCCTCTACCCTACCGCGGGCGTCGATGCCCACGTCACATGTGGGACATAGATGTTTGTTCATATATAATGTAGATGTCTATGTATGTATGGAATGATATCGATGGATGTATGTTATCGGGGTCGAGGGTCGTCGAACATGAGAGGAAGAAGAGGATAAAAAAAGAAGAGGAAGAAAAAAAAAGAGGAGAACAAAGAATAGAGGAGTTCTTCTCTTTTTTTTCTTCATCTTCCTCTTTTTTTTATCGGGAACGAGGGTCGTCGAGGGTCGCCGAGCGGTAGAGGAAACCCTAATTAAATAGCAAGTGAAGCGTTGTCGAGGCCACCCGAAACCCTAGAGAAGCAGCATCGAGGCCACTAATTAATATGATTCCTTATTGTGATTGGCTAGCTAGTTCTACGTTTGCCACTAATATATCCATATCTGTCATGTTTGAATAATAATTGCCATGTTGTAAATATTTGTAGAAACTATGGAGACCCCGCCCCAAGACGAAGCACAAGAAGCATTGTTGAGGGACATAATCACAGAAGGAAGTGATGTCGTCTGCTCGTTGATGTTTCTCAATGACACCGATGGTCTGGAAGGAGAGGGTGAAGAAGCAGCTGGCTATGATCATGATGGCTCCGATGACCCAATGCCGGTGCAAGAAGGAAAGGGTGAAGAAGTAGACCGTGAGGACGGCTCCGGTGATCACCGAACTGAGTCCGGCCAGGTATATATATTAGTTAAGCCTGTGCTGACTAGCTAAATGCTGCATTCATTGTTTTGGTATGTACACATATTAATTAACTCTCGTCTTTGTTTCTTTTTTCTAGCCCTCCGGATCGAGCACAACTTCGGTAAAGAGACGAGGACCGAAGAAAAAGTTGAGCTCGGATGAAAGGTTTGAGATCATAGAAATCGCGCGCGACGGCCAACCGATTGAACCCATCCGGACAAAGAAGGCATTTGTTGCTCAGTGCGGGGTTCTGGTTAGGGACAAGATCCCGATCAGCATCCAGCAATGGTATAAGCCTAAGAACGAAGACCCTAAGGTGTCTTATGTCAATGATATGCAGAAAAATGATCTTTGGACTGAGCTGAAGTCAAATTTCACCCTACCGCCAGAGGATGATCCGGAGAAGCCAGTTATAGAGCCATTAATCAAGTCTTTTGCTCTTAAGAAGATGGCAGACCTATTCAGGAAATGGAAGAAAGACCTGAATAAGTTTGTCGATAAAAAAGAGACACCAGAATTCAAGGGCAAATATGAGAAGATCAGAGATGACTCGCCCGCATTTGTGGCCCACAAGACATCGGAAAAGAGTAAAAAGATGTCGGCGACAAACAAGCAAAATGCTACGAAGAAGAAGCTTCACCATCGCACGGGGTCAGGTGGCTACCTCATAGCCCGGCCTAAGTGGGCCAAGGCTGAGAATGATCTGCTGGATAAAGGGATCGAACCAGAGACAATGAACTGGCCAGACCGTTGCCGGACTTCGTTCTTCGGGGCTGGCGGATCCTTGGACCCTATATCAGGGAAGTGCATTTGGACGGACGACCAATTGGACATACCAGTCAAGAGGCTTCAGCAATATATCCAAGCAGCACAGCAAGGGACGTTCGTTCCAGACAGGGAGAAGGATGAGCTCACAATGGCCCTCGGGAATCCTGAGCACCCTGGACGGATACGAGGCACGCCAGGCTCCGTTTCGTGGAAGGTTGGGTTTCCGGACGCAGGGGGTTACAAAACCCAGGAGAGGAGGAAGAAACTGGCGTAGAGCCAACTGCAGGTGTTGTATGAAAGGGTAATGACGCTAGAGGAACAAGAAGCACAACGGAGCAAACGACCTGCCGAAGCTACCCCGCCATCTCAGCGGAGAAGCAGCGTGGCTTCCACCGAGCTGCTTTAGCCGGAGCATGCCTTTACGGCTCCTGCCAGCTATCCCGTGGATGCTATCACGAAGTCTCAAAATTGCCACCTTATGGCGGAATGGAGCAATTTGAAGGTCAAGGCGGCTGTTGGCTCTGTTTATCCTACTGAACCCGGCGCAACTTTTCACTGTCGGCCGATTCCAGAAGGATATGCTAGGGTGATGCTGGATGAAATAACAGAGGGATTTGAGGACCTCCGGCTTGACCACCCTATCGGTGAAGGGGAGACTAGGATGGGTTCTGCTCTGAAGACTCCATGCCTATGGCGGAAGGATCTCATCAATCTTCCAAACTGGACGCCTCCGCCTCCTCCTCCTCCTCCGGCGAGTCAGGGCACTCCGCCTCCTCCACCGCCTCCTCCTCCGGCGAGTGACGATCAGGGCACTCGGTCGGCTCCTTCTCCGGCGTGTGGCGGCACTCCGCCTCCTTCTCCGCCTGCGCCGGCGCGCCCGAGCAGCCAGCCTCCTCCTTCTCCGCCTCGTCAGCAAGGGCGGAAGAGACCCGCCGCCACTCCGGCTGCTCCGGCGCGTCGTAGTCCTTCTCCTCCGCCTCGTAAGCAAGCAAGGAAGACATCCGCTCCGTCTGCTCTGCCGGCGTCTAGCAGTACAGCCAAAGGCAGGAGGAGATACAGATTCGGTCCTTCTCGAAAGACTCCAGAGAAGTTACCGTACGAGAGGACTGAGGAGGAAAACGCGAAGATCGCGTAGACCAAAGTGGATGACTGGTTTGCAGGGTTGAAAGCAAAGAGACATCCACCTCCGGAGGAGAAGGTAGATCCGGTGACAGCGAAGCGCACTCTGGCTGCCCTGAGAAAACCACCCAAGTCTCCGCCGAAAGGCAACTATGAGCGCATTATTGGAAAGGCATTTGCCGAAGTGGAGAGGTCGGGAAGTACTAAAAGTGATCAAAGGATGAAAGAATGACGAGCTGGGAAACAAATTGCCCAGCTCGGCGAACAAGCGAAGCAATCGTGGCCCCCGCTCAAGGTGCCTGCTAGCGACATCGTCGATCCGAGGATGGTGCCCGGTTATGGCAATCCTGGAGATTACCTGCCCGACAATGTACATTATGATTTCTTGGAGGTGCAGATACAAAGATACTAGTACGGGAAGCTTCTCGTCAAAGATGAAAGATCTCTACCAAAGATGATGCGAAGATTGCATGATTGGTACATGAAAACCTGCAGAGAGTCTGAGGGGAGGAGTACTTTGTATGTGAGAGTTAAAAAGGAGCATGACCTCGTTGGAATTGAACTGTTGCCTATTCCATTTGAGGAGTTCTATCAGTTTTTCAATCAATTGGCCCTCGATAAAGCAACGGTCACTTGCTACTATCTGTAAGTAGTACTACTTCTGTCATTAAGTCTCTCTATATAACTCAGCTCTTTCATTGCATGTATTTATAATTATCCTCACTATATTATGCAAATTGAAGATCGCCGAATTGAAGAAAAGACAAGTGGGTGATATTCGGTTCATTAACACATATCTCATAGATGCAACTGAGGTTGAATTTCATGCCGAAAATACCGAGGCCAACTTGCTACGATCATTGGAAATAAATGAACACAAAGATATAATACTCTTTCCTTACAACTTCAAGTGAGTGTTACTGTCTTGTGGCATATTCGGTTTCCCTTATTAGTCCAGGTTATAGTAATGTAATATTGATGAGTTATGCATGCGTGCGCAGGTACCACTATATTCTCCTAGAGATTAAGCTTGAGCAGGGAGTAGTAATTGTCTTAGACTCCAAACGAAAAGATCCCAAGGAGTATGCAGACATGACTGAAATACTCGAGAAGTAAATTAAATCGATCATTATCCACCATATCAGCAACTTTGTTCATTTCTGATATCAAGTAATTGTTTTCTTTGTAGGGTTTGGAAAAAATTCACCAAAAAAGCTCTGGGACTGCCGAAGAAGCTGCAATTTAGACACCCGAAAGTAATTACTATAGTAGCATATTCCACGCATCTCCTAGTGATTCAAGCGCTAGTTTCATCAATACCATTTAGCATGCTTGCTAATTATCAGTTTGATTGACCTCTATTCCTTGTAAAGTGGTTGTGGCAGGAACAAGGGAATGACTACTGTGGATACTACATTTGCGAGTCGATCCGCCACACGACCTATGAGCGGGGCTACTCTGACAAACAATTGAAGTGCGCAAATAACAATATTCACAATTTTATTTTATTACCATCATTTGTGTTGAGTTTCATTCATATATATATATATATATATATATATATATATGTATATATATATATATATATATATATATGTATGTATGTATGTATGTATTGACCCCCTTCTTAAAATTAGATGTTTCGGATGCGGGATGAACTCCTAGCACCAGATCGCATGCGAGCAATTCAAGAGGAATTGTCGGCATTCTTTCTTGACCACGTGATCGCTGAAGACGGAGAATACTATGTGGACTACGCGTCCGTATGTTAGGAGATTATATTTGTAAAAGATAATTATTGTATATATGTAGCCGGTAGTGTCGGATAGATATACGAGAACTTGTTGTTCGACCAATCTCTCGAAGAAGGAGAGGTGGTCGGTATCACTTCTCTCTGTATGCATATATGTTCATGACGATCTTCTGTTTCCTTCGTTTGCTTACTAGCTAGCTAGCGTGTCTAGCTATACATATGTATAGTACATAGCGTCGACCAAGCACGGACAAAAGAGAGGACACTTCTCTCTATTAATTAGCTAGCTAACATTTTATATGAAACACCTAAATTAACCCCCCAAAACCCCCAAACCCCCCCCCCCTCTTATAAAAAACAAAAACCCTAGCCACAGAAATGCTGACGCGTGGATGCTTATTGGTCCCGGGTGGTGCCACCAACCGGGACAAAAGGCCCTCCTGCCTGGGCTCAGGGGACAGGCCACGTGGAGGCCCATCTGTCCTAATTCTGGATTGAACCGGGACTAAAGGGCCAGGGCATTAGTACCGGCCCTCATCAACCGGAACAATAGGCCCCTTTTCTACTAGTGTATGTTCTTCTGGAGATTAAGCGTGACCGGGGACTAGTAACCGTCTTAGACTCGAAACGAAAAGATCCCGAAACCTATGCGGACATGACTAAAATGCTCAACAAGTAAGTTCAATCGATCATTATCGCACCATATCGGCAACTTTTTGTTCATTTCCTGATATCTCAAGTAATAATAATTATTTTCTTTGTCTTGCAGGGTTTGGAAACAGTTCATCGCAGAAGCTTCGGGACTGCCGAAGGAGCTGCGATTACATACCCGAAAGTAAGTACTACTAGCTAGCTAGTTGCGCGCATCTCCCGTTGATTCTATAGCTATACTTTCATCAATGCCATTTATAATGCTTCATTATCAGTTTGATTGACCTCTATTTCTCGTAAAGTGCTTGTGGCAGGAACAAGGGAATGATTATGTGGATACTACGTATGCGAGTTCATCTACAACGCGACTTTGAAAAATAGGCGGGGCTACTCTAAAAGACAATATGAAGTGCGTAAGCAATAATATTCACAATTTCATTTTATTACACCATCATTTCTGTTGAGTTTCATTCATATATATGTATTAACCCCCTTCTTCACATTAGACGTGGCAGATGCGGAATGAACTCCTACCACAAGATCGCATGAAAGCAATTCAAGAGGAATTGGCGGGATTCTTTCTTGACCACCACTAGTAGAAAAGGGGCCAATGGTCCAGGCCGGTCCAGCCCATTAGTCCTGGTTCAATCCAGAACCGGGACCAATGGGGGCATTGGACCTGATTCGTGAGCCTCGGGGGCCGGCCGGGCCACGTGGGCCATTGGTCCCGGTTCGTCCTGACCTTTTGGTCCCGGTTGGTGGGGCGAACCCAGACCAATGGGCCTCGCTCCTGGCCCACCACCATTGGTCTCGGTTGGTGGCTTGAACCGGGACCAAAGGCTTCCCTTTAGTCCCGGTTCGAGTCACCAACCGGGACCAATTAGTTGCCTATATATACCCCTCGCCCGCGAGCAGAGCACTCCCAGTGAGTGCTCTGTTTTTCGTGGCCGGCGAGGGGAGAGCTTTGTGGTGCTCTAGCTCACCTCCTATGCACACGAGGTGTTCGATGGAATGCCCGAGCCACACTACTTAAGCTTTCTACTCTCCAAGCTCGACCTCCAAGCTCCATTTTCCTTAATATTTGTCTAGATTTAGCGGTCCGTCACGTCCCGTCCCCGTCTTCACCGCCGTCGATCGCCCGCGCCGATCTCGTCGCCGGCACCACCGTGGTGAGCCTCTTGTTCTTATCTTCTTTCTGAAAGGAAAAAAATTTCTTACTTGTATGTTTATATAGATACTTGTATAATTTTCTTACTTTTATTATTGCATCTTATATAGTGCGATGGTTTTGGTATCCGCCCCCACCGGCCCTCGTCCTGTCTATGATTCGAATGTGGTATATATATATATATTATCTTTTCATAACTAGTGGTTCATTTATTGTTTATGACAATTATGCCGACCAACGTGACATAGATTTTATTTATCTAGGAGGTTGTTGAACCGGAAATTCCAACCGACCCTATTGTCGAGAGGTTAAATTTAGTTGAAGAAGAAAACAATTTGTTGAAGGAAAAAATTAGAAAAATTGAGGATGAGAAGATGATATTGGAGTTGCATGTTGCGGATGTCGTCGATGATCACAAGATCAAGATGGATGCAATGCGCTTGAAGATTAGAAAGATTGGAAAATATGCCATTCATACCGAGGCTTGATATCATTATGTCGTTGGATCAGTTGTTACATTGGTTGCGATTATGATCGCATTTGTTTTCGCATTGAAATGTTTTACATAGTTTCAGTGTATGGTTTAATTAATTTAGATGCTCTGCAGAGCTTTATGTTGTTGGATGAGAACTATGTATGTACTTTGGTTTTAATGTGATGATGAACTTCTATTAATTTGGTCACTTAATTATCTATTCATGAACTTCTATATCTCCAAGCGGAGCGGTCGGGAAGTACTGTCAGACATCAAAGAGCAAAAGAACGAGCAGCTGCAAAAAAAGTTGAACAGCTCGGCGAACAACCAAACCAATCATGCCCCCCGCTCAATGTGTCTAGCGGCAACATCATTGCAAATGTTTCAGGGATGGTGGCCGGTTATGGAAATCCACAAGATTACCTGCCTGATGATGCACTTCCTGAATTCATGATGGTGGAAGAACACAGATACGAGTACGGGAAGCCTCTCGTCAAAGATGTAAAATCTCTAACAAGGATGATGCGAAGATTCCATACTTGGTACATGAAAACCTGCAGAGAGTCTGGGGGGACGAATAGTTTGTATCTGCACATTAAATAGGAGCACGACTGAGGGAGTCCTGGACTAGGGGGTGTCCGGACAGCCGGACTATCATCGTCAGCCGGACTCCAAGACTATGAAGATACAAGATTGAAGACCTCGTCCCGTGTCCGGATGGGACTTTCCTTGGCGTGGAAGGCAAGCTTGGCGATACGGATATGTAGATCTCCTACCATTGTAACCGACTCTATGTAACCTAGCCCTCTCCGGTGTCTATATAAACCGGATGGCTTTAGTCTGTAGGACACAACAACCATTACCACAATCATATCATAGGCTAGCTTCTAGGGTTTAGCCTCCTTGATCTCGTGGTAGATCTACTCTTGTAATACCCACATTATCAATATCAATTGAGCATGACGTAGGGTTTTACCTCCATCAAGAGGGCCCGAACCTGGGTAAAACATCGTGTCCCTTGTCTCCTGTTACCATCCGCCTAGACGCACAGTTCGGGACCCCCTACCCGAGATCCGCCGGTTTTGACACCGACATTGGTGCTTTCATTGAGAGTTCCTCTGTGCCGTCACCAATAGGAAGGATGCCTCTTCCCGTCTTCAAGGACGGTATCTTCGCCAAAGGAGCCTTGGCCGCCGGCCAAACTATCCGGCTAGGTGGTTTTCTCGTGACCGCCTGTTCGGCCACCGCTTCGACGATGACCTCTCGGGTCATCAAAAGCAATCTTCACGTCAACTCGGAATTTGCCGAGTAGCTAGATCCAACAGAGCTCTCATCCATAAACGAACTCTTGGATCGCATCGCCGCCCTAGGAGTCGCTACAGACTACAATAAGATCGGGCTTAAAACCGATCTGAGAGAGATTAACTCTCCCTAGGTTACCCACCACGTCACGGTGGTAGAGGAACATCGCGGCGACTCTTCTCCTATATTGAAAACTAGTCGTGTCCGGGCTTCCGAACCCTCCATGCCGGATTCCCGCGGAGGGATGGATTTTTATCAAGCGCTAAACCTAAAGTCAGGCATCGGACCAGACTCGTTGGACAACGTTCCACTTTCCAAGCTTCCGAATTCGGAAACTTCTCGGCCCTTGAGCCTTGAGATGGGTAGGGTTCCGGACTCAATTAGACCCACCTACCCAGACATATGTGATCTGTCTCTAATCCGGAAAGAGCCTGCTGAAACAGTACATCATTACTGGGCCAGATTCCTCCTAGTTATGGACAGGATAAAGGACTGCCGAGAGGAAAACGCAATCTTAATTTTTGCAATAATTGCACGGACAAGGGAATCTTGAATGCCGTCAGCCGTCGTGAAATCACACGCTTCGCCGACCTGACATCTATAGTACGAAAGTACTGTGCGATGGAGAGTTTCCGGAAAACCAAAAATAAGTTTTGGGACAATCCGGCCCCGAATACAACCCTAGTCCGCAACAAAAGGGTGCATTACACTCAGGCACCAGGTACAAAAACCAAAAAGCAGAAACCCCATAAAGGGCACGGAACCGTACTGGAGGGATGGCTCAGCGGACCCTGTACAATTCATAGTACAGAGGGCGCCACCCCAACACATAGCCTTCGAGCATGTTGGATATTACGGCAGGTGGCCAAAAGTGGCAAGGAGCTTCTAGCCCCGGAAAACCACACCAACAATACCGGTACGGTATCAACAGTCTTCGAAACTTTCACATCAAACAATATGCGGAAACGAACAATCCGCAGCCTAGCCGAAGTCTACCAAGTAGCAACAGCAAATCCTTGGAGCAACGCGGCCATCACCTTCAACGCCAGCGATGAACCTAAATTCCGAATAGCCCGTGCACCAGCCGCATTGGTCCTCAGTCCAATAGTGGACGGCTATCGACTTACCAAGGTACTCATGGATGGCGGCAGCGGATTAAACCTCATCTACGAGGAAACTCTTCAAAAAAATGGAAATAGACTGGAGCCGCATTGAGCGAAGCAGCACAACCTTCAGAGGAATAATCCCTAGCCGGGAAGCGTGCTGCACCGGAAAAATCACAATTGATGTAGTGTTCGGCTCGCCCGACAATTACAGGTCCGAACAAGTCACGTTCCAAGTGGCCCTGTTCAGCAGCGGATATCATGCTATATTAGGACGAGAGGCATTCACGATTTTTCAAGCCGTACCCCATTACGGGTACTCCGCGCCGAAAACAAGACAGCTGCATTAGCCCTGGAGGCACTATCTGAAGCCCTAGCGGCAGAGGAACTCACCGCGCTGCGCTCTACGGTGCATAGGGACGGTGTGATACTCAATAAGAGATCCAAGTCCACCTCCTTTAAACCAGTGGACAAAATAGTAAAATTCCAGGTCCATCCAACGGACCCGACAAAGACGGCCTCCATCGGGGCACAGTTGAACCCTGATGTGGACGCCGCACTGCGAGAATTCCTTCGGGAAAATTGGGACATTTTCGCCTGGCACCCTTCAGATATGCCGGGAATCCCATGCAGATTGGCAGAGCATAGCCTGAATATCCTAAAAGGGTTCAAGCCAGTCAAATAGGCTCTTCGACGATTTTCTGAACCCAAAAGACAGACAATGGGAGAAGAACTAGCCAAACTATTGGAAGCCGGATTCATCAAAGACATCAAACATCCGGATTGGCTAGCAATACTGGTAATGGTACCAAAGAAGGACAAATCCTGGCGCCTATGTGTCGATTTTAAAGACCTCAACAAGGCCTGCCCAAAGGATCCCTTCCCCCTCCCCCGCATCGACCAAATAATCAATGCTACCGCAGGGCACGATTCATTGTGCTTCCTGGACGCATACTCCGGCTACCATCAAATCAAGATGGCGGAAGCGGACCAAGCTGCAACGGCATTCATTACTCCATGTGGACCATTCTGCTTCAACACGATGCCCTTCGGACTTAAAAACGCCGGCGCAACATATCAGCGCATGATTCAGACATGTCTGGCTACCCAGATCGGCAAAACAGTAGAGGCATACGTAGACGACGTAGTCGTCAAAACCAAACACGTCGAAACTCTAGTAGACGATTTGAGGGTCACATTCGACAACCTCCGAGCATACGACATCAAGCTGAATCCGGAAAAATGCATTTTCGGCGTACCTGCCGGAAAGCTCCTAGGCTTCATTGTATCCGGTAGAGGAATTGAAGCAAACCCGGCCAAGATCCGAGCTCTGTCACAGCTGGATATTCCAAAAGACCTCAAACAGATCCAAAAATTGACTGGATGCGTGGCGGCTCTCAGCCGCTTTATCTCCCGTTTGGGAGAAAAGGCATTGCCCCTCTATCGCCTCCTCAGACGCACTGAACACTTCGAGTGGACGGATGCTGCCACTGCCGGACTCGAAGAAATAAAGGCCATATTGGCAACAAATCCGGTCCTGGCTGCGCCTAACCTGGGCGAACCAATGTTGTTATACATCGCGGCAACACATCAAGTTGTAAGCGCGGTACTCGTCGTAGAACGAGAGACAGAAGGGCATAAATTCCCTCTTCAAAAACCAGTGTACTACGTATCCACTGTTTTAACTCCCTGCAAGTCCCATTACCCGCACTATCAAAAGATAGTGTACGCGGTGTTCATGGCATCCCGGAAGCTCCGACACTACTTTCAAGAGTGTTCGATAACAGTGGCCTCCGAAGTACCCCTAAATGACATTATAAACAACCGCGACGCGACGGGCAGGATTGCAAAATGGGCCATTGAGCTCTTACCATTCGATATAACTTACAAACCCTGGCGAGCTATAAAGTCGCAAGTTTTGGCTGACTTTGTCGCTAAGTGGACTGAAGCCGAACTCCCTAAAGAGTACAACGCATACTCCAATTGGATTATGCACTTCGACGGCTCCAAAATGTTGGCCGGATGGGGGGCTAGCGTCGTATTGACGTCCCCAACCGGGGACACAGTCCAATACGTACTTCAGATAACGTACATGGACTCCAACAACGCAGCCGAATACGAGGCCCTCTTACATGGCCTCCGGATGGCAATCTCCATGGGCATCCAACGCCTAGAGGTGCGCGGGGACTCAAACCTCACAATATCCCAAGTAAATGGAGACTTTGATGCCAAGGATCCGAAAATGGCAGCCTATCGTAACGTTGTCCTTAAAATGTCAGCTCGGTTCGAAGGACTTGAATTCCACCATGTAGCCAGGGATAATAACCAAGCGGCCGACGTATTGGCACGCATCGGCGCAAAACGTGACGCCCCTCCAAATATCTTCCTGGAACGGCTGTTTAAGCCATCCATACTATGGGAAGAGGAGTCCGGAAATAACAAACCGGAAGCAGACGCACCAACCGACACAGAGCAATCTGACAGAATCGGCGATTCAGCCGATGAAATAACACCTTCAGCCCACGACATAACGGCAGTAATCGCCCCGTGGACAGAGCCATTCCTAGCCTACTTGCTTAGGCATGAACTTCCCGAAGACCAAAATGAGGCCCGCTGCATAGTTCGGCGATCTAAAGCCTACAAGGTCCATGAGGGAGAACTCTATAAGAAAAGCACAACCGGAGTCCTTCAAAGGTGTATCTCCGAAGAGGAAGGGCGAGACCTTCTGGCTGAAATTCACGCCGGACTAGGCGGACACCACGTCGCAGCCCGGGCCCTTGTAGGAAAGGCATTCCATACAGGATTTTATTGGCCGACGGCCCGGGCAGATGCTCAGGACTTAGTCCAAAGATGCGTCGGTTGTCAGCTCTTTGCTAATCAGAGCCATATGCCACCCACCGCCCTAAAAACTATACCCATTACCTGGCCGTTCGCGGTCTGGGGGCTTGACATGGTTGGACCACTTAAAGGGGGAACCTACAAGCAAAGGTACCTATTGGTCATGGTAGATAAATTCACCAAATGGATAGAGGCCAAGCCAGTTAAAACGGCAGAGTCCGGACCAGTGATAGACTTCATATCCGGGGTAGTACACCGTTATGGTGTTCCCCACAGCATCATCACCGATAACGGCACGACCTTCACGGCTGACGAGGTTAAATCATGGTGCAAAAATATGGGTATTAAGCTCGATTACGCTTCAGTCTATCATCCTCAAACCAACGGTCAAGTGGAATGAGCAAATGGTCTAATAATGAGCGGCATCAAACCCAGACTAGTGCGGTCCCTTACGAAATCCGACATGCACTGGGTAGAGGAGCTCGACTCCGTACTCTGGGGGCTGCGGACAACGCCCAACCGTACTACCGGATTCACACCATTTTTTATGGTATACAGTGCAGAAGCAGTTCTGCCCTGCGACATCATTCATGACTCACCTCGAGTGCGCATGTACGAAGAAAGAGAAGCCGAGCTGGATCGGAAGGACAGCTTGGACGCATTGGAGGAAGAACGCGACGTCGCCAAGGCTCGTTCCGCATTCTATCAGCAGCAGGCTCGAAGATATCAAAGCAGAGAAGTATGGGCCAAGACTTACAACGTTGGCGAACTAGTTCTACGCCTGCCAGACAAGAAAAAGGACAAGCTCAAGCCCAAATGGGAAGGGCCCTTCATCATCGATCAAGTCTTGACCGGTGGAGCGTACCATCTACGAAATGCGTCGGACAACCGACTCGAGCCGAACCCATGGAACGCAGCCCGCCTCCGAAGAATCTATGCCTAGCGCCGGACTAAGAGTTCGTCCCTTTCCCCCGTCCAAATTTTTTACACTTCAGCTGTCTTTTGTTTATCTTTTTTCTCTCACCCCTATTCATCAAAGCCTTAAAAGGCTTACTTGCGCATCGTTCGCACGCAATTGATGTGCTCTCCGCACTCATTATACCTGGGGGCTTCCTTACCAGAAGCTTAATTATAAGGGCTTCATGCCCAGCACGCATGTCAAACTTCCACGTGTACCTTTTATTCACCAATATATGCATCGATATGACTTAAGTTTTGGCCAAGCTGGGTTGCCTGGCTCCCGTGCTTACCCCTACGTTCCCGATTTTCGACTAGGAGGTAAAGGGAGCACCTCTGCGATTGTTACTGCCGGGTCAGCCGGATGTGTACCTCAGACTGGGTGAAGCCGAAAGCTAGCGTTCTTAAGGGAATATTCGGTCCGTGATTTGAAAGATGATTTTTTACCAATTTATTTATCTGCCCCCAGATGTTATCCTGCTCTTTTCGCAGTCCGGACATGCACTTTAGGGCATGCCTCCCAGAGGAAAGGAAACCTTAACGGAACTATTCTCCCTGGAAGATGTTTCTTACTAACCATGTAATATAACATAACTAGTTGGGCACTTGTCTGATAAAGCACTAATGACCCCTACGCCTGGTCTCCATGCATGCCCCGGTTGTTTCTTAACCGAGAAGGTATTCGGACACACTCCGGACTCTAGGGTCCCGAGGTTGAAACGAAAAGGTCGGCAAAGACAAACGATCTACAATCCGGCTAGAAGGCATTTTACATGTCATTTTAAAATACATTGTCGAATCGACTGACTGTATTCCTCCTCAATCCCGTCTAACAGGCTGTCTAATTTACAGTCCCGTTGGGAAAATTTAGCGGCCAACTCTACTTGGCCATATACTAAACTCACAGGGATCTCCTTCCCATCGGGCCCCACAGGTCCGACCTCGGCCTTGTGGTTGGGATCCGCCTTCTTGTACCGCGTCTTTACCATGGCCCAGGCCTCCCTGGCACCTTGGCGGCAGGCTGAAATCTTCCATAAACGGAAGCGCTGCCGCACTCCCTGAAGCTTCTCCGCAAGCTCCCAAGGCCCTCGGCTAGGGAGAGGGATGGCCATAAAGCCTGGACGACGCCGCTCATTGCTTGCCGAACTCGTTCGAGAAGTTGCAACAGCTCGGGAAGTTGATCACCCGTTGATACGGGCATCTCCTCCGCAGGGCGACCTGTGAGTATACCTACAGACATATTTTGTCAATTGACTTCCTCGCCGAACTCTTCTTTTCAAAGGAGTTCGCTCAAGCACTTACTATAGATGCCGCGACGAAGCCGCTGATTCTCCTTAACGGAGCCAGACAGCTCGGCCCAAACACCTTTTAGCTCTTCTCCAAGCTGGGCGTGGGCATCCTGGAGGTTGTTCCTTTCTTGCTGCACCTTATGCAACACCCTCTCGCCGGCCTTCAGCTGGCGCAGTAGTTCTTGCATGTCCGGATCTTGTCCGGCAGCACCTGCAACGTCATTATTAGACTTGCGCGGAGGCCGCACACCACTTATCTTTTTAAATAATGTGTTACCAGGAGGGGTCCTTGTGTTTCCTCCTGCGGCAGCGAGTGCGGCCTCAAGTTGGGCCTTACACTCTTGCAGCTCCTGAGACAGTTGGGTATTCTTCTTTGTAAGATCCTACAGTTCAAATGATCCTTAAATCAGTTAATATAACTACTTTAAGTCTCGGGGGCTACTGGCATATACAACTATTAAAATCTCTTACCCATATGTCTTTCACATACTGCTCCGTGGCTCTGGTCAAACCATCTTGAGCGGCACGGAGGTGCGCGTCCCCCGCGTTAAAGGCATTCAACACCTCAGGGGAGAAGCACGCATCATGAAAAACTCTCCGGCGGCGCCTGTGGTTCATGGCACTCTCCACCTCAGACTTGGTGGCGGATAGTCTGTCGGCATCCTCCATTGGAGGAGTATCCGGCTTGTGCCTTGCGCTCGCCTCCCCCTCCCGACCAGGCGCAGGAGCTTGGCTGGTAGAGGTTGGGTTGGCAACCTCTACGTCCGCAGTCCGGCGGGCGCTTTTTCTCCTACAAAAGTTATGAGCACTCAAACGCTTCCTAGGAATGTTGCTCTAAATAACGAACCGTGAGCTATACCTTTGCGGCGACGTTTCAATCCGCGCCGCGCTCCTCTTCCGCCTGCTAGGCCGGACTGACCCTTGTTGGTTAGCCGCCGCGGGTTCGGCTTCCCGCCTTGAAGGCACCGCCTGCAAGACACCGTTATGTACGGTGGTCAGAAATGCGCGAAGATGGAGTAATGGTGTTAAGAATTCGGTCATAAGTACCTGGGAAGCCGGTGACAAGCCGGGGTAGTCGGCCGTAATGGCGACTAGAGCATTGTCCATGCTGAGTTGGTGGAACACCCCGTCAATTAGTTCCACCTTTATATCCGGATCCTCTTCGGAGGTCGGATCAAGGGATCTTCCCGGATCCTCGGGTTGTGGAGTCGGACTGTGAATGTCCTCCACATCCCGGCGCAATTCCTGCGTCAAAATCGCAGAGTAAGGTACTCGGCTTTGAAAGCACGGGTCGGATGAATAAACGTCCGCTTACCTAGCTCCGAGGGTTATTCATGGAGAACCCATTCAATGGGCTCGTACGGAGGAAGTCCTCCTTCTCCCCCTTGTATAGGCCGGACAGAATCTTCACCAGATCCTCGGCCGATCTCGGCCACTTACGGCCATGACGGGTGGCATCGTCCTCCCCGTTGAAATCCCACATGGGGTGGCCCCTGTATTGCAGCGGCTGCACCCCCTGCATAATGCACGTGGCCATGACTCCGATCATGGTCAATCCGGAATGGGCCAGCAACCTTATCCGGCCCATCAAATAATGGACGCTCTTGTCTTCCTCCAGCTGAGGGCTCCGCGGGCGCCAACTTAGGCGTTTCTTCAGAGGAGCGTTGCTAAACTCAGGGAGGCCGATCCGAACTGGGTCCGGCAGTGGAGCGTCTTCTATATAAAACCATTTTGAAGGCCAGTCTTTGGACGCCTTCTTAGGGGTTCCGGATAGATATCCGGTCCCGGCGATGCGCCATATTTCGGCGCTGCCCACTTGATATATTGACCCCTCGTGAGAGCGGGGTACGAGGCAGAATAGCCTCTTCCACAGCGCGAAATGGGGCTCGATGCCCAGGAATAGCTCGCAAAGAGCTACGAAACCCGTGATATGCAGAATAGAGGCGGGCGTTAGGTGATGGAGCTGGAGTCCGTAGAACTCCAGGAGCCCGCGGAGGAACGGATGTACAGGAAATCCAAGCCCCCTTATTAGATAAGGGATGAAGCATACCCGCTCCCCTTTAGAGCGACTAGGGGTGGCCTCCGCTTGCTTCCCACCTTTGTAGGTGGCCAGCCCGGCTCGAACTGGAACCATAAAGGCCGGAGGAAGATATCCCTCCGCTTGGAGCGTCACTAGCTCGCTGTGCGGAACAGAACATCTCCTCCAATCTCCTGGCGAAGGACTGGGAGCGCGAGAAGAGGAGCCGCGTCGACGGTCCATGATGGAATGGATTTTTGGTCAGAAGCGCTCCGATGAGTACTCGCGGGAGGAAGATGGTGTGATTTGGATCTGGATTCCTGCCTCTCTTATAGGCAGGTTATTTGCGCAGCTAGGGGGTAAAACATAAAAGATACCCTGGCTTTTCGCATTCGTGCGACGCGTGGAAGAAGGCCATTATTGGGCGTGGAAGCCAAGAAGCGCGACATTGATAAGGAAGCCGGACACTGTTCGGCAGGTACATGGAACTTAAAGGAGAACCCGCCTTGCAACGCCGAAGACTACATACGTGCTGGACTTATCGTCATTGAAGCCTGATTCGGGGGCTACTGAGGGAGTCCTGGACTAGGGGGTGTCCGGACAGCCGGACTATCATCGTCAGTCGGACTCCAAGACTATGAAGATACAAGATTGAAGACCTCATCCCGTGTCCGGATGGGACTTTCCTTGGCGTGGAAGGCAAGCTTGGCGATACGGATATGTAGATCTCCTACCATTGTAACCGACTCTATGTAACCCTAGCCTTCTCCGATGTCTATATAAACCGGATGGCTTTAGTCCGTAGGACACAACAACCATTACAACAATCATATCATAGGCTAGCTTCTAGGGTTTAGTCTCCTTGATCTCGTGGTAGATCTACTCTTTTAATACCCACATTATCAATATCAATCGAGCAGGACATAGGGTTTTACCTCCATCAAGAGGGCCCGAACCTGGGTAAAACATCGTGTCCCTTGTCTCCTGTTACTATCCGCCTAGACGCACAGTTCGGGACCCCCTACCCGAGATCCGCCGGTTTTGACACCGACAATGACCTCGTTGGAACTGATCTTTTGTGTGTTCCATTTGAGGAGTTCTTCGCATTCTTCAATCAAAAGGCCCTCGATAAATTAACGGTCTTTTGCTACTGCATGTAAGTACTATTTCTGTCATTAAGTCTCTCTATATAGATCGGCTTTCATTGCATGTATTTATAATTAATTATCCTCAATATATTATGCAGATTGAAGATCGTCGAGTGCAAAAAAAATGAAATCTATGATATTGGGTTCATTAACACAAATATCATAGATGTTTATCTGGTTGAAAAGCACGTCGAAGAGGCCGAGGACAACTTTCTACGATCATTGATCAAAAATCAAAACAAAGATACCATACTCTTTCCTTACAACACCAAGTGAGTGTTACTGGTCGTTTGCATATTCGGTTTCCCTTATTACTCGAGCGAGGTTATAGTAATGTAATTGATGAGTTATGCATGCGTGCGCACGTACCACTATATTCTTTTGGAGATTAAGCTTGAGCGTGGACTAGTAACCGTCTTAGACTCGAGACGGAAAGATCCGAGCACCTATGCGGACATGACTGAAATGCTCAGCAAGTAAGTTCAATCGATCATTATCGCACCATAGCGGCAACTTTTTGTTCATTTTCTGATATCTCAAGTAATAATAATTATTTTCTTTGTCTTGCAGGGTTTGGAAACAGTTCACCGCAGTAGCTCCGGGACTGCCGAAGGAGCTGCGATATATATACCCAAAAGTAAGTACTACTGGCTAGCTAGTTGTGTGCATCTCCCGTTGATTCTATAGCTTTACTTTCATCACATTTATAATGCTTCATTATCAGTTTGATTGACCTCTATTTCTCGTAAAGTGCTTGTGGCAGGAACAAGGGAATGATTTCTGTGGATATTACGTGTGCGAGTTTATCTACAACGCGACTTTGAAAAATAAGCGGGGCTACTCTCAAAGACAACATGAAGTGCATAAGCAATTAATAATATTCAGAATTTCATTTTATTACACCATCATTTCTGTTGAGTTTCATTCATATATATATATATATATATATATATATATATATATATATATATATATTAATTAACCCCCTTCTTCAAATTAGACGTGGCAGATGCGGAATGAACTCCTAGAACTAGATCGCATGAAAGGAATTCAAGAGGAATTGGCGGGATTCTTGCTTGACCACGTCATCTATAAAGCCGGAGAGTACCATGTGGAACTTGATTTCAAATGCTAGGGGACTGTAATTGAGAGATCTTATATATTGTACATGCTGTATGTAGCTAGTAGCGTCGGACGTACATGATATGAAAACTTGTTGTTCGACCAATCTCTCGGAGAAGGAGAGGTCGATCACTTCTCTCGGTATGCATGACGAACTTCTGTACTTAATGGTTTCCTTCATTTTCTTACTAGCTAGCGTGTCGAGGGCCTCTCTATGTATAGTATGTAGCGTCGACCAAGCACGGACATAAGAAAGGACACTTCTCTCTATTAATTAGCTAACACAATATATGAAACACCTAAATTAACCCCCAAAACCCCCACCACCCCCCCCCCCCCCCTTTAAAAAAACAAAAACCCCAGCCACTGGAATGCTGACGCGTGGATGCCTTTTGGTCCTGGTTGGTGCCACCAACCGGGACAAAAGGCCCCCCGCCTGGGCTAGGCGCACAGGCCACGTGGAGGACCATCTGTCCCGCTTCGTGTTAGAACCGGAACTAAAGGGGGGAGGTATTAGTAACGACCCATTAGTCCCGGTTCATGAACCGGGACTAAAGGCCCTTACGAACCGGGACTAATAGGTGTTTTTCTACTAGTGCACGTCATCAATAAAGCCGGAGAATACCATGTGGAAGTTGATTTCAAATGCTAGGGGATTGTAAGAGATCTTACATATTGTATATGTATGTAGCCAGTAGCGTCGGATAGATAATACGAAAACTTGTTGTTCGACCAATCTCTCGGAGAAGGAGAGGTCGATCACTTCTCTCGGTATGCATGACGAACTTCTGTACTTAATGGTTTCCTTCATTTTCTTACTATCTAGCGTGTCGAGGGCCTCTCTATGTATAGTATGTAGCGTCGACCAAGTACGAACATAAGAGAGGACACTTCTCTCTATTAATTAGCTAGCTAACACAATATATGAAACACCTAAATTAACCCCCCAAACCCTCCCCCCCCCTCAAAAAAAACAAAAACCCAAGCCCCTGAAATGCTGACGCGTGGATGCCTTTTGGTCCCGGTTGGTGCGACCAACCAGGACCAAAGGCCCTCCTGCCTGGGCTCGGCGCACCGGTCACGTGGAGGCCCATCTGTCCCGGTTCGTGTAAGAACCGGGACTAAAGGGCTAGGACATTAGTAACGACCCTTTAGTTCCGGTTCAGAAACCAGGACAAAAGGCCCTTACCAACCGGGACAGAAGACCCTTTTTCTACTAGTGTTATGGCAACATATGTCCGTCTATCGAGAACGAAAGTTTTTATATATTAGTCCCTCCATTCGGAATTACTTGTCGCAGAAATGGATGTATCTAGACGTATATATTTTAGGTCTAGATACATCCATTTCCAAAACAAGTAATTCCGAACGGAGGGAGTAGTATATTATAACCAAGGATTTTATTCTTGATGTGTTCTCTTAATCATTGTGGCATCATAATTAGGAAAAAGAAACCGTATTATTCGATTGCCTTAGATTTTCAACAAAGGGTGGATTTTATTGGCTCAACATGGGGCATCGAGAAGATAAAACCCAAAGAGCACACACCCGGCCTCTGCATAGCCAGGATGCACACAACCAACACCAACACACGCAAAAACACACCGACAAATAGCAAAGTCATATAAGAACCAAGCTATGCGTAGGCAAGGAAGAAAAAAAACCAAAGCGATCAGATCTATGATCGGCAAACTACAACAATAATCATATCCGCACGAACCATCTCATGACACCACATGAACGACGAGATTCTTCAACAGCAACGCCTTTAGAAAGGGAGCGATACTCAAGCATCGCCGTCACTGGATCCAACCACCAAGGCCAGAATCTAGGTTTTCACCCTGAAGAATCAATCCGAGCATATCCGAACAATGCATTCAACAAGGTAACGATGTAAAACAAACATCGCCATTGCCAGGTCAGACCTAGGCTTTCACCCCGAAACTCAAGATCAGGTGCTCGAGTAGCACCACCATCGAAGTCACTTGAGTATTGTCGCCACCACTTTTCCACGATTCCAGCAGCTACATACGATGTCGCCGTCGCCGCGCAACCATTCCTCTGCGTCAAGTTGTCGTCCATAATTTGCATCTCACTATCGAAATCAACCATTCGATCTTAAGAGATAAACACACCCGAACATCTCTGGTGACCACGCAATTGTGGAGCCGTAGGAGGTCACAGAGCACACTCTGCAATCACCCCCACTTGGCCGACCGGATCTTAGATCACCACCACCATCTGTGGACCGTAGCGTTGCCGGCCGGTCAACGCCCGCGCGAAAGTCCAGCTCCTCACCGCAACAGTCCATCTCCGAGCAGAGAACCCGATGCATGCTGGCCCCTGCGCCAAATCCGGCCGGATCCGGCCCGGAACCATGATCAGCCCCCACACAGACGTCCGCGCAGCAGCACCCGAGCCCAGCATGAGGGAGCCCCGGCGCCATCGGCACCACACACCCACGCAGCCACGAGGACGCCCGCCCGCAGCAGCACGCTTCACGGCTCGGCGCCGCTGCGTTCCCCGTCTGGCCATGCTTTGCCACTGTTATGCCATGACACACAGTGTCGGATACCTCGCTGATGCTCCAACCTGCTTTGGACGATCGCGCGGGTGAGTGCAATGCGCCGCCACCGCTGTTTCCAGATTGCCATGACGCTGCTACCATCAGCTATTGCGTGATTGCGTATGGCCGCAGCTGGGCACAAAGCACCGCTCACCGCTGTTACTGCTTTTTATTCCGCCATCATGCAGCTGCTGACTATTCATGCATCTGCCCTTCTTGCCGCCATCGCTGCCGAGGATGGCCTCCATGGAACCACCCAGATCCTCGCCGCCACCATGGCTGCTCAGGCTTTGCCCGGTAGCAGCATCCCGCAGCGGCGAGGAGAGGAAGATCGGATCGGGAGGACCAGAAATTTTAGATCGCGATCGCCTCCCGTATCAATTGGCTTAGATACTAGCTAAAGGTTGTATATACTGATGTAACTTCAGAATTACCTCACAAAAAGAAACCTTCAGAATTGAGCGTTTATTCATCAGATAATCATGTACTGTACAAGTTAATACCTACTTGATCGATGCTGGGATGGCCGGTAGAATCGATGGCACCACACCGAGGCAGATAGAGCCAGCCAGCCAGCAGAGCATGAAAGGAGAGGGTGCTAGCACCAGCTGCACCGCTCCATTGTCTTGGTCAGATCACCTGGCCCCTGCTGATGGCGAGCAGGCGAGATCGGCCTACACCGTCGCATACAGGAGTTCAATCTTTATTTTAGGCTTGGAATAGGACATCGATACAATGTCCGACGAAAGGAATGTCTACGATAGCCTAATTAAAGGACACCGATAACTGCCACATGTGTGGCATATACGACATGCGCCCACACACCGTGTGTGGTGTACGTAGGAGGCAGCCCACACGGGTTGTGTGTGGGCGGACATTAGAATTGCCCACACGTGTGGGCGCGGCTATTTCGTACCACACGCCCAACAAGTACTACTCATCTTCACCCCGTGTGTGTGGCACGAAGCAAAAATGCCCACACGTCCTGGCACAGATACGTTAAGTACTCCGCGGGATGACAATTTAGTTGCCATCCTGGTTGGCAGATGTAGTTATCCGGGATGGCAAGTGTAGTTATAAAAGCATGGCAACTTTATCTGTTTTGGTTAACTATAGTTGCCATGTCTAATTTATGATAGTTGCCGCGTGTAATCAAACCGTAGTTGCCGTGTGTGATTAACTACTTGCCACATATGGTTAAAACAGTAGTTGCCATGTGTGTTTACCTAGTTGCCATATGTGGTCCAACCATAGTTGCCATGTATTGTTAATCACAGTTGCCATGTGTGTTTATCTGGTTGCCACATGCATGCAACTGCAGTTGCCGTGTAGCAAAGAATCACAGTTGCCATGTGTGTGTACCGAGTTGCCATGTTCGCGTAACTGCAGTTGCCGTGTAGCAAAGAATCACAGTTGCCATGTGTGTACCGAGTTGCCACGTTCGCATAACTGCAGTTGCCATCCATAAGGTAGGAGTGTCGTGTGGGCGAAAAGCAGTTCGCCCACACGCGCATGACCTAGGTGGTGGTTGTGTGGGCGAAAAGCAGCTTGCCCACACAGCACAGCTGGCAAACAGCATGGTGCGAGTGTGTGGGCAAACTCTCCAACGCCCACACACCAGCCACGTCCTACGTGGCACACCAAATCCACCTTTTAGTGTCAAGATTCGTGCAAAAGATAGTGAACGACGATTCAGGCATGTGGGCGAGTTGGGTAACGCCCACACGTGTGGGCGTTAGTGTTTTCGTAATTAAAATGGAGAGCTGGGCTGCTAAATTTAGTGGGCTTCTTTGCCGTACTAAAGGCCAGGCAATATATTAGGCCTAATTCTTTTGTTTTTTTTGGGGGGGGGAGGGGGTGGGGTCTAGCCTCTGCTTGCCCTCCCTGTCTCTGCCAAGTTTGAAGCACACAACGGTTTTGCCAGGACCGTGTGCGCGATTGCAGTTGCATTTACAATAGTGATGCCTGTGTGTCAATGTAGTCTTATGTCCGCGACCTGGGCTTGCTGGGCCCATAGCCACCATCCAACCCATGAAGGACACGGGACTATATATATAGAGGAGGCTGCTTCATGCAACTCGGCTTGGATCAGACAGCGGCTTCGGCTGAGGATAGGGTAGTTCGTGTTCTTCCGCTTCCTCCCTCCTAGCTTCCCAATCCTCCTCTTCCTTCAGATATCCTCCTGTAATCCGAGTTTGTACTTTGAATTCATGGTGATTGAGTGAATCTCTAGCTGGACCCTAACATTTAGTATCAGAGCCATAGATCCTAACCCCAAATCCACATCAAAATTTTCCTTCCTTGTTCCCGAGCGTCCCCAGGCGCGCTTCCGCAACGGCAGTGTCGGCGTCCCCAGCGACGACCACGTCTACGCGTAGCGCCGTCTCCACCAACAGTTGGGCTGCGGCCTCCGTGCGTGTTAGAATAAATCTGACGCATACCGTCGATCATCCGAGGACCAAGCAATCACACGAGCACGACACCGAGATTTGTTAACAAGGTTCACCGATATGGCTACATCCCCGGGGCCTGACTATGAGCGCTCCTCCCCATAACATCGCTACAATACCGCACCCGGTCGCCCTGGACACCGGCACATGCCGCCGGCTTCCCCTGCGTTCCGGTGCTATTATGTTGGCATAGGTTACATCGTATGTCTACCCTCGCTATATAAGAGAGGCCTAGGATATAAGTGTCCTACTAGGACACGATTCCATATCCTATCTAAACACAATAAAATTACAAGTCCAACTGTAACCTAACTTGTACACAATATTCGACACAACTCTAACAAACTCCGCCTTGACGAATATTCTTCCACCATCTTGAATTCGTCCATGCGTCAACTTCCAAGTACATTGGACTTGAGCTTATCCCATGAGTACCGCTGCTACTCCAAAGACTCCATATAACTCCACCTGCAACTTGTAGTCCCTCCTTTTCTTGACCACAGTCAACACTCGAATAAAATTAAGATCCTTGTTACTCTAGTTTGTGCTCTCAACTTCCAGAGTATCCATCAACATCATCACACACCGATCACTGACCTGCGTGAAAGTGATCAACTCACATATTGGGTGTCACACATCAGAGTTACCTGAACTCAACATCACCGCTCATTTCTTGACCGCCTGTCTGAAACTTGAAGGAATTTCACCATTGCTTGTAGTCATCCCGAGTCAAATTCGCAGTTGTCTCACCACATGTATGACCACCAGAGCCCTGGCCTGTCTCCATGTCCCGTGCGTACCGCATGCCTCGCCGCTATTACCGCGTCGAGCCTCCGCTGTCCCGGTCGAGTCTCAAGGGTCGTGAACCCACACCACTCAACCCCCACTGCAGAGTACCACCGATCATCACCGACCGATGACGAGTTTCACGCTTCCATCGGACCACTGGGCTTCAGTCCGAACTACGTGTCCCTCGCTTTTTCCACCTGCTGAATAGGCTTCGGCCCCGTCGACTTACGCCGTAGCCCCTCAATCCAGCTCCACCTTCAACATGACTCCATGGTAGATGATCAATCCACCCCTACGCCTCATCGACTGCAAGCTCCGTGTATACACCACATTGAATCAATCCCGCGCCATAGTCTTGTCGAAGCCGCACAAGCCTTGGGCATGTGCACCACATGTTTCCACGCCCAGAAGTCGGTCACCATCAGCATCACGCTCCTACGTCGTCTTCGCCAATCCCACCACCGTCTTCTGTACCAACCGACTTGCGTCGATCTGTCAGACTGCCTAGTCCGACCCAGCCGAACTTGTTCGACTGCACGACACACTCAGGCTTCCAAATAATGTTCCGTGAATTCTCATCCATCACATGATACTTCCATCTTAGACGACATGACTTCCTGCAATACCTTCAAGCATCCTTTGTTATGCCAACTGAACTTTTCACGATGCAATAGTACATGAAGCAAACCCGTTGTCACCTCCCAGTACTAATAGCAATTTAACCAAACAATTTTTGCCTTCACGTGGTGTAGCTTCTAGGCTCAACTCCCAATGCTAATTAGTAGTATTTGCTTTGTCCTGCACATCAATCAATGGACTTTTTTCCTTTCCGCCGAATCGATCTGCTGCCTCCGTCCATGTCGCACACAAGGACTCGGTCCTTTTTTTTGGTCCAAACAAAATCTCGTCGAGTATCAATCGAATCTACAGAACGGCCCTTTCATGTAGCGTCTAGTCAGCTCCTTCCACGCCAGGTCCGCAAGCACAACACGCACACCAGCTAGCCCCACTGGGCCAGCCCTCACCGCACGCCTCTGTACTGCACCATCTTGCATGATCGAGCCGCACACGCTGCCTGGGTCATTGCATTCGATGCCATGCGTGCATGTGCATCGCCTGTACGCTCGCCCGATCGATGCACGGATCGATCGCCGCACGCCATTGCTGCCACAACGCGCGCCCAAGCCTTCCGCTGATCCAATCTCGTCAACTCGCTTTTCCAATCTCGTCGAGGATCACGCCGGTGCCAGCTGCATCTCAAACTCGATATTTCCTCTAGATCAATAATCCACAGCCTCTAAATAACCTAGCTCATGATACCACTTGTTAGAATAAATCCGAGGCATACCGTCGATCATCCGAGGACCAAGCAATCACACGAGCACGACACCGAGATTTGTTAACGAGGTTCACCAACATGGCTACATCCCCGGGGCTTGACTATGGGTGCTCCTTCCCATGACACCGCTACAATACCGCACCCGGTCGCCCTGGACACCGGCACACACCGCCGGCTTCCCCTGCGTTCCGGTGCTATTATGTTTACATAGGTTACATCGTGTGTCTACCCTCGCTATATAAGAGAGGCCTAGGATATAAGTGTCCTACTAGGACACGACTCCATATCCTATCTCAACACAATACAATTACAAGTCCAACTTTAACCTAACTTGTACACAATATTCGACACAACTCTAACAGTGCGTGCGGCGACGGCCACGGACATCTCTACACCGACCACGACCTCCGCCCATCATGCATCAGCGACGAGGTTAGCCGCGTCTCAGTGTGCTCCGCACAGCACCTTCCCCACCACCAGTTCAAGCGCAGCCTCCGCGCGCCCGACGACACTCCCTGCGATGCATGCCGACCTCAACCTCAAGCGCAACACCACCGAGGACAACTTCACTCTGTCGGCGCCCACCACGTGCTCGACAAATTTCCAGAGAGGCTATACAGGCATGGTTTTGTCCATACCGACCAAGGTATTGTCTACCACCGATTCGGGTGTGTGCGAGGTGCACGAGGGCGCTGACGGCTTCACCTCTGTGGCAATCTCCCTGAGCTTGACCAATGAATTCCATGAGGTGACTGACGCGCATGTTTCTGAAGCTGCTCCAACCACCGACCCACCCGCACACCACCTGTTCGGCCAAATTCCAAATCGGCAGGATCCTACTGAAGATCGTGTTCTCAGCATCACCATTTCCCTGGTGCATCACCCTATCTCTGAAGACATCCTACAGGACATTTTCAAGCCATATGGAGTGGAACAGATCATAGTCTATCCAAGGGCCACAACTCTCCGGGGATCAGTTTATGTGCCAGCCGAGGTCAAGTTCAAATCAGGGCTTGCTGCATCGAGGGCTCATACTGATTGGCATCGCCAGTACATCTACAAGGGGTCTTGTTTCCTCCGTGTCAACCAGGCTTTTCCTGAATTTTCCCATGCATGTGATCAAGGAGAAGAAAGGGTTGCATCTGGCAGCATGTCTTGCCCAGTTCAAGGCTGATTTGGAAGCGGGTTCCACTGATCTGTTGGCAGCCATGAATGAGACGGAATCACGGCCTCACTGAAGCTCGTGCCCGCTTTGGAGCATCCTTGCAACACGAGTGTAGTGTCAACCCCGACAACTACCTCGGTGACGATGGTGTCGCTTTCCTCAACACTGACCTCAGCAGCGGCCGCGACCGTGTCGGCTGTGTGTGCAGTGAATCAGGATGACAGTGTGCAAACCTCTGAGGTGTCGATCAATCGTTCGGCAGTGGCTTCCATGGCGACGGACATTGCTGCTCCTAGCTGGTCTCCAGTGTGCCTTATTGCCACCAATGCCGCGCTAGCCCCTGCAGTGCCATCCAGATGCGATCATGCACTACAGGAAGCTATGGTGGTTTCCGTCCAGGCCGCGCAGACATCATGTGGCGGCGACATCACCCTGGCAGTGCCTACTAGGAGCTTGGTGTTGGCCCCAACATTGGCACCAGCTCATGTGGCCTTAGAAATGAAGAGTGCCCGGCTTGGCCGCCTCCGGAACTGCAGATTTTGCACGCAACTGGTATTCAACATCTGCAGCTATGTTCTCCTTGCTTAATTTCAGCACAATTGCAAGCTATTCATGATCATGTTTATAAGTGGCTGAAGGTTGAGAGTGGAAATGTCAAGAAAAAGGTGCAGGTGCTACGACCCATGCCATGGCCATCGTTCAAGTATATTTCCGAGGAAGACTATCACTGGTATGTTGCGCGGTTGCTACTGGAACTCTCCTGTGTACATTCAGTTATACCTATTAGCACTGCACATGTTGGTTGGATGCATAAAATGCTGCTCAACAGTTTGGGTACTTGGTTTGGCTGCAACATCCCTGGAACTATTTCCATGAGCAAATCATTTGCACTAAATCCAGGAGATGATACAAGTCTCCATCAGCAGGAACTGACTTCTTATAAGGTCTCCAGTTTTGCTTGTATGAGCTATGATCCTGGCATTATTTCATTTGACTTGACAATTGCTTGTACGAGCTATGAATAGGTGCAAGAACTTCATCATGAGTCTCCAGTTGATCACCCAGCAGGTACGTTTCATGTTGCTGTAACAGCAGTTGTGTTCGCCTGTGAAGACATACTCCGTACTGCATGTGTTGTCATGATCCAAACTACTGAAATTTATTCCGCTGGATTGAGCTTATGGCCGTGTACAAATCCAGTTGTGAAATTGATAGAATATGAACCTGAGCACTCATGGCAGTCACGTAAATCAATTTCAACTGTTGATATATCAGTCTGCACTACCTTTGAAGTCCATGGGAAGTTGATGCATGTGGTGGTACATCAAATCAAGTCAACAAGCAGGAACAGTACAATGAGAACAACTAGTTATCTGATGTGTTGGCATTCAAGGGTTCCTATGGTGCATTCGTGTGGTTCAGAATTTTTTCAGTGGGAGATTGCATGGGCACTCAATTGGGGGTGTTCAGATGGCGTTTTGAATAGCAGCAATGGAGGATAGCCTGGTTCTTCAGTCCTATGTGTTGGGATATCCTCCTCATGTGGGCTGTGAGGAGATGACCATTTGAGGCCTTTTAGGCAGCCCATAGAGGTGCAAAAGCCCACTACCCATTAGGGTTATGACCTAGGGTCATTTTGGACTTTGCACATGAGTGGATGGGGATGCTTTACCCTCCATCCAGCAGCCACCACCAAGTGTGACGAAAATCAATTCATCCTCCAAGAGAGAAGAAGAAAGAAAACCAAGAGAGCAAGGGAAGAAGAGGAAGATTGAAGGAAGAAGCAAGGGAGCTCCTCCCCAAGGTTGTGATGGTCCAGATCCACTACCTTGTCTCCTTCAAGCTTTGGTTCCACCATCCTTGGTGAGATTGTTCCAATCCCTAGTTCTTGAGCTCCAAATCCTGTTGTGTTCATCCAAGATTCAGAAATCTTGATGTATGAGATCCTCTAGTGCTGTCTAGAGAAGAACTTGTTGTGTCCCACGTTTAACAATAGTGGAAGAGGATTTGGGTGGCTTCGGCCCATGGTTTTTCCCCCCAAGTTGGGGGGTTTTCCACGTAAAAATCTGGTGTCTCTTTGTTGATGCTTGATGCTGTCAGGAAAACTTACTCCTACCACAAGACACTAGGCTGAGGAGTGTGTTGCCTGCTGAGTAACATTTTCTGCCTCCATATATGCTGTTGCATATGTTTCCTTCCGTGCTAAGCAACGATCCTTGAATTAGTACATGATGGGGTGCTGAGATTACTTGTTTCCGCTGCAGTTTTCAGTTAACCACAAGTGCATTTGTGTGCTAATTCTCAACAGAGTGGCATCAGAGCCTTGGTTGCTTAGAAGGTTGCAAATCCCAGTTGCTTGATTGTTGCTGGAAGAGGTGTTCACAATGGCTTTGGACGAAAGCGCTACTACAAGTGGCATGATAAAACTTGATTCTTCCAATTACTCATTATGGAAGCCCATGATGGAAGACATCCTTTATTGCAAGGATTTGTATGAGCCAATTGTGAAAGACAAGATACCCACGGGTGTCACGGAAGAAGAATGGAGAGTGTTGCATAGAAAGGCAGTAGGTATGATTCGGTTGTACATCAACCACAATATTTTCCACCATGTTGCAAATGACACAAATGCATATGAGATGTGGCAGAAGTTAGAGTCCATGTATGAGAGGAAGACATCAATGAACAAGGCCTCGGTGATCAAAAGACTTGCAAAGCTTGAGTACCGAGATGGGACAAGTGTGATTGAGCACTTGAATGTCTTCCAATGCCATATAAATCAACTTTCAGCCATGAAGATCAACTTTGAGGATGAGGTGCAAGCATTGTTGCTGCTGAGTTCCATGCCTGATAGTTGGAACACACTTGTTGTGTCACTTAGCAATTCAGCTCCGGATGGGAAGCTGACTTTGGAGATGGTGAAGAACAGTATGCTGAATGAAGAAGCCAGAAAGAAGGAAAAGGGTGATGCCTCTTCTTCTGATGCGTATGTGGCTGAAACCCATGGGAAGAATGAGAACCATGGACGCAGCAATACAAGATTTCAGCAAGGCAAAAGCAAATCCAGGGGGAGATCAAAGTCAAAACAGAGAAAAGATATCACTTGCTTTCATTGTGGCAATCCGGGACACATAAAGAGCGAGTGCAGGAAGTACAAGAGAGAGCTTGCAGAGGGGAAACTCACAAAGAAAACCGAGCAAAAGACTGACAGCAGTTCAGCCATGACCGCAACAGATGAGGACTATCTAGTCATTGAAGATGAAGATTGCTATAGTGTTGTTCGTGATGATGCCATGAGTTGGGTTGTAGATTCAGGTGCGTCCTTCCACATCACATCACACAAGGAGTATTTCACATCTTACACTAGTGGTGTTACTAGCCAAGTGAGGATGGGAAATAGTGGTTCATCAGCAATTGTTGGCAAGGGCTCTATATGCATTGAAACAAACACAGGTTGCAGATTGGTGCTCGATGATGTGAGGCATGTTTCCGACATAAGGCTGAATTTGTTGTCAGTGGGCAAGCTTGATGATATCAAACATCCTAGTTATTTTGGTGAAGGAAAGTGGAAGCTCACCAAAGGCTCTTTGATTGTGGCTCGAGGAAGTAAGCAAGGTAATCTCTATGTGACTAAAACCAAGTTGTGCAATGAGGTGTTGAATGTTGCGGAAAAAGACACTTCGGTTGAATTGTGGCACAAGAGGCTTGGGCATATGAGTGAGAAGGGCATGCATGCTCTTGCTCGCATGGAGTACCTCCCTGAGTTGAAAGGTATATCCTTGAAACCCTGTGCACATTGTTTTGCTGGCAAATAACACAGGGATGCATTTCGTACACTCTCTCCACATCGTGCAGATAATATTCTTGATATTGTGCACACTGACGTTTGCTCCATGACTGAAAAATCTCATGGTGGAGCATTATACTTTGTGACTTTTATTGATGACCATTCCAGAAAGGTTTTTGTGTATGTGTTGAAACACAAATACCAAACGTTTGAAGCCTTCAAGGAGTTCCATGCCAAAGTTGAAAGAGAAACTGGCAGGAAATTGAAGTGCGTGAGATCAGACAATGGTGGTGAATACAGAGGTCCTTTTGAAAGGTATTGCAGAAATGTTGGCATCAGGCTTGAGAAGAGTCCACCAAAGACACCCCAGCTCAATGGTCTTGCAGAGAGAATGAACAGGACACTCACAGAGAGGGTCACAGCTATGCTCTCTCATGCTCATTTACCTAATTCATTTTGGGCTGGAGCTTTGATGAATGCTATGTATGTGGTTAACCTATCTCCATCAGTTCCTCTTGCAGGTGATATTCCTCATAGAGTTTGGTCAGGGAAAGAGGTATCATACAAGCACTTGAAGGTCTTTGGCTGCAAGGCATTTGTACATGTTCCAAGGGACGAGAGATCCAAGCTTGATAGCAAGACAAAGTAGTGCATCTACCTCAGCCAACCAAGTGAAGAGTTTGGCTATAGGTTGTGGGATCCGGCCAATAGAAAGATTGTGAGAAGCCGAGATGTGGTGTTCATTGAAGATGAAACAATAAAAGATATTGGGAAACCAGAGAAGCCAATGACCAACACACCTCAGGTTGACATGGATCCAATCCGTCCTCCTCTCATGCATGACAATCATGGGGGAGATGATGACACTAAAGACAGTGGAGATGCAACTGATCAAGGCAGTACAAGTCAAAGTGGCGAGCAACCATCAAGTGATGATGATGATGAAGTTGGTAATGATGATGCCAATGAAAATCCACATGATTCACCACCAGTGCAGCAGCAAAGAAGAAGTGGAAGAGGTCGCATTCCTTCTTCTAAGTATCCACCACATCAATATGTGTTGATGACAGATGCAGGTGAGCCCTCATGCTATGAGGCAATGTCTGATGAGAACAAAGAAGAATGGTCAGAAGCCATGCAAGATGAGATGAATTCCTTGTATGAGAATGATACTTTTGAGTTGGTGAAACTGCCAAAGGGCAAGAAAGCACTCAAGAACAAGTGGGTGTACAGAGTGAAGACTGAAGAAAACACCTCACATCCAAGGTACAAGGCCAGATTGGTTGTGAAAGGATTCAGTCAGAAAAAGGGCACTGATTATAGTGAGATATTCTCTCCAGTGGTCAAGATGTCTTCGATCCGAGTTGTGCTTGGCATGGCTGCCACCATGGACTTGGAAATTGAACAACTTGATGTGAAGACAGCTTTCTTGCATGGTGACCTAGAGGAGGAGATATACATGGAGCAGCCAGAGGGATTCATGGTTGCAGGCAAGGAGCACTTAGTTTGCAAATTGAAGAAGAGCTTGTATGGCTTGAAGCAAGCTCCTCGGCAGTGGTACAAGAAGTTTTAGTCTTTTATGACTGGGCTTGGTTACCATAAAGCACAACCTGACCATTGTGTCTTTATGAAGAGGTACACCGAGGGTGACTTCATTATTCTCTTGTTGTATGTTGATGATATGCTGATTGTTGGAAATGGCACAAAGAGGATTGCTCTCCTCAAGAAGGCATTGAGTAAATCATTTGCCATGAAGGATTTAGGACCAGCTAAGCAAATACTTGGCATGAAGATCTCCCGTGATAGATCAAAGAAGCTGCTTTGGCTCTCACAGGAAAGATACATTGAGAAGGTACTTGAAAGGTTCAATATGAAAGATGCAAAATCTGTTATCTCTCCGCTTGCAGGCCATCACAAACTGAATTCTAAACAATGTCCTACAGGCAAGAAGGAGAAAGAAGAAATGAGGAAAGTACCTTACCAATCTGCTGTGGGCAGTTTGATGTATGCCATGGTATGCACTAGGCCTGACATTGCCTATGTAGTTGGAGTTGTTAGCCGGTTCATGACAAATCCAGGTAAAGCTCACTGGGAAGCAGTGAACTGGATTCTCAGGTATCTCAAGGGTACTCCTACATCTTGTCTATGCTTTGGAAGTGGTGATCCTGTATTGCAGGGCTATACAGATGCAGATTATGCAGGTGACAAGGATCGTAGGAAGTCCACATCCGGATACCTGATGACTTATGCAGGGGGAGCAGTGTCATGGCAATCAAGATTGCAGAAATGTGTTTCTACATAAACTACAGAAGCTGAGTACATTGCAGCAGTTGATGCTGGCAAGGAAGTTTTGTGGATGAAGAACTTCTTGCAAGAGCTCGGCATGAAGCAAGAGAAGTATGTTCTGTTTTGTGACAGTCAGAGTGCTGTTCATCTTGCCAAGAATTCAAGCTATCACTCTCGAACCAAGCATATTGATGTGAGGTACCATTGGATTCGAGATGTTGTGAGTTCCAAGTTGCTAAAACTTGAGAAGATCCATACAGACGACAATGGTTCGGATATGATGACCAAGATATTACCAAATGAGAAGCTACAAGCATGTTGCAAGGTAGCGGGCATGGCGCTGCCCCCCTCATGAGTCAGAGGGGGAGATTTGTTGGGATATCCTCCTCATGTCGGCTATGAGGAGATGACCATTTGAGGCCTTTTAGGCAGCCCATAGAGGTGCAAAAGCCCACTACCCATTAGGGTTATGACCTAGGGTCATTTTGGACTTTGCACATGAGTGGATGGGGATGCTTTACCCTCCATCCAGCAGCCACCACCAAGTGTGACGAAAATCAATTCATCCTCCAAGAGAGAAGAAGAGAGAAAACCAAGAGAGCAAGGGAAGAAGAGGAAGATTGAAGGAAGAAGCAAGGGAGCTCCTCCCCAAGGTTGTGATGGTCCAGATCCACTACCTTGTCTCCTTCAAGCTTTGGTTCCACCATCCTTGGTGAGATTGTTCCAATCCCTAGTTCTTGAGCTCCAAATCCTGTTGTGTTCATCCAAGATTCAGAAATCTTGATGTATGAAATCCTCTAGTGCTGTCTAGAGAAGAACTTGTTGTATCCCACGTTTGATAATAGTGGAAGAGGATTTGGGTGGCTTCGGCCCGTGGTTTTTCCCCCCATGTTGGGGGGTTTTCCACGTAAAAATCTGGTGTCTCTTTGTTGATGCTTGATGCTGTCAGGAAAACTTACTCCTACCACAAGACACTAGACTGAGGAGTGTCTTGCCTGCTGAGTAACATTTTCTGCCTCCATATATGCTGCTGCATATGTTTCCTTCCGTGCTAAGCAACGATCCTTGAATTAGTACATGATGTGGTGCTGAGATTACTTGTTTCCGCTGCAGTTTTCAGTTAACCATAAGTGCATTTGTGTGCTAATTCTCAACACTATGATATTGCAATCTGACCTTCAGTTTGGCAGTCTTGCAAATGATTTGATAATAGGCTCTGGCAATATTTCCTTTGACCTGACATTCGCTAGTACGAGGTATGCATGTGTGAAAGAATTTCATCCTGAATCTCCAATTACTAAGGCAAATGGTATGTTCCTTGCTAAAGTACTTGCAGATGTCGCTCACATTGCGTCGTTGCCCAAACTGACATCTTCTGATGGAAGCCCAGTATACATGCAAGTTCGTATTCATGAGCTGGTGATTGATGGTTTCTTGCAAGACAGGGTTAGCTCATGTCTCAGTTTACCAGGCTCTGAAAATTTTGAATGGACAGTTGCATGGTCAGTTAATGCGGCGTGTTCTGAAACTGCTAGTTGTTGGGTTGATCATGTTGTTGTTTGCCAACCAATCACACGACAGTTCGAGAAACTTAACGCGGGCAGCAAACAAGACAAAGGTCTCTTCTTGGTTGTTCGTTTCGGTTTGGTGCTACACTTGCCTTGGGATCTTGATGGTCTTAATCAAAATCGGCTGGAGATCAAGCAAAAAAATCATGGAAATTGCTCGGTGGGCACGAGGATGGCAGATTTTATGTACCGTTGTGACCACTTCTTCAACAGTTTGGCTAGGTGTTCTACTTTGACCAAGTCCGTGCCGACCAAGACTAATACCTCAACACCTTTCTCAATTGGGACCTCATCCACCACGACCACGACTACATCGACCTCGCTGAAGGTATTGCAAGTACAATAGGACCCCGAAGGTTGGCATGGTATCGGCTTGAGGGCAAGCCGATTCTTATGGAGGGGGGATTGTCAGCGACCTGGGCTCGCTGGGCCTATAGCCACCATCCAGCCCATGAAGGACAGGGGACTACATATACAGAGGAGGCTGCTTCGTGCAACTCGGCTTGGATCAGACGGGGGCTTCGGCCGAGGCTAGGGTAGTTCGTGTTCTTCCGCTTCCTCCCTCCTAGCTTCCTGATCTTCTTCTTCCTTCAGATATCCTCCTGTAATCCGAGTTTGTACTCTGAATTCATAGTGATTGAGTGAATCTCTAGCTGGACCCTAACATCTTAGCTATCGGACGCGGTCAATACCATCGTTGGTGTTATGCATGTCTTGAAGTAGTACTATCAGAGGACGCGTGTTCATCCTTATGGACGAGGTTGTAGAAGTGGCGGCAGTGTGTTAATGAGGTTGTTGATGAAGACCACATAATGTAGACCTTGGCGGTGAAGTGCCGGTGTTTACAGCGGCGTGTCGACGATGATATCGTTTAAAGGCGACCCCACGGCGATGAAGAGTCAATGCCGTGTTGTGCCAAAGAAGTATGTTGGCTCGTAATCTGACATATTCGTACAGCTCAATGCAGTGAATCGGGGTCGATGTAGAGGTGTAGGTGCAGATCGCCGTAGCTTGATACAGAAGGTGGTGCTGCCTTTCTCGGCGATGCAGCGCTCGGTGTAGATGTGTGCAGGTGCAGCGCTTGGTGTAGATGGTCCGCTCGCAGCTAGGCATCCGGGACTTGCGTGCGTACCGTAGCCCCGTAGGAGTCGCGACGCCTGGAGAAGCTGAAACCGGCTCGTAGCTGGCGCGTGCAGTCGAAGGAGGCGTAGCTGGATCCCACGAGAGGCCCTGTAGTCAATGCATGCTAGGGCTCCCCTCCCGGCAGACGGCGGGCACGGGCGTGGGTCGATGGAGTTTGCGGCCGTGGTGGATGAGGGAGCACGTGGCCTGTATGTAGGGCTGCAAACGAGTCGAGTTCGAGCGAGTTGGAGTTGGCTCAGCTCAACTCATATTAAAATTCGAGCGAGCTCAATCTGAGTGAAACTTAAGATCGAGCTGTAGAACATGACTCGTGCTCAGCTTGTACCGATCTCGAATCGATCTCGAGCTAGTTTCGAGCTAAATAAAATGGTAAAAATTATAAATCTATGATGATTATTCAGACTAGATAAGGACACAACACGACACAACTTTGTACGCCAGTCTCGTCATGCTCGGGAGAGCTCCGAGCACATCTTTGTCTCTTGGGCGAACTAGAAATACATGGTGGTCTACGTGGACGAAAAACAAGAAAAAGAAGGTGCATATGCTGGGAAACTTTTCCAAAAGCAATAGGATATTTAACACATAGCCGATCACGTACCATAATTAGACCTAAATCTTCTCTACACTTAATTAAGCTACCATGTTTGCTAGTTAATAAAATGGAGAAAAATCATGGACATCATATATTGTAACAAATTATCTTATTTTCATTTAATATATGGCATAATCATTGAACATAATGGTATTATGTCGAGCTATCGAGCTAAAATCGAGCGAGCCAATACTGGCTCAAGATCGGCTCGTTTCTCCGTCGAGCTACATAAAGTGTTCAAACTCGGTTCATTTATTTTCAAGTCGATCTCGAGTTGAGCTAAAAAACGAGTTGATCTCGAGTGGCTTACGAGCCTCGAGCTTTTCTTGCAGCCCTACCTATACGCATGCATCTTCCACGAGTAGTAGTTGAAGAGAGTAGAGAGGAATGAAGTGAAAGAGTGATTTTATTGATAATGACCGTAGGCTTTTATATGACCTGAACAGTCGCAAGTACATGTCGGTTACAATAGTCGTGTCGTTTAGAAAAGGCACGACGATGGTTTGAGAGACACGGCGTATGGACAAAGCCAATATTCTAACTGCTAGATAGAATATTCTAAGGAATATGCTAATTGCCTAATTAGCCTAAATGTAAAGTTATTTTATTCCTAACACTCCCCCTTGGACAACGCTGTTAGTAATCTTCATTTTCTTGAGTGCTGAAAAATCTTGCATTTTCTTGATTGTCTTGATCTTTTAACTTCGAGAATCCTTGATCTTATATTGTCTATGTTTTCCAAAAAATCCTGTGAAAAATATAAGGAAACCAAATAGAATTCGAATATACACTATTAGGATAATTAATTATATCATTCAAACCTGTATGAGAAAATCCGTTGGAAAAACTCATAAGGAAAAAAATTATCATCAGGGGACGATAATAAATAAGTTTTAGTTCTAGGAGTTTTATCCCCCTGAGCTTTGCAAATTCGGTAGTCGTCTCATACCAGCCCCATGAATACACTTTTGAAATGATGTTGCTGGTAAAGACTTAGTGAACAAATTAGCAAGATTGTCACACGATTTTATTTGCAAAATATTAACTTTTTCATCTTTCTGTAATTGATGAGGAAAAAACAGTTTTGGGGAGATATGTTTTGTGATATTACTTTTAATATATATCACATATGCATTTGGGCAACACATGCGGCATTATCTTCATAGATAATGGTAGGTGATTCTAATGAATCGATTCCACATGATGACTGAATGTGATTTATCACTCTGCGAAGCCATACACTTTCTCGTGAGGCTTCAAATAATGCAATTATTTCAGAGTGATTAGTGAAAGTTGCTACCAATGTCTGTTTTGTTGACTTCCATGAATATAACAGTTCCACCATGTAAAAATACAAACCATGTTTGTTCCACTGCAAAGGCAATGTTTGGTCTAGTACAGTTTGCAAGTTACATTAGTGCTCCTATGGCATTGAGGTATGGAAACTCGGATCTTAATACCTCCTTGTTATCATCCCTAGGTCTAAAAGGATCCTTATTCATATCAAGGGATCGGACGACCATAGGTGTTTTGGACATATATGATTTATCCATGTTGATTTTTTCCAAAATTTTCTGAATATAAGAGGGCTGATAGACGAGTATTCCTGAGGGAATAAGTTGAAGTTATGAACTTGAATAATATTTGGTTTCAACCAACTTTCTGTCTTGATATGATTGCGAGCACCTTTCATATCTGGTATATGAAAATCACTGGTATATACATAGGTCATGTAGAATCCAGCGAGGGATTTTGTTAATAATTACATGTAATCAAGCAATCATTTTGTGAGTATCCTGTTAAAGAAGGAACTCTCATAGTCGATTATACCACACAATTTTTCGACTATTTTTAGTCATGGAGTGACTTTTGATGTTTTACACAATATATGTTGCGATTTGTTCATAAGTTCAGACTTTCAAGCCTTTAATTGACTTATATATAGATATCTGAATTGGGTGACCCATATGAGTATGTAATCATCGAGTCTAATAACTGCATGGCAGGTTTATTTGTAACTGCAAATAATATTAATATCGAAACATAATTCCACCTATACCAAGAGGGTACGTTACATCATAATTGATGTCAGGTCTCTGCATGAACCCTTATGCTACAAGCATCGCTTTTCACCACCTCATTGTTTTTGTTATGAAATAAAATTCATTTGTCTTCCAAAGGGAAGATAATTATGAGGAGAATGTATTACAGTGGTAAATACAACTCTTTTGTTAAGCGAGTGCTATTCTTATTTAATTGCTTCCTTCTAGTTGAACCAATATATGAATGCATTAGGCATTCTGCCATGGACTTTGGTTCAGGGCCCTAAAGGTTTTAGCAATTTAAGAACAAATATATGTCGACATATGTAGTCTTATGTTATATGATTCGTTGAATCAATAGAATTTGTGGAAATAATATTTACATCTTTTAACTCCTCGTGATTTCCCATAAGAATGGAGTCAAGGTGTTTCGATGTCCCAACAATTCAAATTGTGTGCACATTTATGTTGGGTTTGGATGATGAGCATCCGTTATGTGTTATTCAACTTGAGGTTGAACTAAATTTACTAGTTGAAGATATAATTTCCTCTTTTTCCGCGTATGCATATGAGAAGTCATTTCTCATGTGACCATGTTTCTCCCCCTTTAGCTCTCATTTGGGAGAATAGTGGTTGTATGAGGTACTTCCACTTTATATGGCACATTGCTTGCATGCATAATGTGATTTGATGACGTCCTTGTCATAAGTAAATGTATTTGGCAGATTTTCTTTTGCAAATATATATGATTGAACTTTAGGTTCAGATTTTGAAGTACGTGAATATGAGGACCGAATGTCTATGACATTTCTAATTTCTTGGCTTTATTTGTGGTACGAATCTCCCCCTAATGCCGAAAATGTCCTTATTTTAAATGTAATCAGCGTAAGGGCAATAACTAATTCTCCTGATGGGACTTTAAAATATTTATGATTGATGGATAAATAAATAGTTATACCTCACATGGATCCCAAATTTATGTGAGGGCCCATGTACAATGGAGTGGTGATATCGGTATATAATCAAATTATTGCAGATGGGAAATACTTGTTTGATTTCCACGTACTTACTGCAAGGGGAAGTAGTATGATATGCAGTTGCTATGATCTAGAATAGATCTGCGGCGTGTAAGACCGCATGTTTCCAACAAGATGTTGGCATATTAAAATTCTGTAGAAGTGGTCACATTATTAGTTTTATTCTTTTGATAAAGAATTTAGCTGCACCATTTTGGGTATGTACATGAGATACTTAGTAAAAATCATACATGCTCGTGAAAACAGCACTAAATCGGTTTGATCCATATGGTCGGATAATTTGCTCTTAATTTGATTATTTGAGCAATTAATTTAGGAATTCATGGTTTTGTGGAGGTTCGAGACTCACATAAGATCATTATTTAGATGTCTACTGATACCATGATTAAATGTCCCAGAAATGGTTGAGTAATCCACATATATATTCTTGGATGTGTTCAAGAAATTTAAGTGGCTACTTTCTTAATTTTAAGATGAGAGTGTCCTAAAAATCAATTTTATTCTCATGGCACATGTGGTGCACATAAAATCTGATGACTTGAGAATTTTCACAGCTTTTAGTTGTGACCAACAAAATGTTCACTAATCTTTCGTATCATCCCAACTTTGAGGTGACCAAGGTGATCATGACAAGTCTTGAATTTATCAAGACTTTGAAAAATTATTTTATACGCAACATAAGGCACGGGTTTGATGTATGTAAAGTATAATCCGGATGAGAATGAAGGGAATTTTTCAAGAGTCTGTTCCTCTTATCCGTTACTTTTTGTTAAAAGCAAAAATTCTGTCTTATCCACCTCTAATGTTTTAGATGGAAATTGTTAGATCGGATATCTTTGAAACTTATAAGGTACGAGTAGATTCAGGATACAAGAGTGCATTCTGAATTACGATAGTAGTACCCATAGGGAGTGTGAAAGTGACTCTTCTTGAACCAATAATTGCTTTCTCTAAGAGTTTAGAAGTATGTTGTTTCCCTTAAAATTGTATTAGTGGTAGCACTATCCACTAAACTTAACTCCTATTCCATCGGATTTTTTCCCGTAAAAGTTCTATAGATAGAAAGAGAATATTTTAGAATAAATCTTATCATATTCATATATTCATAAAATTACATACAATGTATTTATATTATAAAATTCAAATATAAATACATTACAATATTATGTCTGATTCACATAATATAATATACGTAGTCTGAAAGACTTTATTCTACTTATTGTTATACAGTATATAACATTTTGTAGTATTGAAATAGCTAAATGACATCAACTTATTTACAGAGATCAAGTGAGGTCTCCAAAAATATCTTGGGTGTAATCCACAAGCATGTCTTCATCGAGGATGATATCGTCCTTCGGCTTGAATACTTCAATAGCGCTTTGAGAAGGACCGGCTTGAGGGTTATCTTGAATGGCGTTGAAGTGAGCTTCAGTTTTCTTTCCATGAACTTGTTCGCATTTTTCTCCATACTTCATGTATAGATCCACAAGATGCATGGGAATTCGGCATTGATTAGTACGATGATTCATGCATCCACACCTTTGACAAGTTTGAGAGCTGTCATTTTGATCATGTTTCTTGAAATGATATTTCCCCTTAGTTTGACCGTTGGTCTTTTTCCATTTTCCCTTGAATTTCTGAAAGTTCCTTTTACGGTTTCCAAATTTACTAGTAGAATGAGCATTAACATGTGCTTCAAGGATAGGCATGGCACCCGTTGGGCGAGCATTGTGATTCTTCATGAGAAGTTCATCATGCTTCTCGGCCTGAAGTAATGTGTATATGAGCTCAGAATACTTTGTGTATTTCTGTTGACGATACTGCTGTTGCAATATCCTCATCGAGGGATGGAAAGTGCATAAAGTTTTAAGTCTGCATCTGAAACTTGTTGATTGCAAAATCTAAGTTTGGAGTTAATTTTATGCACAGTAGAATTATATGTAGCAACGGACTTAAAGTCCTGAAACCTAATGAGAGACCATTCTCTTTGGGCTTCCGGCAACATTACTGATCTTTGTTGGTCATATCTCTCCTTTAGGGATTCCCATAAAGCTAATGGATCCTCCTCCATCAAATATTCAGTTTTTAAATCAGGACGGAGGTGGTGCCTTATGTAGTGCAATGCTGCATACTTTACCATTTGGGGTATTTCTGGAGCATTTTTGGGGGGTGTGGCAATGCAAGGGCCAAGGTTACGTCCACATAAGAATATTTTCATGTCCATGGCCCATGATAGATAGTTACTTCCATCTATTTGTAGTTCTTGGAATTCTTTCTTAATGATGTCAGACATATTTCATGCATGTATGATCATGCATTTGATTAATTTTACTTGATAGTAAAATTTATTTTGGTAAAGAACAAATATGTTCTAGAGGAACACTTATAATTTGTAAGCCATATATGTGTATATCATCGAATTTTGATATATTTGGAAGAACACTATGAGGACATAAAAAAATGCCTCTGGGTAATAGGCAAACTGTAATATACAGTAGAGATGCCATTGCTGTGTGATTGCACAAATATAATTCAAGATAATCACATATTTTATTTGGCCTTTTTATCTCATATTAATGAGAGAATATTGCATGATGAATTATTTTTCAAATGCAAAATAAATTTGTTGTACTAAATAACATGTCATAATATGCTAAAGGCAAATATATAACATGTCATAATATGCTAAAGGCAAATATATAACATGTCATATTTCAATTTTTAATAGACATAAGGTCTATAGAATATATATGTATAATAGAATACATTGTCGAACTAAGCATAGTACGAACTGAAGGTGCCAGACATTAATTTAAAGCACACTTTGGGTCTGTTTGGTTTTTGCCCAGGTTGGCCCTGCCAACGCACGGGCGAGCCAAAACATTGGCGTTGCTTTTCTGCGCCCCCGTCTTGCCATCGCGTTGGCAAGAAATTGAACTGGAGAGCCGAGGGCAGCGTTGGCACGCCAAAATATGGGCTTCGATCCAAACACCGCTGGAGCACTTGGTCAACGCCAATTATTTGGCTTGGCACGCTGGGGCTTCGAACCAAACAGACTCTAAGTACAGATAGAGTGGCAGATCTGCAGCTTCCCAGAAATATACGGACTACTGCTAAATCGCCTAATTAAATCAGCATGTTATTTATTTAACACTAGCATGGCACGTAAGGCCTTTTGGCCCACAAGCCTGTGTCGGCACCGCTTGGACCAGCAGGTCAAAAGGGGAACGAGGAGCAGTGGATAAGGTTCAGGCCTGTACGAGCGCCTCCTCCCCTTATTTTCCTATATCGCCCCTGCCTGCTTCGTGCCGGCACCATGGCCACCAGCGACTTCAGCGCCGGCTCGTCCCCTCGGAAGGGTCGTCGGCGCGCAGTTCTCCCAGGCGGTTGGTGAGGCTGAGGAGCGCCGGGGATTGGGGGCACGGCTCGAAACCATGGCGCAGGCAGTAGTATACCGGTGAAAGGTGTGCCACGACAGCGAGTTCCGCGCTGCCGGAGTCGTGCACGGGCTCGTCGTCGAACTCGTGCTCTGGGTCGGTGATGAGCCATCCGGCGCTGAGTTCGCCCAGCACCCACTCCATGGGCCGAACGGCGAATTCAGGAGGCAGCGGCACGAGTTTGTCGGTGTCCACACTGAAGTTGGAGGCAGAGGCCTCATACTTGTTCTGAGCGTCGACCATCTAGTCGGCGACGACGTTCGGCACTGCGGAAGTTTCCGGCACGGCACAGCGGCCCTGGTACTTGGTCCAGGGGCTCCAGGGTAGTTGCGGCGCTGCACCCAGCGGTTGCTGCGAAGGCGGCGGCGGCCGCCAGGCGGGCGGCGGGGTAGCCAAAGGTTTCCGCAGTGGCAGAGGCGGCGGCACAGGCCGTCGTTTCTGTCCGGACGACCGTGACGGCGAAGGCTTAATGCCGGCGACCGGCGGAGTTCCATTGGCGAGCAGCAGCGAGAGTGAAATTCCGGCGAGGAAAACGAGAGTGCCGGTGCTCTCTGACCACAAACCGAGCGAAGGAACAAGCAACATCCGGCAAGAAAATCATCATTTTCTCACCTTTCTTCTCCGTTCTCTCCTGTAGCCTATTTGCTCTGGTTAGAACAGTGCATGATAACGTGAAGAGAGTAGAGAGGAATGAAGTGAAAGAGTGATTTTATTGATAATGACCGTAGGCTTTTATATGACCTGAACAGTCGCAAGTACATGTCGGTTACAATAGTCGCGTCGTTTAGAAAAGGCACGACGATGGTTCGAGAGACACGGCGTATGGACAAAGCCAATATTCTAACTGCTAGATAGAATATTCTAAGGAATATGCTAATTGCCTAATTAGCCTAAATGTAAAGATATTTTATTCCTAACAGTAGTTTCTTGTGCATGCGTGTAGGGGCCTTGTGCATATATCTCTCCTAGTCCTTCAACCGTTCTGCATACGCAAATCAAGGAAAATTAGATCGGACTAGCGTGTTAGACCTTTTGTACATTGTAACGTTCAGCTTGTTGTACTTGTCCTATTCTTTGGGATCACACCACACCATGGCCTGCGCGCCTACTCTGTAGAGTGTGCATGTTCCCCCCTTCTCTGTATATGGTATGTAATGTGTAACAGATCAATGCAAGGCAAGTGATCATAATTCTCCCCAACTCAGCGTGCCGTCCTTGTGCTGGAGACGGCGCATGAAGTTTTCTCCCATGCCTCCTTGTGGAGTGAGTCGATGAAGTTCTGTGCTGACGCGTGCCGGCCGGCTGGACTAGAGTAGATGCGCGACGTACGTGACGAAGCCGGCTGAAGTCGCTCCCCGCGTCCGAGTTACTGCTGATTCGTGACGTAGATGTTGGTCCGCTGCCTCCGGATCGTTGCTCGGTGCAGCAACGAATCTGCATGTAGACGTGGATCGTCGGTTGTGGACGCGCCGCTGGATATGCAGATGCGCGGCCAAGACTCACCACCAGGTCGATTTTGCGTGCTGTCGAGGCGGTTCAGTCCGCCAGCATCACCGGGTGTGTGGTACTACGTCGACCTGCACTGCACGTCCACGGTGCACCACCATGCACTGGATACGGAGTACTTTCCCCGTTCCCAAATATAAGTTTTTCTAGAGATCCCAACAAGTGACTATATACGAAGCAAAATGAGTGAACCTACACTCTAAAATATGTCTACATACATCCGTATGTTGTTGTCCATTTGAAATGTCTAAAAAGACTTATATTTAGAAACGGAGGGAGTAGATTTTTGGATCGATTTGTCCGCCGGTTTGCTGAGGTTCATTTGTGGCTAAATAAGAACTAATCTAATGAGATTTAGAAAATTGAGGAATTGATCTAATCTAACTAAAGAACCGATCTCATCTTTTAGGGCATCCACAGTGCTTAGAGGCTGGCTTGCCTCTAAGCTGGGACCCACGTCCGGCTGTTAGAGTCAGCTCAAAATTTTGTAGTGTATAGCAAGGTGTCCCCATAAAGAATAATATATTGATTTTCCAAAGGACCCCTTTCCATCTTCTAGACAGGACAAGCATAGTCTCTCTTTATGACATGTAGGTCCCGTGAATTATTATATTCCATAGAAAGACTTGGAGGCAGCCTCCAAGCATAGCGTCGATGCCAAGCAATTTTGGCTTAGAGGCTAATCTCATAGTGTATGGCGCCTGCCTCTATGTCCTTAGAGGCTGCTTTAGGCCTTCCACTATGTGACCGGTGCTAAATTTCTTAAAAGCAAGCCACGTATACATCAATGCCAGGTGAAAATGTTTTGACACCACTCCCACAACGTACATACTAGTTTGGCATCGATTGAAAGACAGACCCACATGTATGGCATCGATTGAAAGATAGACCCACATGTATATAAAACCAATTGAGCCAACGCATGCAGCACACTCAGCTGAGTATAGTTGTTGGTTTGTGCGCCAGAAGAGTGAGATATGTATTTTTTATTGCCTCAGATTAATTTGGCACCGGAGCAAGTTTGTGCTCCGATGCCTGAAAAAATTTCTTTGGCACCGGTCAGGCAATGTAGGGCATCGATGCCAAATACCCCAAAAGTGAGTTTGGCACCCATTTTAGCCTACATAGTGGAGGGCCTTAGAGGCAACAAAATGACACACTTATCGATCAGGTGCGGCATCCCCTGGGGTAGATGATTAATCTCCATGGGGACAGCGCGCTGCAGAAGTGGTACAGGATTCTAGGATCAGCGTCGTAAGTCTAACCGCTCTAATACTATGTAGGAAATATAGAACCTACACAATATTCATTGTATTGATTTGACCCTTGTCTAGAGTATATATAGGACTACAACGTAGGAAGTCGATTGGAGTACAAAAAGCATTGTTAGTTTAACTCAAATTAGGGCCGTCCCACAGATATACGGGCCCCAGGGCAAGACAAGAATAAGGGGTCCTTCTTGAGACATAAAAGCTCAGTTTTTCTTTTCAAAAGTAATGTAATATGTATCAGTATATAGCATAGATTGGTGATCTTTCGACTCTAAGACCGGCGGTACCACTATTTATCGATCAAGAGAAATGCATCGGGATAGTAATGAAATAACATAGCTCCACAAAATATCGATTTCCTAATTGTCAATAGAGACATCAACTTTTTGGCACAACAAATGACCTTGTAAAAATTGGTTGCAACTTAACCATACGTGTTTTTTTGAGAAAAAACTTTCAATCTATTCATCTTCAATCATGGTAGTACAACGAACTCTAGAAATAATAAAAATTACATCCAGATCCGTAAACCACCTAGCGACGACTACAAGCACTGAAGCGAGCCGAAGGCGCGCCGCTGTCATCGCCCCTCCATCATCGGAGCCGGAAAAACCTTGTTGTAGTAGACAGTCGGGAAGTCGTCGTGCTAAGGCCCCATAGAACCAACAAACCAGAACAGCAACCGCCGCCGATGAAGAGTGTAGATCAGAAGGAACCAACCTGAAGACACAGGAACACAAACGAACGACGAACAGATCCGAGCAAATCCACCAAAGACAGATCCGCGGGAGACACACCTCCACATGCTCACCAATGATGCTAGACGCATCACCGGAACGGGGGCTAGGCGGGGAGACCTTTATTCCATCTTCAGGGAGTCACCGCCGTCTCGCCTTCCTGAGTAGGACACAAACCCTAGCAAAACTCAAAAAAAAAGATTCACAGTCAAAAATAAAACTCAAAAAATATCTAAAAACGGAATCCTCCCACCGGCAAGGGCCGATATCCACTCCGCCACCATGTTACCATGAGATATAAAATTAATGCATCAACTTACATCTGTTCTGGATCCTCCCTGAATCTGCCATGTTCTTCACCCCAAAAATCGTCACCCGAATAATAATTCACCTCTTTCAAACTATCCTACATAACGCATAGCAAAGCAAACTGTGTATTTCATGTTAATACTATGATGACCAATGGACATTCCCTAGAAGAATTCTAGTTTTGAAAAAGTTAACAGTAATTGTCCCTTTTGAGATTATACTACTAGACAAATAATTTCTTGAAGACAAGTTAGTAAACAAGCTGCACAAAAAATGGTTAATACAGGGATCAAAAGCACCTGGATATTGATTGACGTGGATGTAGATGGCTTGATCCGTACGCCGCAGTAGTCAACACGAACAAAGAAGACGACACCATGAAGTGGATAAAATTTCTCCCTTCTCCTAGACTACTGCCTGAACAAAGAAGTCAGTAAACAAGCTGCACATTTGGATCCAATGAAAAGCAGAAGAAGATCCATGGAAATGTAGCTGATGTGCGACGTTTGAATCATGCACAGAGCTATTTATCAACGAATCTTTGAATTGAAGAAGGAGATTACATGAAAGAACAACATGAGATATACTATCTGGGCCGGTCCGAGTCTGGGATTTGGCGAAGCAGAGGAGTCGCGGGTCTGGGGTCCAGTGCAAACAGATTGATTATCGATCAATTCCTTCGTCAAGTTTGCCTAGTGGGCTTTTCCTTGCACGGTTCCTTGGACATTGTTTTTTTCGTGTATTTTCTTTGGGCTCCATGAAGGTATACTATCTGGGCCGGGGCCCCTGCCTCCTCGGGACCCAGGGCGGGCGCCCCGTTTGCCCGGCCTATGGGTCGGGCCTGACTCAAATATATCTCTCCTAATCCCTAACTAACACGTTTATACTTCTAACAAGTCAATATATTTTGATAAACTCTCCTATTTCCTAAAATCTAAATTAAATTTATATTGTCCGTATCTACAAAATAAATGCATCTTTTTACCAATTAAACTACAAATGGTAAACTTTATAAAAGGTTTAGAAAAGTCTTTCCTAAAATGTTCTCATCAAGTGTGCATGTATCTCTCATTTTTTTAGCAAAAGAAAGAGTTGAAGGGACCAAGGAGGAAGTGGAAGGCAACGACGAACTTCATAGGAGCTTCTAGTGATGTCTTGGCCCCAGTAGACAAGACCTAATTTTCTGGAGATGAGAAACTGAAGTCAAAAAGAAGGGATCGGTAGTGGACATTCCATATTTTGCGTAGTAAGCTAAACATATGCGCAAAAACAAAAACAAGAAGAGTTCATACCAGTTTTCCTTCACCGCAATCACTTCATCAAATAATCGTCATTATTGACATTCGCTTGCACGACTGAATGATGTGAAAATAATAACCATGGACCAAGCTAGAATCTGCAAACATTTTATTCAAAAGAGAATAAAAGGTAATATGGGCTCTTTGTTAGATCAACAATAACGCATATGAGAGCCACTCAACATTTTCATCATGGTCCTCTCCTTACGGCGACTCAAAGAAAGGAAAAGAATTTCAGTGAAACACATTGCAATATTTTGGGAGTTTTTTGTTTTTTCTATACAAAGCAAAATATGAGGGAAAAACTACTTACACGGGAAAGCTCCCAAGAAACAAAAGAAGAACGGGATTTTTTTTGGGTTTTCTTTTAATACTACGAACTAACTAAACAAGAAAGAAAAACAAAATGAAGCGAGAAATATTTTGGATTTTGAAGTTTTTCAAACACACAAGAAGAAGGCGGAAATAAAGCTAACGTGGATATACAATGAAAAATGATAAACACCGACAACAGGAATAAATGTTTGATACATGAATGTAATGTCGGTGAGAAATACGTACTCCTGCAAGCTTAGTCTTTTGGCCTAAATTGGTATACAACCACTGTTGGCCTGGATAATACCCGTGGTAGTAGCTCGGATTATACGTGAGTGCAGCCACCACAGCTTGACGAACTGCCTCGTTAGGCGAGCAGTCTCCTCCACCCTCTCATGCTCCTCAACTTCCTCCTCAAGTATAAAATATCTTCATTTTTCCTGAAAGTTAAAGAAGGCGGGAGCAGGCAAAGTAATATGGACGACATGATGCATATCAAAGATTAGTCTGCATCGAAGCGATGGATCATTTCTGTTATGGGTACGCCAAGATGAACGGCTAAGCGAGTAGCATAGATTCCACCAAAAAGATCACCAATATGAGCATTATTATCTAAACAACGTGCAACAATGGCTTCTATGTTAAACTTCCTATCTCTCAATATCACGCTCTTAAGAATGCTCAAATCAGGTGTGCATAGATGACTAGGGTCCTATTTGCATTGATGCACCTTCCTCTAAACAAAGCAAAATAATGGATAACAGGAAAGTGAATGCTTCCCATCCCAGCTTGCATTATGCCCCTAGTTTCACCTCAAGTAATACTCATAAGAAAATCATTGCAATCAGTTTTACGAGGTTCAGGGCATGTTCCCCAAGAGGGAATTCTACAAGCTTCGGTAAATTCATGAATGGTCATGCAAAAAAGATTTTCATATAAATTAAACATGACATCATGAGAAGTGCGGTGAGATACATACTTGAATTTCCACAAACACGAGTCAGTGAGATCATGGTACCGTGAACACTTATCTGCCAAGAAGTCAGTCAACTCGGCATTGCGTACGTACATATCAAACTCTTCCTTAATGTCGGTTCGAATCATGAAGGAGTCAGAGGGCCATCCACGGCGGTTCGAGGTCCAGCTCACATATTGCAAGCCTTGGAGAACTCTTGCTGGAAGAACCTCCGTGGAACATCTTCCTAGACATTTTCTTCCTCTGAAACTTTTAATCCCTCAAAATAAAAGTTATATAACAAAACTTAACAAAATTGAGGGTAACTATCCCCACAAGTGTCTAGCGGCTATATCATGCATCAAAACTAGTTTAGACCATACAAATTCAACATGGAAGCTCAAATACATGGTCACCACAAGAGCAAAAATTTGCAAAATATAAAGCACTAGAACAAAAACTAATCGGACCATTGGAGAAGTCACATGCCAAGGAGTAATCGCCCAAAACAATTTCGGAAATGGAGATCCGAGCAAGGAGATCAAATATCGCATGGGAATGAGCAAGAACATGGGTTTGAAAGCAATGCAGAATTCGTCTGAAGGTAGGAGAAGGAAATGGGTGGCTAAAATAAGTGAGGGGGTCATGGGACCCACAAGCTCACTAGGCGCGCCCTGTGAGCTTGTGCCTCATAGGTGCACCGCCGGGGTGTGTTCAGTGCCAAAAAAGTCTGACATATTGCAGACAAAGTCATACTAAATTTTTAAGTCATTCGAAGAATCATGGCATTCTACCTTAATGACACTAAGGAAACAGGATAATTCAGAAAACAGGATAATCATGGCATTCTACCTTAATGACACAGAGCAAACAGTAGGTACAGTAGGTTGTGCTTACTAAATTCATAGTCAACATCCCCCTAAAAAATAATCCATTAATAAGGTTGATGAAGTCTTATTAACAAACTATTTCTGAGTAACATGAAACCGAAGAATTTTCGTATAACATTAGGTTACCTCAATGGGGATATGTATTTCCCCAATGATAAGAGTTTCATATTTCTTTTTGACGTTATGTAGAGGAAATTTGAAACCTCCAATAATGATTGTCATAATTCTTTCAATAGAATTGATACCATTCTCTGAACTTTGTTCCTTCGGAAAATAAACCATATGCTCATTACCATTGACATGAAAAATAACATTGATTTTGTTGCAATTAATAACAGCCCCTGCAGTAGTCAAAACGGGTCTACCAAGGATAATTGACATGTTGTCTTCCTCGGACATACTAAGAATAACAAAATCCATTAAGATAGTAACATTTGCAACAACAACAGGGACATCCTTGCAAATTCCAATAGGTATAGCAGTTAATTTATCAGCCATTTGCAAAGATACTTCAGTAGGTGGGATCTTATTCAATTCAAGTCTTCTATATAAAGAGAAAGACAAAACACTAACACCGGCTCCTAAATCACATATAGCAGTTTTGACATAACTTCTTTTAATGGATCATGGTATCATGGGTATTCCTGAATCTCCTAAATTCTTAGGCACTACACCCTTAAAAGAATAATTTGCAAGCATGGTGAAACTTTCAGCCTTATATATCTTTCTTTTATTACTGACAATATCTTTCATGTACTTAGCATAGGAAGGCATCTTCAAAATATCAATCAAACGAGTCCGCGAAAAAAGGGGCCTAAGTATTTCAACAAAGCGCTCAAATTCTTCCTCATCCTTATTTTTTGGAGGTTTAGTAGGAAAAGGCATGGGTTTCTGAACCGATGGTTACCTTTCTAGCTATATCATGCTTCCTAGCAACGAAATCACTTTTATCATATCTTTTATTCTTAGGAGGTGTTTTATCAAGATCAACAAAAAGTTCTATTTCTACATCATTATCTGGTTGAGCATCAGCATGAACATCATTATTATCATTATCACTAGGTGGATGTTCATTACCAGATTGTGTTTGTGCATCAGAAATATAAACATCATTATGATTCTCAGAAGGTTTTTCTACCACAGGTTCACTAGAAGCATGCAAAGTATTATCATTTTTCTTTTTCTTTTTCTTCTTAGATGAACTAGGTGTATCACCATTAATTCTCTGAGAATCTTGATCAATTCTCTTAGGATTACCTTCAGGATATAGAGGATCCTGGGTCATTTTATCTCCTCTAGTCACAACTCTAACAACACAATCATTCATTTATCATTCATCTCATTAAGAATATCATTTCTTGACTTAGCTATTTGTTCCAAACATCATGCATGAAAGTCATGCTACGGTAATTAATCCCACGGTTATGCCTAGTGATCGTCATAACAGAATCCCCAATCTGGAACGCGTTGTTACTAATTACAGTGTCCCTAGAGCAAGCATTTGTGAACTGAATAAGTGTAGTCCCATACCACATCGAGAGGTGTAGTTGATTCTCCATCCAGGTCCTTCTAGGAAGGTAGTGATCAGAGCAATGGCGGCATGGAACTTCTCCAGTGAGACCTCAGGGGTGAGCGTAGCAATGGCCCACTCATCGCAGACCATGGGTAGTTCTCCGTCGAGCACAACGTAGCCACGCCGCATATGGAGGGGGGGGGGGGGGCGGAGGCACCACCTGGTGCCGGATGGGAGGTGAGGCAGAGGGTTGTAGGGATAGCATGCCATGAAGTCTGGTGGGTGGGATTCAGGCGAAACAGAGCCCATGGGAAGAGCAGAGGAAGGCGAGGAGGCCAATGGATTTGCTAGCGATTTATTGCGCTGAGGCTCCTTTGACTACTTGACCCGATATATTTGGCTGGTGGTTATCTTGTTGTAACAGAACCTGGCGATATGATTATAACCAAAACATGCGTGAAACCTGGTAATATTGTTAGAAGAGATCCTGTTGTGCCCAACGCCCAAGCACTTACCGCAGAAAAAGATAGTTAGTTGATGAAATAAGCATAGACACTCCACATTCCATGGTGTTGGGCTGTTGAATAGGTGTATGAAGGATTTGCCCAGTAGGAGGTCTAGATACCGAACCCAAATTTGAATTGTCGTTGGGCTCGGCCGAGGTGATTCGTTATGCACGGGGGACACTGTTTAACGTGTAACAGATGACCGAAACTCACGATCATTGCATTGAGTGTGGATTTGAAAATTAGATCTCAAAGGGATCGTGTTGACCCCCGCCAAGACTTGCACATTTTGTTGATTGCATGAAGGATCATTGTGGCTTTGATCTTGAGTAGGCATGCGCTCATAAATGTGTTGATAAACCTGGTTAACGGGTATAGATCGTGATGAAGTACCTTTCTTGCATGTGACCGTTGTCCATTCAGCATCGTGTTCAGAGTAGCACAATCTTCGTATAACCAATTTGGACCTCCTCCACTCCATAGGTGGAAATAGCATTTATACATCTTGCATTGGAAGAACTTCTTACGAACTAAGAAAAATCCCGCAGCTTTCGAGCAAACTTTGAACTTGTAAACATTTCCATGAATGTGTTGCACATAGAAAGAATCATATGCCCCAGCAGTGCAAGCAGAGAGCACATGACTTGCATTGATTGGATCAAGCCTAAAAGAGTTTCTTCCAAATGATACCACCAGGACAAATCCATGTGTATGTGGGATGGGGTTGACCGAAGGTTGGAAGAGATGACGAACCTACCTTCTGAATTGGTGCACAAATGAGAAATCCAGTTGGTAGGCGATGGAATGGGGATCATTGAGGGATCCATTGGATTGGATGCTGATGAGCTATCAGCCAAGCCCCCCCCCCCCCCCCCCCCCCCCCCCCCCCCAGCGCACCTTCATAATCTAATATATTTTCCTGGAACATTGTTGCGTCTTGCAGATGGGATGGATATATATGAAGCCACAGTTCACCGCCTTTCACTAGTCGCATTAATGACAGGAGGTCCACTACTTCTGACTTGGGCACTTCTCACCTGTCGTTTTTTGGCGTTGAGGGTAATTATGCCCATGTTGCTTCGATTATGTTTTTTCATTAGCACCCTAATGTGCTTGTATGCTTAATGACATACCTGAACAAATTGTGGCGGATATAAACTTGAATTATTTTTGTGTTCAGGGAAGTATTAAGCTAATGCATGCCTTTCTATTATGTGTTCATACCAATTATTTGTGTGATACTTTCAATATCCGGACTTGATTTCTACTGTTCATTTTTCATGCTATAAAGTAGCCGAAGCCGGAACCAGCAAAGATGTTTTATGAGACAAAGATGCAACAATGCAATGCCTATTGTTTTCGGTCAAAGATGAGACAAAGATGTTTTCGGTCATATGAGACAAAGATGTTTTATGGGCATGATCGTCCCAAACTTATGAAGGATTGAAGGTATACTTCATTACATTTGTAGACACATATGCTTTGTTTTGCTAGTCACGCAGCTACATGCACCCCTGTCATTGAATGAAGGTTTCAGTAGATGGTGTGTTCATTTATACCATTTTGCCTTAGATGGGACATTCATAATATAAAAAACAGTTTTCCCTCATTAATCAGCCTCGAGAAGCTACGAACTAGCATGGCACTGCAATGACTACAAAGAGCGAACTCTATTCGCGCAGAGCCAGAGGTTATTACTACTTGCATATCGACATATTTCATGCATCACAATTAGTTCTCCAGAGATAGGAACACAAGCAAGGCTTCGTAGATCATGGCTAATCGTGAATAGTTTAGCTTCATGACTTTGGTTGAAACAAATAAGGAAACATGGTTAATAATCCTTGAGCGGAAGCTCCAAACATAACCGTAGTTTTCTCATGTGACTTAGAACAGGAAATAGCGTTTTTTATTAACCATACGCTGCTACCCATGGCTCTATTAAATGCAATAATTTAGTACTCCATCCGTTCACTATTATAACATGTTCTAAAAAGAATCTGAACCAGATTTATATAGATGCATTTACTGTGTTTGTTGACTCATTTCAATCCGTATGTTGTCCATATTGAAATAACCAAAATGTCTTATAATGTTGGGGCAAAATAAGCCATGCTCTGCCTAGGTGACCGGCGTAGGGCGCGCCAGGTCTGGTCCGGCAACGGTGTGGGCGTGTGCGTGCGTGTTTAGTCTGAGCTGAGCCGGCCTGTGGCTGGGCCTGCGATCGTGCAGCGATAGATGTCCAGGTCTCGCGGATGAGTAGGTTGCTCACGTTGGTGGGAGTCAGGGTGGACGGCGCGAGCAAGCTTTTCGGCCCGCTCGTAGCCCGTTAAGGACCGGACCGTACGGTCCAGGACTGGTAGGAAAACAGGTCGGTTCGGGCTGCAATTTTCGGCCCGAGAAACTGTTGGTCCGGTCCGGTCTTTAACCGAGCCCCTCGGTCGGACCGAGAAAACGTTAGTCACCGCCGCTGCCGTGCCACATCGTCGTGGCCATTGGCAACCCCCGTGCGAACCATCATGTCCCCGAGCTTCCCCTCTCATCCCTTCCTCACTTTCCAGTGCGCCATAGCCTCTTGGCGCCGCTCGCCATCGCTGCCGTGCGTGCACCCGCGCCGATCTGAAGTTCTCGACCATGGAGTCGACCCCAAACTTGGCATCAATCCTGCCATGGTGACAGCACGTACACCGGCTACCAGCTGCCCCAGGTATGAAAATGCGTCGCCGGCACGACCAGGAATAACTGGCCATGATCCGAACGCTCTGAAGATGAAGCCACCGCTGCTGTTCATGGAGTCCCTCTGTGCTCGTCCGGATTTCTCACGCACTTCAGTTTCGTCAGTGTAAGAAGGAGCAATAGGAGAGAAGCAGGTCGTAAGTTCATGTATCTGTCGAGTGTTACAAATGTACAGAGAAGAGGAGGATGCAGGTGTGGCCATTACGCTAACAACCTCCGTAACAAACTCATTTAGATAAGCTCGTGATCGTGTGTGCGTGGGGGCGTAGGTGCGCTTGGTGATCGTGTGTGCGTGGGGGCTGCGTTGCCGAGGGCTACAAACCGGCTGTAATCCCAGTTTGTTAGCTGGTGCCTGGTGGTGAGTTCAGTTATAACAAATACAAGGCGTTGGAGCGCCGGTGCATTCGTTGCACACAAAACAAACTCGAGTCTCCTGTCCATCGTCTACCTTTGAGCGAGAGTAACCAGAGAGAGAGAGAGAGAGCCACCCAACATATAATGGTGAACGGAGGAAGTAAATGGTACTAATATTTTTGACACGTCAACGTCCCAAATTCTCCGATTTTGTGGCGCTTGCTACTAGAGGAAGGGCTTGGACGCCATCGTCGTCCTGGCCCATCGGCGCGCGTCACCTGAGATTACCCCGTGGGCTCCGTCGATCTGCTAGACCTGTCCAAGGAGAGGGAGAGGAGTGGTCGCGTTTGGACGCGAGGAGGAGGAGCAGTCAACCGCGCCCGGCCGGTGAGCACGGCGCCGTTGCGTCATGCCTGCATGGCCTGATGGCGCCCGTCATCGTCTAGTAGCAGGACAAACAGCTGCTGATGGAGCTCACATCAACGCCCGCCGACTACCTCTCCAAGATGAGCCGTTCGTCGTCACCTCGGTGGTTGATTCAGGTGTCGGCGACGAGCACGGTAAATCCTCTTCGCTTGGTCACTTTGACTGTGTGTTGGATTTGATCCCACGCTCTGCTTTGACCCCCTCCTCTTGTTCTGCTTAGCCTCGCTGTACGCGCCCACCGCCAGTCCCCTGGTTGTTGCAGGTTTGTGAGCCTTCGAGGGTTCCTGGTGTGGCTATAGTTAAGGTCAGCCCCTGCACCAGTGGATCTGATCACACTTTTTTTGGCTTAGATTTTTTCTCATTTGCATCTCCTATTTCTCTTTCGTATTCTTCTTCTTCTTCTTCTTCTTTCTTCTGCTGTTCCTTTGAAATTTCGTTGGGGTATTTTGGCTGGTTGTTGAGAGTTTGTTCCTTGGATTTTAGCTGCCCACTTTATTTTTTCTTACCCTTCTTTGATTTTTCTTTGGATAATCTTCTCCTGATTAACACAGTTTATGTGATGTTTTACAGGTACCTATCTTGGTGTCAATTCCTACCTGAGTTTCCGTCGGACACGGCTTTGGTTGTTCAAGCATGCTTGGTGGCTCTTCGTTGAATGTTGAGATGGACCATCCACCATGCACTGGGTGCATCTTCTCGTATATCTCCATGTCCTTCTTAATTTTCTTGTGCAATGAATGCTGGATTTGGACAACACTGATTGTTTGTGGAGTCCATGCTTTAACATTGAAAGTGAGAAGATGAAATGATGGGTTTGGACAGTGATGGTGGTTGTTTAATTTTTCTTTCTGGGCATTAGATTACTAATATGAACAGTAGTTACAATGTTGAACTACTCTGTTTTGTCTCCTAAATTCTGGGCATTGACTCCATCGCTAATAAGATGGTTATTTAATTTTCAGCATTGGATGTGGAGCAGTTTTACCATAGGTGGCTACTTTCAAGTAAGTTTTGTTCTTCATTGTCTTTTTCTAATTATTATGAATGCCACCATGTATTCTGCAGCGGCAGTAGGGGTGGAGGGAGCACCGCGTGCCACGGAAACTGAGCTCCATGAATCCGAGAACGCCTGGTTTGATCCGACCAGAGACCGCTGTCACAGCCGCCTCGTCGGCCATACGGTGAGCTACTTGTTCTCACTGATGTTCTTTGCAATATTTATCGCACCGCTCTTCTGGTACAGGTTTCAGTACAGTGTGTAGGCCTCACATGCTTTAATTCTTCACAAGTGTTCATGCCTCCATGTTTCTGTCATGATTGGGATGGATGGTAAATCAAGGTGCTTTTGCTTCATCAATTTTGAGTGAACAGATGGTGCTTGTGTGCTTCGAGGCCGGGCATGTCACTCGTCCATAGCGGGGCATTGGAAGCTTTTTCTCAAAGAAGAAAACGTTCAGGGAGGACGGAAGGAGATCGTGCGGTTCCAAGTTATTTGATCATACGCTGCGGGTACGACCAGCCCAAGTTCGGCCGGTTGACCGGCGCCTATCAGTCCCCTTCTTGGAAACTCTTGCTTTGGAGAATCATAATGTTCTTTTCATCGTAGAGACAGTGCAAGGTCCAACATGATTGTGCATTTGTGCTGATGTCTGGGTTTCGGCTTAGTGGTGAGGTTCCCTCCTCTTGTGTATGCTAGTACTTCATGGTGGTGAGGTCTGTCTCGATGGTAGACCAGTTGATTGATTAAATGGCAATAGGAGCAGCTTAGTGAACCAGTGATGCAACTGTGCATCTTCTCTTGACGCACCACTGTTGACCCCAGATAGGCTATACATATGATCCATGTATCGTATTTAGTTTCTCTCTAAGACTTGGTAGGCCTGTGTTGTGATGATCCGAGGAACTCTGCCTCTTTTTTGAAGACTGCTAATCCTTGACTTGAACAGTTTGATGTGTTTCTGTGATCAGTCATCCAACTATCCAACTTGTAAGATTGTCACCTCTATTAATATAGATCTATTAGCATCTTTTTTTATTGAGGGGAAATAGATCTATTAGCATTGATGAAACTACTTCGCTTGCTTTGCTTTATGAATGAACTCTCTTCTGCTGCAGTTCAATTTTGTGTATTATAATTTTTACCACTGTTGCTCGTTTGGATTGTCAACACGTTAATAAGTGCATCAGCTTGATTAGTGCACGCATTACTGCATAGGTGGTGCCACCAGGTGGCGCCCCAGCCACTGGTCTCACGGCAAGGTGAAACAACTTGGATGCCCAGTCGCGTATCAGGTTTTGTCTCTGAATGTTTGTACACCTGTCGGACAAGAGAATCAGATCATCTGCCGCCGTGTCTAATATAATTTGTTTTGCAGGGTGTGGAGAAAGCAGAATGACGTAGGGCATATGAGTTTGCTGCAGATATTTACTATACTTCTTTTGACTGCAAAAAAAAGATAGAAAAAAGGTAGGTATTGTTAACATTCGATACTTCGTGCCATAGGTCTGAGCCACAAAATTTCCACCATCGACCGTTCACAGCCTGTTCGACGAAATGCGATACGACAAATGCCGTGCGGGTGTTCTTCATGTCCGGATGAGCGACGAGCTCCAGCTGTGACAGTGAAAGTGCTCGGTACGTGTTGTGCGCATTTGAGAGGGTGGTCAACGAGATGTATGGCATGGAGGCCTAGGCTCGTGATGCTCTCGACTGGCAGGCCATATACGTTGGGCTGTTTCCTCTTTGTCGAACTAGTTCCACCGCTAGACCACCATCATGACGCCTGGCGAGTTCCCGCGAGTACCTCCATGACAACAAGCCATACAGTGCCTGGTCTGCAGCTGCCACCAGCAACAAAACTAACGCTGCCCCTATTGCAGTCGGCATCAATGTCATTGACACCACTGCTCCTATCCTATGCCGACTGTGGGTTCCCTTCGTCAAGCTGCCCCATGGCCTCTGCGGCGGCTGCACTCAACAAGCAATGCCGATGAGATCCTCGTCAGGGCACTTGGACACATTTCTCAGTTATACCAAGGCTCCTTCGGTTGGTGTATATGTGCAAGAATCAGTTCGTAGGGACAACAACAGCCGTATGGCCTTGGTTTATGCTTGCTCGGTAACCCTTTTTTTTTTAGAATCACTTGGTAACTTGTTGGGTGGTGGTGTTCTGTTTTGCTATCTGATGTGATATTGCATTTGCATATTACACTTGCAAACACTTGATCCATCAAGCTGCTGGAGGGTATCCTTATACAACTCCGTTCCCAGGAGATGCAATTGTTATTGGATATTGCACAAAGCATACTATGCTATCAGGTGGGGCCTTTGAGTGCTTACAATCATAGCAAGCAGAGCCCCCATGGCTGTTAAATTTGAATCACGTTGAGACATAAGGTAATATAAGCGGATTACATAAATATTTTTGTAGTTGTGGCTTACGATTTTACTCCGTCACTTAATTTTTTCTGTAGCACAACCTTTCTCGGTTTTTTTTCTTGCATTCTTTTATTTTATTTTCTTTTTTGTTTTATTTTTGTATTTTCAGTTTGCTTCCTCTTTCATTTTCTCACCTAGAGAACTAGCACAGAAGTAAAAGTGCGAGCGAGTGGGGAAGAAAGCTATATCATGCACACACGTCATATCTCAGTCATCCGTCCACACCATTTTTCTATAACTGTACGAAGGAAATCCTCAGTGTGACCTTTACTTTGCAACAACCAGGGGATAGACAATCTCAAGGAAACCATGGTAGCACATGAAACACAAGATAAACCCTGAGACGCACAACATGAGGCGGCCGTGGGAGAACTGCACCACCTCACCGAAGTTTTTTTTTTTTAGAAAAACAGGGAGATCTAAGAAAACATGGATGCGAAAATGCATTTTTTATCTTGTTTTTGCAATCACATTTTACAGATTTGGGGTCATCAACAATGGATCTGGGTCACGATCAGTCCAACAACCCCGTAAATTAACAAGAAGGGTTCACAACAGGAGATCCGTCTCTCCCATACTATCCTTTTTATAACCGTACAAAATTAGTAGTGATATCTAGAGCATTTTAGTAACGAATCTTGAAATATGTAACCCTGCATCTCGACGACGACGCCCTATAGAACCTGCACCCATTCGCATCATCTTTACATATCCAAAGCATCTATGACATCGTGTGGAATGTGCTGCTGGGTATCGCCGATGGTGTCGTGATGAGGCTTCTACGGTGATGTTCATGTAGAAGCACGTCAAGTCTTAGTCTTAGTCTTAGTTATTCAGTACGTGAAATCATGGTTATAAACTCGTGTCATGTGAACAAGCCCGCGGCGGGTTCGATCCCGGGGAGACTAGTCCATTGTTACAGTTCGAGTGGAAAGATAGCAAACAATAACCTTGGACAGGGATGGGCGCACGGACGAGGACCGTGCTTTCGATCGAGAGTTGAATGATGTCATAAATAAAACTAACCAAACGCGCCAAACTAACATTTATTAAAGGCCGCAAGTTAAATTTACTGAGCACTACACCTTTTTCATGAGAGGAGATGTTTTCTTTGGCGAGTAGACGATCATCAGCGATCGATCTCCTCCGGAGGAGAGCCCTTCGACGGTGCATGCAGCTTACTAGCATACTAGTACCAAAAGCGAGTTCAACATTTGACAATAGAGTATTTAACTGAGCACATAGCAGAAGGGAGATGAACATATAGCTATGAAATCCTGAAAGGAGCACATGGAATGATCACCGAAGAAGGGACGAAGCACCGCTAAATGCTATGGTAGTTGGTGTAATGGAAGCTTCTCCTCAGTGCACCGTTCGTTGCCGGGTTGAAGTCGGGGTACGGTTGCTGGATGGGGCCGTCGGCCGCCGCGCCGCCGTCCACCTCAGCGACGGGAGCTCCGTCTCTCACCGTCGTGCGGGGGGCGCCCTCCTCTACTACTCGCCGGACGAGCTCCACATCACCCGTCAGTGAGCACGAAACGGATGTGGCGCTCACCGCCGCCGAAACACCACTGCAGGAGCCAAAATTTGTATACTTTCCTTAATCCGAGCACTAAAAATCCCTTCAAAGCTTATACCACCGCTAGTGGGGGGGGGGGGGGGGGGGGGGGGGAGCAATGCCCCCCTCCCCCCATACTATCCTTTTTTTTTGCGAAAGAAAAGCTTTCATTAATTATTAGGGAGGTGCATTACAATCAGCTTGGCAGATGCTGCCAATCTCTTCCGGCCCTCCTCTCAACCAAACCGCAGTTCGTTGGTTAACTCTCCCCATCTGGGCTAATACATGAGCTACTTTATTTCCCTCCCTTCTTATATGTGATATCACGTGGTCTCTCCCATTATCTAACAAGCTCTTGATCTCACGCACAAGGAAAGCTACAGGTGACCTGTTCGGCTCCTTCTCCATGAGCATATTAGCAGCAACCAGGCTGTCTATCTCCAGTACCATTGGGCTCTCACTCCATGCCACAGCGATGTTGATCCCCTCCATGCAGGCCATCAGCTCTGCCTCCAGCGCCGAGGAGCAAGATCTGAGAAACCTGCAGGAGGAATAGATGACCACGCCGGCAGGGTCGCGAAGTACCATCCCTGCTCCGCCAACGCCTTGTTACTCCAGGAAGGCGCCGTCAACGTTCAGCTTCACCCAGCCCGCAGGTGGACGACTCCAGCGAACCTCCGGCCGTGGCTGTACCGCTGCCTCTGTCCTGGACGTCGGGCGAGTACTCCCATAAGATATGACCATTTTCCCTTTCGCTACGTCGGCCTTTGGGTGTTGCTTGATGCACAACAAGGTATCTATATAGCTACAGAGAAACCTTGTGGAGGCTTCTATATGTGGAGCTGGTTTGTTGTGGGTAATCTCATTCCGGACATGCCAAGCGCGCCAGAACGTCATCAAGATCGGAAGACGCTCCTCCAGTGTGCACTGGTTTAAGAGATGCAGAATCCACTCCGTGCCTGTGTGCACGATATCTTCTAGTCCCGGCATTCTCCAATGCTCCCTCATGGATCGCCATAAGCCTTGCGCCAGTGGGCATCTACACAAGGCATGGAAGATGTCCTCTCGTTCCACCCCACATATAACACAAGTATCAGTTTCAACAATGTTACAATGAGCTTTATTGGCCATAGTAGCGAGGGAATTTGTAGCAACCCGCCAAGCGAAGACTCGTACCTTCGGGGGAGCAGGGCACCCCCACAATGCTTCCCAGACAGCACGTGTGCCGTCCGGTGCCCTGCTCGAGGCGCACATAGATGTGCGGTGTTTATCCTCGTGGGCGAGGCAATAAGCGCTGCGCACGCTAAAGTTGCCCCTCGGGTCTGGCGCCCAGGCCAGCAAGTCATCAAGTCGGCGTGCAGATGGCTTAATCTGAAGGATCACCTGAACATCCAGGGCACCATACTATCGTTTTTATATCAGTACAAAATTAGTAGTGATATCTAGAGCATTTAAGTAACTAATCTTGAAAGATGTAACCCTGCATCTTGAAGGCGACGCCCTCTAGAACCTGCACTCACTCGCATCATCTCTACATATACAAAGCATCTATGAGATTATCTGGAAAGGCGTTGTTGTATCGACGAAGGCGTCGTGAGGAGGCTTCTATGGTGATGTTTTTGTGTAGAAGAGCACCAAGTCTTAGTCTTAGTTATTCGGTACGTGAAGTCATGGTTATTCGGCATAATGTTCGAACCTACTTATGATTTGGGAGGTAATCATTTACTAACTCTCTACTCTGCTCCCCTTCTTTCGCGTTTGGATGTGCCAGCTCGTGGATAAATCTTGGACGTGCATAGGATAAAATCGAGTGTACTTCATGTCACTCGGCTACTATTTGGACCGAAAAAACTAGAGATATTGTACGGTACATTTTTCTACTCAATAGATTGAGTAGTATTTAGTTGATCTAACGGTTAATATGAATTGGTAAATATTAAACTCTATGATATATTGGTAATTCTATATTAAAGATAGATTTTATCTTTTCTCAGTTTAATCCTGATTGATCTAACTAGTTAATTAATCTCATCCATCCACACGGTCTCGTTCGTTCGCTACGCCCGATGGGCAGCCGGAGTGGCTTTGCGGGAGAATCACCGCGACGACAAGGTCGTGCCAGCATGGTTGAAACGCAAGACGTTGTCCCCGTGCTCGCAGGCCAGGAGCATCGGGCACCTCCTATGAGGAGGCTGGTCGTCCAGGAGGTGCTTGCAGGACAGGAGCATCGGGCAGCTCCTGTGAGAAGGCTGGTCGCCTCGGAGGTGCTCGCAGGCCAGGTGCATCGGGCAGCTCCTGTCGAGGTTGCTCGTTGTCCCGGAGGTGTCCGGCGGGGCTTAGTTGGAGGAGAAGAAGTGTGACGAGGAGACCGGCGTTGGACGAGAACCTAATGTACCGGCGTTCCCATCTTCGATCTCACCCAAGGGACGGATTGGGGGGGGGGGGGGGGGGGTAGGCCCTGTTTGATAGCTCTGCATATTCGAAGTATTCTGTGAATACTACAGTTTTTCTAAATACTATGGTTTTAATTACTTTGAGCTGTTTGGCCTCCGCAAAAAGCTGCAATATTAATACTACAGTATTCCTCAAAATGCAGTATTTTCTCTGTCTAATAAAAAGAACCCTGGACTTCTTTTTTAAAAACAGAGCAGGCAAAAAGACGAACACGTTTATTCGTCCTTGTTCGTTCCCAGGCCGCCGCCGCTCTCTCGTTGCTGGAGATCGCCTCTCCCTCAAGTTGCCGTGGACAGACAATGAGACGACCATGAAAAGACGGTTAATACGCTTAATCATATGTTCCCTTCTCAAGGAGGCCAGTGGCATGAAGTTAGCAGACCTTGCTTGCTGAGGATTGCATCACCTGCCGCCTGCCGCCTCATGAAGATTGCATCACCGCCGCTCCTACTTCTCTTCGTGCGTCTGCTACGGTGCCGGCCAACCGATGGCACGTCCGAGTAATCTCGCCGTAACTGAGAGGAAGGAGTTGGTGACTAGCGCAGTGCACGGTGTTTCTTTTCTTTGTAAGCTGCAGGACGAGCTTTGGGCATGGTCATTGACAGTTTGGCTGTGGAGTTTGTGCATATGGGTGACCTTTTTGCATGGCCGTAGGGTTTGGGTAACAGGGTAAGCAAGTAGAAAACGGCTAGCTAGTTATTAGGTGAGTCGATATATACAACACTACCAAACAGCTCAAAGTATTCTCAATACTTCAAAATACGGTGGTAGCTAAAATGTTGTAGTTTTCAATACTTTACTATCAAACACAGCCTTAATAGTGATTAGTCTGTTGCTAATTTTTCTGGGAGCTCCTATAGGACACTGCAGGCGCCCGTTGGCGTTCCTGGCGCTCGAAGATGACGCGAGTGGGCCGGTCCAGGAGACGCGCAGAGCAGCTAAAGCAAATCTCGCTGGTATCAAACTCAGGCGTATGCACGTCACGTACAAGACTCACTACCAGTGGGAGCTACCTGACGTTACTGATTAGTAACAGTGGCAAAAGCCTAATAGCAGTGTCTGCTATTTTATTGCATAGAACCATCCATCTATTGTATCACTTCAATTTTTTGAATTACATGGAAAAATAATCGTGAATATGGAAAAGTTCACAAATCTGGAAAAAGTTCATTGATTTATAAAAAAAAAGTTCACTGAATTTGAAAAAAGTTCGTCGAATCTGAAAAAAGTTCATCGAATGTGAAAAAAACGTTCATCAAATTTTTAAAGAAAGTTCATCTATTTTCAAAAAAGTTCACCAAATTTGGGAAAAAGTTCATCGATTTGAAAAAGTTCATCGATTTTGAAAAAAGTTCATCAAATCTGGAAAAAGTTCATCGGATTTGAAAAAGGAAAAAGGAAAAACAGAAAAAAGGAGAAAGAAGAATAAAAGAAGGAAGAACTTGATGGTTACCAGATTGTGCTGTGTAGTGCGATGGTTGCACCTAGTACATCGACGAGGAGGGGCGCATGTTCGAATCTCAACCGGCGGCCGTGCCCCTTGGAAAGGTAAAAAATATGCGTTTTCTGTTTTTTTTTCTTTCACGAAAGCATAACCGTGCCTCTCACGAAAGCAAAACCGTGCCTCTCGCGAAAGAAAAAACAGAAAACACGTATTTTTTTCCCTTTCCAAGAGGCACGGCCGTGACTTTCGCGAAAGCACAACCGGCCTCTCGTGGAAGCAAAACCGTGACTCTCATGAAAGAAAAAAAATAGAAAAACACGTTTTGTTTTTCCCTTTCCGAGAGGCACGGCAGTGACTCTCGCGAAAGCACAACCGTGCTTCTCGCGGAAGCAAAACCGTGACTCTCGCGAAAGAAAAAAAAAACAAAAAACGCGTTTTTTTTCGTTTCTGAAATGCACGGCCGTGACTCTCGCTAAAGCACAACCGTGCCTCTTGCGGAAGAAAAATCGTGACTTTCACAAAAGGAAAAAAAAGAAAACACGTTTTTTCGCGCAAATTTTTTTTTGGAAATGTTTTTGGTCGAAAAGCTAAGAAAGACCGGGGGAAAACCAAAACGTCGAAAATGAAAAAAAAACCCGTTTAAAAAGCCGAAAACGCGTGCGAAAAAATAAAAAAAAACATAATCCGAAGGGAGTGTCCAGAGCGCGACACGTGGCGAATGGCTGAGAGCGCGCCAAGTGGCGCCGATCATTGCGAGGCTCCCGAAGGAGCGCTCGTTAACTAGTTACTCCCAAAAGAGTCACGTGAGGAGGCAGTACGCATGGATCATCCGTTTATGTCTCCTCTCCTAATCTAAACCTAATTGCTTGGTTCCAACCTGCTAAAAAACGAAACTGCTCCTGGGATGAACCAGCCGCCGGCCATCTGCTAGATCTTCTACCAAATCTCTCAGTTGAGAAGGGAAGAGGACAGTAAAGCGCCGTTGTCGATCCAACAACGTAATCTTGCCGGCCGGGCGCACGGATGAGCAACCAAACGGGGAAAAAGGTTAGTCTTTATTTTTAGAATTATATTAGGTTGTCTTTCAAACCGTAGAAGGTGTCAATTAGCTCACAGGATCTGGTCTCAAATTCCTAATATCGCCACATCAACATATTATTAATATGGTCTGATACGGCAATCCCTAATGCTTAACTTAGTAGCATATATGTAGTTACATGTGTTTACTTGGTGACAGATAGAAAGAATAAAACACATTGCACTTTTGAAACTATTTCCTTGGAAGTTTGAACACTTTGCACTAAAAATCAGAATTCAACTTGCTAATCGTATGATTATATAGGTAATTCTAGAGCTGAATTTACACCGACAGTTGCAAGACATGTGTTATTTTCTCATACATCAATTATTATATTTTTGCTATTACAAAATATACAATGTGATTTTATATGAGACGATATATATACTAAAGTGTGTGCTAGTCATCTCTTTCGACCCCCCCCCCCCCCCCCCCCCTTCAAATCCTGGCTCCGTCCCTGCTCACCCCTGTGGAGCTCCATCGTCTCCGCCTCTCATGGAAGCGACGAAGGCCGTCGCGTCGTACCATCATGAACTTGATGAAACCTGCTACGACGGCATCTCCGGGCGCCTGTTCAGCGGTTCATGCTTGTCGGCTTCGGCCACACGATGACACGAACGCCGAGCTCATGCAGTTCGCCGCGAGATGGAGGCCCTTCTTGGTCGGGCATGGGCAGTGGCAGCGAGGAGGAGCTTTTTTGTATGGAAGGATTGTACCTTATCGAGACGATGAACGTAGACGGCGGGCGAGTCAAGCTGGAGATCAAAGCTGTGCCAGGTGACCGAGCTATCCAGCGATATACTTGACATCGACATCGACTTCGGCTCACCTTAGGCGGCAACGGACGAGAACGCGGCAATGTTTAGTTGGGAGCCTCGCACTCAATCTAAATCATGTGGCCATTAGGGCAGCCCAAACACAAGCACCTACCACTATGGGATCTCCCTGCTCAACCTGCTCGACGTATAGCCCGTCATGCTCAAGCCTTGTCATGTCTTGCCGTTTCTCAAAGCATCGCCGTACCACATGGTACCTTCAGCGTCTCGTCGCGCTCGCCGCATCGCACGGCAGTCCGCTCACCTCTTTTTGGTGCACAATTGAAGCTTCGTCGGCCTACGTACACTGCCCTACTGCCATCTAAACTACATGATGTGCACAAGGCATGTGCACATGACAAGATTATTTCCAACAGATCAAGCCTAAATCCAATTTGTAATTGTTCCTATTTTGAGTCCTGACTTAGATCAATTTCTCTTGAATCCAACATGCGGCCGTCAAATCCTCTTGGCCGCCGGCGATACATGTAATTCCCAGCCTATTGTACTTGGTATGGTTGAGCATCGGCATGTAAATATGAATTGCACCATCTCGATGAATGCCTTCACAGAACAATGCATCAACATGGAGGAGCTGCACGGAGGAGGAAGTCAACTTGGTTTGCAGTCAACTTGGATGCCCTGTGGGATGGTTCCCTATCAAGTACCTTGGCCTGCCATTGTCCTTGCGGAAGCAGACTACGCCCCAGCTGCAATATCTTGTGGATCAAATGGCGAACAAGTTGCCCAAGTGGAAAGCTGCCCTGATGCCAAAGAGTAGTAGAGTGACCTTGGTTCAGTCGGTCCTATGTGCCATGCCAATACATGTGATGATGGCGATGGACTTGCCCATAAAAACGATTGAAGCTATGATCAAGATATGTAGAGGATTTCTCTGGTGCAGAAGAATGGATGCGAAGGGTGGAAACTGTGTTGTGGCATGGCACGCTGTTTGTGCTCCTAAATGGGCAGGTGGCTTAGGCTTGCCTAATTTGCGATGGATGAACGTGGCCATGCAGTCTAGATGGCCCTGGCTTAAAAGAACTAATGCGACCAGACCATGGAATGAGTTCAACATCAAAGTCCCTAAGGATTCCATGCTAATCTACCAGGAAGCCGCTAGAGCACCGCTAATGATGGGCTCACAACACTCTTCTGGGAAGATCAATGGTTGCATGGGCAGAGGATACAGGAGATTGCACCTTTGATCTATAGCAGTATACCACAAAGGATCAGAACCTCTATGGTGGTTAGGAAGGCCACCGAGGACCGTGCTTGGGCCAGGGATGTGGACCCGGACCTGGGACCAGATGTGCTGCATCAATTCTTGCTGCTTTGGCAGAGCGTGAGCACTTGGGAGGCTGCGGAAAACATGCACGACACGACCTCACGGTCTTGGGAGACGAACGGTCAGTTTTCGGTGCGGTCCGCGTATGCGGCCAAGTTCTGGGCGAGAGAGGTTACACCCACGGTGGATCTAACCTGGAAATCACACGCGCCATCACAATGCAAATTCTTTGCCTAGCTTGCCTTACGGGATCGATGCTGGACGTCTGATCGCCTAGCACGGCAAGGGCTACCGCAGCAGGATCGTGTCCTTTTTGTGACCAAGAGCAGGAAACAATCAACCACTTACTACTCACGTGCGTCTTTTCCAGGACGCTATGGAAGGTGATTTGCGAGGCTTTTGGGCGGCCAGACTGGGCGCCGATGCAGCAGGACATCCTTGCACCTTGGCTATGCAACAAACATGGACTGATCAGCGTGAGCATGAAGGATCTGCGTACTATTCTAGGACTAAAAATGTGGGAACTATGTAAGCATAGGAATGCCATTGTTTTTGACGGGGCACAACCCTCGTGTGAGGTGTTGCTACGTAGAATTAAGCTTGAGGGCTTAGTGTGGGTGTTGGCAGGCCTATTAAAAGGGGATGTTAGCCCCTTCTTTAGTTGGCTGGCACGGTGGGAAAGGCGCGAGGAGTAGCATGCTTTGAACCTTGTACTATGGTGGAGGCCTTCTTTTGCCCTTCTTCTTTAATATATGATATGCACACTCGTGCATATTCGAGAAAAAAATGCATCAACATAATAGTACCTAGCAGGCTAAGCTTCATCCAAAACAACAATGATGTGCCTCACCATGTAAGACTTGGCGGGCTCCCCTGGAAAACCAGATCTCAACTCGCTCCCGTGCGGCTCCAGCGAGCCGTGCATATTCGAGAAAAAAAATGCATCAACATAATAGTACCTAGCAGGCTAAGCTTCATCCAAAACAACAATGATGTGCCTCACCATGTAAGACTTGGCGGGCTCCCCTGGAAAACCGGATCTCAACTCGCTCCCGTGCGGCTCCAGCGAGCCGTGCATATTCGAGAAAAAAAATGCATCAACATAATAGTACCTAGCAGGCTAAGCTTCATTCAAAACAACAATGATGTGCCTCACCATGTAAGACTTGGCGGGCTCCCCTGGAAAACCGGATCTCAACTCGCTCCCGTGCGGCTCCAGCGAGCCGCACCGGGGCGCTAAAATCCTTCCTCTCGGGGCCTCCTCCGCCTCCTCCCCTCCCCTCGCCGCCGTCAGAAGGGGTTGCCAAAGCTCGAGCGGCGTTGGCGGCGGCGAGGCTCTACGATGGCGCGGAGGTGATGGATCTGGTGGTCTCCTGAATTGGTGGTGGGCTGCAGTGAAGGCTCTCGCGAGGGCAGACGGAGGTTGTGCATCGGAAGCAAGCGGATGCGGCAGCGCATGCGGTGTGTTCCAGCCGCAGCAGCTCACCAGATGGATGCATCCCATTGACGCAGCAGCCAGGCGATACGATGTTCGTCCCCAACGACAGCGCTCTGTCCTGCGGTGTGGCCTTGGTCCGTCGCTCACTACGTCCACAGCTACGGACCTCGGCAGCAGCCGATCCACATGTGATGGTGCGACGTTGTGGCTTACTGGAGATGGTTGCCTGCCTGGCCTCCTATGCCTTTCATGGCTGGGGCCCCAGCATGCCTACTCTATCCCATGCCCATAGTGGTTGATGTGATCTACCACTTGGCCTGAAGCGATGCGGCCTACGTCGATCAGTCTTGCTCCGGAAAATTTGTCTTCGACGATGAGTTTCAATCTTTTGTGCGGTAGCTTGATGCAGAGGGTGTGGTTATGCAACGACGAAGAGGGAATTAACCAATCACATGTGGTTGCTAGGATTGTGAAAAAATGGTGGCGACAATTCATGATTGACTTCGATTGATGGTGCTTCTTGAGTACACGGTCCGGAGCTTCGGGGTGAAAACCCAAGGTTTGACCCATGTTGGTTATACGTAGCAATGACGATATCTTTGCATCGTTACCTTGTTAAAGACATTGCTCGCATTCGCTCAGACTTTTTCTTCAAGGTGAAAACCTAGAATCTGACTTTTACTGGTTGGATCCAGTGACGAAGGCACTTGAGCGTCGTTTCCTTCATGAAGGCGTTGGCGTTGAAGAATCTCATTGTCCTTCTATTGTCAAAAGATGGTTGGTGCAGATATGGTCATTGTCGTAGGTTGTCGATCACTTTCGGGTTTTTTTTGCTTGCTTTGGCATAGCTTTGGTCTTGTATGACTTTGCATTTTGCCGTTAAGTTTTTAGTGTGTGCGTTGGGGTTGGCTGTGTGAATCCTAACTATGCAGAGACCGTGTGTGTGCTCATTGTGTTTATATCCAATTGATTCTTTATTTTGAGTCAATAAAATCCACCCTTTATCCAAAACAAAAAATGTGTACCTCGTAATGCATCAGCATGAATAGCTAGCAGCCTATGCTTCGCCCAAAACGGCAATGATGCCCTGCCTATGGACGGAGGAGAGAGTCCACGTACTGTTGCCTGTTGGTCTGGAAACTGTACTATTTTGGTCCGGATGGCTTCACATATACAAACTGATTTTGGTTTGAGCCAGTGTGAACATCGTACAAGCCGTCAACCACCGAAGCCATGCGTTGTGAGAAAGGCAAGGGACGAGGAAATGTACTCAAACATAAGGACCTAAAGAAATCCATGTGATGCTATCGGGAGGCTACATGCGCGCGCATCGATAGTTAAAGTTCTGGCCAATCGGCGTAAGGTTAGCTCACGGATGTATAATACTCCCTCCGATTCCTTAAGTCTTTCTAGAGATTTCAACGAGGACTACATACTGATCTCTAGAAAGACTTATATTTAAAAATGAAGGGAGGATATGATAGTGTGCAACAGGGATCATAGCATAGCTACAGGGTCTTGTGGAGTTCCTGGGTGGACATTGTCTTATTGGCTCTGAAGACGGGATTAGACATGAAGGTTCATGGAGCCATGCATGGACGTGTATGCATGTGTCATCCGTCCATGGTGATATCAAGGCAGACGAGTCGAGGATTGTGGTGGTCAACGTCGATGAGCGCATACACGCTGTAGTGGAGTTGACATATGTAGACAGGGCTCAGACAATCATTGTCGAGGTACGAAAATTGGTAGGAGCGCTCGTCCGCGTATGCTCACGTTATCTCCACTCGCTCGTTCGTCTCGGGATCACAGAACACGGCCGTATTAAGTGCGGCCTCCGTGCAGTATCCAGCGCGTATGGGCCAGTATTAGGTGCGAGGAAAAACCATGTTGGCCCCACACGCGGCCGTTTGGACAGAATGGCCGGCGCTATCAACCCACCGCACAGGGAGGCACTCCGTCACGGGCCGTATTCGAGTTCAAACAACCCAGTTTTTTCGCTGCCCGGCACGAAGGTGACCTCGATCGTATCGGAGAGCATGCGTGCCCGCTGGCGCATAGGACCAGTCATTTCCATCATCATCACGGAATAAATAGGAAAACCGTTTTATTAGGCACAATGACGATTAAGAGAACAGAACAGGCCTTGTTAACAATCATCATTTTACCAGGGATGGCTTATTTTTCGAGTGACACAGGGTTACGTAAAATGTACACAGGTTTAGGAAAATCGTACTGCATAGCTCACAAGACAGCATCAAACTGTACAAATTGGACGCAAAACTAGCAACAAAGTAAGCGGATTAGGAGCACTCGGGTGCTCCACCCCCCTACATTCAAAAATTATTTAATAATTCAAAAAAAGTCCAAAAATCCTGGATATATTTTTGAACCAAATATGACTAGGTATTGTACTCATATAAAAAGTTTAGCCAAGGAATGATTCTCGTTGACTTCAGAAAAAAAACCAAATTTATGACGACAATATAGCATGAATAGTACTTGTATCTAGCATTATTTTTGGAAATCTTTGACCCCGGATACAACAAAGGTCATTCCCTATTAATATTTTTATACGAGTGCAATACTTGGTCATGTTTGATTTCATAAAAAATTTCGGGATTTTTTGACTTTTTTGAATTACTAAATTATTTTTGAATATAGGGGGCGTAGCACCCGAGAGCTCCTATGCATTTTCGCAAAGTAAGAGCATCTCTAACAGCCGCCCAATGCGCGGCGCGCTAAAAAAAGCGCTTGCAGGCACCGATGGCGTGTTTTGGCGCGGCGAGGAGCGCTTGCTCGAGCGGCCGCTGCAAATTTTAGCGCGCGCGAATAGCTTCAGCAGGCGCGCTAAAAAAGCAGCGCGCGTAAGCAGCCAGCGCTTGCCATATGTTGCATTTTGAGGACGAGATGATACTTCAAACATCAAAACAAAGACATGGCATAATTTAAATCACCCAAACAAGTTCATGACATAAAAGTTCATGCCCACAAGTTCAAATTCATGCCCACAACATCATCCAACCAACCAAGTTCAAAATGGCACTTACCCTATCTATATCATTAGTGCCACTTGGGTTCAACTTGTCAACCGCCTTAAGTGCGGCCGCCCACCTTTGACAATCTTGGTTGATTGTCGACCACCGGGAGTGAAGAGATCGGTCCGAGCGGTCAATTCCACTCTTGTTGTGTAGATCAAAGTGCTCCTTCATCCGGTTCCAATATGCATCTCTATTTTGATCACCTCCAACGGATGGATCCCTCGACACTTGCAACCAAGTATTGCATAGCAAGACGTCTTCATCATTGGTGTAGTTGCCTCCTCCTCCTTTCAGTGCGTCGACAGTGCCCTCACCATCCTCGTCCACCTCGAACTCATGGTCATTGAAATGCATGTCATTGGTTTGAGACCAATGAGAATTGTTGGAGCCAACACCCATAGTTGACATATATGCCGCATCGTTGAAACTACAAAGTATATACAATGAAGCAAATAAGCTATCTATATGTATGCATTCAAACAACAACAACAACAACAACAACAACAACAAAAAGTTGGCGAAATTTTATACCTTTGGGGCATTTCATCGAACACCTTGTGCGCGTCGGCCGCCGGCTCAACAAGTAAGCTCGCCGGCGCTTCGGTATCCGCGTCTGTTGCACACCCTGCAAGCTTCTTCCTCGACGGCTTAGAGGAGCCGTCCGCCGCCTTGTTCTTCTTCGCGGATACCTTGCCCTTCTTCGCCCGCGCTGCATTTGGGAGCTTCGAGAGGGGAGCATGTGGCTTCATGACGGGCGCCGGCGCGACGCCACCCGCAGCCGAGGTCATCCGTGGCAGCATGAAAAAGCCGCGTGCGATACCGGTGCTTGGAGGCGCACCGGCGGAGGCGAAGCCAAAGCTCCCCGCGCTAGGGTTTGCGGCGGCGGCGGAGGGGTCGCGGGTGTAGGAAGGGGTGAGGGGGTGCCAGCGCGGGCGTCCATTGGGTCAATTCGCTGGCGACGGCGCGGGCGGGGCGAAGGTGGCGTGGCGCGAGCGCTCGAGTGTGCGGAGCGCGGAAGCGAGCGCACCAAATAAACAGCGCGCGATGGCGATTCGGACCATGCGTTGAACTCTATATGCCCCGTGCGCGCTTATTGCGCGTCCGCTGGAGCCCGGATATCGATTGCGCGTGCGCTAAAAATTACAAATTTGCGACGCGGCGCTTATATAGCACGGCTGTTGGAGATGCTATAACTACACAACTGTCCCCTCCAGCCAGATTGGTGTTTCAGCAAGAGGCACTGCGTGAAGCACGATACTACTTGGGTTTCCGCACGTGTTTCGCTAGTGACCACCTACGCCATAGTTGGTGCATTTTGGCTCCCTCCCCGGTTTCTTCAGCATGTCACCTCTGGGGTGTCTCGGTGACTCCCATAAAATCCATGACTTGCACCCGAATAGCATCATTAATCAAGATGCAACACGTTGATCCATTAACCACCGTCGGCACACGCATGAAGCAATTGAACAAATTTTATGTACCTTCAGTGAATGACAACACAATATTCCCCTCCATCAACTGTGGCCTTATACACCACCACCTTGCACCATTTGCCACGCCTCTCTGGATGGTGCCGCCGCACTAGGTACTTCATGCCTTGCTCAACTGGTTCGACCTTGTACTGGGGCCATGGTAATGAAGCGCATGTATGTAATTTTTTTTACCAGATTAGTTGCTATTGGAGGGAGAGAATGGAGGGAAAGTGGAAATTGACCAAAATAGAAATACGAGAGAGTCGAAATATTTGGAGCCAACCAATTATAAATTTTGTTATTATATATCATCTTGCCCGTGACAGGCACTTTACATATTCCTTTTTGTGTCAAACAGAATGTGGTTCTTCTAGGTTTATACAAATCAAGATCACTAGTTGTCCGTCCAAGATCACTAGCTAGTTCTCATCGATATGAAGACTAAAGCAATATTTTCTAAAGTTTAAGTTTTAAGGCCATCGCCAACGCCGGCCACCAAACCGGACAAAATATTTGTTTGCGGCTATAGTGATACGAGAGCCAGCCATCAAACACTTTCCCCAAACGTCCGTCCGCAATACAAACACATTCGGACATAATTCATGCAAACTTGACGGAACTCATTCAAATGGATATAAGTTTAGTATAATTTACATAAACCATCCGTTCAACTAAAATTAGAAAAACCTAAACTAATTTGTAGCGGGCAGTGAACTTGTATGCTTGGCCGGTTGGTTGGCAGCACCTCCGTCGTCGTCCATGCCGTCGTCGTCGGAGCAATCCTTCCAGCGGCGGAAGTTTCGGGGGCCACGGGAGCCCTGCCCGGCTGCCGCCTGCCACTTGCGGATGCGCCTCTTTGCTTCCTCCTATATCATGTGGACGGCCTCCTCAACCCACGATGACCCCGGCCAGGGTGCCCTGGCCTTCCCCTATAGGCAACGACAGAGGTGTCACTGAGCAACCTCTCACCGATCTTGGAGAGCTCCTCGTCGAGCGGCACAACAGCCTCATGGACTACTCCGCGATGCTCGCTAACAAGTCGCGAGTCCAGGCCTAAGCAAGGTTAGGGCCTGCAACGTGATGCAGGTCTATTGGATGCGCGGTGATGACGTCTGCTAGGTGATGCGGGTCTATTGGATGATCAGCGGCGATGTTGGCTCCTCCTTCATGCGGCATCAGATTTGCGTGATTGCACCGAAGAGGCGGCCAAGCCGGATCTGTCTTGGAGCGGTGGCAAGGCGGCAATGCCGGCTCCGTGTTGACCCTATTGTTGTGGCGGTGAAGGCGGTGCCGGACCATGGTCCATGATCGACCGCTCGAGGAGGATCGCCATGTGTCGCTAATACTCCTCGTTCGCTGTCGCCGCCTCCACGAGGAGGCGCGGCTGCGGTGGCTACTATCAAACCAATTTTGTCACTTTCATGTACCCGTCAGACGACAACCCTTTTCGGGGCTCCTTTGGCACTGATCCATGTTGGAAATATGCCCTAGAGGCAATAATAAAAGGATTATTATATTTCAATGTTCATGATAATTGTCTTTTGTTCATGCTATAACTGTATTATCCGGAAATCGTAATACACGTGTGAACACTTAGACCCAATGAGTCCCTAGTGAGCCTCTAGTTGACTAGCTCGTTATGATCAATAGATAGTCATGGTTTCCTGACTATGGACATAGGATGTCGTTGATAACGGGATCACATCATTAGGAGAATGATGTGATGGACAAGACCCAATCATAAGCATAGCATAAAAGATCGTATAGTTCGTTTGCTAGAAGCTTTGCCAATGTCAAGTATCTATTCCTTCGACCATGAGATCGTGTAACTCCCGGTTACCGTAGGAGTGCCTTGGGTGTATCAAACGTCGCAACGTAACTGGGTGACTATAAAGGTGCATTACAGGTATCTCCGAAAGTATCTGTTGGGTTGACACGGATCGAGACTGGGATTTGTCACTCCGTATAACGGAGAGGTATCTCTGGGCCCACTCGGTAATGCATCATCATAATGAGCTCAATGTGACCAAGGTGTTGGCCACGGGATCATGCATTACGGTACGAGTAAAGTGACTTGCCGGGTAACGAGACTGAACAAGGTATTGGGATACCGACGATCGAGTCTCGGGCAAGTAACGTACCGATTGACAAAGGGAATTGTATACAGGGTTTGATCGAATCCTCGACATCGTGGTTCAACCGATGAAATCATCGAGGAGCATGTGGGAGCCAACATGGATATCCAGACCCCGCTGTTGGTTATTGCCCGAGAGTCGTCTCGGTCATGTCTGCGTGTCTCCCGAACCCGTAGGGTCTACACACTTAAGGTTCGGTGACGCTAGGGTTAGTAGGAAGTCAAGTATGTGACTACCGAATGATGTTCGGAGTCCCGGATGAGATCCCGGACGTCACGAGGAGTTCCGGAATGGTCCGGAGGTAAAGATTTATATATGGGAAGTCCTGTTTCGGGCATCGGGACAAGTTTCGGGGTTATCGGTATTGTACCGGGACCACCGGAGGGGTCCCGGGGGCCCACCGGGTGGGGCCACCTGCCCCGGGGGGCCACATGGGCTGTAGGGGGTGCGCCTTGGCCTGCATGGGCCAAGGGCACCAGCCCCACATAGGCCCATGCGCCTAGGGTTCAAGGGGGCAAGAGTCCTAGGAGGGGAAGGCACCTCCTAGGTGCCTTGGGGGGGAGGGAAACCCCCCTTGGCCGCCGCCCCCCTAGGAGATTGGATCTCCTAGGGCCGGCCACCCCCCCCCCTTGGCCCTCCTATATATAGTGGGGGAGAGGAGGGACTTCATACCTTGAGTCCTTGGCCTTTGGTTGCCTCCTTTCTCCCTCCCCAACACCTCTCCTCCTTCGTTGTGTGCTCGGCGAAGCCCTGTCGGAGTACTGCTTCTCCACCATCACCACGCCGTCGTGCTGCCGGTGGAGCTGTCTTCCTCAACCTCTCCTTCCCCCTTGCTGGATCAAGAAGGAGGAGACGTCGCTCGTCCCGTACGTGTGTTGAACACGGAGGTGCTGTCCGTTCAGCACTTGGCATCGGTGATCTGAATCACGTTCGAGTACGACTCCATCATCACCTTGCAAGCTTCCGCACGCGATCTACAAGTGGTATGTAGATGCAAGCTCTCTCCCATGACTCGTTGCTTAGATGAACTCATAGATGGATCTTGGTGAAGCCGTAGGAAAAATTTTAATTTTCTGCAACGTTCCCCAACAGTGGCATCATGAGCTAGGTCTATGCGTAGTTCTCTAATGCACGAGTAGAACACAATTTGTTGTGGGCGTTGATCTTGTCATCTTACTTGCCTCTACTAGTCTTTTCTTGCTCAACGGTATTGTGGGATGAAGCGGCCCGGACCAACCTTACACGTACGCTTACGTGAGACCGGTTCCACCGACTGACATGCACTAGTTGCATAAGGTGGCTGGCGGGTGTCTGTCTCTCCCACTTTAGTTGGAGCGGAATCGATGAACAAGGCCCTTATGAAGGGTAAATAGAAGTTGACAAAATCACGTTGTGGTGATTCGTAGGTAAGAAAACGTTCTTGCTAGAACCCAATCGCAGCCACGTAAAAGATGCAACAACAACTAGAGAACGTCTAACTTGTTTTTGCAGCGATTGATCATGTGATGTGATATGGCCAGAAGTTGTGATGAATGTTGAATTGTGATGTATGAGATCATGTTCTTGTAATAGGATTCACGACTTGCATGTCGATGAGTATGACAACCGGCAGGAGCCATAGGAGTTGTCTTTATTTTTTTGTATGACCTGCGTGTCATTGAAGAACGCCATGTAAACTACTTTACTTCATTACTAAACGCGTTAGTCATAGAAGTAGAAGTAGTCGTTGGCGTGACAACTTCATGAAGACACGATGATGGAGATCATGATGATGGAGATCATGGTGTCAAGCCGGTGACAAGATGATCATGGAGCCCCGAAGATGGAGATCAATGGAGCTTGATGATATTGGCCATATCATGTCACAACCATATAATTGCATGTGATGTTTATTATGTTTATGCATCTTGTTTACTTAGGACGACGGTAGTAAATAAGATGATCCCTTACAAAATTTCAAGAAGTGTTCTCCCCTAACTGTGCACCGTTGCTACAGTTCGTCGTTTCTAAGCACCACGTGATGATCGGGTGTGATGGATCCTTACGTTCACATACAACGGGTGTAAGACAGTTTTACACAGCGAAAACACTTAGGGTTAACTTGACGAGCCTAGCATGTGCAGACATGGCCTCGGAACACGGAGACCGAAAGGTCGAACACGAGTCGTATGGAAGATACGATCAACATAAAGATGTTCACCGACGATGACTAGTCCGTCTCACGTGATGATCGGACACGGGCTAGTCGACTCGGATCGTGTAACACTTAGATGACTAGAGGGATGTCTAATCTAAGTGGGAGTTCATAATTTTGATTAAGAACTTTATTATCATGAACTTAGTCTAAAACCTTTGCAAATATGTCTTATAGATCAATGGCCAACGCTAATGTCAACATGAACTTCAACGCGTTCCTAGAGAAAACCAAGCTGAAAGATGATGGCAGCAACTATACGGACTGGGTCCGGAACCTGAGGATCATCCTCATAGCTGCCAGGAAGCAATATGTCCTAGAAGGACCGCTAGGTGCCGCTCCCGTCCCAGAGAACCAAGACGTTATGAACGCTTGGCAAACTCGTGCTGATGATTACTCCCTCGTTCAGTGCGGCATGCTTTACAGCTTAGAACCGGGGCTCCAAAAGCGTTTTGAGCATCACGGAGCATATGAGATGTTCGAAGAGCTGAAACTAGTTTTTCAAGCTCATGCCCGGGTCGAGAGATATGATGTCTCCGACAAGTTCTACAGTTGTAAGATGGAGGAAAATAGTTCTGTCAGTGAGCATATTCTCAAGATGTCTGGGTTGCACGCACGTATGACCCAGTTGAACATTAACCTCCCAGATGAGGCGGTCATTGACAGAATCCTCCAGTCGCTCCCACCAAGCTACAAGAGCTTTGTGATGAACTACAACATGCAGGGGATGGTAAAGACCATTCCTGAAGTGTTCTCGATGCTGAAGTCAGCAGAGGCTGAAATCAAGAAAGAACATCAAGTGTTGATAAGACCACTAAGTTCAAGAAGGGCAAGGGTAAGAAGAACTTCAAGAAGGACGGCAAAGATGTTGCCGCGCCCGGTAAGCCTGTTGCCGGGAAGAAGTCAAAGAATGGACCCAAGCCTGAGACTGAGTGCTTTTATTGCAAGGGGAAGGGGCACTGGAAGCGGAACTGCCCCAAATACTTAGCGGATAAGAAGGCCGGCAACACCAAAGGTATATTTGATATACATGTAATTGATGTGTACCTTACCAGTACTCGAAGTAACTCCTGGGTATTTGATACCGGTGCCGTTGCTCACATATGTAACTCACAGCAGGAGCTGCGGAATAAACGGAGACTGGCGAAGGACGAGGTGACGATGCGCGTCGGGAATGGTTCTAGGGTCGATGTGATCGCCGTCGGCACGCTGCCTCTACATTTACCTATGGGATTAGTATTAAACCTCAATAATTGTTATTTAGTGCCAAGTTTGAGCATGAACATTGTATCTGGATCTCGTTTAATACGAGATGGCTACTCATTTAAGTCTGAGAATAATGGTTGTTCGATTTATATGAGAGATATGTTTTATGGTCATGCTCCGATGGTCAATGGTTTATTCTTGATGAATCTCGAGCGTAATATTACACATGTTCATAGTGTGGATGCCAAAAGATGTAAAGTTGATAACGATAGTCCCACATACTTGTGGCACTGCCGCCTTGGTCACATTGGTGTCAAGCGCATGAAGAAGCTCCATGCTGATGGACTTTTAGAGTCTCTTGATTATGAATCATTTGACACATGCGAACCTTGCCTCTTAGGCAAAATGACCAAGACTCCGTTCTCCGGAACAATGGAGCGAGCAACCAACTTGTTGGAAATCATACATACCGATGTGTGCGGTCCAATGAGCGTTGAGGCTCGCGGAGGATATCGTTATGTTCTCACTCTCACTGATGACTTGAGTAGATATGGGTATGTCTACTTAATGAAACACAAGTCTGAGACCTTTGAAAAGTTCAAGGAATTTCAGAGTGAGGTAGAGAATCAACGTGACCGTAAGATAAAGTTCCTACGATCAGATCGTGGGGGCGAATACTTAAGTCACGAATTTGGTACACACTTAAGAAAATGTGGAATCGTTTCACAACTCACGCCGCCTGGAACACCTCAGCGAAACGGTGTGTCCGAACGTCGTAATCGCACTCTATTGGATATGGTGCGGTCTATGATGTCTCTTACCGATTTACCGCTATCATTTTGGGGATACGCTCTAGAGACAGCTACATTCACTTTAAATAGGGCACCGTCTAAATCCGTTGAGACGACACCGTATGAATTATGGTTTGGGAAGAAACCTAAGCTGTCGTTTCTAAAAGTTTGGGGATGCGATGCTTATGTCAAGAAACTTCAACCTGAAAAGCTCGAACCCAAGTCGGAAAAATGCGTATTCGTAGGATACCCTAAGGAAACTGTCGGGTATACCTTCTACTTAAGATCCGAAGGCAAGGTCTTTGTTGCCAAGAACGGATGCTTTCTGGAGAAAGAGTTTCTCTCGAAAGAAGTAAGTGGGAGGAAAGTAGAACTCGATGAAGTACTACCTCTCGAACGGGAAAGTGGTGCAGCGCAGGAAACCGTTCCTGTGATGCCCACACCAACTGAAGAGGAAAACAATGATGATGATCAAGGTACTTCGGATCAAGTTACTACTGAACTTCGTAGGTCCACAAGGACACGTTCCGCACCAGAGTGGTACGGCAACCCTGTCCTGGAAATCATGTTGTTGGACAACGGTGAACCTTCGAACTATGAAGAAGCGATGGCGGGCCCGGATTCCAACAAATGGCTTGAGGCCATGAAATCCGAGATAGAATCCATGTATGAAAACAAAGTATGGACTTTGACAGACTTGCCCGATGATCGGCGAGCGATAGAAAATAAATGGATTTTTAAGAAGAAGACGGACGCGGATGGTAATGTTACCATCTATAAAGCTCGACTTGTCGCTAAGGGTTATCGACAAGTTCAAGGGATTGACTACGACGAGACATTCTCTCCCGTAGCGAAGCTTAAGTCCGTCCGAATCATGTTAGCAATTGCCGCATACTATGATTATGAGATATGGCAGATGGACGTCAAAACGGCATTCCTTAATGGACATCTTAAGGAAGAGCTGTATATGATGCAGCCAGAAGGTTTTGTCGTTCCTCAGAACGCTAACAAAGTATGCAAGCTCCAGCGATCCATTTATGGACTGGTGCAAGCATCTCGGAGTTGGAACATTCGCTTTGATGAAATGATCAAAGCGTTTGGGTTTATGCAGACTTATGGAGAAGCCTGCGTTTACAAGAAAGTGAGTGGGAGCTCTGTAGCATTTCTCCTATTATATGTAGATGACATACTCTTGATGGGAAATGATACGAAACTCCTGGACAGCATTAAGGCCTACTTGAACAAGTGTTTTTCAATGAAGGACCTTGGAGAAGCTGCTTATATATTAGGCATCAAGATCTATAGAGATAGATCGAGACGCCTCATAGGTCTTTCACAAAGCACATACCTTGATAAGATTTTGAAGAGGTTCAAAATGGATCAGTCCAAGAAGGGGTTCTTGCCTATGTTACAAGGTGTGAGATTGAGCTCGGCTCAGTCACCGACCACGGCAAAAGATAAAGAAGAGATGAGTGTCATCCCCTATGCTTCAGCCATAGGATCTATTATGTATGCCATGCTGTGTACCAGACCCGATGTAAACCTTGCCGTAAGTTTGGTTGCAAGATACCAAAGTAACCCCGGCAAGGAACACTGGACAGCGGTCAAGAATATCCTGAAGTACCTGAAAAGGACAAAGGACATGTTTCTCGTTTATGGAGGAGACGAAGAGCTCGTCGTAAAGGGTTACGTCGACGCTAGCTTCGACTCAGATCTGGATGACTCTAAGTCACAAACCGGATACGTGTATATGTTGAATGGTGGAGCAGTAAGCTGGTGCAGCTGCAAGCAGAGCGTCGTGGCGGGATCTACGTGTGAAGCGGAGTACATGGCAGCCTCGGAGGCAGCGCATGAAGCGATTTGGATGAAGGAGTTCATCGCCGACCTAGGAGTCATACCCAATGCGTCGGGGCCGATCAAACTCTTCTGTGACAACACTGGAGCTATTGCCCTTGCCAAGGAGCCCAGGTTTCACAAGAAGACCAGGCACATCAAGCGTCGTTTCAACTCCATCCGTGAAAATGTTCAAGATGGAGACATAGAGATTTGCAAAGTGCACACGGATCTGAATGTCGCAGATCCGTTGACTAAACCTCTCTCGCGTGCAAAACATGATCAACACCAGAACTCTATGGGTGTTCGATTCATCACAATGTAACTAGATTGGTGACTCTAGTGCAAGTGGGAGACTGTTGGAAATATGCCCTAGAGGCAATAATAAAAGGATTATTATATTTCAATGTTCATGATAATTGTCTTTTGTTCATGCTATAACTGTATTATCCGGAAATCGTAATACACGTGTGAACACTTAGACCCAATGAGTCCCTAGTGAGCCTCTAGTTGACTAGCTCGTTATGATCAATAGATAGTCATGGTTTCCTGACTATGGACATAGGATGTCGTTGATAACGGGATCACATCATTAGGAGAATGATGTGATGGACAAGACCCAATCATAAGCATAGCATAAAAGATCGTATAGTTCGTTTGCTAGAAGCTTTGCCAATGTCAAGTATCTATTCCTTCGACCATGAGATCGTGTAACTCCCGGTTACCGTAGGAGTGCCTTGGGTGTATCAAACGTCGCAACGTAACTGGGTGACTATAAAGGTGCATTACAGGTATCTCCGAAAGTATCTGTTGGGTTGACACGGATCGAGACTGGGATTTGTCACTCCGTATAACGGAGAGGTATCTCTGGGCCCACTCGGTAATGCATCATCATAATGAGCTCAATGTGACCAAGGTGTTGGCCACGGGATCATGCATTACGGTACGAGTAAAGTGACTTGCCGGGTAACGAGACTGAACAAGGTATTGGGATACCGACGATCGAGTCTCGGGCAAGTAACGTACCGATTGACAAAGGGAATTGTATACAGGGTTTGATCGAATCCTCGACATCGTGGTTCAACCGATGAAATCATCGAGGAGCATGTGGGAGCCAACATGGATATCCAGACCCCGCTGTTGGTTATTGCCCGAGAGTCGTCTCGGTCATGTCTGCGTGTCTCCCGAACCCGTAGGGTCTACACACTTAAGGTTCGGTGACGCTAGGGTTAGTAGGAAGTCAAGTATGTGACTACCGAATGATGTTCGGAGTCCCGGATGAGATCCCGGACGTCACGAGGAGTTCCGGAATGGTCCGGAGGTAAAGATTTATATATGGGAAGTCCTGTTTCGGGCATCGGGACAAGTTTCGGGGTTATCGGTATTGTACCGGGACCACCGGAGGGGTCCCGGGGGCCCACCGGGTGGGGCCACCTGCCCCGGGGGGCCACATGGGCTGTAGGGGGTGCGCCTTGGCCTGCATGGGCCAAGGGCACCAGCCCCACATAGGCCCATGCGCCTAGGGTTCAAGGGGGCAAGAGTCCTAGGAGGGGAAGGCACCTCCTAGGTGCCTTGGGGGGGAGGGAAACCCCCCTTGGCCGCCGCCCCCCTAGGAGATTGGATCTCCTAGGGCCGGCCACCCCCCCCCCCCCCTTGGCCCTCCTATATATAGTGGGGGAGAGGAGGGACTTCATACCTTGAGTCCTTGGCCTTTGGTTGCCTCCTTTCTCCCTCCCCAACACCTCTCCTCCTTCGTTGTGTGCTCGGCGAAGCCCTGTCGGAGTACTGCTTCTCCACCATCACCACGCCGTCGTGCTGCCGGTGGAGCTGTCTTCCTCAACCTCTCCTTCCCCCTTGCTGGATCAAGAAGGAGGAGACGTCGCTCGTCCCGTACGTGTGTTGAACACGGAGGTGCTGTCCGTTCAGCACTTGGCATCGGTGATCTGAATCACGTTCGAGTACGACTCCATCATCACCTTGCAAGCTTCCGCACGCGATCTACAAGTGGTATGTAGATGCAAGCTCTCTCCCATGACTCGTTGCTTAGATGAACTCATAGATGGATCTTGGTGAAGCCGTAGGAAAAATTTTAATTTTCTGCAACGTTCCCCAACAATCCATTCTACATAGATTGACTGAATGCAGAAAGCCTTCCACTAGCAGGCGGTCGTGTTTTTCACTGGATTTCAGCTTCTGCTCCTCCTTGTCGCTGGAGGAGAGGATGATATCCTCCTTCCCGAAAGAGCTAGCTGCTCGTCCGATTGCGTCGCTCCGACGAACATCAATGTATCCACTGGTTTACGGGATTTTTCGTACACACATTCAACATCATCCGAACATTTATTAACCATTTTTCAAATACTTGTTCAATATTTTAATACTTATTCAACATTTTCAAATACTTGTTAAACATTCCCAAATACTCATTCAAATTTTTAATACTTATTCAACATTTTTCAAATACTTGTTCAACATTTCTAATACTTATTCAACACTTTTAATATTTATTCAATATTTTGAAATACTTGTTTAACATTTTTCATATACTTGTTCTCATTTTTAATACTCATTCAACATTTTTCAAATACTCGTTCAACATTTTTAATACGTATTCAACATTTTTCAAATATTCATTCAACATTTTTCATATACTCGTTCAACATTTTTCAAATATTCATTCAACATTTTTAGTACTTATTCAACATTTTTCAAATACTCGTTCAATATTTTTTAATACTTAGTCAACATTTTTCAAATAATTCTTCAACATTTTTATTATTTATTCAACATTTTTCAAATTCTCGTTCATCATTTTTTAACACTGATTCAACATTTTTCATAAACTTGTTTAACTTTTAAATACACGATCAACTTTTTCCATACACATTTTTATTTTACTGTATAAATTTTGTGTATATATGAGAAAGATTTTTTCTGTATGCATTCAACTTTTTTTTTCAAATGCTTAGTTTACATTTTTTCTATTTTTTACTTTGATGGACAATTAGTTCATGTACACTCAGTCTGTTTATGCCATATGTGGCAAGCTCTTAGCGAAATGGCTAGCATCAGCTTCTCCTAGCGAGAAGACCCAGGTTCGAATCCTCGTACAGCAATTTTCCCTTTTTTTGAGTAACTTTTCCTTTTTGGGTCGTACAAAGTATTGGGCTAAGATATGAAGCCCAAGTAGAGGTTAGGAGCGGGCTGTGCGCCAGGTCGAATTTTTTTTTATACAGCAGGCTGGGACTTTTTCTTACGCCCAGGCAATGGCCTGGGCTGCCTTTGGCCCAGCTCCGCCATTGTGGCTCAACGAGAGGAGATTCCTGTTGCTAAAAAAACGAGAGGAGGTTGCATGATTGATTTGTGTCGTAGTCGGCGGACTCAAAACAAATTGTGTCGTAGTTGGAGGGACAGACCTAGGTAGATCTACCCCTAAAGAAAAAAAATCGAGATCGATCTGATACATCCAAAAATAAAAGAGAGGACAAGAGGCAAGACGGAGAATAAAAGAGAGGGACTCTGCGCAATTTGGTTGTGCTAGAACAGTTAACACAGATTTTCGCGCCAAACTCCTTAAGTGTACAATGAATGTCTAATTATTTTTATTTTTATTATGTATATTGACAGTCTTATAATACATATAATTGGCAACACATCGTGGCAACACATATAATCTGTTGCACTTATGTACTAGAATGTGGTCATGTGCTACAACTCTGCAACACATTCGCTGCAATGCTTATATGCGTATCTACAATGATTTTTGCAACATATAGTTAAAACGTTGTAGAATTTGTGTAGCTTTATAGGGGGTATCCTTGTAGTGATCGTCGTCATTCATAAATTTTGATAATAATGTTCATTATTGCGTAGGAGATTATCTTCAGAGTTTATACCAAACTCCTCTTGACTCATGGGACCTATAATCTCTGTGTGCACTAGCAAACACATAGTCCCTCACTGTTTTTACGACAATCTTCAAAACATAAGGAGCAAAATTATTGCACCAACAATCTCCCCCTTTTGAACGATCCAAACAGTCGTTCAAGAAAAATAATAGTCTTCGTAAATTAAAATGGTTTTGGCACGAAAACGATAAACTAAGCGCAATCTAAATTTGTTCTAGGGCTCTCCCAGATCAAGATATGGTTTTTAGAAAACACAACCCACACAAATTGACAAGTTCACCTGAGGGTTAGCCATCGGAGTCGGTGAAGTTCATCGCCTCTGTACCTTCGGAGATAAATTGAAGAACCAAGCCTCCCTACACGGACACAAAGTCTAGGTATCCCCCTGCTTCTCCCCCTCCAGGTCTCCTCCACCTGCCCCCATCCCTCCACTGCCAATCATATCCCTACAACGAAGTTATGTGTTGTTGGAAGGGGGAGAGCATTTGTCCGCCCCCCCCCCCCCCCCACCCACGCATGCATGAAGCCTATGTATCGTGCAAGGGGGGCGTCGGCTGTCGCACCGCCCTCTAGATCAAGCTCCGTCGTCGTGCCGCCCTGCACCTCTGAAACGGCAACTCCATAGAGCCTCCACCACTGGCGCGATTTCAAAGTCGCCCTCCCCGACGACCACACGGATGCAGCAGTCGCGGTCGCAAAAGCCACGAGGAACATTGTGCCGGCCACCACCTTCCACAAAATTTTGTACATGTCTCGCATCAGGGGCGGTCAAAAGAAATTTGTACCCAGGGCGAATTTAAAAAGTAGTTTTATATCGAACTTTTATACTTACTTTCTTATCATACTACAATGTTGAGTATAATTATTATTTATTAGTGGGTATAATTAACCACATAATTTAGTTGGTATTGCTAACCAATATTCTTTGTTATCGGTTGCAACGTATGTCACTGATCATTTTGTTTATGCAAATTTAAATTATGATGTAACATAAGTGATCTTTGAAATATTTGTGTGAAAAGTCCATAAATATTATAGTGCACACAAAATATTTTTGTGTATGTGCATATGTCCATGTGTAGTTTAGTTTCCTTACATATCTTGTTAGAGGTTTCTAGTGAATAATATCCAACTAATAAACTAATAATGGTTTCCAGTGTATTATGAGATGTTCATATTTATAGAACCTATAGAGTATAAATTGTATCATTTGCAAACGGGCCACAAGTTAGATTCGATAATAAGTTCAACCTATGCATGATACTGAAATATCACCGATCATCGCAGAACATAAACATATTACTGATTCTATTATGCTTAAACTTGGATTGGATCGTCTGCTTGTTCATTGGCTAGCCTTTGATTATGAACATAGCCGAACGTAGGTATCTGAATCCAAGTAGTATGCACTGAACATGCCTACATATGGAAACAACAAAAATGCTACACCTACAGGTGGGATACAAAAGCTAACCTTCTATCCCTAACTAATTTATCCCCCTGTGTAGGGCCCCCCTCCCTTTTCTCTTCTAATCAACCATTTCCAGCTAAGCTCGTACGTAAGGTACTTAAATTTAATTTACATATGTGTAGCTTCGCCCGAAAGTAATCCAGTCGGAAACTATGACAAGGATTGCTACCAGAATCGCTGAGCTAGCGTTTGTCGGGTGTATTTTATTAGGCACTCAGCAAACACGCTCTTGCAAAATATTACCTTGGTCCTAAATTACTTGTCTTGGATTTGTGTAGATACGGATTTACCTAGTGTTATGTACATCCATGTCTAGACAAATCTAAGATAAGTAATTTGGGACGGAGAGAGTATGCCGGAAAAAACACTAAAAATATGATACTTGCTATATCAGTGGTTTGTCCTAGTGTTACACTTGGTAAAAGAACACTCAAAGCCTCTTTGCCGAGATTTTATTTACAAACATTCAGCAAACAATTTAATATTAATAAAATGCATCTGTTTGTTTGAATTTTCAAGAGCAAGCTTATAAATTTTGAGTGTTTTAGGACCCAGGAATATAAATAAGTACCTACTAAAAAATTTCTTGAATTTATAGCTCATTGTCTATGTACTTGTTGTTCAAAATTGAATATTATTCAGTAAATATCTGGAAAAACAATTAATGTGTTAAAAGTAGCAAAAATGTTCCAAAAACATGCTAATTTTGATGGTAACAATGTAATGTAATATGTTCCGTGTCAAACAACTGAGGATGTTTTATATTTTTTTAAGGTAATTGATATTTCATGAATAGAAAATGGAAAATATTCCACGACAGAATGATCGAGAAGATTTCACAAAATCTGAGGCCACAATCTCAAACTTGAAATCTGGCAAATCCTGTCGAGATAACATCATTTTTAACACAATACAGACGCAGACGTACATACGCACATACACTCACCCCTATGAATGCACGCACACACAGTCTATCCCTATGAGCACCTACGAGAGACTGAGCCAACACGTCATTTGGAGATTTTGACGAAGTCATCACAGACACCTTTGTAGTCAACAGGAACATCTCATCCCACTGAACACACATCGCCGAAAGACCTAAAATAAATCCAGAAAAATGCCACCACCAATGCCATGTCTAAGACTTGTACCCTGATGGGTTGGTTCCACCACAAGAAATCTAATCATCTGAGTTACGTTCAATTCGCCTATCCTTTCGTTCTTTATCATCTGTGAAAACGATTGTTTATGTTTATTTCGTCTTTGGTTTCTCTAGTGAAATATGCTCGCCACAAACATACATATTTATGTCGTTGTGGAGCTTAGTTGGGGCGAGTTGGATCTACTCAAAGAGTATATACCTACATTTTTTTTTTTTTGAGATCAGAGTAGATCCAGCTACTCCGAAGGAACACAATATTCAGCCAACATCAAGGATCGAAGGCTCGGGGGTACATCTGCGATCACCACTTTGTCTCCTGTGCTCCTGGTTAGCGCCGCCAATTCGTGCGCCAACTTATTCTTCATCCGACTCACGTATTGGACTTTGCAACTTTTGAAGCCCGTCATTGCCCTCCTGAAGTCCATGATAACACCATAACAGGCTAGCCTGGGGGCCTGTTTCGAAGAGAGAGCGGCAGTGATGATTTGGTTATCCGTCTCGACTATCACATCACCATTATAATAGTTCCCCATTATCTGAAGCCCGGCAAGAGCTGCTCTCGCCTCCGCTTCTTCGACGTCGCGGCAGGTCAGCAGGCTTTTGCAGGCAGATAAAAACACCCATCCTCTGTGATCTCTGGCGGCGCTCTCTCCATTGGCCGCATTAAAAGCAGCATCTGAATTAATTTTTGCCACACCCTGGACAGGAGCTGTCCACTTTTCCTCTTGGGGCTTGGCGCCATGCTGTCCCCCCTCTCCCGCCGACCGCTGATTTGTCCGCCTGACGCTGCCCCCAATCGCCAGCCTCAGCTCCTCCTCGTACTTTTGCAGGAAGCACACCGATCCCCGGATGGATTCTCTGCCATGGTTGCGTATGCAGTCCTCCCTGAGATGCCAGCAGCGCCATAATAACAGGAGGAGATTAGCTCGGACCTCCTCGCTTTCCGTGTTGAGAACAACTTGTAGCCAATCATCCCCCGTATATCTGAGCTTACGTTCAGCCGGTAGAGCCCATGACTTTCTCATCTCTGCGCGTAGTGCCCGACTCTTGGTGCAGGTAATAACTGCATGATGTTCATCCTCATCGCCATTGCCACATATGCTGCATGTCGCACTTGTTTCGAGGGTTCTCCGCCATTTGTTCTTCTTGGTAGCCAGGGTATTGGTGGCCACTCCGAACCTTGCCGGGGACTCCTGCCTTCCAAATAAGACCCCAGATGCTTCTGTCATTTGGGTCGCTCGTAGAGCTCGAGGGGGGATTCACTGCCAGGTCCTGGGTGGCCGCCGCGAGCCTGTATGCGTTCCTAGCAGAGAAGATCCCGCTCTTTTAGTGCCATGCGATACAATCCTCCGTTCGTGTTGCTGGAATACTGAGACTGCAAATCTCGTCTGCGTCAAAAGAATGAAAGATTTGCCTGATGAGGGTTTCATTCCAAGCATTACCATCCGGCTCCATTAATTGGTTGACCCATCTAATCCGGGATCTTCTGATGAATACGGTTGTCATGAGGCCCTCCTTCCTAGGGATCCAGTGATCTCTTTGTATTTGTATACTTCTTCCATCACCCACTCGCCAGATTAGACCTTTTTTTAACAATTCCAGGCCGAACTCTATGGCTTTCCAGACCGGAGAAGCATCGCTTGCGAACACGGTGTCCAGTAGGCTCCCATTTGGGAAGTACTTGGATTTCAGGACTCTCGCACAGAGGCTGTCAGGGTTATTTAGAAGCCTCCATGCTTGTTTTGCCAGCAAGGCTTGATTAAATAGATGCATGTCTCTGAATCCGATTCCCCCAGCCCTCTTTGGTCTGATCATACAGTCCCACGACATCCAATGGACCTTCCTCTTCCCCTCAGCATCACCCCACCAGAAGTCCCGAATCATCTTCTCGTATTTGTCACAAAAGCCTTTTGAGAGCATGAAAACACTCATGGTGAAGGTGGGTAGGGCCTGCACAACAGACTTCACATGCACTTCCTTAGCTGCATATGACATGAACTTCTCTGACCAATCACTGCATCGTTTGACAAATCTGTCCATAATCGGTTGGAACTGATCCTCCTTCATCCTACCTTCGGGGGTAGGCAAACCTAGATATTTGCTTTCAAAAGTCGCCGAGACCACACCCAGAATTTGTTTTATAGACTCTCTTCTTTCTGGCGGGCAACTCTCGCTGAATAAGAGGGAGCATTTGTTAGGGCTAAGGAGCTGCCCAGTGCACTTTTGAAAGGTATCTAGCACTCTCTTGATTGTTTCAGCTTGTTCTGGAACTGCTTTAAAGAAGATTAGGCTGTCTTCGGCAAAGAGGAGGTTTGAAATGCCTGGGCTATTTCTGGCTATCTTTAGAGGATTTAGGTTGTTCACAGCCAACTCCTTCTTGATCAGGAGCACTAATCCATCTGCCACAAAGAGGAAAAGGTAAGGGCTCAATGGATCCCCTTGCCGCAGGCCCCGGGAGGGTAAGAACGCCTCCAGGAGCTCACCATTGCACTTGACTGAATACCTAACAGATTTGACACATTGCATCACCCACTGAGTCCATGTGTTGCAGAATCCAATCTTACGAAGCATCCCTTCCAGGAAACCCCAATTTACCCTATCATATGCCTTTGCCAGATCCAACTTATAGGCACAGTAGTTGTCATTTTCCTTCTTGCAGTTTTGTATCTTGTGGAAACATTCAAAAGCAATGATAGCATTATCTGTAATCATCCTGCCCGGTATGAACGCACTCTGGGTCTCTGAGATAATCCCGTCAAGGATAGGGCGCAGTCTATTAACTAGACACTTCGAGATTACCTTGTATATGACATTGCACAGGCTGATCGGTCTATAATCCTTGATAGACTGAGGGTCGCTCCCTTTTGGGATGAGCACAATCACTGTATCATTTATTCCTTCCGTCATGTAACCATCCACAAAGAAGCCCCGCACACTCCTGATCACGTCCTCCTTGATCTCTCCCCAGTTTCTTTGAAAGAAACGGGCCGGGAACCCGTCCGGTCTGGGAGCTTTTAGAGGGCCTATTTGGAAGAGAGCATCACCAATTTCCTCATCTGAGACCGTCTTAATGAGTTCATTATTCATGTCCTCATTACCCCTTGCAGCTACTAGGTCCAGTATGTCCAAGGGATTAGTGTTCTCCTCACTAGTATAAAGATTTCTGAAGAAAGCGTTTGTTACCGCATGTATACCGCTGGTGTCTTCGATCCAATCACTGTTACCATCACGCAATTTTGAGATCGTGTTTTTCTTCTTGCGCCATGTTGCTTTCCTCTGAAACCACTTTGTATTCCTGTCCCCTTCGCGTAAATAGGTCGCTCTCGACCTTTGTCTCCACATGATTTCCTCCCTGAGAAGCATTTCATCCTGCTCCTTTGCTAGATCCGCAGCCTCAAGCTCCTGTGTGACCGAGGGCGTGGAGCACCAGATCCTACTCAACTTCTTCCTGATTTCTGCTGCCTTCCGAATGACCGATCCAAAGTCCCGCTCTGCCCATGAGGTTAGGTCCCTTTGCATGCTTTGAAGTTTTGCTCCTATCATACGTAAGTTTTCCGCCGGACCCGAACTGCCCCAGGCTGCGGCGATAGTAGGCTGGAGGGAATCCACCCTCTCCCACATCTGTTCATATTTGAACATACTTCTTTTCCCCTGTCCAATCGGTCTCCACTCTTTCCTGTCTCCCAACCTTAACAAGATGGGGAGATGATCCGACGGCGAGGAGCAAATGTGTTCCACGAAAGCTTTCATGAAGAGATCGGACCAAGACGGGGAGGCCACGAACCTGTCGAGTCTTGCTCTGACGTTGCTGCTGCCTTGCTGTTTATTGTTGTAGGTCCATCCCGGCCCCTTGAAGCCTAAATCGAACAAGTTACAATCCGACAGTGCCTCCCTGAAGTTTCTCATGTACCTTTCCAATCTCTTTGCGGCTGAATAATGCTCCGACTGCCACATTGTCTCGTTGAAGTCCCCAGTCATGAGCCAAGGCAGGTTGCTAGTGTTTTTGATTCTACTCATTAGAGTCCACATGTGGTGACGCTCATGAGCTTTAGGCTCACCATAGACAAAAGTGCCTCTCCACTGAGGACTATGGGGGTTTAGCCGGATCAACACATCAATATACCTCGCCCCCACGGCAATCTTTTTTATTTCCACACTTTCATCATAGAAGAGAGCAATGCCAGCACCTTTTCCGGTGCCGGGATGCAAGATACAATGGCGAAGGCCCACCCTCCACTTGAGGTTTGTAACGAACTTGTTATTCTGCCGAGTTTCAGTGAGGAAGATGAGCTTGGGCTTGTGTGTGTGTACCAGACACACTAGTTCTTGAACTGTGCGAGGTTGCCCGAGGCCCCGATAGTTCCAGCTCATGATCGTCATGGCTCCTGGTGGGTGCCGCCGTTGGCACCCACCAGGTCGCCGGGAGCCCCAAGCCCGACTGCTTCCTTGCTTTCCATGTTTCCTCCCTGCGCCACATCCGACTCATGCACCTTCCTGCACTTGTCCGGCCCTTCCTCTTCCTCGGCTTCAGCTGATATGTTCATAACACTCATATCCCGATCGCCTCTCTTGCCCAAGATTGAGCTCACCTATGCAACCCTCTTCTGGGTCCTGCTGTCTTTGATGACCCTCCGGTTCAGCAGGCCATCCACCGTCCAAACTGCTTTCTGACTTGTGAAGCGAGGGACGGGGCCAAAGCCCGGGGGAGCCTGCAGATAAGCCTCCACACCGACACCACCCTCATCTTCAGTCTTGTCGTTCCCGAGCACCTCATCACTGTTCACTCCCAGCGCCTGGACTGTAGACTGCGTCAGTCCGAGAACAAGTTTGGTCGCGGGGGCGATTCCACCTGTCTTGCCCTGGGCGTCCCCCTCTGCTGCCTTTGTCTTCTCAGTCTGAACCTGAGACACACCAGCTTCCTTGGCATGGGGGTGCATGTAAGTAGCCCGTCTAGCTACATGGGGCATGCCTGCCTTCTGACTCTCATCTGTTTCTCTGATCTGAGATGTCGTTGATGATCTTGAGGGGGCGATCTCATCAGAGACCTTGAGGGCACTCACTGCCGCGATAGCGGCTTGCACCTGTGGGTTCATCAGGACCTCTTCTTGTATCTTCCCGTTGCACATCCCCTCTTGGACTGAGCTCTTCACTCTCAGAGCCTCCTTCCCAAAACTAAGGAGACGCCGGGCGCTGTTCGCCACAGGAGCCACATAACCCCCTCTACAGTTGCTCTTCTTATATGGGGAGGCACGCATTGTTGCCGTGAACCTCATCTCTTGGAGGTCCACCGGTAACTTACAATCGCGTTGGCCATGCCCAAGATAACCACAAAAACCACAAAAACGGGGCACTCTCTCATACTTGACCTCTAAGGTGAACACCTTATCACTAGGTTTATCTCTAGACTTAATCCTATCTCTTAGAGGTTCATCTACATCATGATTGATACGGATCCTGATGAAATCTCCCCATATCTTACCCCTACTATCAGTATCTACCTCCAAGACCTCACCCAGCTCCTCACCAATCTTCCAAGCAACTCTTTCGTCCAACATAATTGGCGGAACGTCATGGACTCGAACCCAAATGGGCATGTGGGCAACCTCCACTTCACCCGGGGGGGCTCCACCGTCCACTGTCACCATGAGGAAAGCATCCCCCTGATGAGTCCATGGGCCGTTGTTGAGGATGAAACGGCGATCTCCTTCCCTCTTGAACTTGATGAGGAATCGGTTGTTCTTCAGGGGCTTGTAGTCCATGCCACCCCGAAGGCCCCATTTGCCCTTAAGCTCTCCAAAGAGCCCCTCGTTGCTGTAGGGCAGGGGCGAGAAGAAGAGCCCTACATCAACCCACCTAAACTTCATCGCAGCACGTTCCTTTGAAAGATCCAGCTCCACCACCCCTTCTTCGCGAGGATCGAAGCGGGTAGGGAACCTTGGCGCGACGATGTCACTGCCCGCTCCGAGCTTCTTCAAGGAGGTCTTGTCTCCTTGTCCGCGGGAGGTGTCCCCACGAAGCATCGCCCCCGTCATCCACCTGCCACCAGCGTGGCCGGATGCAGTCTCGGCTTCCATGGGGGCTTTGTCCTTCCGGGGTTCCATGTTCGCCATCACCAGGGATTTCGCGTATGGAGGCTGAGCGCGCGCTGGCAGGCTGGATGTGTGTTGTGTGCTTTCTTCCAGATCGTCTTCGTCCTTTATACAGGCCTCTATCCAATATGGTTCCTTAATTTCTGTTGCCCTCGCGATTGATATCTTACCTATTGCTTGCAAACTTTCCTCTCCCTCTGGCAGTGGTAGTGCTTTGAGCTTATCCGGGGGATCTGCATCCTTTTTGCCTGGTGATCCCGGGATCACAACCCTAGACAATTTCCTCCCTAGACCAAGATCGAGATCTTTTCTCATGGCATGCAGTCTCTCCCTGATTCTTTCCAAACCTGCCCTATCAATAACCTGATCTCTCTTCCCGATCCCAGATCAGTTAACGTTGATCTCTTTCTTTTCCATGGCGATCTGCTTTAGCGCTTTCCTCGCTCGGAGCCATGTCTCCCGGAGCCCCACTGGATCCCCTCTATGTCTTGGGTCTAGCTCTCCATCAATCTTTCCTCCCTCACTTCTCCGGTCGCCGGAGCAGTCCGCCGGCGGGCCACCCTACTGGGGCGTCGGGCGTCGCCCCCCTGTCGCCTCGACAGGGGCTCCGTGATTACCGCAACCAGTCATTATCACTCGACGTATATACCTACATTCTATTCAACTGAACAAATGTATCATTGACATGTATATGCTCACGAATATACAAACAAATGCACATACTTTTATAAATTGTTCTGTGGATGAAAGAAGTGTTCACGTGTTGTAAAAACAATGTTCACATAGTATATATGTATATAATTTTCTTCCATCCTTTTTTAATAATTGTTAATGATTTAATTTTTCAATTCCATGATATTGTTTTGCCTTGTTGCTTTTGGTTCTTGGAAGCTTGCGAGTACATTCAAAGTACTCACCTGACTGGTTCTTGTACTACTCATATTCGACGTAGCCAAAATCTAGCTAGTCATTTTATGGCCAACTTTGGTAGGGCTCAAGTTCGTACTGCGGTATTGGCTTGGGTGAGGACCCGGAGAAGTCCTTGATATTGTACATCGTGATTGTAATTCTGTGTTTTGAGTAATACAAGAATTTTCGCAAAAAAAGGACTCACCTAACTTATCACGCCAGATGCAGGTGATGTCGTGGTTGCGTATTCCGGGGATATTGACTTTTGTGAACTAGGAAGTGTCCAAGAAGTGTCCCTTTGGAGTGGAATCCCATCATCATCACGATGGCACGGGCGTCTTTAAGTAATAATATCCTCACTGTAGATATAGTGCCACCTTGCCTCAAAGTATCATGTAACATCTGAACCATTGTACCCCTAGTTTTGCAATAAAGAGTTGTTTTGTTTTATACCAAGGTATATTGTGTTTCCAGAAGACACTGATCCCTTGGATGGAACACGGAAAGTCCAAAACAATCTATGCCGATGCGTGCCACTCCAACCCTTTTCTTTTTACAGAAAAGTAGCACTGTATAGGCTGACCTTCTGTGTGCATACCTTGTGCGAGCATTAGTACGAGCGCGAGCGCTCATATTAAAGGTCACTTTAGAAATCAGTATGATCGGTGTGCATACCTTGTACCGAACGCCGTCTTAGAAAACTGGACCGCCAGTTAGGTTTGGCCTCGACATGGTATGCAACCGCCAGTACGAGGAAATGCGCCACCCGCCGCTTCACGGGCTCCCCTGATGGATTAGTAGGATAAGGATTTGGATGTGAGGTTTGTTTGATGATGCTAATTTAACTTAACTGATATACTTTAATTGGTACACAGTACAGATCACACTATCAAATGTCAGAGCAGTTCTTTTTTCTGAAGTACAAAATACTTTTGATCCAAACAGTCTTTAGACAAATAATAGATTTTTTAGACAAATTTAATAGGTGCAAATGATGAAGAAAAATATTTCGGGCAGTATAAAGCCCAAGAGGGGATGTAATGAGGCTAGATTTTTTAAGATGCAGTGGGGTGACGCAACATGTATACAGGTTCAAACCTCTTGACGGTGGAGGTAACAGCCCTAGTCATGTCTCTCTGGGAGGTGCTCTTGCATGTGGGATTGATAATACAGATGTTCCGAATCTATAGCTGGGCATCGGGGTTTGGTTTATATAGAGTATGTTATACCCATGCCCACTACTATAAGTAATGAGCAATCTTAATCTTCGGTGATAGCCGGTGGTAATGCCATTCATCAATGTTTAGTGGAGTGCTTCGAGTAATGCCTTCCCTTCATTGATGTGTCTAGCTCCTGCCTTCGGTTTAGACCGAGTGAAGATTAACCGACTAACAACGTATCACTTGGCAATGATAGTTGAGACGATGAGACGAATGGCAATGACTATAGTGGCTGGAAAATATCTTCTTTGTGTACCAACGCTTAATGGTTATCCCTATTTTCTTTGTGTTTGAACGCTTTTATAACTTCTCCTATATACAAGTGCAACAAGATGGAAGGTTTGTATAAATTTTTTTTTTGAAGGTTTTGCAAAATTTGACCATGTGCGAAGAGAGCGGTCCAATTTATAAAGGAAACAAGATGGAAGACCTAAACAAATTGGTCCAGTTTATAGGAAAAACCGAATCGAAAACCTTAACAACCCATGGGGCAAAACTAGCGATTCAATGGAAAAATACACACATGTATAATCATGCAAGCAAAAAAAAAAAAAAAGGGGGGGGGGGGGGGGGGGGACCATACGCGATCGTGCAAGCGTCCTAAGTCCACACGAGCACACACGCTATATACGTCTGTGTGTCCATAGAACAACCTCCTTCTCATCATGTGGTTCTAGCATTTGTAAGAGGAATCCCCTGATATGTTGAGCCTACTCCTTTGCTAGATAGGTGGTACTAAAAACCACTGCTCGTGCATCTCAGATCTTAGTGTGTGCATGCACCACATGCATCCAGTTCAAGCAATGGGTTGTTTGACATGACACATAAGGTACCGGCTGAACTTGGCCCACTGATAAATCGTGGAGCTTTCAGCCCATTTTAGACGATGGTGCATATTTTTCCTACCTGCTTGCATAGTTTAGTAAGACCTACGTCTACTCACCGGTACTTTTTCAGGTTGACAGATCCTGTGCAACTAGTATATCGTGGTGAACAATCAAAAACTTCTACTCCCTCCGTTCACTTTACTTTTATAAGTCATTTCAGACAACTAAAATAAACTTTTTTGCACATTGTCTGAAATGTCTTCGAGACCTTATAAAAGTGAGTAAATTGCACGGAAGTACCACAATTAGGGCATTAGAAGCAGATTGGTACCAAGATTGGTAATTTTTACGTGTCAGTACCAACTTTGGGGCGAGAAGTTGCAAAAGAGGCTAAAACTGTTGTTTATACGTATTGACAGAGAAACTGACTAGTTGGGCCCGCTTGTCAGGTGCTGACGTGGCAAGTTTTTTGCAAAAAAACTCCCTTGCTTTGTACGTAATCACGTAAATGCCTAATTATTTCGGGAAAAAGGCTCCTCTGAGAAGCTTTTTTTCCGTTCGCAATTTTCACTACCGATTCGGACTCGTTTGAATATTTGCGTCGGTTTGAACAAGTAAATAAAACAAACAAAAAGTGAAACAAATGCATGATTTGAACCGACGACCTGCTGTTCAGCAACGCCGCGGCCAAGCCATCGCGCCACAGCATAGATCGCGACAAGAAGCAGGCGATAGACTTTTTATACTTTATAAGAAACGCTGGGCCGGCCCACCGAGCCTGCATTTTTTTTCCTTTCGCACTTACCTGGCGCCTGCTGAGCCTGCATTTCTCTTACTTATTATGCTTTTTTTGTGGTTTTGGTTTATTTTTAGGTTTTTCTTTCTTATTTTTCATTCACTAGGTTGGTTTTTCTCCTGGATTTTTAACATATTTACTGAACATTTTTTTATGATGGGTTTTAGTATATGATGAACGGTGCCATTTATTTCATGTAATGAACTTTTGGTAATATACGTTGAACATGTTTCCAATGAAATTTAATATTTTTGTAATATATGTTGATTCTTTTCTTAAGATATGATGACATTTTGCATAATGCGCGGTGAAATTTTCGTAATTTATGGTGAACATTTTCTTAATACACGATGAGTTTCAAGAATATTATGATTACACAATTTCTTAATTTATAGTGAACATATTTAATACATGATGAACTTTTCTTTACAAACGGTGAACAGTTTTCTAATAGTATGAACGTTGAACATATTTTGAATGCAAATTGAATATTTTTGTAATATATGTTGAAATGTTTTCTTAAGAAATGATGAAAAGTTTACTTAATGCGCGATGAGTTTTTTTGTAATTTATGGTGAGCATTTTCTTAATACATGATGAGTTTCATAAGCATTATGGTGAACATTTTCTTAATACATGGTGAATTATTTGTATTTCAAGAAATGTTCAGCATGTGTTAAAAACTTATTGTGTAAATCATTCTTGCATTTCAAGCGACACCTCAATTTTTTAAATAAAAGTTGAACAGTTTTAATGCATTTCTAAAATTTATTATGATTACACGTTTATTTTTAATACATGTTGTCAACTTTTCAATTAACAGTGCATTTAAAAAATACAATAAATATGCGAGTAACTCAAATAAAAAACTGTGTGTTGGGCATATTTTTTTAATAGTTGTGTATTTGAATAATATAATTAGGATACATAATAATTGTGCATGGTTGTGGTCCTGAGTGCAGACACATTAAATTTGGGCCGTGCCTGTGTTCTAGTTGCTCGACACTTAATAATACTAATAAGTAATCGCAAAATATATATGTATTACTCCCGCAAAAAAAATATATATGTATTACTATCATGATTAAAGAAAAAACAGTAACCCAGCGCGCAGCCTCGCTAGGCCAACCGCCGGCCCAACGTCTACGAGGTAGTAATTTCACGCCTGTCGTATGCCGCAAGTGCTGCCGTGGCTCGTGGCTAGCGCGGTGCGCTGCTGAACAGCAGGTAGGCTGTTCGAATCCCGCGCGGGACAAAGTAAGGCATTTTCTGCAAAAAACTTGCCACGTCAGCACCTGTCAGGCGGGCCCAACCTGTTAGTTTCCTGTCAATGCATATAAACAACGGTTTTAGCTTTTTGGCAACGCCTCGCCCCAAAGTTGGTACTGATACGTAAAAATTACCAATCTTGGTACCAAGCTGCTTCCAATGCCCCAATTGTGATACTTATGTGTAATTTACTCTATAAAAGTGAACAAAGGGAGTAGAAAAAGAAGACTGGCTGCTAGGACATGCTAAATCATCAATTTGGGCCAGTGAGCGAACTGAACTTTTAAGGATCCTAGTTTGTTTCCGTTTTCCTTCAGAAGTTGAACAATGCTACTAACATCACCCCAAAATAAAGAAGAAAGTGGCTAAAGGTCAACAATCCAACCACATTTTTTTGGACACTTTTGTGTCAGCACTGCTACAATGTCATCCACGGTGTTGAGCCCTGCCAAAGGACAGTTGCACATATTTTTAGAGAATAGGCATTGCTGCCAAGCAGAAGCCGTTTATCCCACAAAACTAAAGTGGCCAATTAGTTCATCACTAGCCATAAAATCAACACTAAGCTTGTAATGTAGTATTGTCCGCGAACCCAGACCACTTGCATCGTTTCCCGCTATACAGAAAGTAAGAACTCGAGATAGTGTACATAACACGTAGGGGAAAACATGAAGTGAAATAAAAACGGCTCTAGGAGCACCAGAACATCCCACAGGCCACATTGTGCAAACATACTTTGACATTTTACTTTCAAGCAAGCGTATACACTTTTGAATTTCTGAAGTTTCTGCATGTTGATGAACATTGACATATATTTGCCAGGAGAAAATCTATCCAGGACAAGATCAAAATAAGAGAAAATCACTGGGTACATATGGAATGAGAATTTTCTTGTAAAAGATCCTATCCTAGCTACCGGAAGAATTAGACTGCCCGCCTATGAATCATCAACTTCCAACACTAGTTCACGAGCCCAAAACATACAGGACAAAGCCAAGTAGCACCAAGCATATCTATAATCAATTAGCACTTGGGCAACAAGCAGCAAACCCAAAAGTTGCACGCCCACTCGTCCTGCCATTTCATGGCATGCTTCCAAACCTCGGTTGGGGCCTTGCGACGCCATCATCATCAATCTCAATGACACCAACACCAAACAATCTCCCAAGGTTTAGGCACTAACTTGTCACTCTCATGCACCTGAAGCACAACGCATGCACCAGGTCAACATCAGTTTAACACATACCAAATCCTATAATCTAGAAAAGGAAATTTCTTCGTAATATGGTAAAAGCAATCAATCTGTTCAGAGAAAATCTCAACAACTTAACATGCAACAAATATATGTTTAATCAAGAAATGTATGCAATCTGCGCCATAGCTTGAAATATAAATGTAACAGCCAAGGGAGCAATCGAAACCAGGACATCCAGCAAGAAAGGTCCATTATATTACTCTAAACAGTTGTTCAGGGTCGATAAACACTATGCATCACTCATACACTTGGTAATTGAATAGCAAAAGCTACTCTACAACAGTTTAAGCAATCATAATATTTCAAACAAACAAGAATTAAAAACAAAAATTATGTTCTGGTATCCATTCAAGGAAAGAGATAAAACATAGCAAGGGATAAAAAAATATATTTTGACAGTAGCAACTACCAACTAGTCACAACCAAGTAAATTCCAGCACCACACTTCCTAGTCAAACTCTAGAAATCAAGATATAAACCAAGTGTAGTAGTATCATGTTCTTGAGAGTTAGGACCTGAACCTAAACCATGCAAAGCACATATATAGTGAAATAGTTCATCGACAACACTTAGGAGAGAAACAAGCATGAATGCTTGACGAACTCCCAAGCACACAGCTACCAGTTCATCATTTAGAAATTCATTCATACATCACACAGATTATGCAATTTCAGCATGCTCAATTCAAACAACAAAATTTAAGCAAACAACACTGCAGTTCCGAGATGACAATAGTAGCTTCAGAAGAAGTCTGTACACCAGTGCTACTGTACATAGTATCAGAGGCGAGAGAGGTGAACTCACCTGTGTCTCCCACCGCCTCCTGGCGGCGACCATCTTGCCTCGTCTCCTCATACTCCTTGATGTCCTGCTTTCAATTCAAACGACACATGCTGTCAAGAACAGTTTAACACATCACAAATGATAAAATTTAGAAAGGAAATATGTAAACAAGTCCTGGTGCTGATCACAATGGATTGATAGAGCACCAAACTAAACAGGAGGACAAATCATGAGGATAAACAATGAGGAAATCAACTAAACTTAACCGGAGTGCTAACCAAGGACCATTTAATTAACCATGGTATAGGATTAGTTAATCATTCCAACCAGCCAAACGAACAGTCTACATCTAGATGAATAATCCAAATTTAATGACCAGTAAAATTAGCAATTTGGATGCTCACAGCCAAGATAGTAACTAACACTATTAACAATAGCAAAACAGAAAAACTACACATTTGAGACTATGCACAGCACTAGATAGCCTAAGCAATCAAAATAGTGACCAAAAAAACACAGTGGCTAAGTTCAGGAAGAGAACATCATCTAAGGAACAAACAATGCACAACACCTACATACTCCTTGGTAAAAGGACTAAAAATCAAATATTATCTAGTGGTTACTAGAAGTAACCAAGTAACTTCCAGTACCACAGATATTCTTGATTCTGAGCATTTGATAATGATGGATTCATCTTACCTGCAACTCTCAGAACACAAACAACAAGGAATCAGGAAGGTGCGGCAGAGGTCATAGTTGAGCCTAAGGTACAGTCTGACGCATGCCAAAACTTTGATTTTGGCATTTTGCTTATTCTTAGTCAATCAAGAGGTGAGTTAACTCTTAGTACCCTCAAGTTGCACAACATTCAAGGCTAGTGCACATATATAAGTCGCTATCTATGATCACCTTAGAAAAAGCCCTCGAAGTAGTAGAGGATATGTGCATGTAATGGATGCATTACTACCCATAGCCCACTGTTGTCGACTCAGACTACAAAAGCGACAAAAATTTCTGGAGGCAAGCAGCACCGCCCTTTATATAAGGAGACACTGGCCTAGAGTCAAGTGGGACTCATCAAATTAAAAATCCAGACGTTTCTCTAACCAAGTAAATGTAGGCTAGCATTTCATAATACTGACTGAACCAGAAATAAAATGGCTATGTTCAGTAAGAGAACACCCCTGATCATGTAAGGATCACACACTGCGCAACACCTACACAAACCTTGGTAAAAAGGACTACAAATCAAATATTATGTACTAAACAGTAGCAACTATTAAATACCGAATAACTTCCAGCACCACAGTGATTCATTAAACTCTAGAAACCAGGATTTTTCATTTTATGTGATTGGAGGGTCCAGATTGTTAGAGGTAAACACGGCTAGCTAATACTCCTAGGTGTACGTGGAATAACATGTATGTGTCCGTGTCCGTGTAAGACTAGAATTGGACACCGACTCGGCTAGCTTGTGTTGATCCTGGCTATTATATATAGCCATGTAAAGCCCCTTGTAAATAATAACCAACGAAAAGAAAAGCAATAAAGAACCAGGCTCGAGACGAGCCTGTTGCGACACATCGATTTGGTGCCTCGTATCTGTTCCGCCGAGAGAAGCCGGTCGCTAACCCAAGTCAAAGTTCGTGTACCTGTGTGTGCTAGTGCTACTACTGTAGATCAAGCCAGGTGCTAGTTAGCTTGCTAGCTTTGCAGTGCATAACTACGGGAGGATTTGGTCTAGCGTCCAAAACCCAACACAGATGAGGCAATACTACAATAGATTTCTGGTAGTATATTGAGTAGTTAAGGGCATTTTAGGTAGTTAACTTTTTATCAATCAATCAGGCAGGTTCACGCACGCAGGTCTTCTAGTGGCCAAGTAATTTAGATTGAGTACGAGGCTCCTCGCGGGACGAACTGAACATCGGCGCTGGCGCCGCTGTTTGCCGCGTTCTCGTCCATTGTCATCTAAGGTGAGCCGCAGTCGAAGTCGATGTCAATCATATCGCCGGACACCTCCGAATGCTTGCCCGCCTTCTACGTCCATCCTCTCCAGGGTCGGAATTGGGCCTGGGGCAACTGGGGCTATAGCCCCAGGCATGGCCCATCTAATAGGTTATATATACAGCAGTAAATTTCCATTTTCAAAGACTTGGAGAGGCCCAGCCCCAGGCCTCAGCCCACCGAGCTCTTCAGCGCCACAAGCCCAGTTTGGTCGATCGCTGCAGAAATTGGTAGCGCGTCGACCGGATCGCTCCATAAATCGCCACCAGGCTCTAAAAAAAAATCGCCACCAAGCACGATGCACGATCGCTCCCATCCTCTAACGCCTGTCTCTCCAGATCTACCCAAAAAAATTTCTCATGCTGCGCCGCCAACTCTCCCCGTCTCATCGACTACTTGATCCACTAGACGCGCGCGGAGGCGGCCGGTGCCACTAGTAGAAAAGGGGGCAATGGTTCAGGCCGGGTCAGCCCATTAGTCCCGGTTCAGTCCAGAACCGGGACCAATGGGGGCATTGGACCCGGTTCGTGAGCCCAGAGGGCCGACCGGGCCACGTGGGTCATTGGTCCCGGTTCGTCTGGACCTTTTGGTCCCGATTGGTGGGACGAACCGGGACCAATGGGCCTGGCTCCTGGCCCACCACCATTGGTCCCGGTTGGTGGCCTGAACCGGGACCAAAGGCTGCCCTTTAGTCCCGGTTCATGCCACGAACCGGGACCAATGAGGTGCCTATATATACCCTCGCCCGCGAGCAGAGCACTCCAGTGCTCTGTTTTTCTCTGGCCGGCGAGGGGAGGGGTTTGTGGTGCTCTAGCTCACCTCCTATGCACATGAGGTGTTCGATGAAATGCCCGAGCCTCACTAGTTAAGCTTTCTCCTCTCGAAGCACGACCTCAAAGCTCCATTTTCCTCGAGATTTGTCTAGATTTAGCGGTCCGTCACGCCCCACCTCCATCTTCACCGCCGTCGATCATCCGCGCCGATCTCATCACCGACACCACCGTGGTGAGCCTCTTGTTCTTATCTTCTTTCTGAAAGAAAAAATATTCTTACTTGTATGTTTAGATAGATACTTGTATCATTTTCTTACTTTTATTATTGCATCTTATATAGTGCGATGGTTTTGATATCCTCCCCCGTCGGCCCTCGTCATGTCTATGATTCGGATGTGGTATATATATTATCTTTATAACTATTGGTTCATTTATTGTTTATAAAAATTATGCGGACCAACGTGACATAGATTTTATTTATCTAGGATGTATGTGAACCGGAAATTCCAACCAACCCTATTGTCGAGAGGTTAAATTTAGTTGAAGAAGAAAACAATTTCTTGAAGGAAAAAATAAAAAAATTTGAAGAGGAGAAGATGATATTGGAGTTGCATGTTGCGGATGTCTTCGATGATCACAAGATCAAGATGGATGCAATGCGCTTGAAGATTAGAAAGATTAGAAAATATGCCATTCATACCGAGGCTTGGTATCATTATGCCGTTGGATCAATTGTTACCTTAGTTGTGATTATGATCGCCTTTGTTTTCGCATTTAAATGTTTTACATACTTTCAATGTATGGTTTAATTTATTAGATGCTCTGGAGAGCTATATGTTGTTAGATGAGAACTATGTATGCACTTTGGTTTTAATGTGATGATGAACTTCTATTAATTTGGATACTTAATTATATATAATGCACGTAGATGAACCGGCAATGGATGTACGGTGACAGACACACCTCTGAGTACATTAAGGGCGTGCATGAGTTTCTCGATGCGGCTGAGGCAAACAAGCAGAATGGTTTTATGTGTTGTCCATGCACTAAATATGGGAATACGGTGTCTTACTCTAACCGGAAAATCCTTCACGCCCACCTGCTTTACAAGGGTTTCATGCCACACTATAATGTTTGGACGAGGCATGGAGAAATAGGGGTTATGATGGAAGACGACGAAGAAGAAGAGTATGATGACAACTATGTGCCCCCTGAATACCGTGATGCTGCAACGGGGGGATCTGGTGAAGATCAAGAGGAACCAGACGATGTGCCCAATGATGCTGCAACGGGTGAAGCTGCTGAAGATCAAGAGGAACCAGACGATGTGCCCGATGATGATGATCTCCGCCGGGTCATTGTCGATGCAAGGACGCAATGCGAAAGTCAAAAGGAGAAGCTGAAGTTTGATCGCATGTTAGAGGATCACAAAAAAGGGTTGTACCCCAATTGCGAAGATGGCAACACAAAGCTCGGTACCGTACTGGAATTGCTGCAGTGGAAGGCAGAGAATGTTGTGCCTGACAAAGGATTTGAGAAGCTACTGAAAATATTGAAGAAGAAGCTTCCAAAGGATAACGAATTTCCCGACAGTACATACGCAGCAAAGAAGGTCGTATGCCCTCTAGGATTGGAGGTGGAGAAGATACATGCATGCCCTAATGACTGCATCCTATACCGCGGTGCATACAAGGATCTGAACGCATGCCCGGTATGCGGTGCATTGCGGTATAAGATCAGACGAGATGACCCTGGTGATGCTCACGGCGAGCCCCACAGGAAGAGGGTTCCTGCGAAGGTGATGCGGTATGCTCCTATAATACCACGGTTGAAACATCTGTTCAGAAACGGAAAGCATGCCAAGTCGATGCAATGGCACAGTGAGGACCGTAAGAAAGATGGGAAGTTGAGAGCACCCGCTGATGGGTCGCACTGGAGAAAAATCGTGAGAAAGTACTGGGATGAGTTTGCAAAGGACCCAAGGAACGTATGGTTTGCTTTAAGCGCGGATGGCATTAATCCTTTCGGGGAGCAGAGCAGCAATCACAGCACCTGGCCTATGACTCTATGTATGTATAACCTTCCTCCTTGGATGTGCATGAAGCGGAAGTTCATTATGATGCCAGTTCTCATCCAAGGCCTTAAGCAACCCGGCAACGACATTGATGTGTACCTAAGGCCATTAGTTGAAGAACTTTTACAGCTGTGGAATGAAAACGGTGTACGTACGTGGGATGAGCATAGACAAGAGGAATTTAACCTAAAGGCGTTGCTGTTCGTGACCATCAACGATTGGCCCGCTCTCAGTAACCTTTCAGGACAGACAAACAAAGGATACCACACATGCACACACTGTTTAGATGACACTGAAAGTATATACCTGGACAAATGCAGGAAGAATGTGTACCTAGGCCATCATCGATTTCTTCCGACCAACCATCAATGTCGAAAGAAAGGCAAGCATTTCAAAGGCGAGGCAGATCACCGGAAGAAGCCCGCCATGCGTACCGGTGATCACGTACTTGCTATGGTCAATGATTTACACGTAATCTTTGGAAAGGGTCCCGGCGCACTAGCTGTTCCGAATGACGCTGAGGGACACGCACCCATGTGGAAGAAGAAATCTATATTTTAGGACCTACCCTACTGGAAAGACCTAGAGGTCCGCTCTTCAATCGACGTGATGCACGTGACGAAGAACCTTTGCGTGAACTGCTAGGCTTCTTGGGCGTATATGGAAAGACAAAAGATACACCTGAGGCACGGGAGGACCAGCAACATTTGCATGAAAAAGATGGCATGCCTCCGAAGCAGTGTGAAGGTCCTGCCAGCTACGCTCTTACGAAAGAAGAGAAAGAAATCTTCTTTGAATGCCTGCTCAGTATGAAGGTCCCGACTGGCTTCTCGTCGAATATAAAGGGAATAATAAATATGCCAGAGAAAAAGTTCCAGAACCTAAAGTCTCATGACTGCCACGTGATTATGACGCAACTGCTTCCGGTTGCATTGAGGGGGCTTCTACCGGAAAACGTCCGATTAGCCATTGTGAAGCTATGTGCATTCCTCAATGCAATCTCTCAGAAGGTGATCGATCCAGAAATCGTACCCACGCTAAGGAGTGATGTGGCGCAATGTCTTGTCAGTTTCGAGCTGGTGTTCCCACCATCCTTCTTCAATATCATGACGCACGTCCTAGTTCATCTAGTCGACGAGATTGTCATTCTGGGGCCCGTATTTCTACACAATATGTTCCCCTTTGAGAGGTTCATGGGAGTCCTAAAGAAATATGTCCGTAACCGCGCTAGGCCAGAAGGAAGCATCTCCATGGGCCATCAAACAGAGGATGTCATCGGGTTTTGTGTTGACTTCATTCCTGGCCTTAAGAAGATAGGTCTCCCTATATCGCGGTATGAGGGGAGACTGACTGGAAAAGGCACGTTTGGAAGGGACTCAATAATATGCAGGGACGGATATTCTTGGTCTCAAGCACACTACACTGTTCTACAGAACTCTACCTTGGTGACCCCGTATGTCGATGAACACAAGAACAGTCTGCGCTCCAAACACCCGGAGCAGTGCGACGACTGGACTACACGTGAACACATCAGGACTTTCAGCAGTTGGTTGGAAACACGTCTTAGAGGTGACAGCACTGTTTGTGATGAGCTGTACTTGTTGTCCAGGGGACCATCTTTGACTGTAATGATTTGGAAAGGATACGAGATAAATGGGAATACATTTTACACGATTGAACAAGATCAAAAGAGGACCAACCAAAATAGCGGTGTCCGCTTTGATGTAGCAACTGACAGGGGAAAGGACACATATTATGGTTACATAGTGGACATATGGGAACTTGACTACGGAGTAGATTTTAAGGTCCCTTTGTTTAAGTGTCAATGGGTCAAGCTGTCAGGAGGCGGCGTACAGGTAGACCCACAGTACGGAATAACAACAGTGGATCTGAAAAATCTTGGGTACACCGACGAACCGTTCGTCCTAGCCAATGATGTGGCACAGGTTATCTATGTGAAGGACATGTCTACCAGACCGAGGAAAAGAAAAGATAAGGAAGCGAATACATCATACGATGAGCCAAAGCGCCACATAGTTCTTTCAGGAAAAAGGGACATCCTGAGAGTGGAGGGCAAGACAGACATGTCTGAAGAGTATGAAAAGTTTCATGAAATTCCTCCCTTCAAAGTCAAGGCTGACCCAAGCATCCTGATAAACGATGAAGATTATCCATGGTTACGGCGCAATAAGCAAATGACACAAGCGAAGAAAAAGTGAAGACGTTCTCCCGCAACTATTATGATGATACCATGTCAACTTTGTAACAGACGAGTATGATACCATTGTCCGTTTTGTACATGCACATGCTATGCCAACTTTTTCAAAGTTCATTTGAAAACTATGCGGCTCTCATATAGGTACATCTATGTTCATATATTAGTCCCTGGCCCATGCGGCTCACCCCTGGCCCATGACCATTAGTCCCGGTTTCTGCCACAAACTGGGACTAAAGGGTTGGTCCTCGTTGTGCTTAGAGTTTAGTCCCACCTCGCCAACCGAAGGGCGCTCACACCGGTTTATAAGCCCGTCCCACTCTGCCTTGTTGAGCTCCTCTCAAAGTGAAAATAGATGCCCCTATACAGGGAATTTGACCTAAATTCATAGTGAATTTCTCTAAAACTCATAGAAATTGATTATGAATTTAGGTTCAATTTTCTCTATAGGTGCATCTATGTTCATTTTTTTTAGTAAAGTTAATCACAAACTTGTGATTCACATAAATTTCAAAGAATTAAAATTTTAACTATTCAAATTTGAAAACTAATGGCACAAACAGAAAGTTTATAATTTTTCTAAAACTAATGGCACTAACAGAAAGTTTATAATTTTGCTGACCTAAAAGCAAAAAGAATTAAAAAATAATGCATAAAACCAAAAAGAAAATAAATAATGCAGAAAACAAAACAAAAAAACTGGAAAAAAAATGAAAATAGCAACAATAAGTATTTTGTTGTAAGTAGAAACAAAATAAAAAAAATAAAGCAACAAAGAAAACAAAAAAATTATAAGGTGCATCTATGTTCACTAACAGAAAATTTTATAATTTTTGTGACCTAAAAGAAAAAAGAAATCACTAAAAAACTATAAGTATTTAGTTCTAAGTAGTAAAGTTATAGCAGGAAAAAGATTGACTCAAAAAACAATTTTTATAGTAAAGTTATTCATAAACTAGTGATTCACACAAATTTTAAAAAATTCAAATTTAAACTATTCAAATTTTAAAACTAATGGCACTAACAGAAAGCCTGCAAAACTATAAGTATTTAGTTCTAAGTAGAAATGAAAAAATAAATAGCAAAAAAGGAAAAAAAATGCCACCTACTAGGCCACCACGGCCTGAATACGACTAGAAACCCAATTATGGGCCAGGATTCAGGCCCGCAGCAGGCCCAGTAGGCCGACAGGTATTGCAGTGGCAGATTAGACCCGAAAGCCTGCAGTTGAGAGGAGCTCGAGAGGGTGGGCGCAGCAACGCTTATAAACCACTCCCAAGCCCTCTCAACTAGCGAGGTGGGACTAAAATTTTGGGCACGGGGCAACACAAGGCCATTGGTCCCGGTTGGTGGAAACAACCGGGACCAAAGGGGGGCATTGGTCCCGGTTCGTCGCACCAACCGGGACCAATGGCCCCCTTTGGTCCCGGTTCGCCTCACCAACCGAGACCAAAGGCCGCCGCTTTCCGCCCTTTGGGCTGCTGAAAAGAGGCATTTGGTCCCGGTTGGAGGCACCAACCGGGACTAAAGGGGTGCATTGGTCCCGGGTTGTGCCACGAACCGGGACCAATACATTTCCTATATAACCAAACACTTAGGAAATTCCCCCCACCCGCCATTCTTCTCTCCAAACGCCGCCAGGCTGCTGCGCTGCTCCTCGACGCCGGCTGCCCCAACGTCGCCGTCGCCTCCCCTAGCCGCCCGAGGTCGCCGTCGCCGCCCGCTCGCCGTCGCCCGTGCCCTCGCCCGACGCCGTCGCCGCTCGCCGCCCTGCCCCGACGCACGTCGCGCGCCCCGGTCCGCCCGTCACCCTCGCCCTACCCCGCCCGTCGCCGTCGCCCTTGCCCCGCCCGTCGTCGTCGCCCCGCCCCGCCCGTCGCCGTCGCCCCGGCCCGCCCGTCGCCGTCGCCCTGCCCGTTGGTCCGGCCGGCGCCCCTCCCTTGTTTTTTTATATATTATATATGCTTGTGTATATTGCTTCTTTGTGTATATTATGTATATATGTCAGTATATGTATTGTGTATATTGCTTCTTTTCAGATTTTTTTTCATATATACGTTTGTATTTTGTATTTTGCTTTTTTATAAAAATGTATATATGTTTTTATGTTCTCTGTGAATATATGTTCATATATGCAAAAGTTAGATTTAAATATTTAGAAAAGGATTATCTATATATGTTCTCTGATTAGTACATTTTAGGTTAGTTTCATCTTTAGATAAGTTTTATATATTTAGGAGAGGAAAAAGGAAAATAAGAAGAGGAAAAAGGAGAAGAAGAGGAGAGGAAGAAAAGGAAGAGGAGAAGAAGAAAGGAATAGAGGAGAAGAAGAAAAAATAGAAAATTCTATTTTTTCTTCTTCTCCTCTATTCCTTTCTTCTTCTCCTCTTTTTTTTCTTCTTCTTTTTTTCGATCTTCTCCTCTATTCCTTTCTTCATCTCCGGAATACAAACATGGGGGGGGGGGGGAGGGGTTGATGTAACCCCCTCCCGTTAACTTCAACACGAGGGGGGGGGGGTCGATATAACCCCCTCCCGATAACTTCAACACGTGGGGGGGGGGGGGGTCGATATACCCCCTCCCCGATAACATTATTTTCATGTGTATGTATGTCGTTGTTGTCGATATTACCCCCTCCCGGATAACTTCGACATGAGGGGCGGTCGATATATATACCCCCTCTCGACTGTGATAACTTATACCGCGGGAGCACCCCCGACCCTCTCGCTCGACCAAAACTCTCGAGGAGACCCAAACCCTAGAAAAAAACGATGTCGGTCTCCTACCCCCTCCCGCCGCGCCCCTACCCGACAAACTCTCTCGAGGCCACCCGAAACCCTTGAAGCGTTGTCGAGGCCATCCCAAACCCTAGAGAAGCAGCGTCGGGGCCACTAATTAATATATATGATTCCTTACTATGATTAGCTAGCTAGTTCTACGTTTGCCCCTAATATATCCATTTGTCATGTTTGAATAATAATTGCCATGTTGTAAATATTTGTAGAAACTATGGACACCGCCCGAGACGAAGCAAAAGAAGCGTTGTTGAGGGACATAATCGCAGAAGGAAGTGATGCCGTCTCGTTGTTTCTCAACGACACCGATGGTCTGGAAGGAGAGGGTGAAGAAGCTGGCTCCGGTGACCTAATGCCGGTGCAAGAAGAAGAACATGAGGACGGCTCCGGTGACCCAATGCCGGTGCAAGAAGGAGACCGTGATGACGGCTCCGGTGACCGAACCGAGTCCGGCCAGGTATATATATTAGTTAAGCCTGTGCTGACCAGCTAATTGATGCATTCATTGTTTTGGTATGTACACATATTAATTAAGTCTTTGTTCTTTTTTCTAGCCCTCCGGATCAAGCACAACTGAGGTAAAGAGACGAGGCCCGAAGAAAAAGTTGAGCTCGGATGAAAGGTTTGAGATCATAGCAATCGCGCCCGACGGCCAACCGATTGAACCCATCCGAACAAAGAACGCATTTGTTGCTCAGTGCGGGGTTCTGGTTAGGGACAAGATCCCGATCGGCATCCAGCAATGGTTAAAGCCGGCTACAGAAGACCCTGAGGTGTCTTACGTTAATGATATGCAGAAAAATGATCTTTGGACTGAGCTGAAGTCAAATTTCACCCTACCGCCAGAGGATGATCCAGAGAAGCCAGTTAAAGAGCAATTAATCAAGTCTTTTGCTCTTAAGAGGATGGCAGACCTATTCAGGAGGTGGAAGAAAGAGCTGAATAGGTTTGTCGATAAAAAAGAGACACCAGAATTCAAGGGCAGATATGAGAAGATCAGAGATTACTGGCCCGCATTTGTGGCCAACAAGACATCGGAAAAGAGTAAGAAGATATCAGCGACAAACAAGAAAATGCTGCGAAGAAGAAGCTTCACCATCGCACGGGGTCAGGTGGCTACCTCGTAGCCCGGCCTAAGTGGGCCAAGGCTAAGAATGATCTAGTTGAAAAAGGGATCGAACCAGAGACAATGAACTGGCCAGACCGTTGCCGGACTTGGTTCTTCGGGGCTGGCGGAACCTTGGACCCTGTAACAGGGAAGTGCATTTGGACGGACGAGCAACTTGACATACCCTTGAAGAAGCTTCGGTACTATATCACTGCAGCGCAGAAAGGGACGTTCCTTCCAGACAGAGAGAACGATGAGCTCACAAAGGCCCTCGGAAATCCTGAGCACCCTGGACGGACACGAGGCACGCCAGGCTCCATTCCGTGGAAGGCTGGGTTTCCGGACGCAGGCAGTTACAAAAGCCACGAGAGGAGGAAAAAAGTGCAGCAGACTGAACTGCAGGCGCTGCATGCAAGGGTACAAGCGATAGAGGAATGAGAAGCAAATCGCAACAAATGACTCGCCGAAGCTTCCCCTGAAGCTACCCCGCCATCTCAGCGGAGAAGCAGCGTGGCTTCCACCGAGCTGCTTCAGCCGAAGCTTGCCTTGACGGCTCCTGCCAGCTATCCCGTGGATGCTATCACGGAGGCTCAAAATTGCCACCTTATGACGCAATGGATTAATATGAAGGTCAAGGCGGCTGTTGGCTCTGTTTTTCCTAATGAACCCGGCGCAACTTTTCACTACCGGCCGATTCCAGAAGGATATGCTAAGGTGATGGTGGATGAAATAACGGAGGGATTTGAGGATCTCCCGCTTGACCACCCTACCGAAGAAGGGGAGACTCGGCTGGGTTCTTCTCTGAAGACTCCATGCCTATGGCGGAAGGAGCTCATCAACCTTCCGAACTGGACGCCTCCGCCTCCTCCTCCTCCTCCGGTGATTCATGGCACTCCGCCTCCTCCACCGCCTCCTCCTCCGGCGAGTGACGATCAGGGCCCTCGGCCGGCTCCTTCTCCGGCGTGTGGCGGCACTCCGCCTCCTTCTCCGCCTACGCCGGCGCGCCCGAGCAGCCAGCCTCCTCCTTCTCCGCCTCGTCAGCAAGGGCGGAAGAGACCCGCCGCCGCTCCGGCAGCTGCTCGGGCGCGTCGTAGTCCTTCTCCCCCGCCTCGTAAGCAAGTAAAGAAGACAGCCGCTCCGTATGTTCGGCCGGCGTCTAGCAGTACAGCCAGAGGCGGGAGGACATACAGATTCGGTCCTTCTCTGAAGACTCCAGAGAAGTTACCATACGAGAGGACCCCGGAGGAGAACGCGAAGATCGCGCGAACCGAAGTGGATGACTGGTTTCAAGGGTTGAAAGCAAAGAGACATCCACCTCCGGAGGAGAAGGTAGATCCGGTGAAAGTGAAGCGCACTCTGGCTGCCCTGGCAAAACCACCCAAGTCTCCGCCGAAAGGCAACTATGAGCGCATCATTGCAAAGACATGGGCCGAAGCGGAGCGGTCGGGAAGTACAGTCAGTGATCAAAGGCTGAAAGAACGACGAGCAGCTGGGAAACAAATTGCCCAGCTCGGCGAACAAGCGAAGCAATCGTGCCCCCCGCTCAAGGTGCCTGCTAGCGACATCGTCGATCCGAGGATGGTGCCCGGTTATGGCAATCCTGACGATTACCTGCCCGATGATGTACATTATGATTTCTTGGAGGTGCAGATACACAGATACGAGTACGGGAAGCCTCTCGTCAAAGATGAAAAATCTCTATCAACGATGATGCGAAGATTGCATGATTGGTACTTGAAAATCTGCAGAGAGTCTGGGGGGAGGAGTACTTTGTATGCGAGAGTTAAACCGGAGCATGACCTCGTTGGAATTGAACTGTTGCCTATTCCATTTGAGGAGTTCTATCGGTTTTTCAATCAATTGGCCCTCGATAAAGCAACGGTCACCTGCTACTGTCTGTAAGTACTAGCTACTACTTCTGTCATTAAGTCTCTCTATATAGCTTAGCTCTTTCATTGCATGTTTTTATAATTATCCTCACTATATTATGCAGATTGAAGATCGCCGAATTGAAGAAAAGACAAATCGGTGATATTGGGTTCGTTAACACATATCTCATAGATGCAACTGAGGTTGAACATCGTCCCGAAGATACCGAGGCCAACTTGCTACGATCATTCAAAAGAAATGAACACAAAGATATAATACTATTTCCTTACAACCTAAGTGAGTGTTACTGTCTTGTGCATATTCGGTTTCCCTTATATATTAGTCCAGGTTATAGTAATGTAACTGATGAGTTATGCATGCGTGCGCAGCTTCCACTATATTCTCCTAGAGATTAGGCTTGAGCAGGGAGTAGTAACTGTCTTGGACTCGAGACGAAAAGATCCCCAGGAGTATGCGGACATGACTGAAATCCTCAAGAAGTAAGTTAAATCGATCATTATCCACCATATCAGCAACTTTGTTCATTTCCTGATATTAAGTAATTGTTTTCTTTGTCCGGCAGGGTTTGGAGAAAATTCACCAGAAAAGCTCCGGGACTGCCGAAGGAGCTGCAATTTAGACACCCGAAAGTAAGTACTATAGTAGCATGTTCCGCGCATCTCCTAGTGATTCAAGCGCTAGTTTCATCAATACCATTTGGCATTCTTACTTATCAGTTTGATTGACCTCTATTTCTTGTAAAGTGGTTGTGGCAGGAACAAGGGAATGATTTCTGTGGATACTACGTCTGCGAGTCCATCCGCCACACGACCTGTGAGCGGGGCTACTTTGACAAATAATATGAAGTGCGTAAATAAAAATATTCACAATTTTATTTTATTACCATCATTTGTGTTGAGTTTCATTCATTCATATATATATATATATGTGTGTGTATTGACCCCCTTCTTCAAATTAGATGTTTCGGAAGCGGGATGAACTCCTAGCACCAGACCGCATGCGAGCATTTCAAGAGGAATTGGCGGCATTCTTTCTTGACCATGTGATCGCTGAAGACGGAGAATACTATGTGGACCATGCGTCCATAATTTAGGAGATTATATTTGTAAGAGATAATTATTGTATATATGTAGCCGGTAGTGTCGGATGATAGATATACGAGAACTTGTTGTTCGACCAATCTCTCGGAGAAGGAGAGGTGGTCGATATCACTTCTCTCTGTATGCATATATGTTCATGACGATCTTCTGTTTCCTTCGTTTGCTTACTAGCTAGCTAGCGTGTCTAGCTAGTCCTCTCTATACGTATGTATAATACGTAGCGTCGACCAAGCACGGACATAAGAGATGACACTTCTCTCTATTAATTAGCTATCTAACACAATATATGAAATACCTAAATTAACCCCCCAAAACCCCCAACCCCCCTTCCCCTTTCAAAAAAAATCAAAAACCCCAGCCACAGAAATGCTGACGCGTGGAGGCCTATTGGTCCCGGTTGGTCCAACCGAGACCAAAGGCCCTCCTGCCTGGGCTCAGCGCGCAGGCCACGTGGAGGCCCATCTGTCTCGGTTCTGGTTAGAACCGGGACTAAAGGGTCAGGGCATTAGTAACGACCCTTTAGTCCCGGTTCTGGAACCGGGACAAAAGACCCTTACGAACCGGGACAATAGGCCCATTTTCTACTAGTGTGCTCCGAACCACGGATCTCTCGCATTGTTGGAGTAGCCCGCTTCACACTCCTGTTCTGCTCTGTGTTCCATCAGTACATCTCCAGATCTCCACAACCGGCTGAAAGGTAGTACTAACATTTTCCCATAGTTCTTTTTGTCAGCCAAAACCAACGACTTCATAATTGCATTGCTTTAGTCAATTTGTTTCGTTGTTATTTGTTAGCAGAAATTTTTTTAGAAAATCAAGATTAGGAGGACCTGGACAGTTCATATGGTCTTGTTTTCCAAAATGGCAAATGAACAGTCGACTTGGTTTATCTCTATTTCTTGATTTTAAATACTCATTTTTATGTTTACAACTCCAGGTCCTTCTACTATTGCCGATGAAGAAATGATCTGTCTCAAATGAAGCAAGCCTTCATTTATTTGGTATCACGGTTTGCAATGATGCACTTTGTTAGATCGATGGCATGTTTATTGAAATTGCTCTTGTGGCAATAAGGAATTAATGTTTTACTCTTTATCAGAATTTATGGTGTACTTCTAACATTCAATTCTATGTGTTATTTTCGGCGATTTTTTTGTAGGTTGTGGTATTAATGTTATTTATAGCCGCTTAGCTTTAGCCCTAGGCTTCGAGAAATCCTGATTCCGCCTCTGATCCTCTCGGTCAGTAACAATGCTTCCATGCAAAACTGTTCCTACTCGTTGCTGTTGCCAATGTCTAGCCGGCCAAGAAGGGCCTCCATCTCGCTGGCAAACTCCATGAGCTCGGTCGTCAGGCAGAAGCCGACGAGGCTGAACCACTGAACGGCTGCCTGGAGACGCCGTCGTAGCAGGTTTCATCGGATTCATCATGGCACGACGCGACGACCTTCGTCGAGAGGCGGCGACAGGCAGAGCTCCGCAGGGGTGGGATCGAACATCAAAGATGGGAACGCGGGTACAACAGGTTCTCCTCCAACGTCGATCTCCTCATCTCACTTCTGCTCCTCCGACGAGTTCCTGCCGGACGACTCGGGACAATGAGCCACCTCGACGGTAGCTGCCCTATGTCACAGTCTGTTGCCTGCGAGCGTCTCCGGGACAACCAGCTGCCTCGACAGGAGGTGCCCGATGCTCCTGGCCTGCGAGCGCGGGGGGCAGCGTGTTGTGTTTCAACCACGCCGGCAAGACCTCGTCGCCGCAGTGGCTCTCCCGCAGAACCACTCCGGCAGCCCAAGGGAGCAGCGACGACGTGGGCGGCAGACTCACACGCTAATGGCTCCACGCAAGGAGGCTCACGGAGTGCACCGAGGCGTCGCTCCCATGGCACAGGAACAAGTAGTACACCGTGGCACGCACGCGCCGCCTTGCTCGCCATCATACTGTCCGCCGTGGTGTCGGGACTCTCGCGGGTAGCGGACGAATGGGTCGGCATGGATGGGATGAGAATAACTAATTATTTAGATCAATCGGGATTTATTAAACTGAAAAAGACAAATCTATCTTTATGTAGAATTACCAATATATCCTAGAGTTTAAATTTTACCGATCCATATTAACCATTAGATCAACTAAATACTACTCACTCTATTGGGTAGTATGATGTACCGTAAAAACTCTCTAAACCAAGTGTAGTATATCATATTCTTGACAGATAGAACCTGAACCTAAACCATGGTGGTACCAAATCAAAGAGCAAGTGTTTTAGTGTTCATTTGAGAGAAGAATTATATTGGTTCCTAGAAAACTATCAATACATGGGTAAAAATGGGTAAAGCCCATGGTTTTCACTTTCACTGAGATTTCGGTGAAATTCACTGAATTTCAGTAATTTCAGCAGACACTGAAATATTACGTTTCGGCCAAAATATTTCAGCAATTTTAGTACAGCACAACAATTCCAATATTTTTCAAAATATTTTTTAAATTTTTCAAATTTTTAATTGAATTCAAGTGAATATTTCGGTCATTTGGCTGAAATGGAAACTGAAATCACTGAAATTCATTGGTGCTGAAATTTTTCTGGAACTGAAATTGAAAACCATGGTAAAGCCCAAGCACAACCTAAAATACGTCAGTAGAAATGGTGCAGAAGGAAATAACACTGTTGGGCAGCTCTCTCTCGGAGGTAGACGAACGAACACAAGAGAATAGTTTTCTGGCGAGCGTACGCCACCGGCGCTCAAACGCCCTTTTCTCTTTGTGATTAAACTGGACTAACCAACGCCCCCAGCAGACTAAGATTTTACAGCCGTTTTTGTAGCCAAGAGAGACGTAGCACCCACGCACGCACTAACAGACTCAAACGTACAGCCGGCTTTCTAGCTAACAATACATAGCGCTCACGGAGTCTCTGGCGATCTGGTCTTCCCTCGAACATGAGCAGCCCGCTCATCCGCAAGACCTGGTGCCATCATGCTACCGCTGCATCCTGCCTGCCTCGCCACACGATTGCAGGCTCAGCCATAGTCCGACTCAACCTAGACTCCTACATGCACGTGGGCCATACAATGCCCAGACACACACATACACACGCCATGACCCAGCCTCGCGGACCCGACTTGGACGCACCGACGCCGGTCGCACCTTGCTCCGCCACGGCCTATTCCCAACAAACACATCAAATACGGCTAACATGAAAACAAGAACCTGTCAATAAATAAGTAATAAAGAAATGCTCCTAACCAATTTCAGGTCAAAACTGTTCCGTCATGCAACAGAGATAAGTTCTGCAAATTGCAAAGTATACAAATAACTAGGTGGTGGGATGCAAGCAGCTATGTAAGGCAAGAGTAATTGTAATGAAGAACACACCTTGATGCTTGCTCATAGCTGAAGAATTACACAGCAGAATTTGGGACAATCCTTGCACAGCTAGTTCCATTGCCCTTAAACAGTCCATGAAGGCCTTCGGTTCTCCATATATACTTAAGCCCTCGAACTGTCCGATTGTACTTGATACTGCGAGGATAGGAAGAAAATATAAGAACAGGTCCAACACAACTAATTTAACGAAACCCTCCATTTTGAATTTTAGTGACAGAAGTATTGGGATCCAGTAAGGCAGTAACAAGTGTGACCCGGCTACTTTTAGCATTTCTTTTTCACGATGATTCTGTAATGAAAACGGGAGACTGAAAGAAGTTTGGTTTAAGTGGGCACTACAAATTGGACACGGTTCTATGATTGCAATAAATGTCAAAAACTGGTTATAAGATAAAACATGGCTTGGATTCGTAACAAACAGACCGTATCAAACACACTTACAAATGCATCAACGGTTAACACATCAAATAAAGAATGAACCGGTGATTAGCATAAAATCCAGCTGCAAGTTTTTAAGTATGCAATGTTCCCAAGTGGCTAAAAGGCTGTCATGCCTGACTCAACAGTGAGTATGTCTGCGACGTAGGCGTATTCAGTGAGTACGTGCTTGATGTGGCTGTGATGTAGTTGTGGGCCGTGTGAGTGTTGGGTGGTGAGTGCAGCCTGCGAGCCAGTATGCGCGGGGTACAAGTACCCGAGATGTAATGGAAAGTGGTACCGAAGAATTGAATAGCAACTCGTTTCCCCTTTTCCCCTGCTGCCTTCTTCTTCCTCTCCAAGTCCCCTCTCTCCCCCAAATTCCTCAAATTCCCAATGTATCCTTGTTACATCTGGTGATTTATATCCCAGGTCATAACATCTTGGTAATCAGAGCCTGGCTCGGTCTGATTTGTTCCTCACAACCTCTCGATCTGCCTGGTAATTTTTTTTCCTGAAGCGGGTGCGGATTGCTTTCGAGCAATTCTGCGCAAAATCCTTCTTCTGGTTAGGGAAGATTTGGAGGAGAAACGACGGCTCCGTTCAAGCCAAGCCCGCAGTCGCAGTACATCATGTAGGGTGTGGAGTCAGTCGAAGAGAAGATGGTGGAGGGTCTGGTGGCGCTGTCCCTCCGCCTCGCGGCACTGGATCAAGTACAGGAGCAGATGCTTGCGATGTCTCACCACATGGAGGAACAGGCTCTGGCGTCCAAGGCCCAGCAGGAGCAGGTTCATCATATCCAAGCGAAGTTTCTCGCTCCTTTCGCTTGGTCAGGTTCAGCAGGATCAAGGGCAGGTGATGAGTCAACTCCAGCCGTCTCGACCACCGCCGATTAAGGTACCAGACCAAAGCACGTCCAACATACTGGGATCACCAACTCCTACTCAGAGATCGCTGTCTCGTCCACCGGGGAAGCCAAAGGCTCCCCCGCCACCGGTAGTCCTGCCACCGGCTCAGGTACCACATGTGCCACCCACACCTATTACAATCGATTTGGCAGAGGGGTCTGAGGGAGTGGGGAGACGTTCCTGGCTACCGAAAATGGAACTTCCTCGCTTTGATGGTACCAATGCTAGAGTCTGGGTTGATACTTGCAGCACCTAGTTCACCATGTATCAAATACCTGCTGGATTTCGTGGTGCCACAACTACACTGTATATGAATGATAATGCATCCCACCGGTATCAGTCGTATAAGCAGACTTCGGGTTGGCACAATTGGGACAAGTTTGTACAGGATGTTTTGCAGGAATTTGATGTGAATGTCCACAGGGACAAGTTAAAGCAAACATCGTCTGTGGCAGAGTACAAACGTTTGTTTGATCAACTTGTGTATCAGATCAAACTGTATGACCCTGCAATTGGAGACCTAATGCTACTCAATTAGTTTGTCATGGGACTTAAGGAAGAGCTCATTGGGCATGTGGAAACACAACAACCACTGACTGTAGCTCAGGCGGCTACTTATGCTATGATTCAGGAGGGTGTGTTGGAAAGAGCTAAAGGGCAGATCAAACAGAGTTTTCCGAAACATACCACTTATGCTATGACAACAAATCAAAGTATGGACCTAGTGATTTATGGAAGGCTCAACAATTGAAAGAATATCGTAGAACAAATAGATTATGTTCCAAATGTGGTGAAAAGTATTCCCCTGCTTATTAGTGTGCAACACAAGCTCAGTTAAAAGCCCTGGAAGTAACTACTGCCGATACCCTGCTATCTGAAAGCTTGCTATCTGCAGTTGCAGCCATGGAAGGTCAGCTTCAGATGGAGGACCATTTTATGTCCTTGCATGCTCTATGTGGGTCAGAAGACTCCAAGTGTATCAGATTGAGAGCATTAGTGGGCAATCAAGTGTCCCTTCTGCTGGTGGACTCTGGGAGCTCCCACAGTTTTTTGAATTGTGCAATGGTCCAGAGGCTACAGTTCAAACCCGACCAAGTTTCTCTACTAAATGTTAAGGTGGCCAATGGACAAGTTTGACTTGCACCTCTGTAGTGCCAGATTTTTCTTGGTGGATGCAGGGGGATACTTTCACACATCCTATGAAAGTTTTGGATCTGGGAGGCTATGATGGGGTTTTGGGCCTGGATTGGTTGTCCCAGTTTAGTCATATGCAGTGTGATTGGAAACAAAAATGGATAGAAGTGAAACATGAAGGAGAGTTAGTTCAGTTACAGGGAATGTTGCCTGTTCCTAATGACAACATTCAGGAGGCTACCATTGAGCAAATTTATGAGTGGCATAACGGAAATGAATTGTGGACGACTGTCCTACTGGATCCTTCTAGCAAACAGCCTGCTGCCACTGACAACCCTGAAGTTCAGGCCCTGTTAGATAAATTTTCAGGGGGTTTTCAAGCACCATCAGCTCTACCACCTCATAGGAGTTTTGACCATGCAGTTCCTCTTCTGCCAGGCACTCCACCAGAATTCAAGACCATACAGGTATTCTCCATATCAGAAGGATGAAATAGAGAAACAAGTCACTTCCATGATTTCGGCTGGCACAATCATTCCTAGTGTCAGTCCTTTTGCTTCTCCTGTATTATTTGTCAGAAAAAAATAGGTGGAAGTAGTTGTTTCTGTGTAGACTATAGAAAGCTCAACCTTGTGACAGTCAAGAATAGATTTCCTCTACCTGTGGTGGATGAATTGTTTGATGAACTGGCTGGTGCAAAATATTTTTCAAAAAGCTTGATCTGCACAGTGGATCAGAATGATGCCAGAAGATGAGATGAAGACTGCTTTTAAAACTCACCATAGACATTTTCAGTTCGGGGTCATGCCATTTGGGCTGACCAATGCACCTTTCAACAATTATCTCGACCCTATCTCACGCGAATATGCAAAGATTGCGTATCATTTCATTGATAGAAAGAAGAAGAGAGAGGTTGGCGGCAAATCAGGGCGGAAACAAAGCCGACATCACACTATGCTCGTTTGTCCATATTGTACAACTTTTATTATATAATGCATAGGGTGTTTGGTGTGACGCTAAAATTAGTCCTTCAAGTATTTGGATGTGGTCATTTTATGTTGTTCTGGCTTGAATACTATTCAAATTTGAAGTGCTCATCCTCCCTACTCCTTGGCCCACTTTAGCTTATTTTTCACCTCAACTAAAACCATTGCGGGGTTTATGTGATCTCAAACAAAACTAATCCGTAAAGTGTTAACCCCTAAAAAACATAAAGTGTCAGAATGATTTTGATAGATGCAATGGCAGGAATGAAATAAAATGGACAGTTCCAAACTTTTAACCCAATGACAAGAGTTATGTGCGAACGAACAGAGAAAGAGGAGGTGAAATATATGATTGTGAAGTGGGGCACAACTGAGTGAGATACGGTGGCAAAGGTAGATACTCCCTCCGTTTTTTATGCAAGGCCGCTATCCCATTTTTTAGATAACAGGAAAACAAAGCCAACTAATAAATAACATGGTTAATTGCGTGTAAAAACTATTTAGCATTGCCACTCTATCTGTACATAAATATTTTTGCCTCCCAGTGCATGATCAGCTCCTGACTAGTGACAATAATGACTAAAGATTACGGGGGTTGTCAAGGGAAATGTGTCTCAGCCATTGGATGGTGACTATGAAAATACACAGTTGATATTTTCATGGTTCAAATCACTAATACGGGAACAAAGTGATCAGGTTGATTTTGTAATTTCATGGGCGTGGGGTGGTTCACAAAATAAAGGCCTTTATTGAGAGATATGGCAATGTATCATGTCACTGCAATTTTCAGGTGAGGCTCTTTTTATTTCCATGAAAACACACATATGGCACACCTCAGGAATACAAACTCTACCCAATAGACAATAGCAGATACGAGATCTTTGTCGCTCATCCCAAAGTGTGTTGAACTCCATATATATGGGTCGCACGAAGCAATTTATTTTGAACATGAGCAAGCAATTCATCCAGATCAGCCACAAAGGCACATGTGAATTAGTTTGGGTACTTGTACACTTAATTTGTCCCAGGAAATATTGAAGCAACGGGATAAATGAAGCATTAAGTCATTTTTTGCAGACATAATGAAATGCTTAGTCAAAAATAGTAAATGTTCATAACATTGATCATACTTAGGCAAGTGATTGTTCTTCCTCTGAAAAGAAGAAGGAAATCTTCATCAGAAAATGTTAGCGACCCAGTCTTGTCTGGCCGTCACCACTTCTCTGTACATGATCTGCATGCACGACTAGACTCCCGGTCCCGGAGCTCCCAGCTTTGTAGCTTAGTTGGTTAGCTCCAGGTCTCTCTTGTAATGCTATTTGTTCTCACCACGGATCATTGTGAAAATATCCTGGCGAAAACCTTTTCGAAACTTCCTACAAGAAACAGTGCAAACTAAACCGGATATTAGAGGGAGAAAACATCTACTTGTTAAATATTCTTACTCTGAACAATCAACCATATTTGCTACAGACTCTTTGCTATATCATCCAAAACTTCTTCTCTTGACTCCCTCCGTTCCTAAATATAGGCCTTTTAGATATTCCAATACAGGCTACATACAGAGCAAAATGAGTGAATCTACACTCTAAAATGCGTCTATATACATCCGTATGTGGTCCATATTGAAATCTCTAAATGGTGTTATATTTAGAAACAGAGGGAGTATTTTTTAGAGAATATCTTCAATAAAAGGTAGTGATATAAAATAAGAAACACGAGTTACATCCATTATCGATTTGTTTTGAAATCATTCGCTGTTTAAATGTATTGGAGAAGTAGTAGAAGAATCGCAATTACTCCTTTCAAGGTGCTGGCCTCAGTAAAGAGAAGATCAAGATGTTTCAATTTGTTTCTCAAAACACGATGGATTTGACATGATGGAGCGATGAGTGAACAAATGCCTCTATACGCATTACTTGGGCCAGAGCCTCTGCCACTCGGAGGCCGGGGGTGGTTGCCACTAGACCGGCCCTGAAAGTGATGCCTTTTATATTGGTTTAGATTAGATTTTCTCTCTGAAGAAGATCAGAGTCTCTCTACACCAGTTCAAGTATTAACTGTGTTTACAGAGCATAACCAGGCTTAATCGATTGCGATGTATTGAATGCAGGTGACCGTGTTTGTTTGAATACAGAAAGAAGTCACGGAATGAATACATGGTGGGCAGTGTCTGTGAATGATATAACAATTAGGCACAGACTCTGAGCATGTAGACATAGTTAATCTATTAACTCATAGATCATGGTCCTTATATGCCATGGCCGAGTCGCCCGATCATCAACACGTGCCACACGGGGCGTGCACCTTGATTGTAAAGCCATCCCTTCTTCTATTTTTCTCGTTTCGATGAACAACTACTTTCTACATGACATACGCATGCCAAAGTAGTAGTACTACTTTCTTCGTTTCATATGCATGAAAAAAAGGTCAGATCCATAAACAATAAGCAAATTGACCCAACATATCCAGATTGGTTGACGTGTTTTTTTGTTTTTAAGACTCTATAGACGTAAAGGATGCATGTGGAGGTGAATGGGATAAGATCGAGGGAGAAAGCTATACGAAATCTAGCATTAGGCTAATATTAATCAAAAATGAAAATAGAGCAGACATTAACAATGCCAGAAGATTGGTACTGCCACGTTTGGCACTATTGTGACTTGGGTGTTTGATTGGAGTTAATTTTGGCTTCTGCACTTCGTCTTATAAGCCAAAAAGACACCTTATGTATGTAGCTTCTGCTTTTGGCTTGTGACTGGATACTATTACATGATGGTATACACTACAAGGCAAAGCCAAAAGCTCATAAATAAGAGCTTTTTTGGTTTATAAGCCAAAGTGCAAAAAGACAAATTTAGGACCAACCAAACATCGTACTGGCTAGCACGGCAAGCTATTGACACTCCACAGCTAACGGGTAGAACACGAAGAAAACAAGATGATGTGCATGTCACCAGGAGATATCTCATCCACATCTACATGGTGCATGTGTCTTTCATGGCTGAATCATCCCGGACCACCACACCAAGGCAGTTGTGGCTGCCTTTTTTTGTGAGCCCTCGATAGCCGGTGGCCGTGATGCACGAGGTAGACATGCAGGAGCAGCAGCTCAACAATGCCAAGCTGGACTAGGAAAGCGAGACACAAGGGAAAGTGATGCAACAGGGATGACAAAATTAGAATAGATAGTTCATTGTTGGGATATTTTTGTGGCAAAATATTGTCTATGTGGCATCCGTCATCGTGCCACGTGGGAGGTCAACCCTGGATAGGACCTGTTGAATCACTTATCCACTTTTAGGATTCATGTGCATTTTCATACTTGTAGGAAACAACTAGAATACCTTTAGGAACTCCATTGTACTTGCTCATCTAAACATATACAAAGTTACTAACCGAAGAAACAGAACATGGTAGAGGCAGGTGTCATCCTTTCTAACACCTCAAAATTGTTGCACTTTTATGATTTTAAGATAAGAGTAATTAGCATATCTTGTGAGAAGTGAAGTCAAGGAATATATCTTGTTTCTCTCTAAAACAGAATATATCTTGTGATAGGATTGTATGAACAGTTTAAAGAAATGACCAACATAGAGACATGAAAAGTTATTTATATCTCACGCGTTCATTCACTCATTTTATTATAGTGAGGACACAATTATCTAAGCATTTACCTCACGGGTGTAATTCCATCGCCAAATTAGCCGGGCATTTAGGATGACAGGTTGGGCAATTTGCATGGCATTCATCCATAGCATGCCAACAGGTAGGGGTGGGCATATAAACCGATGACCGAAGCACCGAACCGAACTAACCGTGACCGAACCCGAAGTCACCGAAACCGAATTCTTCAGTCATAAATTCGGTCAGCTAATCTGAAAAACCGAACTCTCTTCGGTCAATTCGGGTGTACGTATCGAGTAACCGAATACACCGAAGTACCGAAGAAATTGATGGACTCGAGAGAAACCTACATAGTCACAGGCCCATAGCCCGCAGCCCACAACCCAACTACTCGGCCTCGAGAGCAATAAATCCTTTTCCCAATCCGCATCGGCACCTCCACCACATCCCTAGCCGCCGCCCGCTACTCTGTTGACCGCCGCAACAACTAACCATATCCATCTCTCTCTCTCACTCCTCACCTGCTGCCGCTGCCGCCGGTGGCGATGGAGACCTCCCTGCCCTGCGGCTGCGCGGCGCCGACTCCACCTCCGGCCAGCAGCTCGGCCTCCGCATCCACGCCAAGCAGAAGGTGCCCCTCGCCTACAACACACTCCTACAGCTCGCAATCTTGCCACCCCATGTCTTCTACTTCTACTGATCCCCGTGGCCGGCGGCGCGGTCCACTTACCCTCCTATCCATCCAACGGCAGTGCTCCTGCTCGTGGAGATGGAAGATGACCGGCCAGGCAGCGATCCTCTCTTATGCTCAACCTGATGCACAGATCGGAGTTGGAAATCTTGGTATGTGATGGAATAAAGAAGGGAGTGGGTAGGCTCATGGATCTGGGGCTCTAATTTTCAACGGCGAGGGTGGAGAGGGATGAGGTGATGGATGAATTACAGCTTGTAATTAGCGTGTATTTTTGCTACAATTGATCTTGATCGATGTCATATGGCCTGGATGTCTATTCTCTGTTGCATGCTTGGTTTTCCTTTTGTCACTTACTCTCAAGACTGTGATTCTGTTTTGTTTTTTAGACCGAAGTTGGTCTTGCAGAACATCAGTGTTGTTCGGTCTTGACCGAGACCTGAACCGAAGTGTACTGCACCGTTTTGTCGGTTAGTGCTTATTTAGGAAACCGATCGGTCAGCAAAATCTAAAAACCGATTTTTGTGGAAACCCGAAGCACCGAACCGATCGGTTCGGGGGAACCGAACGCCCAGGCCTACCAACAGGCTCTGCCCGGCAGAAAGGGGCAGCAGTAGCACTCCTCGTCATAGAATTCCCTATTGGCACTGCAGCAGTCCCTTGTCAGACACCAATTCAAGGTGAGTTTGCTTCTTGCCCTTATGCTGGCACGACCATCTTGGTAGCTTCTTCTAGCAACCGGACGACCTATCATATAAGCAAATGTAGTGTTTGTTAGCGCATAATCCGCAAGTGTGTGTGTGTGTGTGTGTAACGGATGGGGACAACTTTTTGAAGACAATAAATTAGCTGCAAGAACATATACAATGAGATAATGCTGCTATGCTTACATTGTGCAAGCACAACGAGGCACGCGATGAACAAGAGACTGTACACCACACTGCTCCTTCTCATCTTCAACTTCTGACTATCCGATGAATTTTAAGAGAGAGTTAGACGCAAGAGAGGCAATAGCAACATACAACCCCATCTCGCCTCAAGCGGGAGTTTAAGTGATACGTGATATATATCTTAATAAAAGGATATATTTACACATTCAATACGTGAGATGCCTGCAAAACATGGTTTATAAGGTGATCCAATGAATTATAAGAGAGAGTTAGACATAAGAGAGGCAATAGCAATGTACAACCCGCCTCAGTATATTTAGACATTCAATACGTGAAATGCCTGCACAAAAGCCGATTTTTGTAGGTCGCACAATGATGTATAGTCAGCAGAATTTTGCCCATCGCACAATTAATACCTAGGTAGTACAATCATTATGTGATATTGCATGCATCGAATCACAATCAGCAGGATTTTATGTACCTAGTGATCAGTCTAACGAAAGCAGGACCTCCACTCAAAGAAACAAAGGAAAGCAGGACCAACCCAAACAGCAGATGTGCATGGGATTGTGGGGTGGGGGCAGCACACCACAAACACACACATACAGATCTGTTGTGCTTGAGAAGAGACACGGCAAACATTGCATAAATACCGAAAATGCCGAACTCGATCCAGACTCATTTCAGAGAAGATGAAAACAGTATATGGCGACCTTAATTAGCTATTCATAGCATTAGCACCTTCTATGTCTTAAGCGCTTGGATTATGAGAGCTATTCTGGCTAACGAAGTAACGAATGCGTAGAGGCGGCCCAACCGAACCTGGTAGGGGCAGCGGAGGAGGTTGGAGGGTGTGGGTGGTCCCCGGCGCTGGAGGTCGGAAGAGGTGGAGGCAGGGAGCGGCGCTGGAGGTCGAAGGCGGACGGAGGGAGGAGGCCTTGGAGGACGGCGGCGGCGGTGGAGAGGATGCGGGAGGGATTGGATGCAGTCGTGTGGGGAATTTTGGGGGAGCTGTGACGGACTGACTCACTGTGAGTCCAGCTCGCCTTTTTTTTTACGGGTAACTAGGGACTTTATTAAGCAGTAATCAACATCGGAATACAAATAATGTCTGGTACGGTCCCTAGCCAAATATGGCGCCCTACCGGAAGAGAAGACGCTGCTTTCGCCAGTGCATGGGCTTCGAAATTATTTTCTCTATATTCAAACTTGAACTTGACATGGTGGAAATCCCTTCTCCTCGCCGTTATTTCATGTAGCACTGGTGAATAATGTGTCCCCAATGATGTTCCTATGCTGTTCACCACCTCCAAGCAATCACTAGCAATCAGCAAGTCGGTTAGCTGTAGATCCATGGCCAGCGCTAAGGCTTCATTGCATGCATGTGCCTCCAAAGCAACCGCATCATTCAGGCCATCGAAAACCAGTGCCGAATCCCCCAGGAAAAGACCTTTCTTATCTCTGCAAATCATCGCAGCTGCCCCAACATGACCCTGTCTCGAAATACCCCCATCCACGTTGAATTTTGCTTCATCCTCCTCCGATGGAATCCATGCCTTATGCCGTGGTCGGGCACTGACATTCGGCGTAGCGGTCGTGTTCTTCTTCTTCACTGCAATCTCAAGGTCTTGAAGGTACCTCGTGATGAAGCACCAAGTAGACAAAGGGCTCTGAAATTCATTGTCATGGATTGCTCTCCTCCACGCCCACCAAATAGCCCACATGGTGATCAAGACTTTGGCAAGCTCCTGTTCATTTAAAGATTCAAAGAGCCAGAATAGCCACAGCCTGGGATCCTCGGATCTATTGGAAATAACGTGCTCCAGTATCTCTTCTTCACCAAGTGCCCACACACACCGAGCCATTCGGCAATCAAACAAGGAGTGGCGCCGTGTGTCTTCCTGCGCATTGCATAAGCTGCATGCTTCTGTTTCTGCCATGTTGCGGCGGTGTCGTGTCACACCAGTAGGAAGTGAGGAGTGTGCGAGGCGCCAAACGAAAACCCTAACCTTCGACGGCACCTTTGCCTTCCAGAGGCGGGTCCAGTCCCGCTTGGTCGAGGCCTGGTCGGATGTGCTCGTGCCGTGCTGTATCCAATCCTCCCACTGAAACTTTATGCCCGTTATCATCCTGTATGCTGATTTGACCGAGAAGAGACCTCGGTTGTCATAGTGCCAGGCATAAATATCCTCTTGCAACCTTGTACTCAATGGTATATTCATGATAGCATCCACGTCTGGGTCGGCAAAGTGTTCCACAAGCATCTGTTTGTCCCAAGTTCTCGTGGCCGGGATGATCAACTCCGAGACAAGCTGTGGTGGATCAGCCCTCAAGGCACACAGAGGCCGCAACTTAAAATCACACGGTATCCAGTTTTCACTCCAGATATGGGTTTCCTCGCCTGTCCCAATTCTTTTGATAATTCCGAGTGCTAGAATCTCCTTTCCCTCCATGATAGAGCGCCAAACCTGAGAAGGTTGACTCCCTAAAGAAGCCTCAAGGATGCTGCATTGTGGGTAGTAACGTGCCTTGAGCACTCTCGCGCTTAGAGAATCCGGGTCCAGTAAGAGGCGCCAAGCTTGACGGACCAGCAACGCTAAGTTAAATAGTTCTATATCTCTAAAACCCATCCCTCCCATGAACTTGGGTTTGCACATAGTATTCCATGAAACCCACGCCGTTTTCCTTTCTCCTCTTGTGCTGCCCCACCAAAACTTCCTGATTAGACCGTTTATATGCTCACATAAACCCCTTGGTAGTTTGAAACAGGCCATAGAATAAGTCGGTATGGATTGTGCCACCGATTTAATTAGAACTTCCTTCCCTCCTGCTGACAAACACTTTTCCATCCATCCTTGGACCTGCTTCCATATTCTATCTTTTAGGTACCGAAAGCATCCCTCCTTCGAACTGCCAACATCTGTTGGTAGCCCAAGATATTTCTTCGATAACGACTCATTATTCACCTCAAGCACCCCTTTAACCTCATTCCTCAATGTATCTGGCACCCCTTTGCTGAAACAGATGGATGATTTGTCTGTGTTTATGCGCTGGCCAGATGCGTCACAATATCTTTTGAGTAACTCTTTTACTCTTGCTGCACTCTCTGTCGTTGCCTCAAAGAATAACAAACTATCGTCCGCAAAGAGGAGGTGATTTACCGCCGGCGCTGTGGCCGCAACAGAAATTCCTCTAACTCCTTCCTCTTGAGCTTTCAGAAGGCAAGAAAGGCCTTCAGCCGCCAGCAAGAACAGATAGGGGGAGATGGGGTCCCCTTGTCGCAAGCCCCCTGATGGCCTAAAAGCATCCAAAATTCCACCATTAAAAAGGACAGAGAAAGATACCGAAGATACACACCTCATGATGGTTTTCGTGAACCTCGGACTAACACCCAACTTCAACATCACCGCTTTGAGGTACGCCCACTCCAACCTGTCATAGACCTTCATCATATCCAACTTCAATGCACAGAAATGATTGCCCTTCACCCTTCTTGCTTTCATATAATGCAAGCATTCATATCCTGTGATAAAATTGTCTGTTATTAGGCGCCCAGGTACAAAAGCTGACTGCTCTTCAGAGATCACATCCGGGAGAATTATCTTCAGCCTATTAGCTAAAACCTTGGAGGCGATCTTATAGACCACATTACAAAGGCTTATCGGCCGAAATTGTCCTAATAATTTTGGACTCGCAACCTTGGGAATTAAAATGATGAACGTGTTGTTGATATCCTCCGGTGAATCATCTCCTTCAAGTAATCTTATTACCATACCTGTCACCTCATCGCCACAAAGATCCCAGTGCCGCTGAAAAAAATGTGCTGGGAAGCCATCTGGGCCAGGAGCCTTTGTGGGAAACATCTGAAATAAAGCCTCTTTAACCTCATCTCTACTGTATCTTGCATTCAGACGGGCATTCATCGTTGCATCTACCCTGCGTGGTATATGGGACAGCACCTCCTCAATGCCAATAGATCCCTCTGAGGTGTACAGACTCTCATAAAAAGCACTTGTCATATCCGCCAATTCCCGTGGATCCGAACAGGTAGTTCCATCACCCCGCTCCAAGATACTGATCTTGTTTTTTGCTTTCCGTGCACTCGCCTTCTTCTGAAAATACTTTGTATTTGCGTCTCCTTCTGACAGCCATTGCACTCGGGCACGTTGCCTCATCATCACCTCTTCTCGAAACGACAGTTCGACAATCTTGTCCTTCACTCGCTATTCCTCGGGACCCGGCCCAACCCTCAACGGGTCGGCTCTAAACCCTGCTAGCTGTTGCCTCAAATCTCTCAGCTCCTGCCTGACTGAGCCGAAGGGTTGTCTACTCCACCGCTTTAAACTTGCTGCAACATTATTCAACTTATGCGCCAGATCACCAATGGTATTTGCAGGGAGCGCAGCCTCCCATGCTTGTTCCAAAGCCTCATCAAACTTGTGATCAGTTTCCCACGCGCCCTCGTAACGGAAAGGTTTCTTCAGTGAGTATCTCATGCTGTTATCCTCCAACACATTTGACAAGACGATGGGGCTGTGATCCGACTTTGCCGCCGTGAGATGTTCAACTGCAGCAAAAGGAAACAAAGCCGACCAGCTTGCAGTAGCTAGGGCTTTGTCAAGTCGAACACGACAAAACTCTCCCCCACCACTCTCTTCTCGAAGGTCCAATCCAGCCCCTTGTACCCCAAATCAGCCAGGTTGCACACATCAACAACTTCTCGAAAGCCTGCAATTTGTGCACTACCCCTTTCATTTGGTCCCATTTGTTCCTCTAGCCGAAGAATCTCATTGAAATCCCCCATGCACACCCAAGGCAACATGCTTTCACCTCTCAGAATCTTCATCGTATCCCATGTTTTGTACCTCAAGCTTCTGTTAGCAGCACCATAAAAGCATGATAAACGCCATGGTTCCTCCCCGGGTTGGGCAATCACCGAGTCAATATGATACTTAGAAAAAGTTTTTATTTCAAGATTGATGTTATTCTTCCAATACAAGCACAAACCCCCACTTCTTCCACTACTACCTACTCCAAAACTACTACTAAAGCCTAACCTACTCGCCAAGCCTTCCACTCGGTACTTTGCCAGTTGGGTTTCAACAATACACAGCACCGACGGCGCACTAGCCTCCACAAGATCGCGAAGCTCACGAACTGTCGCAGGGTCGCCAATTCCTCGACAGTTCCAGCACAAGTCCTCATTGGGCTCGGCGGTCCTCCTCCCCGGAGGCCGCCATAGCTATATATTCAACTCCGTCCACAACCATTCCCTCATCCCGTTTCCTCTGCTTCACCACTTGCACCTTCTCAGGCGTAGATGCTGTGTCATTGGCGCCAGAAGATGTAGCACCCTCAAGATGGAGTACTGAACCTGCCACTCTGCCTGCTAGAATCGGGACCTGCTGACCCCTTATATTAACACTTCCATCCGTTGCCACCAGCCGCTTCCGGGCTCCCTTCTCACCCCCCTCTTCACCGTTTTGGTACTCCTGATCGGCTTCCACTCCATCCATCTCCGCCCTCTGCGCCTCGGCAGCAGCCCCATCATCTCCAAACTCTCCTCTCCCTCGGCCGCCCGATTCCCTTCCTCCCCGGCCTTCCCTTTCTCCTCTTCCAGCATCCCTCTATCTACCTCTTCCTCCTCCATCTCCTCTCCCTCTTCCACCCAGACCCTGAGTTGTCGGCATCTCCGGCTCCCAAAGCAGCCAATCCCCCCACTCAAAAGTTCTCGGGTCATGCACACCGTCACCACATTCATCAGCTAAGTGTCCCATCCTTCCACAAGCAAAACAGAAATCTGGGAGCTTCTCATAGAAGACACTATACCTCTTGTACTCCTTTAACGTAATAGGCACAAACCAGACCAGCGGGGTATTGACATGAACATAAACCCTAACTCGTAGGGTACTAGCCGGGTTTATTCTACCCTCATTCATAATCACATTGAACGGTCGATTCCCCACCTTTGCTGCAACTTTCTTGGCCAATTCTCTTCTCCTCGTCAGGCCATCCGGCAGCCCCTTCACCCTCGCCCACACCGGTATCTTGTTTATGAAGGAAATATGCCCTAGAGGAAATAATAAAGTTATTATTTATTTCCTTATTTCATGATAAATGTTTATTATTCATGCTAGAATTGTATTAACCGGAAACATGATACATGTGTGAATACATAGACAAACATATAGTCACTAGTATGCCTCTACTTGGCTAGCTCATTAATCAAAGATGGTTATGTTTCCTAACCATAGACATGTGTTGTCATTTGATTAGTGGGATCACATCATTAGGAGAATGATGTGATTGACATGACCCATTCCGTTAGCCTAGCACTTGATCGTTTAGTATATTGCTATTGCTTTCTTCATGACTTATACATGTTCATGTAACTATGAGAATTATGCAACTCCCGTTTACCGGAGGAACACTTTGGGTACTACCAAACGTCACAACGTAACTGGGTGATTATAAAGGAGTACTACAGGTGTCTCCGAAGGTACATGTTGAGTTGGCGTATTTCGAGATTAGGTTTTGTCACTCTGATTGTCGGAGAGGTATCTCTGGGCCCTCTCGGTAATGCACATCATTATAAGCCTTGCAAGCAATGTGAGCAAATGAGTTGGTTATGGGATGATGCATTACGGAACGAGTAAAGAGACTTGCCGGTAACGAGATTGAACTAGGTATTAGATACCGACGATCAAATCTCGGGCAAGTAACATACCGATGACAAAGGGAACAACGTATGTTGTTATGCGGTTTGACCGATAAAGATCTTCGTAGAATATGTAGGAACCAATATGGGCATCCAGGTTCCGCTATTGGTTATTGACCGAGAATGGTTCTAGGTCATGTCTACATAGTTCTCGAACCCGTAGGGTCCGCACGCTTAACGTTACGATGACAGTTTTATTATGAGTTTATAAGTTTTGATGTACCGAAGCTTGTTCGGAGTCCCGGATGTGATCACGGACATGATGAGGAGTCTCGAAATGGTTGAGACATAAAGATTGATATATTGGAAGCCTATGTTTGGACATCGGAAAGGTTCCGGGTGAAATCGGGATTTTACCGGAACACCGGGGGGTTACCGGAACCCTCCCGGGGGTTAATGGGCCTTAGTGGGCCATGAGGGAGAAGAGGAGGGCCGGCCAGGGCAGGCCGCACGCCCCCTCCCCCCCTAGTCCGAATAGGACAAGGAAGGGGGGGGCGCCCCCCTTTCCTCTTTCCCCTCCCCCCTTTCCTTCTCCACCAAGGCAAGAGGGGGGAGTCCTACTCCCGGTGGGAGTAGGCCTCCTCCAGGCGCACCCCAAGGGGGCCGGCCGCACCTCCCCCTCCCTCCTTTATATACGGGGGCAGAGGGGCACCCCATAACACACAAGTTGATCTACGGATCGTTCCTTAGCCGTGTGCGGTGCCCCCCTCCACCATATTCCACCTCGGTCATATCGTCGCGGAGTTTAGGTGAAGCACTGCGCCGGTAGAACATCATCATCGTCACCACGCCGTCGTGCTGACGGAACTCATCCCCGACGCTTTGCTGGATCGGAGCCCGGGGATCGTCATCGAGCTGAACGTGTGCTGAACTCGGAGGTGCCGTACGTTCGGTACTTGGATCGGTCGGAGCGTGAAGACGTATGACTACATCAACCGCGTTGTCATAATGCTTCCGCTTACGGTCTACGAGGGTACGTGGACGAACACTCTCCCCTCTCGTTGCTATGCCATCACCATGATCTTGCGTGTGCGTAGGAATTTTTTTGAAATTACTACGTTACAACAACAGTTTAGTCTATACCCTTTGACATCTGAAAAGCCATCGTATTCCTGTAGTACAACTGGAGCCCTCCGAAACAACCACGGCCCCCCTTCCATGATCTTCTTCCAGTCACCCAAACAATGGCATTGAACAAGGAACAAATTCGGGCCTTTGACATTGAAGGTAACCCCTTGTGCCGCCGCCCATGCATTACGCATATGTGTCATCAACGCGGCATGGCTGAAAGGCTTCGTGGTGTAGACGCGGAACAGAGCCAACCAGCGTACATCCTTGATGAGTTCATCCACCTCTTCCGAGAAGTCCAGCTCCTCCTCCTCCCGCCCATGCAACTTCATCCCCGCAAATTGGTCTTCCAGATCTGGGTCAGGCCCAAGTAATCTCCATACTCCTCCTCATCTTCCTCTCCCTGATTCCGCACATCCTGCGATCTCTGGTTCTGCCTATCCTTTCCCCTAATCTCATCCCTAGCACTCCCCATCGGCGTCTCTGAGCCGCTTGGCCAAGCCTCCGCCACCATCGCTACTGCATCCGCCCTCGCTCCGCCCTTCCCCCCTTGCACCTGGTTCGTCGGATCCGCCATGCACGCACTCACACATGACTGAGGATGATGGATCTCACCGACGTCCAACAAGGATCAGCAGCCGGAGAGATTTTATGTGGACTCCGACAGAATCGCCGGAGGATAGGTGGAACCCTAGGTTAACCTAGGGGGAAAAACCTGTAGCGGATCAGGTAGCCACTATGCGCCTCGGGCTGGGCCGGACCGGGAGGAAGTACGAAGGCCCAGATGTCCAGCTCACCTATAAACATCTCAAAAACAAAAACAAAAACTCTCGCCTATAGCACAGTGAATATGCGTCGGCCCAGGTGTGCTAAGACACCACGTGATGATCGGGTGTGATAAGCTCTACGTCCATCTACAACGGGTGCAAGCCAGTTTTTGCACACGCAGAATACTCAGGTTAAACTTGACGAGTCTAGCATATGCAGATATGGCCTCGGAACACGGAGACCGAAAGGTCGAGCGTGAATCATATAGTAGATATGATCAACATAAAGATGTTCATCATTGAAAACTACTCCATCTCACGTGATGATCGGTTATGGTTTAGTTGATTTGGATCACATGATCACTTAGATGACTAGAGAGATGTCTGTCTAAGTGGGAGTTCTTGAGTAATATGATTAATTGAACTTAAATTTATCATGAACTTAGTACCTGATAGTATTTTGCTTGTCTATGTTTGTTGTAGATAGATGGCTCGTGCTGTTGTTCCATTGAATTTTAATGCGTTCCTTGAGAAAGCAAAGTTGAAAGATGATGGTAGCAATTACACGGACTGGGTCCGTAACTTGAGGATTATCCTCATTGCTGCACAGAAGAATTACATCCTGGAAGCACCGCTGGGTGCCAGGCCTGCTGAAGGAGCAACACCAGATGTTATGAACGTCTGGCAGAGCAAAGCTGATGACTACTCTATAGTTCAGTGTGCCATGCTTTACGGCTTAGAACCGGGTCTTCAACGACGTTTTGAACGTCATGGAGCATATGAGATGTTCCAGGAGTTGAAGTTAATATTTCAAGCAAATGCCCGGATTGAGAGATATGAAGTCTCCAATAAGTTCTACAGCTGCAAGATGGAGGAGAATAGTTCTGTCAGTGAGCATATACTCAAAATGTCTGGGTATAATAATCACTTGATTCAACTGGGAGTTAATCTTCCGGACGATAGCGTCATTGACAGAATTCTCCAATCACTGCCACCAAGCTACAAGAGCTTAGTGATGAACTATAATATGCAAGGGATGAACAAGACTATTCCTGAGCTCTTCGCAATGCTAAAAGCTGCGGAGGTAGAAATCAAGAAGGAGCATCAAGTGTTGATGGTCAACAAGACCACTAGTTTCAAGAAAAAGGGCAAAGGGAAGAAGAAGGGGAACTTCAAGAAGAACAGCAAGCAAGTTGCTGCTCAAGAGAAGAAACCCAAGTCTGGACCTAAGCCTGAAACTGAGTGCTTCTACTGCAAGCAGACTGGTCACTGGAAGCGGAACTGCCCCAAGTATTTGGCGGATAAGAAGGATGGCAAAGTAAACAAAGGTATATGTGATATACATGTTATTGATGTGTACCTAACTAGAGCTCGTAGTAGCACCTGGGTATTTGATACTGGTTCTGTTGCTAATATTTGCAACTCGAAACAGGGACTACGGAATAAGCGAGCACTGGCCAAGGACGAGGTGACAATGCGCGTGGGAAACGGTTCCAAAGTCGATGTGATCGCAGTCGGCACGCTACCTCTACATCTACCTTCGGGATTAGTTTTAGACCTGAATAATTGTTATTTGGTGCCAGCGTTGAGCATGAACATTATATCCGGATCTTGTTTGATGCGAGACGGTTATTCATTTAAATCAGAGAATAATGGTTGTTCTATTTATATGAGTAATATCTTTTATGGTCATGCACCCTTGAAGAGTGGTCTATTTTTATTGAATCTCGATAGTAGTGATACACATATTCATAATGTTGAAGCCAAAAGATGCAGAGTTGATAATGATAGTGCAACTTATTTGTGGCACTGCCGTTTAGGTCATATCGGTGTAAAACGCATGAAGAAACTCCATACTGATGGACTTTTGGAATCACTTGATTACGAATCACTTGGTACTTGCGAACCGTGCCTCATGGGCAAGATGACTAAAACACCGTTCTCCGGTACTATGGAGAGAGCAACAGATTTGTTGGAAATCATACATACAGATGTATGTGGTCCGATGAATGTTGAAGCTCGTGGCGGATATCGTTATTTTCTCACCTTCACAGATGATTTAAGCAGATATGGGTATATCTACTTAATGAAGCATAAGTCTGAAACATTTGAAAAGTTTAAAGAATTTCAGAGTGAAGTGGAAAATCATCGTAACAAGAAAATAAAGTTTCTACGATCTGATCGTGGAGGAGAATATTTGAGTTACGATTTTGGTTTACATTTGAAACAATGCGGAATAGTTTCGCAACTCACGCCACCTGGAACACCACAAAGAAATGGTGTGTCCGAACGTCGTAATCGTACTTTACTAGATATGGTGCGATCTGTGATGTCTCTTACTGATTTACCGCTATCGTTTTGGGGTTATGTTTTAGAGACAGCTGCATTCACAATAAATAGGCCACCATCTAAATCCGTTGAGACGACGCCTTATGAACTGTGGTTTGGCAAGAAACCAAAGTTGTCGTTTCTTAAAATTTGGGGCTGCGATGCTTATGTGAAGAAACTTGAACCAGATAAGCTCGAACCCAAATCGGAGAAATGTGTCTTCATAGGATACCCAAAAGAGACTGTTGGGTACACCTTCTACCACAGATCCGAAGGCAAGACATTCGTTGCTAAGAATGGATCCTTTCTAGAAAAGGAGTTTCTCTCGAAAGAAGTGAGTGGGAGGAAAGTAGAACTTGATGAGGTAACTGTACGTGCTCCCTTATTGGAAAGTAGTTCATCACAGAAATCAGTTCTTGTGACAAATACACCAATTAGTGAGGAAGCTAATGATATTGATCAGATCAAGTGTCTACTGAACCTCGTAGGTCTACCAGAGTAAGATCCGCACCAGAGTGGTACGGTAATCCTGTTCTGGAAGTCATGTTACTTGACCATGATGAACCTACGAACTATGAGGAAGCGATGATGAGCCCAGATTCCGCAAAATGGCTAGAGGCCATGAAATCTGAGATGGGATCCATGTATGAGAACAAAGTATGGACTTTGGTTGACTTGCCCGATGATCGGCAAGCCATTGAGAATAAATGGATCTTTAAGAAGAAGACTGACGCTGACGGTAATATAACTGTCTATAAAGCTTGACTTGTTGCAAAAGGTTTTCGACAAGTTCAAGGGGTTGACTACGATGAGACTTTCTCACCCGTAGCGATGCTTAAGTCTGTCCGAATCATGTTAGCGATTGCCGCATTTTATGATTATGAAATTTGGCAAATGGATGTCAAAACTGCATTCCTGAATGGATTTCTGGAAGAAGAGTTGTATATGATGCAACCAGAAGGTTTTGTCGATCCTAAAGGAGCTAACAAAGTGTGCAAGCTCCAGCGATCAATCTATGGTCTGGTGCAAGCCTCTCGGAGTTGGAATAAACGCTTTGATAGTGTCATCAAAGCATATGGTTTTATACAGACTTTTGGAGAAGCCTGTATTTACAAGAAAGTGAGTGGGAGCTCTGTAGCATTTCTAATATTATATGTGGATAACATATTGTTAATTGGAAATGATATAGAATTTCTGGATAGCATAAAAGGATACTTGAATAAAAGTTTTTCAATGAAAGACCTCGGTGAAGCTGCTTACATATTGGGCACTAAGATCTATAGAGATAGATCAAGACGCTTGATTGGGCTTTCACAAAGCACGTACCTTGATAAAGTATTGAAGAGGTTCAATATGGATCAGGCGAAGAAAGGGTTCTTACCTGTATTACAAGGTATAAAATTGAGTCAGACTCAATGCCCGACCACTGCAGAAGATAAAGAGAAAATGAAAGGAGTTCCCTATGCTTCAGCCATAGGCTCTATCATGTATGCAATGCTGTGTACCAGACCTGATGTGTGCCTTGCTATTAGTTTGGCAGGGAGGTACCAAAGCAATCCAGGAGTGGGTCACTGGACAGCGGTCAAGAACATCCTGAAATACCTGAAAAGGACTAAGGATATGTTTCTCGTATATGGAGGTGACAAAGAGCTAGTCGTAAATGGTTACGTCGATGCAAGCTTTGACACTGATCCGGACGATTCTAAATCGCAAACCGGATACGTATTTTTATTAAACAGTGGAGCTGTAAGTTGGTGTAGTTCTAAACAAAGAGTCGTGGCGGGATCTACATGTGAAGCGGAGTACATAGCTGCTTCGGAAGCAGCAAATGAAGGAGTCTGGATGAAGGAGTTCATTTCCGATCTAGGTGTTATACCTAGTGCATCGGGACCAATGAAGATCTTCTGTGACAATACTGGTGCAATTGCCTTGGCAAAGGAATCCAGATTTCACAAGAGGACCAAGCACATCAAGAGACGCTTCAATTCCATTCGAGACCAGGTCCATGTCCAAGTGGGAGACATAGAGATTTGCAAGATACATACGGATCTGAATGTTGCAGACCCGTTGACTAAGCCTCTCTCACGAGCAAAACATGATCAGCACCAAGACTCCATGGGTGTTAGAATCATTACTATGTAATCTAGATTATTGACTCTAGTGCAAGTGGGAGACTGAAGGAAATATGCCCTAGAGGCAATAATAAAGTTATTATTTATTTCCTCATATCATGATAAATGTTTATTATTCATGCTAGAATTGTATTAACCGGAAACATGATACATGTGTGAATACATAGACAAACATAGTGTCACTAGTATGCCTCTACTTGAACTAGCTCATTGATCAAAGATGGTTATGTTTCCTAACCATAGGCATGTGTTGTCATTTGATTAATGGGATCACATCATTAGGAGAATGATGTGATTGACTTGACCCAATCCGTTAGCTTAGCACTTGATCGTTTAGTATGTTGCTATTGCTTTCTTCTTGACTTATACAAAGTTCCTTTAACTATGAGATTATGCAACTCCCGTTTACCGGAGGAACACTTTGTGTGCTACCAAACGTCACAACGTAACTGGGTGATTATAAAGGTGCTCTACAGGTGTCTCCAAAGGTACATGTTGAGTTGGCATAATTCGAGATTAGGTTTTGTCACTCCGATTGTCGGAGAGGTATCTCTGGGCCCTCTCGGTAATACTCATCACCTAAGCCTTGCAAGCATTGTAACTAATGAGTTAGTTATGAAATGATGTATTACGGAACGAGTAAAGAGACTTACCGGTAACGAGATTGAACTAGGTATTGGATACCGACGATCGAATCTCGGGCAAGTAACATACCGATGACAAAGGGAACAACATATGTTGTTATGCGGTTTGACCGATAAAGATCTTCGTAGAATATGTGGGAACCAATATGAACATCCAGGTTCCGCTATTGGTTATTGACCGAGAATAGTTCTAGGTCATGTCTACATAGTTCTCGAACCCGTAGGGTCCGCACGCTTAACGTTACGATGACAGTTTTATTATGAGTTTATAAGTTTTGATGTACCGAAGGTTGTTCGGAGTCCCGGATGTGATCACGGACATGACGAGGAGTCTCGAAATGGTCGAGACATAAAGATTGATATATTGGATGACTATATTCGGACACAGGAAGTGTTGCGGATGTTTTCGGAGAAAAACCGGAGTACCGGAGGGTTACCGGAACCCCCCACCCCCGGGAAGTAATGGGCCTTGATGGGCCCTAGTGGAGAGAGAGGGGCCGGCCAGGGCGCCCCCTCCCCTTGAGTCTGAATAGGACAAGGAAGGGGGGGGGGGGGCGGCGCCCCCCTTGCCTTCCCCCTCTCCCACTCCTTCCTTCCCCCTCCTTCTTGGAATAGGAAAGGGAGGGGGCAAACCTACTTGGAGTAGGTTTCCCCCTCCTAGGGCGCGCCTCCCCTTAGGCCGGCCCCCTCCTCCTCTCCCCCTTTATATACAGGGGAGGGGGGCAGCCCATAGACACAAGTTGATCTACGGATCGTTCCTTAGCCGTGTGCGGTGCCCCCCTCCACCATATTCCACCTCGGTCATATCGTCGCGGAGTTTAGGCGATGCCCTGCGCCGGTAGAACATCATCATCGTCACCACGCCGTCGTGCTGACGGAACTCATCCCCGACGCTTCGCTGGATTGGAGTCCGGGGGACGTCATCGAGCTGGACGTGTGCTGAACACGGAGGTGCCGTACGTTCGGTACTTGGATCGGTCGATTCGTGAAGACGTACGACTACATCAACCGCGTTGTCATAACGCTTCCGCTTACAGTCTACGAGGGTACGTGGACAAACACTCTCCCCTCTCGTTGCTATACCATCACCATGATCTTGCGTGTGCGTAGGAAATTTTTTGAAATTACTACGTTCGCCAACACTCCACGCGAATGACCCACAAATGGATTCTAGGCCTTCACATTCTCCGGGGTATGAGGTAGCCGGTGACGAGCAAAGTTGCACCTATGCCCACGGTGACGCCGACCATCAACAACACTATGAGTGTGCGCTTCATCTTAGGGACAGGGCCGGCCAATTGGTCGGGCAAAGAGGGGGATGTTAGGGAGAAAGTATACATGTTTGAGGGTGGAAAAATCACTACATTTATAGCCCTTAAAATATGTCCTTCAAAGATTATACAACAATTGGGCTGTGGGCGGGGGGGGGGGGGGGGGGGGCAATGCCCTGCTCCCCCAAACAACACGTATTTCCCTCCCCAACAACACATTTCCGCTACAGCTTCAACAAGTCTTCGACGGGGTGGCGGATGCGGTGGATGTGATCAGCGCCGGTGATGGAGCTATGGCAGGAGGAGGCGGGGCCAGGGGCAGATCCCAATGGGCTGACCCTGTGGCACAGGCCACAGGGCCCGAAACTTTTTTTATTGCGAAATATCGAGAATTAGGCCAGGTGCAACAGGGTGGGCTCGATAGAGTGTTATAGGGCCCATTGAACAAACCGCCGCAGGCTCCTTTAGAGTCGATTGATCTCTTGGACAATATCGGGCTTGCTATGCCCTGTTCATTTGTCCTTAAGAACTATGTTTTGTTTTGTGTCGTCCTTAGCGCGTGTTATTCTGACGATATACTATTTTGCAGGCGTTTCCTATTTAGCGCTGCAGGCGCCCGTTTGGGGAGCCCCTAGTTGGCGCCTTCAGCGCCGGTTAGACAACCTAGCGCCTGCACGTTTCTTGATTGGGCTGGTTCGAATCTGGCCCATTCGCTGCGGACAAAGGAAACAGTGAAAAATAACCAGTGGCAGAGATGGGGTTCGAACTCACTATCTCATGTCTACAAAACGAACGCGACAACCACTAGACCAACCTCGTATTGGCGTCCAGTAACAGAAAACCGTTATAGTTATTGCTTTTAATAAAACCTTAACTTAAATATAAAACAATTGAAAAGTTCATTGGTTTTGAAAAAAGTTCACAAAAAATGAAAAAAAGTTCATAGGTTTTCAGAAAAGTTCACAATTTTTTTAAAAAAGTTCATCTAATTCGAAAAAAGTTCATCAAAATTTGAAAGAAGTTCATCAAAATTTGAAAAAAGTTCATTGAATTTGAAGAAGTTCATCAAATTTTTGAAAAACGTTCACTGAATTTGAAAAGAGTTCATTGAATTTGAAATAAAGTTCATTGAATTTCCAAAATAGTTCATCCATTTAAAAAAAAACAAAATTTGAAAAAAGTTCACCGATTTTGAAGAAATGTTCATGGATATGAGGGAAAGTTCATGGATTTCATAAAAAAAGGTTCATCAATTTTGAAGAAAAAAGTTCATGATTTTTTTAAGAATCCACGCATTCAAAAAAGAGAAAAAGGGAAAAGCAAGGAAAAAAAATGAAAAAACGAATGCAAACGTCCAGAAGGAAAACCACGATGGAAGGAAGAAATAGCAAGCCGGCATCGGGGTTGGATGGTCGAATGGCTAGTGCCGCTCCCTTCGAACACAGAGGTCGCGGGTTCGAAGACGACCGCTGCACAATTTTTTGCGTGGTAGTAGCGGAAATAATTGGGCCGGCCCAGCTTCGGGCGCTGCAGGCGCCCGTTTGCAAAAATACACAGTAACGGGCGCCTGCAGCGCCAAATAGAATTCGCCGCCCGTTTGTGTGCATTTCGCAAGCCGGCGCCTGCAGCGCCCCGTGCTGGGCCGGCCCATGTAGGGGTGTCTGACGTTTTCCTTCTTCTATATTTTTAGAAGGCAAAAAACTGACGGAGCGCCTTGCGTCTCGAACCTGGGACCTCCCTCGCCACTAAATGCTTCTGTTACCACCCCACCACGCACAAGGTACTGATAAGTTGTAACCTTTCCTCTCTTTTATTCTCTCCCTTTTCTTTTTTTTCCTTTTTCCTTTTCCCTTTTTTGTTTCCTGTTTTTTCCTTTTTATACGACCAGGTTCCCCCTGCAATGAATTTTTTTTCAAATTCAATGAACTATTTTGAAATTCTATGAACTTTTTCGAATTTGATGAACCTTTTTTCAATTTTGATGAACTTTTTTTAAAATCGATGAAATTGTTTTCAAAATCGATGAACTTTTTTTCAATTTCGTTGAACTTTTTTTCGAAATCGATGAACTTTTTTCAATTTTGATGAACTTTTTTCAGTTTTGATGAACTTTTTCAAAGTTAACGAACTTTTTTCAAAATCGATGAACTTTTCCAGAATCAGTGAACTACCTTTTCAAATTTGATGAACTTTTTTATTCAAAATCGATGATATTTTTAAATTGGTAAACTTTTTGTTCAAAATCGGTGAACTATTTTCAAAATCAATGAACTTTTTCCAAATTTTTGAACTTTTTTCAAAATTTCATGAACTTTATCCTAAATTTTGGGAACTTTTTTCAAATTCGTGAAGTTTTCTCAATTCACCTTTTTTCAGTTTGTACGAACCTTTCCAATTTTATGAACTTTCTTGGCATTCATTTTATCATAAAATAATACCAGTCTGGATGTATAATAAGGGTTATTTGTCCTCAAAGCAGACATCGTTTGGACTTTGGCCTAGTGGCTATGTTCGATTGTTACCGCACAAGGGGTCAGAGATCGAATCCTGTGTCCATCTTATTTCCGGGCATTTTTTTGCGATCTAACAACCTCGCTGCGTTTCTTGGGCCGGCCCAGTTCGCGTCTGTGCAGGCGCCAGCGGCACGAATCGGCGCTCACAGCGTTGTATAGGAGCACCCTATTTTGCATGCCTGGTTAATTCTGTCATTTGTTCAATAGACTCATCTGATTATGTGTGTACGCGGTGCGCAGTAGCTAGGCATGCTTGAGAATTGAGATCAATTACTACACTACACTACACTACACCCAAGTGAGATGAACCGGAGAATTTTTTTAATTTTTTTTGGACCGGTCCGGGTGCTTTCAAGGGTCCGCGATCTGGAAGAGTGCATCACTAATCTCCTGAATGGGGAGTGCATCACTAATCTCCTGCTCTGTGAACTCCCGGACTAGCTTCGCATTCATCCTCTAGTCAATCAGTTGTGGGAATCTTCTATATCTAAATAGCTGCCCCCACTACCTGATTTCTCTCGTTTCTCGTGCGGCCACGTCATCCCCGATCCTGCCGTTAGCACTCGCACGGTTTTGCTGCTCCGCCCGTGCGTTTAACTGGGCAGGCTTTACGGTTTTCCTGGAACTTCCGCACGGTTTGGTTTACTTAAAGAGAAAAGGCCGGAGTACTCGCTAGTGTGCCAACAACCGGGCTGTGTTTTGCATGTGGGCTGTCGTACGTAGCTGCCCATGTAACTAACGCGACCTGTTAGCCCATGGAATCGCAGTGGATCGTTTACGCTTCGTCTTTCCCACGGCGATACAATCGCAGTGGATCGCTTACGCTTCGCCTTCCCCAGGGCGAATCATATCGCCGCCGCCCCACCCGCACGCTCCATTCAGAAACGGCAGCCATAAATCCACATGAAACGGTAGTATTCATCGCCCTCCATTATCTTGCAAACGGGAGCTTGGTCTTTAAAAAGGCGTCCTCCATCACGCACGGCTGCTCGCGTCCCCGCGTTGTACTCTCCGACCACTCTCCAGCCCTCCACTGTGGTAGATGGATCATGGACGCTCCCTACTTTCAGCCACCTTCCTTTTTTCTCCTATCCTGCGCTACCCAATACGGTGGCGGTGTGTTCAAGTAGAACGTGTCCTTGCCGTCCGACGCACAAGACGTGGATACCTACCTATGGGACAACTTGCTCGGCTGCACAATAATGGATGACAGCTTGCCGTCGGGGACTGTATACGTCAGCCTGACAGTGTTGTTTGGCGTGGTGGTGGTGGTGCTGCTAGAAGGCGTGGCCAATTACGGCCGGATCTGTGGAGGTACTCCTGTATATGACACGGAATCTGACTTTAGTGTCAAGCTGCGCAAAAGAAAACAAAAAATAACAGGTAAGAGTTTGGGTTCAGGTTGATTTTATCAGCAGTCTCATCTTTCAACAGGCTATAATGTTTTGTTTGACAAAATTACAGGGACGAGCGCATCCTTATATTACAAAAATGGAATCTCTACTCCTAATGCAGTTGTTGGTAGTCTCCGCCGGTTAATTTTCGTCCCACCATTTTCGTCCGGGTTTTTTTCGTAGGTTAACCTTCGTAGATTTTTTTTCGCCCACCTCCGACCATCCCGTGCAAAACCAAAAAAAACATCACCACCATCCGTCTCTCGATCCACCCGATGCGGCCGCCCTATCTCCCTTGTACATACAGGAAATCAATCAATCATTTCCATATGCATCAGACAGAGAGAAAAAGGATGGAAAGTTTCTTTTAAAATTTGGAGTATGATTTTCACATGCAATCAGGAGTTATGATTTTCCTAAGAAAGAGATAATTGACTTTTGTCCATGAAATCAAGCACTGCCATATGCATCAGCCAAAGGAACGGTGAGAAGGAAAAGAAGAAATATATGCGGTCTTTATTTCTATATTTGAGACATCCGTGCCAGCATTTATCTCTACACCTAATGTTTGAAAAAGAAACAATTTGCCGTAGATCTCATCCCAAGCCGCTACTCCTCGTCTCCAGACGAGATGCAGCCGCAGACGCCGACGCTGATCCAGGGAGTCGACGCCGCGACGCCGGCGACCGTCGCCGCCATCGCGGATCACCAGGATGCCACCGCCGCCGGCGCCTCAGATACATCGCGGAATACCAGAACGCGGCCGTCGCGGATCACCAGGACGACACCTCCTTCCCCTCACTCCACCACACGCCGCCTACCAGATTTCGCCGTGCATTGACAGCCATCGACGACCCACTCCACCCTACCTGCCCCGGCCCCGACGCCGCACGTACCAAGCGCCGCCACCGCTACATCGATCTAAGGTGCGACGCGAGCCATCACCACTGATCTGTGATTGTGGTTCGAGACGGATCTGCAGCACCGGCGAGGGGAGGAGCCGCCTGGTTGAGAAGCTCATCCATGACGTTTGTGTCAGCCTGTGGTCTTCCGCCGTGTCAAGCCATCGATCGGCAGTCCCAGGTCCATACTCTCTACAGGTACACATATCTTTTGACTGCATTCTCACCATAGTACACTAGTAGAAAAACATCTATTAGTCCCGGTTCGGAAGGGCCTTTAGTCCCGGTTCATGAACCGGGACTAATGGGTCGTTACTAATACCTCCCCCTTTAGTCCCGGTTCTAACACGAACCGGGACAGATGGTCCTCCACGTGGCCGGTGTGCCGAGCCCAGGCAGGGGGGGCCTTTGGTCCCGGTTGGTGGCACCAACCGGGACCAAAAGGCATCTACGCGTCGGCATTCCAGTGGCTGGGGTTTTTGTTTTTTTTGAAGGGGGGGGGGGGGGTGGGGGTATTTGGGGGTTAATCTAGGTGTTTCATATATTGTGTTAGCTAGCTAATTAATAGAGAGAAGTGTCCTCTTTTATGTCCGTGTGCTTGGTCGACGCTACGTACTATATACATATAGCCCTTGACACGCTAGCTAGTAAGAAAATGAAGGGAACCATCGAGTACAGAAGTTCGTCATGCATACCGAGAGAAATGATCGATCGATCTCTCCTTCTCCGAGAGATTGGTCGAACAACAAGTTTTCGTCTCATGTACGTCCGACGCTACTGGCTACATACAGCATGTACAATATATAAGATCTCTCAATTACAGTCCCCTAGCATTTGAAATCAACTTCCACATGGTATTCTCCGGCTTTATTGATAACGTGGTCAAAAAAGAATCCCGCCAATTCCTCTTGAATTGCTTTCATGCGATCTGGTTCTAGGAGTTCATTCCGCATCTGCCACGTCTAATTTGAAGAAGGGGTTAATTAATACATACATACATATATATATATATATACATACATACATACATACATATATATATATATATATATATATATATATATATATATGAATGAAACTCAACAGAAATGATGGTGTAATAAAATGAAATTGTGAATATTATTAATTGCTTACGCACTTCATATTGTCTTTGAGAGTAGCCCCGCTTATTTTTCAAAGTCGCGTTGTAGATGAACTCGCACACGTAGTATCCACAGAAATCATTCCCTTGTTCCTGCCACAAGCACTTTACGAGAAATAGAGGTCAATCAAACTGATAATGAAGCATTATAAATGGCATTGATGAAAGTATAGCTATAGAATCAACGGGAGATGCACACAACTAGCTAGCCAGTAGTACTTACTTTCGGGTATATATATCGCAGCTCCTTCGGCAGTCCCGGAGCTACTGCAGTGAACTGTTTCCAAACCCTGCAAGACAAAAAAAATAATTATTATTACTTGAGATATCAGGAAATGAACAAAAAGTTGCCGCTATGGTGCGATAATGATCGATTGAACTTACTTGCTGAGCATTTCAGTCATGTCTGCATAGGTGCTGGGATCTTTCCGTCTCGAGTCTAAGACGGTTACTAGTCCACGCTCAAGCTTAATCTCCAGAAGAATATAGTGGTACCTGCGCACGCATGCATAACTCATCAATTACATTACTATAACCTTGCTCGAGTAATAAGGGAAACCGAATATGCAAACGATCGGTAACACTCACTTGGTGTTGTAAGGAAAGAGTATGGTATCTTTGTTTTGATTTTTGATCAACGATCATAGCAAGTTGTCCCCGGCCTCTTCGACGTGCTTTTCAACCAGAAATACATCTTATGATATTTGTGTTAATGAACCCAATATCATAGATTTCATTTTTTTTGCACTCGACGATCTTCAATCTGCATAATATATTGAGGATAATTAATTATAAATACATGCAATGAAAGCCGAGCTATATATAGAGACTTAATGACAGAAATAGTACTTACAGGCAGTAGCAAAAGACCGTTAATTTATAGAGGGCCTTTTGATTGAAGAACGCGAAGAACTCCTCAAATGGAACACACAACAGATCAGTTCCAACGAGGTCGTGCTCCTCTTTAATGTGCAGATACAAACTATTCGTCCCCCCAGACTCTCTGCAGGTTTTCATATACCAAGTATGGAATCTTCGCATCATCGTTATTAGATATTTTTCATCTTTGATGAGAGGCTTCCCGTACTCGTATCTGTGTTCTTCCACCATCATGAATTCAGGAAGTGCATCGTTAGGCATGTAATCTTGTGAATTGCCATAACCGGCCACCATCCCCGGAACATTAGCGACGATGTTGCCGCTAGACACATTGAGCGGGGGGCACGATTGGTTTGGTTGTTCGCCGAGCTGGTCAATTTTTTTCGCAGCTGCTCGTTCTTTTGCTCTTTGATGTCTGACAGTACTTCCCGACCGCTCCGCTTGGAGATATGTCTGTTCAGTAATGCGCTCATAGATGGTTCTCGGTGGAGACTTTGCCGGTTTCCTCAGGGCAGCCAGAGTGCGCTTCGCTTTCACCGGATCTACCTTCTCCTCCGGAGGTGGATGCCTCTTTGCTTTCAACCCTGCAAACCAGCCATCCACTTCGTTCTGCGCGATCTCCGTGTTTTCCTCCTCGGTCCTCTCGTACGGTAACTTCTCTGGAGTCTTCAAACAAGGACCGAATCTGTATTTCCTCCCGCCTTTGGTTGTACTGCTAGACGCCGGCAGAGCAGACGGAGCGGATGTCTTCTTTGCTTGCTTTTTGCGAGGCGGAGGAGAAGGACTACGACACGCCGGAGCAGCCGGAGCGGCGGCGGGTCTCTTCCGCCCTTGCAGATGAGGCGGAGAAGGAGGAGGCTGGCTGCTCGGGCGCGCCGGCGCAGGCGGAGAAGGAGGCGGAGTGCTGCCACGCGCCGGAGAAGGAGGAGTGCCGCCACGCGCCGGAGAAGGAGGCGGAGTGCCGCCACGCGCCGGAGAAGGAGGCGGAGTGCCGCCACGCGTGCCCTGATCGTCACTCGCCGGAGGATGAGGCGGTGGAGGAGGCGGAGTGCCCTGACTCGCCGGACGAGGCGGAGGCGTCCAGTTCGGAAGGTTGATGAGCTCCTTCCGCCATAGGCATGGAGTCTTCAGAGCAGAACCCAGCCTAGTCTCCCCTTCACCGGTAGGGTGCTCAAGCACGAGGTCCTCAAATCCCTCCGTTATTTCATCCACCATCACCTTAGCATATCCTTCTGGAATCGGCTGGCAGTGATAAGTTGTGCCGGGTCCACTAGGATAAACTTGGCCAACAGCCGCCTTGACCTTCAAATTCATCCATCGCGCCATCATGTGGCAATTTTGAGACTCCGTGATACCATCCATGGGATAGCTGGTAGGAGCCGTCAAGACATGCTCCGGCTGAAGCAGCTCGGTGGAAGCCACGCTGCTTCTCCGCTGAGATGGCGGGGTAGCTTCGGGGGAAGCTTCGGCAGGTCATTTGCTGCGATCTGCTGCTTCTCGTTCCTGTTCTCGTTCCTCTAGCCCCATTACCCTTTCGTGCAACGCATGCAGTTGGTCCTGCTCCAGTTTCTTCCTCCTCTCGTGGGTTTTGTAACCCCCATGCGTCCGAAAAACCAACCTTCCACGGAATGGAGCCTGGCGTGCCGCGTGTCCGTTCAGGGTGCTCAGGATTCCCAAGGGCCATTGTGAGCTCGTCCTTCTCCCTGTTTGGAAGGAACGTCCCTCGCTGCGCTGCATCGATATAGTGTCAAAGGTTCTTGACTGGTATTTGCATTTGCTCGTCCGTCCACTCGCAGTTCCCTGGTACAGGGTCCAAGGTTCCGCCAGCCCCGAAGAACCAAGTCCGGCAACGGTCTGGCCAGTACATTGTCTCTGGTTCGATCCCTTTTTCAAGCAGATCATGCTCAGCCTTGGACCACTTAGGCCGGGCTTTGAGGTAGCCACTTGACCCCGTGCGATGGTGAAGCTTCTTCTTCGCAGCATTTTGCTTGTTTGTCGCCGACATCTTCTTACTCTTTTCCGATGTCTTGTGGGCCACAAATGCGGGCCAGTGATCTTTGATCTTCTCATATTTGCCGATGAATTCTGGTGTCTTTTATTTCTCGACAAACTGGTTCAGCTCTTCCCTCCACCTCCTCATTAGGGTTGCCATCTTCTTAAGAGCACAAGACTAGATTAATTGCTATTTAACTGGCTTCTCCGGATCCTCCTCTGGCGGTAGGGTGAAATTTGCCTTCAGCTCAGTCCAAAGATCTTCTTTCTGCATATCATTGACATAAGACACCTCAGGGTCTTCCTCCTTAGGCTTATACCATTGATGAATGCTGATCGGGATCTTGTCCCTAACAAGAACCCCGCACTGAGAAGAAAATGCCTTTCTTGTCCGGAGGGTTTCAATCGGTTCGCCGTCGGGCGCGATTTCTATGATCTCAAAATTTTCATCCGAACTCAACTTTTTCTTCGGGCCTCGTCTCCTTACCGAAGTTGTGCTCGATCCGGAGCGCTAGAAATTATAAGGAAGAAAGACGAGAGTAATTAATATGTGTACATATACTAAAACAATGGATGCATCAATTAACTAGTCAGCACGGGCTTAACTAATATATATATACCTGGTCGGACTCGGTTCGGTCACCGGAGGAGTCAGCACGGTCTCCTTCTTGTACCTCCATTGTGTCACCGGAGCCATCATGAACATAGTCCTCTTTTTGTACCGGCATTAATGGGTCGAAGCCATCATGAACATAGCCCTCTTCTTCACCCAGTCGTTCCAGCTGACCATCGGTGTCGTTGAGAAATGACGCAACTTTATCACTTCCTTGTGCGATTATGTGCCCCAACATCGCTTCTGTTTCTTCGTCTCAGGAGTGCTCCATAGTTTTTGCAAATATTTACAACATGTCAATTATTATTCAAACATGGTACAGATGGATCGATATATATATATATACATATATATATATATATATATATATATATACATATATATATATATATATATATATATATATATTAGTGGCAAACGTAGAAATAAGGATTCATGTTAGTGGCCTCGACACTGCTTCTCTAGGGTTTGGGGTCGCCTCGACACAACGCTTCAAGGGTTTGGGGTGGCCACGAGTCTTTTAACTTGGTAAATTTGGGTGGCCTCGAGAGAGTTAATTTGTTGGGTAGGGGCGCGGCGGGAGGGGGTAGGAGACCAACATCGTTTTCTCTCTAGGGTTTGGGTGTCCTCGAGAGTTTTGGTCGAGCGAGAGGGCCGAGGGGGGGTGCCGCCGTTGTATAAGTTATCACGATCGACAGGGGGTATATATATCGACCGCCCCTCATGTCGAAGTTATCTCGAGGGAGTTATATCGACAACGACGCGACATACATATACATGGGAAAATAATGTTATCGGGGAGGGGGTATCGGTACCCCCCCCCCCCTCATGTTGAAGTTTCTTCTTTCTCCTCTATTACTTTCTTCTTCTTCTACTCTTCTTTTTTTTCTTCTCCCTCGAGAAAGGAAAATAAGGAAAAGGAAGAAAAGAGGAAGAAGAAAAGAAAGAAGAAAAAAAAGAGGAGAACAAGAAAGGAATAGAGGAGAAGAAGAAAAATAGAATTTTTCTATTTTTCTTCTTCTCCTCTATTCCTTTCTTTCTATTTTTCTTCTTCTCCTCTATTCCTTTCTTCTTCTCCTCTTCTTTTTTCCTCTTCTTATTTATTTCTCCTCTTCTTCCTCTCTTCTTCTTCTCCTTTCTTCCTCTTCTTATTTTCCTTTTTCCTCTCATTCTTTTAGTATTGCTTGTTTTAAAAAAAATGTTCAAATAGAAAATTTCGAAAAAATACAAAGGTTTTGCCTAATGCATTGTTCATATGAATATACAAACATTTGCATATTCTACAATAATTAATATCACCAAAAAAAATCTATGAACAGAAAAAAAATCTAACTTTTCTAAAAATCTATCTTTTGCATATATGAAAACATTAATACACATATGAACAAAAAATACATATATGAACAAAAACATGCTCTGAACAATTTTTGAACATCTACATACACATATATAGCCACATACATACACATATACATTATATATATATATATATATATATATATATATATGAACAAAAAACTAAACTAATAAAAATGAAAAAAAGAGAGCCGGTGCGGCGCGGCGGCTCACAGCGGGGGCGGCTAGATGACGATGGCGACGGTGGGGGCGGCGAGGGCGCCGTCGCGCGGGGGCGGGACGGGGCAGGGGCTCGGGGCGGAGGCGCGCGGGGGCGGGACGGGGCGTGGGCTCGGGGAGGCCAGCGACGAGGACGGCGCGGGCTCGGGGAGGCCGGCGACGAGGACAGCGCAGGCTCGGGGAGGCGACGGCTTGGCGGCGGCGGCGGCGACGGCGCGGTGGAGCAGCCTGGCGCCGTCGAGGAGGGTCGGCGTCATCGGGGGCAACTGGCGATGGGATTCCGAAATTTTGCAAAGTGTTTGCTTATATAGCAAAGCCATTGGTCCCGGTTGGTGAAACCAACCGGGACTAATGCACCCTTTAGTCCCGGTTGGTGCCACCAACCGGTACCAAAGGCCTCTTTTTCGGCAGCCCAAAGGGTGGGAAGCGGCGGCCTTTGGTACCGTTGGTGCCACGAACCGGTACCAATGTCCCCCCTTTTGTCCCGGTTGGTGCCACCAACCGGGACCAAAGGCCCCTGTGCTGCCCGCGTCGGGGCCAAAGTTTAGTCCCACCACGCTAGTTGAGAGGGGCGTGCAGTGGTTTATAAGACCCACTGCCGCACCCCTCTCGAGCTCCTCTCCACCGCAGGCTTTCGGGCCTACTTGCTATTGCTTTGCCTGATGGGCCTTCTGGGCCTACTACGGGCCTGAATCCTGGCCCATAGTAGGGTTTCTAGTCGTATTCAGGCCGTGGGGGCCCAGTAGGAGACATTTTTTTGTTTTCTTTACTTATTTTTTCTATTTTATTTTTTTCCAGTTTTTTTGTTTTGTATTCTGCATTATTTATTTTCTTTTGTTTTTTGCTTTATTTTTTAATTCTTTTTGCTTTTAGTTTTAGGAAAATTATAAACTTTCTGTTAGTGCCATTAGTTTTAAAATTTGAAAACCCTTTTTTTTGTTTTTTTGTTTTCTTTCTTGCTTTATTTACTTTATTTTGTTTCTACTTACAACAAAATACTTATTGTTGTTTTTTTGTTTTGATTTCTGCATTATTTATTTTCTTTTGTTTTTTGCTTTATTTTTCAATTCTTTTTGCTTTTAGTTTTAGGAAAATTATAAACTTTCTGTTAGTGCCATTAGTTTTCAAATTTGAAAACACTTTTTTTGTTTTTTTGTTTTCTTTCTTGCTTTATTTATTTTATTTTGTCTCTACTTACAACAAAATACTTATTGTTGCTATTTTTAATTATTACGAGGGCCGAACCATAAGACATTAAAGCATTTCAAATGAATTCTGAAAAAGTTGAAAGTTGGCATGGTATCATAAATTGACCCACATAGCATGTGCATGTACAAAACGGACAATGGTATCATACTCGTCAGTTACAAATTTGGCATGGTATCATCATAATTGTTGCGGGAGAAAGTCTTCTCTTTTTCTTCGCTTGTGTCATTTGCTTATTGCGCCGTAACCATGGATAATGTTCATCGTTTATCAGGATGCTAGGGTCATCCTTGACATTAAAGGGAGGAATTTCATGAAACTTTTCATAATCTTCAGACATGTCTGTCTTGTCCTCCACTCCCACGATGTCCCTTTTTCCTGAAAGAACTATGTGGCGCTTTGGCTCATCGTATGATGTATTCGCTTCCTTATCTTTTCTCTTTCTCGGTCTGGTAGACATGTCCTTCACATAGATAATCTGTGCCACATTATTGACTAGGACGAACGGTTCGTCAGTGTACCAAAGATTTTTCAGATCTACTGTTGTCATTCCGTACTGTGGGTCTACCTGTACCCCGCCTCCTGACAGATTGACCCATTTGCACTTAAACAAAGGGACTTTAAAATCGTGTCCGTAGTCAAGTTCCCATATGTCCACTATGTAACCATAATATGTGTCCTTTCCCCTCTCGGTTGTTGCATCAAAGCGGACACCGCTGTTTTGGTTGATGCTCTTTTGATCTTGGACAATCGTGTAAAATGTATTCCCATTTATCTCGTATCCTTTCCAAATCAATACAGTCAAAGATGGTCCCCTGGATAACAAGTACAGCTCATCACAAACAGTGTTGTCACCTCTGGTACGTGCTTCCAACCAACTGCTGAAAGTCCTGATGTGTTCACATGTAATCCAGTCGTCGCACTGCTCCGAGTGTTTGGAGCGCAGACTGTTCTTGTGTTCATCGACATACGGGGTCACCAAGGTAGAGTTCTGTAGAACTGTGTAGTGTGCTTGAGACCAAGAATATCCGTCCCTGCATGTTATTGAGTCCCTTCCAAGCGTGCCTTTTCCAGTCAGTCTCCCCTCATACCGCGATTTAGGGAGACCTATCTTCTTAAGGCCAGGAATGAAGTCAACACAAAACCCGATGACATCCTCTATTTGATGGCCCATGGAGATGCTTCCTTCTGGCCTAGCGCGGTTACGGACATATTCTTTAGGACTCCCATGAACCTCTCAAAGGGGTACATATTGTGTAGAAATACGGGGCCCAGAATGACAATCTCGTCAACTAGATGAACTAGGACGTGCGTCATGATATTGAAGAAGGATGGTGGGAACACCAGCTCGAAACTGACAAGACATTGCACCACATCAGTCCTTAGCCTTGGTATGATTTCTGGATCGATCACCTTCTGAGAGATTGCATTGAGGAATGCACATAGCTTCACAATGGCTAATCGGACGTTTTTCGGTAGAAGCCCCCTCAATGCAACCGGAAGCAGTTGCGTCATAATCACGTGACAGTCATGAGACTTTAGGTTCTGGAACTTTTTGTCTGGCATATTTATTATTCCCTTTATATTCGACGAGAAGCCAGTCGGGACCTTCATACTGAGCAGGCATTCAAAGAAGATTTCTTTCTCTTCTTTCGTAAGAGCGTAGCTGGCAGGACCTTCATACTGCTTCGGAGGCATGCCCTCTTTTTCGTGCAAGCGTTGTAGGTCCTCCCGTGCCTCAGTGTATCTTTTCTCTTCCCATACACGCCCAAGAAGCCTAGCAGGTTCACGCAAAGGTTCTTCGTCACGTGCATCACGTCGATCGAAGAGCGGACCTCTAGGTCTTTCCAGTAGGATAGGTCCCAAAATATTGATTTCTTCTTCCACATGGGTGCGTGATTCTCAGCGTCATTCGGAACAGCTAGTCCGCCGGGACCCTTTCCAAAAATTACGTGTAAATCATTGACCATAGCAAGTACGTGATCACCGGTACGCATGGCGGGCTTCTTCCGGTGATCTGCCTCGCCTTTGAAATGCTTGCCTTTCTTTCGACATTGATGGTTGGTCGGAAGAAATCGACGATGGCCCAGGTACACATTCTTCCTGCAGCTTGCCAGGTATATACTATCGGTGTCAAGTAAATAGTGTGTGCATGCGTGGTATCTCTTGTTTGTCTGTCCTGAAAGGTTACTGAGAGCGGGCCAATCGTTGATGGTCACGAACAGCAACGCCTTTAGGTTAAATTCCTCCTGTTTGTGCTCATCCCACGTACGTACACCGTTTCCATTCCACAGCTGTAAAAGTTCTTCAACTAATGGCCTTAGGTACACATCAATGTCGTTGCCGGGTTGCTTAGGGCCTTGGATGAGAACTGACATCATAATGAACTTCCGCTTCATGCACATCCAAGGAGGAAGGTTATACATACATAGAGTCACGGTCCAGGTGCTGTGATTGCTGCTCTGCTCCCCGAAAGGATTAATGCCATCCGCGCTTAAAGCAAACCATACGTTCCTTGGCTCACTTGCGAACTCATCCCAGTACTTTCTCTCGATTTTTCTCCACTGCGACCCGTCAGCGGGTGCTCTCAACTTCCCGTCTTTCTTACGGTCCTCACTGTGCCATCGCATCAACTTGGCATGCTCTCCGTTTCTGAACAGACATTTCAACTGTGGTATTATAGGAGCATACCACATCACCTTCGCAGGAACCCTCTTCCTGGGGGGCTCGCCGTCAACATCACCAGGGTCATCTTGTCTGATCTTATACCGTAATGCACCGCATACCGGGCATGCGTTCAGATCCTTGTACGCACCGTGGTAGAGGATGCAGTCATTAGGGCATGCATGTATCTTCTGCACCTCCAATCCTAGAGGGCATACGACCTTCTTTGCTGCGTATGTACTGTCGGGCAATTTGTTATCCTTTGGAAGCTTCTTCCTCAATGTTTTCAGTAGCTTCTCAAATCCTTTGTCAGGCACAACATTCTCTGCCTTCCACTGCAGCAATTCCAGTACGGTACCGAGCTTTGTGTTGCCATCTTCGCAATTGGGGTACAACCCTTTTTTGTGGTCCTCTAACATGCGATCGAACTTCAGCTTCTCCTTTTGACTTTCGCATTGCGTCCTTGCATCGACAATGACCCGGCGGAGATCATCATCATCGGGCACATCGTCTGGTTCCTCTTGATCTTCAGCAGCTTCGCCCGTTGCAGCATCATCGTGCACACCGTCTGGTCCTCTTGATGTTCAGTAGCATCACCGTATTCAGGGGGCACATAGTTGTCATCGTACTCTTCTTCTTCGCCGTCTTCCATCATAACCCCTATTTCTCTGTGCCTCGTCCAAACATTATAGTGTGGCATGAAACCCTTGTAAAGCAGGTGGGTGTGGAGGATTTTCCGGTCAGAGTAAGACTTCGTATTCCCACATATAGGGCATGGACAACATATAAAACCATTCTGCTTGTTTGCCTCAGCCACTTCGAGAAAATCATGCACACCCTTAATGTACTCGGAGGCGTGTCTTGAACCGTACATCCATTGCCGGTTCATCTGCGTGCATTATATATAATTAAGTGTGTCAAAAATCATTACAGAACATCATGAATAGATAATTAAGTGACCAAATTAATAGAAGTTCATCATCACATTAAAACCAAAGTACATACATAGTTCTCATCTAACAACATAAAGCTCTGCAGAGCATCTAAATTAATTAAACCATACACTGAAACTATGTAAAACATTTCAATGCGAAAACAAAAGCGATCATAATCGCAACCAATGTAACAACTGATCCAATGACATAATGATACCAAGCCGGTATGAATGGCATATTTTCTAATCTTTCTAATCTTCAAGCGCATTGCATCCATCTTGATCTTGTGATCATCGACGACATCCGCAACATGCAACTCTAATATCATCTTCTCCTCCTCAATTTTTCTAATTTTTTCCTTCAACAAATTGTTTTCTTCTTCAACTAAATTTAACCTCTCGACAATAGGGTCGGTTGGAATTTCCGGTTCAACAACCTCCTAGATAAATAAAACCTATGTCACGTTGGTCGGAATAATTGTCATAAACAATAAATGAACCAATAGTTATGAAAAGATAATATATACCACATCCGAATCATAGACAGGACGAGGGCCGACGGGGGCGGATACCATAACCATCACACTATATAAGATGCAATAATAAAAGCAAGAAAATTATACAAGTATCTATATAAACATACAAGTAAGAATTTTTTTTCCTTTCAGAAAGAAGATAAGAACAAGAGGCTCACCACGGTGGTGCCGGCGACGAGATCGGCGCGGGCAATCGACGGCGGTGAAGACGGGGACGGGACGTGACGGACCGCTAAACCTAGACAAATATTAAGGAAAATGGAGCTTGGAGGTCGAGCTTAGAGAGGAGAAAGCTTACGTAGTGTGGCTCGGACATTCCATCGAACACCTCGTGTGCATCGAAGGTGAGCTAGAGCACCACAAAGCTCTCCCCTCGCCGGCCACGAAAAACAGAGCACTGGGAGTGCTCTGCTCGCGGGCGAGGGGTATATATAGGCAACTAATTGGTCCCGGTTGGTGACTTAAACCGGGACTAAAGGGCAGCCTTTGGTCCCGGTTCGTTCCACCAACCGGGACCAATGGTTGTGGGCCAGGAGCGAGGCCCATTGGTCCCGGTTCGTCCCACCAACCGGGACCAAAAGGTCCAAACGAACCGGGACCAATGGCCCACGTGGCCCGGCCAGCCCCCGGGGCTCACGAACCGGGTCCAATGCCCCCATTGGTCCCGGTTCTGGATTGAACCGGGACTAATGGGCTGGCCAGGCCTGGACCATTGCCCCCTTTTCTACTAGTGGTAGTTCGATCTATTCTGTCGAAGAACAGCCACGCGAGGTTGCAAGGTTGGTTGTGAGTTACGGAAATATGGTCTCCCTTACACCTTAAATTATCTACTAATACCTTCTCCTTTTTGGATTTTTTTAAAATAATCGCTGACTCAATTTCAATTGCTGATCATTTTTGTTGACCTTTTCATTAGGGTGCTTGCAGAATGGTGTGGCAAAATGGAGCAACATCACCGCGCTTCTCATCACGCCCGCACACCGTGGGGCCGCCAGCCTGTCCGAGCCACCGTTGATCAGCGTCAACTCCGTAAGGGGAATATACGGTACGGATTTATTAGGTTGTTAGGTTCTATGTTCCCTTAGGATTCAAAAGTTACTGTGATTGTAATCGAATATCCATTTCAATAAGAACTTCAGTGCTTGAGTTTTTCTGTTTCTTGACTTGTTTCAATAAGAACTTCAGTGATGATTGAGTTTGGACCCCGTGTCCCCGTCAGATTTCACTTTGCTCAAATTACTCAATCAGAACTCGTGGTATTCTACATGTTATTGGCTCTCAATCTTCCTTCAAGGGGCATCCGATTCTTCACCAGCCGATGAAATATTTATTTCTCGCAGGTATTCATCGGCCAATTTCTCAGATTAGGAATTGAGATAAACATCAATTTGGCTCAAGGTAATACACCCTACTTTGCATAATAAATCATATTAGGCTATTTTGAATGCAGCCGGGGTGCTGAAACGTTTGTTTAAGTTCTTCTAGCTTGCTCTCAAATATTAGCTTCTACGTGCACGCGCTGACGTAGAACCATCAAATGTCTCATTTAGATATCTTCTAAAAGATCCTGTGTTGATGATCTTTGAGCAAAGAAGCGTATAACTGCAAGGAACTGCTATTTTGATGCAATACTACGTCTGACAATATCTTATCTTCTAGCATTCCCTGTAAATTTTTTGCTGACCAATATTTTACTAAACTAATTTGTACAAATCAATACAGACTTGCTAAGGGTCCTCTAGCTTGGGGAGGTTAATATCCCATTTTGTCAAGATTTCGAGCAAGTGCTAGCAGAAGGGTCATCCTGTAATGCGCCTCGATGCGCAGGTTCCGCCATGGCACCTTTGCTGTTGGCTGCTGCATACCGACCATGTCCATCATGTGGTGCTGGTGTCGGAGCAGGCGGAGGTTGTCCTTGTGGTTTTCGGCGATGAGAATGTCCAGCAGCTCCCGTCGATCAGCGACCCACAGCCGACGCAGGTCAACTCGGTCCAGCGGATGAATGTCGTCGACATTCCCAATGGTATGCAGATGGGAGCAAGATCCGGAGCCTGTCCATGACAGCCGCTCGATGGTCGCACGTCCAGCTCATCACAGGGTGAGCTGCGACCGTGCTCGGGAGGGAAGGCGAGCAATGGTACCGAGCAGGCGAGACGAGCTCTGTCGGCGAGCAGGCGTGGGCGAGCTGGCAACGAGCTTCAATGGCATGCGCAGGCGTTCCGAAGATTCTGTACTCCTAAAATCATGGTCATGGTCACACTCTTTTAACAACTTAAATTCATTGCCAATTGTTGGATTATTTGAGTCAAAACTAGATTGTGGAAACTGAAAGATATTAAATATTTTGGATTGTGAATTCCATGGCACTGCAAGTTCAAATAAGAAGTTCATGTCCTAATATTTGTGTATATCCTGTATTATGAACAAGTTAAAGTATGAATTCAGGTAATACGTCCATCTCATACAGAAAGCTTGAAACTTTGTATTGGTACTGTTCATGATTTAGTGAGTGCAACAAGGCCAGTTTAAAATTTCAGGCTGAGCCGTTTATGTGATACTTTAGTCCACTGTTATGATCACACATGCGATCATTTTTGGTTTTAATGATGAAGTTTTATAGCGCCACAAGCTTTGAATGATGTTACGGCTAATGAACTTCCATAAATTGTAGTTGAGGTTGCAAAAGTACAAAGTGATTGGAAAATATATTCTCCTTGACCATCCTAGCATATCCACTGATGGATCTAACTTCTAATTTATTGTTTGTTATGTATCCCAACACTACAGTATCCTTCGGAAGGATATCTAAGCAGGCAGATTTGTAGTTGATGGTATGGCTAGCATCCAAGGTGAGACACCAACCTCAATGCCTATTTCAAATGCAATGCTCTAATTTTGTGTGAACTACCAGCTTCACATTTTATGTGGTTACTTTAGAATGTTCTATTCATGACTAGCAAATCCTTGCAGCCAGTAGTCTAGGAAAGTAGCCATATCGATGTTACTATATGTGGTTTGCCGTTTGTCTCTGTAATAATCTAGCTGCTAGCATACCCACTTGGTTGTTGTCTCCACAAGACACATATCTGAAAACAGACTTAGATCTTAGAGTTTACATCTGCTTTGGTGTTCCTCTGTTCTAATTGCCATGTTTGCATTTTTATTTGATTTAGGTGTATAGGTAAGGGCAAAAGTGAACCATGATACTCTGCTATTTTTGTTCCAGTAGCATTAAAATTCAGATTCAAAAGAAATAGCAATTGGATCTATTAAATTCTGTGCTAGCGAAAAGAAGTGGTAACATGGATAGATCTTTGGGGGCGTGTGAGGATTTTATTTCTCACATTACAACACACGGGCACATTTACCTATATATATATAATCTACTGTTAAAGGGAATTCTGCGTTCATAATGGTACGTTGATGGTAGGTTCATCCATTATGTACGTCGATGGTAGGTTCATCCATTATGTACGTCGATGGTAGGCAAGTTGTGTTCAATAGCCATCACTGAACAAACGTGTTCATCCAACCTGACTACTTTGGATCTTCAATCAAATTTGAGGCTCCCGGAAGGTAACGAATTGTGTAAGCCAATTAAAATCGGTATCCATGATTGCTATGTACTCCGTGTATAGCTTGAATGAAACAAAATCATGGATTTCCTCTTACCTTTTTTTTATTTTGCATATCATCGGGATCTCATAGAGGTTGATGGAACATACAATAATGAACTCTTGGTTTTCGATTTGTTAGTAAGGAACTGCTGATCCTATTTATTTGTACCAAGAACAACGAACATGTAAAATCTTGTGAACATTCTTTATTCTATTTGTAAGTCGATTTGGTTCTTTCTACATGTGTGTACAATGTTCTCGTTGAGGAGCAAGTAGGCGAAGCACATCCGCGGTGTGATACTCCAAGCTCCCATTAAATTGCATAGTTAATGATTTTTATTGAGCATGTCATAATATGTCCAATTACTTTCAACTAATTTTATTCGTATATGGTGATCTGTTGTAATGTACGGAAGATTTTTCATATATATCATGACTACTTTGAAAAGTTTGCTTACCGTTATTGTATGCCACCAGTTTCTGCTATCACTTGCAATTATTTTTTAGGTAATTTTCTGGACCAGTACACACCCAGATTTTCGGGATTATAATTAATAACACCAGTGAGTTAATATGTTACTGAAACTGTTGGTACCTCATCTGGTTTTGTGGGGGTATATAATAAATGTGTTGTGTTTGAGAAGTGTATTGCAGCCATACTTGAAAAGCCATTTCTACATGTCAATACAACCTGCATTTCAGGCTTACTTGAAAAAACACCAGACATACATATCAATATCAGGGCCTCAATTTGGAAACTGGTACATACGGTTCAAATTCTTTGTCCAATTTTGGTCTCTGTCTTCTAGAAAAGCACAAGGGTTCGCAATGCATCAACCAGCTTACTTGCAGTGACGATCAAGACTCCCAAAATGCCTTTTTTTTTCATGGTGAAAAGATGCTCAGGCACACATCATTGTTAGTTTTTCTCATGCCATGCTTGGTCTGTAACTAAATTTGGAAAATTCATTGGATGTTCCGCAAGTGTGCAACCAAACTTGTATGACTCACGTACAAATAAATTATTCATAATGAAAATAAAATCATTGTATGTGTTTTAGAAATTATGTCATACTTATGTAAAAAGGATGTCTTCTTCTACCAGATAAAGAGGCGATAATGGTAAAAATAATACTTTCTTTAGGCAGTCTCCGTGTCTAGGAGGTTGGAACGTTGAGATATTAGAAATCATGCATTTATATACAAGATTATTATAAACTAGCGGTGGCTCAAATGTGCTCCCCACGGAATATCGACTGGCGAAGGAATGAGAATAGCGACATGAACTCCAGATTTCTATGATGTGTTTGTATTCGAATTAAGAAAAAGGTCAGATAATAAAAATTGTTCCATGTCTTGATAAAGGTTTAAAGAAATACGGACAACAATGTACGCACATCACCACCACCACCACACAGACATGGATGGGTAACACAATCCTTCTAACCATTCAACTACCGGTTGGGTTCAATAACATTTTTTTAGTTGACAATAACATATTATTGTGTTTGATGGTCTAATTATCAATAAAAAAAGATGTGTGTTAGCTGAGGCATGCATAGTTCTTGGTTATTTTAACTCTGTGAGAAGTATCTTAATTTTTTTAAATGCCCATAGCAACGCATGGGCGTTCTACTAGTGGTGTGTAAAAGATCAGTCTTCTGTCGTTTCTGATTATGTTTTCCTTGCACATGATATATTTCTATAGTTCAACCAGCGTCTAATTAACTTAGTCCATACAGTGATGGTGCATACAGAACCTAACTCAAGTACCTGCTGCTCCTACTTCTTACCACCTGGCACATTCAGGCAACCTGATCAAGGTTCAGGCAAAATCCATATACGCCCGTGCCTTTGCCCTTTGCAGTCCATATCACCGAAGAGCAACAAAGTATCTTCCTGGTGCCACCACCAATAGGTTTTGTGAGTTATGTCACTTCCAATCTCAGTGGAGTGGTCTCTCGGCGTCTGTCAAATTTTACTCTTTCAAGTTTCTTATGCATTCAACCAAAGTGGAGATCAATATCTAGCTTAGTTGCTTGCTTATTAGTATTCGCAACAGAATTCAGTTTTACAGGGAATGGACAAATCCATGAATTATGCTGGACCAGTTGGATATTCTTTTTGTTTATTTTTCCTAAGTTGTTGACTGGATTTTAAATTTTGCCTAATTCATCATGTAGGAAAGACTGAAGTAAATCTCAACCGGTTGTTGCCGTCAATATTTGTCAACTACCTTTAGAGGCATTCTAATATTTCATATGTGCTCACTAATGAGGTCACAAGAATATGGTTATATAATAATATTTTTCTACTCAAATTCAAAAGTCACATGCCAGAATTAGTATCTTATTTCCGTTTATGTTTGTGCCTGCTTCCAAGAATACTTTTTAAGGCATAAGGAGCTATAACATTGCTGAAAACTAATTTCATTTGCATGCTGTATCGGCAATTTTGAACTATTTATTGAATGAAAACTCCATTCATGTGTTACGCCGATCTTGAGCTTGCGAAATTTAATCACATCTCCAACAACCGATCTGAGAAATACTCATGTTTATCAAATCATCATTAGTATTAGTGTATATAAGTACCGATGCTTGGCAATATGACTCATCTTCAAATATTGTTTGCAAAGCATTTGTGTTTTTCTATGCATACTTAACCACATGCTAATTTCATGCCCACAACCCCCCAACATGCCAACTTTCTAATGACTGTCGAAACGAATCCGTTTAGCATTAGAAGCCTACTACATGTACCGCAACAACGCGCGGGGTATCCTTCTAGTAAACTTAAGAGCAGAGCCCTGTGGCACAGGCCACAGGGTCCGAAACTTTTTTTACTGCTAAATATCTTTTTATTTTGAGACAATACTGCTAAATATCTGGAACTAGGCCCGGAGCAACAGGATGGGCCAGATAGCGTGCTACAGGGCCCATTCAACAAACCACAGCAGGCTCCGTTTTGTCCGCTTCACGCACGCACGAAGCCTTTGTGGCTTTGTGTCTCAAAAAATTGCGCACGCACGAAGCCAGCTTTCTCCATCTCGCGTTTCCTGTAGTGAAGAACCGATCCGGCCGTCTTCCACTCCAGAAAAAGGCAATCACGTCCCGAGCAGGCACACAACGAACATGCGCGGCGGCGATCAATTGATCCGATTCAAATCGACCAGTTCCTCATAATTTGAACCAGCCGGCAGCATGGATCTGTTCCCGATTGACCCGAACGTACACGCAGCAGCGGCAGCCGGCGGGCCACTGATCGATCTGAAAGTACGCGCGCAGCCGGCAGGCCGCCGATCGATCCGAACGTACAAGCAACAGCGACAAGCCGCTGATCGACCGTCGACGACACCTACCGTGCGGGCTGCAGCGACCACACAACAATGCCCCCCTCGTGACGCAGATTTTCTCTTCCTCTCTTAGCAAAGTGGCAAGGTGTTTTCGATTTTTTGGTCTAGATTACAGTCATATGTTGGTTCAATTTAATCCTTTTTTGTGTTGTTTGTGCTAAATATTTTTTGTAGGTGGCAACAATTGTGTGTATGAAAGAATGGCTAGTGGATTAAATCTTATTTATATGTATGTGTTTTGGCAAAACGTTGGGCATTAGCTATTGTTTTAACTTGTAATTTTGTTTACATCATTGCTACTGCTACAGTTGAGAGATGATTTTCAGTAATGAAATTAATCAAAACTTACTTTCGCAGTTACTGACAGCTTGAGTGATGATGTTATTTGTCATGTGGAGAAAGAAGAAATGAAAAAGGTCACCAATGATCAAGTGGTTGAGTATTTCATTGCTTGGAGGAAAAGAATATATACTGAAGGTATTTTTTAAAATTTTAGCAAAGCTAAGTACTTTGATTTCGGCATTTTATTACGTCCTACTTAAACATCTAATTCTAGTTTTTATATTGTACTCCTTCCGTCCCAAAATAAGTGTCTAGTGTCTTAGGCTTAGTACAACTTTAGCAAAGTTAAGTACTTATGGTACGGTGGGAGTAGGTTATTGAACCTTTATGTGTGATTATGTGTTTTGGAATTTGAGAATGCAAGACATTTTCAAGTAATGTTTTCCTTTGTTTTATTATTGTATTAAGCAGTTTCACTATCCCATTTTGTTTTTATAAATCAACTTCTATTATGTTTGGTAATACACATTTGCAAGCTATGAAACACACCTTTCTTTAGTGCATCATTGCTTTAAAATTTTGTGCCATACTTAAGTGGTGCATCAGGGTAAGATTAGCTCCAGCTACGCCCCTGGGCGGGGCGGCACCGGCGTTGGAGATCCGCCCATTCAAGGCGCTGAGGCGATCCACAACATCTTCGACGGTGAGTCGGAGACGGAGTTCACCACCGACGAGTCGTCGGGGAAGGATTTAGCCACCGACTCGTCGTCATCGAACGTGATGATCCATCACTCAGGTGCATCCGTTTGCTGGGGAAAAGTGAGGCTTCAGTTGACACTTGTTCGAATATTGTGTTGTTTAATTTCGTAATACCTATGTAAGAACTAGTTTGCTGGTTTGCTTAGATAGTCTGTGGAGGCGGTGTTCAAGTGATAAATGTCTGTGGTTCTACTTTGAAGTTGAGATCGTGGACAATTTGGGATTTATTATGCCATGGTTTGGGAATTTTTATAGTTGCTAGGTCTATGTGCGGAGGAGGGATAGAGGAGCAGCTGCTCATGCATGCATATTGCTGTTGCTCGAGTCCTCACTCTATTTGTTAAGACTATGTAATGACCAAACGATGTTATTTGTTTGTCTTCGATGACTCTTTATATTACCTAGCGCGTGTAATCCTTACATCGAAACTATGTGTTGTTGGAGGGGGGGGGGGGGGGGCATTTGTCCCCCCCTACCCCCACAGGCATGAAGTCTATGTACTGTGCAAGGGGGGCGTCGGCTTTCGCACTGCCCTTAGATCAAGCTCTGTCGCCGTGCCGCCCTGCACCTCTGCCACGACAACTCCATAGCGCATTCACCACTGGCGTGATCTCAAAGTCGTCCTCCCCGACGACCACGACGATGCGCTAGTCGCCGCTGCAAAAGCCACGAGGAACGTTGCGGCGGCCACCACTTTCTACAAAATTTCATACATGTCTCGCTTCAGGGGCGGTCAAAAGAAATTTGTACCCGGGGCAAATTTAAAATAGTTTTATACCAAACTTTTATACTTACTTTCTTATCATACTACAATGTTGAGTATACATAACCAAGCCTCTATATCCGGCAAGGTTTTCGCCATGAGATTGATCCATTTGGATGAAAGTGACCCATGGTGAGTTTTGGATGTGGCGCGTGGTATTTTTTTGGTATAGCGCGGTGTACAATTGGCTTGTGTGCTCACTAATTTGATTCAATTTTTTTTGAACGTGTGTGGCGATCGCCTTGGTTGACTTAGTGTTTTTGTACTGCATGTGGCCCAGGCTGACGTGGTCTGTCGCTGTCACGTTCTAATTTGGCCCAATCGATCTACTGCACTCTGTTCTTGCTGCTGTTGATGTGTCTGTCGCTGTCACGTTCTAATTTGGCCCAATCGATGTGCCGTTCTTTCTTTGATTGACGCGTGTATGGGAGAGTTTCGATGTTCTTTTTACCGGCCAAGCTTTCTGCATCTCCACCGATTTGACTAGGTTTGATTGCACGTGTAATTTTTAGATCGATTGTCGCTTTGATGTGGGCCTTCTGGGGTATTCATCTTGTCTGTTGGACGCCACGCGTGTACTCTAGAGAAACCGAGGAGTTTTCTCGATGTCTCGCTTCGCCTATTTAAGCGCCAGGGCGCAATCCCTCGATGCAAATTCCACGCCGGCGAAATAGCAGCCAATTGCTGTAGGGGAGACTCCCGCGGTGCGATGCCAAATTTGCCGAATCTGGCTCGAAGGCCACGATCGCCGCGCGAAATGGCGCTACCTCGAGGTCGCTGGAACGGCTTCGGCAGCGGGCCGAAACAGAGGTCCATCTCGGCCCAAAATTTGCTACGGCAGAGCAGGACCTCCAGGAAACCTAGCATCGCTCCGTTCAGTCCCTCGCATCTGAGGAGCTTCCGGCAAGCCGGCGGCTGCTTCGGCGCAGGCTGGTGGCAGTGACGGGCGAGGCGACAAGGCGGCGAATAGGGATTCAGGCGGCAAGCCGGAGGCAATGATGGGCAAGGCGGCGACAAGTGATCTTGGTGAAAAGCATGAAGCTGTGATGGGCGAGGCGGCGATGGTGACAAGCCAGAGGTGACGGGCGAGGCGGCAAGGCGACGGGTCCGCGTCGTCTTCTCCAACTCCCAGCAAGTATAGGAAAGTGTTCTCTGTCCGTTTGTGGATTCAGTACCATTAGCAAGTGCACCCCCATATCAATCTTGAGTTCTTCACTTGTTCACTTGTGCTTTACCCTTTTTCAGTTCGAGTAAATCTGTTTTCCTGACGAAAATCCCTTGTTTTTCTGCTGAAAATGCCCTGTAGTAATTCCCGCTAAATGGCTTAGCTGCTATAGCGTTAGAGATGAGCTTCCGCGAAATGTAATCTCCCGCGATTTTGATCTTTGATGCTGCTACACATGCAGTATCTCTCTCGAGTCTGTGCTAAGAATAATATAATCCTTGTATGATGTGTGCTGAGCTACCTGTGTAGTGCAGCTAATGCCATGCATGTGCTATTCTACCTGGGCAATGCTATTTGTTGGACCAAATGCCTAATTGTCAACGGTATTCTGGACAAGGAGGACAAGGCAAGACGCACTGGACATCTCAATCTCATTTTCATTTTTGAAGTAGGTATGGACTATGGTCACTCCCACTAATAAGAATTTCCTGCATGGAACACTTTGCTATTTTCATACAACATGTTCTGTTCCTATGAAGTATAATCAATTAAATGGTTTGGCAATTTATATTTCAGACTACCCCTTGGACAAGAAATTTAAGAGAATGCCAAGAAAACCGAAGGCTAGCAAGACTTTCAGGAGATTAAAATGCAAAGAATTGGTAAAACAAGGTTAGCTCTTTACATTTGTACAGGTAGGTATATTGTAGGATGCAGGGTCTACCACTTCAGAAAGATAAGGTGGTATTAAAAGCTAAAGCACATTTGCAACTGATTTTCTTAAGAAGTGATGTAGGAAGAAGTGAGTTAGTGCTGAGTAAATAGGCAATTTTTCGACTAATTTAATCCATAAGTAGATGACTAGCATGGCATTAATAGAACTAGGAGCATATTGGTACTGATCTAAGCAAGCACGTACTTCGCAAATAGTAGACAGATCTACACATGATGCTAGCACTGCTAATACAGAAATTATCAGGAGAGGGATAAACGCGGTATACCCTCCAATAGGCCATGCAGAAGCCGCTGCCGCGGTGACAGCAGCAGCAGAAGCGTCCTCAGCGGCCTTCTTGTCGGCCTCAGCTTTCTCGGTGACGGCACGGTCGGCGTCGGTGGACATGGTGATGATGAAGGCGACGCGGACGTAGAGGAAGTAGACGATCGGAAGCGAGCAGTCGCGTAATCGCTGCCCAAAAACCTATTCGCCCCTCACCCCGTACAGGAACCAGAAGGGCGTGGTTTCGGAGACCTGCTCTCCCGTCGACCGTGTACGCGGCGGACGGGATGGAGTCGCCGGCGGCAGCAGCAGCAAAGGAACGACGGTGGGTGTGCGCGTGAGCAGATGTGATCTGTTCGTTGCGGCTAGGGTTAGGAGACGGCGCACGCTTATATAGGCGCAGCCGCGTGGAGAGACGTGGGCTTGACCCACGTCCGAGTCCGTGACAGCCCACGATCCGACGTCTCCGATCGTGGCCCTGCTGTCAGAACCTCTCCGTTAGTGACTGGCAAAAATAAGCGCGTAGGTGTGAGCTCGGCTCGGCTCATTCCCGCAACCCGCGGCGCGTCGTGACGAGGCGAGGCGTGGCGAGGCGGGCGGCGGAGGAGGAGCGCGCGAGGGCCTCTTCTCTTCTCAAGCTCCAATAGCATGTAGGAGAGAAACCCTTATAAACCACTCCAACTCTCCTTCCACTTCCAAGGTGGGACTAAACTTCCCACCACACCTAGTGCCATATATCCCACATGGGCCCTTAGAGATTTTTCAGAAATTGCAATATGGGCCTAGAGCCCATCTCAGATTTTAGCAATCCCCCACCAGATCTCGAGGGCCCATAGTGTCCTCTGTTCCAAACACTGTTTTGATATACTAGTATTTCAGTGAAGACCTGTTAAGGTTGAGCTTCACCTAGAGCAAGTAGCTACATTCCTTCACAACTGAACAATGGACTATGCCTTGAATTGTCAGTTTGGCGTAAAGAAGTTTCACCACATGTCTTACTAGTACTGGGCTGCCGAAGACTGACCCCTCGGGTGGAGCATATAAGTCACACTCCTGGCCTATTCATGAGTTTACTAGAGATCACCCCAATCTCATAGACTGTGACTAGCAGTCGGGCTCACACAGGTGTGTTCCTCCAAAGATCACTCTGTAGGATAGCATCTTGCTTATGCATATAAGCCTTGGAACACATTAAGACAGTAGTCATCCTTCCATACAGTTTCTGAGAGTATTGCATCTCCAACGGAGTGGGTTAGTAAAGTTACTCTCCTCAGTTCACCACTGGCTTGTTTCCCAGGTCCTACTTCACGGGATCTCCGATCACATAGGTTGGGTTACCACCGTGGCAACTCATGTGGGTCTCATACCCATCTCCCTCGATGCACTATCTATCACTACACGTGATAGCCCTTTCGTAAAGGGATCTGCCAGATTCTTAGCCGTATGGACATAGTCCAACGCTATCACTCCGGAGTTTCTTAATTTTCTGACAGCTTTTAATCTCATTCTTATGTGTTTGTTGGACTTCATATTGTCCTTTGAACTCTTCACCTTGGTGATGACAGTCTGATTATCACAGTTCATAAGGATAGCCGGAACCGGTTTATCAACCAGTGGCAAGTCCATCAATAGATCTCGAAGCCATCCTGCTTCAACACCAGAAGTGTCTAATGCTGTTAATTCTGCTTCCATTGTCGATCTCGTTAAGATCGTTTGCTTGCAAGACTTCCAGGAAACAGCGCCACCTCCAAGAGTAAACATATACCCAGTTGTGGCCTTCATCTCATCAGCATCAGAGATCCAATTCGCATCACTATACCCTTCAAGTACTGACGGGTTTCCGGTATAGTGAAGTCCATGATTCATAGTACCTTTCAGATAGCGCATAACTCTTTCAACAGCATGCCAATGTACATCACCCGGTTTGGAAACAAACCGGCTCAGTTTGCTCACAGCAAACGCGATGTCAGGCCTCGTTGCGCTCGCTAGGTACATCAGTGAACCAATGATTTGAGAATATCTCAATTGATCTTTAGCCATGCCTTTGGACTTTCGAATCAACACGCTAGGATCATATGGTGTTTGAGATGGTGTGCAGTCCGAATATCCAAAGCGACTCAACACCTTCTCAACATAATGGGATTGCAGAAGTGTGATCCCACCCTCATTATCTCTCAGTAGCTTGATGTTCAATATAACATCAGCCACACCAAGGTCCTTCATCTCAAAGTTCTGAGACAGAAACGATTTGACCTCCTCAATGACTTTGAGGTTTGTTCCGAATATCAGTATGTCATCAACATACAGGCACAATATAACTCCTTCGCCCCCACCATGGCGATAGTATACACATTTGTCAGCTTCATTAACAACGAAGCCAACAGATGTCAGTGTTGTATTAAACTTATCATGCCATTGCTTAGGTGCTTGCTTCAGACCATATAAAGATTTCAGCAACCTACACACCTTCCTTTCCTGACCATCTATCACAAAGCCATCTGGCTGTTGCATGTAGATTTCCTCATTTAGCTCTCCATTCAGAAAAGCCGTCTTAACATCCATTTGATGGACGAGAAGACCATGTGAGGCCGCCAACGAGAGTAATACTCGAATGGTGGTCAGTCTAGCCACAGGTGAATAAGTATCGAAGAAATCTTCCTCTTCTTTCTGGTCATAGCCCTTGGCCACAAGCCTAGCCTTGTACTTTTCAATCGTACCATCGGGCCTAAGCTTTTTCTTGAACACCCACTTACATCCCAATGGTTTGCAACCATAGGGACGCTCAGTGATCTCCCATGTCCCATTAGCCATGATGGAATCCATCTCGCTACGGACCGCATCTTTCCAGTAGTCAGCTTCTGGAGAGGCATACGCTTCTAAAATAGAAGTGGGAGTATCATCCACGAGGTACACGAAGAAATCATCACCAAAGGTCTTTGCAGTCCTTTGTCTCTTGCCCCTACCAAGGGTTTCCTCGTCATCCTCCTCGGGATTTTCATCATGTGTTCGTTCATAATATTCCATAGGAATGGCAGGCTCAGGAGTCTCCTCAGATTCCTGTCTAGAAGTGCTTTGCATATCTCTCATAGGAAAAATATCCTCAAAGAATGTAGCATCCTTAGACTCTATGATTGTACCGACCTTCTGGTCAGGTAGCTCAGATTTCACTACTAGAAATCTATAGCCAACGCTGTTCTTAGCGTAGCCCAAATTAACGCAATCCACAGTCTTGGGTCCAAGCTTACGCTTTTTGGGGATCGGCACGTTGACTTTCGCCAAACAGCCCCAAGTACGCAAGTACGAGAGTGTTGTCCTTCTCTTTGTCCATCTCTCATATGGAGTGATCTCATTATCCTTCATCGGAACTTTATTCAGGACATGACATGCCGTCAATATAGCCTCCCCCCACCATGCCTTGGATAAACCCGACGTATCTAACATGGCGTTAACCAGATCAGTTAGAGTACGGTTTTTCCGCTCGGCAACCCCGTTTGACTGGGGTGAATAGGGAGGCGTCCTCTCATGAATAATGCCGTGTTCCGCACAGAAAGAATCAAACTCACTCGAGAAGTACTCTCCACCACGATCTGAACGGAATCGTTTAATTTTCTTTTCAAGTTGATTCTCAACTTCTGCCTTATAGATTTTAAAGTAGTGTAGAGCCTCGTCTTTAGTGTTTAACAGATACACATAGCAATATCTAGTGGAATCATCTATCAATGTCATGAAGTATTTCTTTCCACCTTTAGTCAATACACCGTTCATCTCACAAAGATCAGAATGTATGAGTTCTAATGGTGCCAAGTGTCTCTCCTCCGCAGCCTTGTGAGGCTGGCGAGGTTGCTTAGCTTGCACACATGACAGGCACTTAGAACCTTTGGCTAAAGTGAAACTCGGGATTAAATCCAACTTAGCTAGCCGCGTCATAACACCGAAACTTATGTGACAAAGACGTGAATGCCAAACCTCAGATTCATTAATACTCGAATGAATATGGTTCACGACTTTATTACAGAAATCTGCGAGGGAAAGGCGGAACATCCCTCCGCTCTCATAACCTTTTCCAACAAATAGTCCATACTTAGTAACAACTAATTTATTAGACTCGAATACCAACTTAAACCCTTCTCTACATAGAAGGGAGCCACTAACGAGGTTCTTCTTGATGGCGGGGACATGCTGCACGTTCTTCAGCTGCACGATCCTTCCCGAAGTAAACTTCAGATCGACCGTGCCAACACCATGAACAGAAGCACTCGCGCCATTCCCCATCAATACGGACCCGTGGCCTATGACCTGGTAAGAAGAGAACAATGAAATGTCAGCACACACATGAACACCTGCACCTGTATCCACCCACCAATCGGTAGGCTGAAACACTGAGAAAACAGTAAATAAATTACCGTACCCAGATGCACCATTCTCATTGTTGCCCACAATCATGTTGACAGACTTGGAGTCCTGTCCTGACTTCTTAAACTTGTTTGGGCACTTGTTGGCCCAATGTTCAGTCGAACCACAAGTAAAGCAGCCCTCATCCTTCTTGTTCTTCTTGAAGGTCTTCTTACCCTTCTTCTTAAAGTCGGCAGTCTGTTGGACACCGTTCTTTCCCCTGGGCTTGTGGGAATTGGAGTTCTTCTGATGCACCATATTGGCCACAGAAGTTCCTTCGACCCCTTTTCCGTGCGAGTCCTTTGCCCTTGAGTTCTGCTCAACACTCAGATGGCCAATGACATCCTCCACAGAGAATTCACGCCTCTGATGTTTCAGAGTGGTGGCAAAGTTCCTCCAGGAATTGGGGAGCTTAGCGATTATGCAGCCCGCGACAAATTTGCCCGGTAACTCGCACTTAAGAAGCTCAAGCTCCTTAACAATGCATATAATCTCATGAGCCTGCTCCAATACAGGACGGTTTTCAACCATCTTGTAATCGTGGAACTGCTCTATAATATACATCTCGCTACCTGCATCGGCAGCCCCGAACTTAGATTCGAGCGCCTCCCACAAGTCCTTGGCGACATGCATATGTAAATATGCGTCGACCAGTTTATCTCCGATCACGGTAAGAACAGCTCCGATAAACACAGTGGTTGCCTCCCTGAACGCCTTCTCCTGTTCAGGAGCAATCGTTCCAGTGGACACACCGGCTACCCAGAACACGTTCATAGCCGTGAGCCATAAAGTGGTCTTTGTCTGCCAACGCTTAAAATGCGTACCGGTAAACTTATCCGGTTTCAGTGCAGCGGCTAAGCCACTTGCTGAAAAGTTCCTACACATAATAGGTTTTTGGATTGCTGAGTAAATAGGCAATTTTTCGACTAATTTAATCCATAAGTAGATGACTAGCATGGCATTAATAGAACTAGGAGCATATTGGTACTGATCTAAGCAAGCACGTACTTCGCAAATAGTAGACAGATCTACACATGATGCTAGCACTGCTAATACAGAAATTATCAGGAGAGGGATAAACGCGGTATACCCTCCAATAGGCCATGCAGAAGCCGCTGCCGCGGTGACAGCAGCAGCAGAAGCGTCCTCAGCGGCCTTCTTGTCGGCCTCAGCTTTCTCGGTGACGGCACGGTCGGCGTCGGTGGACATGGTGATGATGAAGGCGACGCGGACGTAGAGGAAGTAGACGATCGGAAGCGAGCAGTCGCGTAATCGCTGCCCAAAAACCTATTCGCCCCTCACCCCGTACAGGAACCAGAAGGGCGTGGTTTCGGAGACCTGCTCTCCCGTCGACCGTGTACGCGGCGGACGGGATGGAGTCGCCGGCGGCAGCAGCAGCAAAGGAACGACGGTGGGTGTGCGCGTGAGCAGATGTGATCTGTTCGTTGCGGCTAGGGTTAGGAGACGGCGCACGCTTATATAGGCGCAGCCGCGTGGAGAGACGTGGGCTTGACCCACGTCCGAGTCCGTGACAGCCCACGATCCGACGTCTCCGATCGTGGCCCTGCTGTCAGAACCTCTCCGTTAGTGACTGGCAAAAATAAGCGCGTAGGTGTGAGCTCGGCTCGGCTCATTCCCGCAACCCGCGTCGCGTCGTGACGAGGCGAGGCGAGGCGTGGCGAGGCGGGCGGCGGAGGAGGAGCGCGCGAGGGCCTCTTCTCTTCTCAAGCTCCAATAGCATGTAGGAGAGAAACCCTTATAAACCACTCCAACTCTCCTTCCACTTCCAAGGTGGGACTAAACTTCCCACCACACCTAGTGCCATATATCCCACATGGGCCCTTAGAGATTTTTCAGAAATTGCAATATGGGCCTAGAGCCCATCTCAGATTTCAGCAGTTAGGGTATATAACTGAAGATTGTCATCACAACAATTGTAAATGCAGAAACATGAGGGACTGGGTGTATGAATAAGCTTTTTTTGACCCTCAGTGCTAAGCCCAAATTTTGTCTTGTGAACGGTAATACAACTCTTTTACATCCTTCTCTTGAGAATTTTTGACACACTGTCACAAGTTGTGACTTAGGCTGCTGTTACAATGTTGGATGAACACACAATATGGTGATGAGTGTTGGGTATATGACTAAATTTAGCTATGGAATGTATTATGTTAGCAACTCTACTTTGGATCTGAACTAGCAGAAGTTGTAAGTTGAATTTTTCCTAGCTAAAAAGTTGCTTTCTATGCCAGAGCTAGCTTGCAAAGGCCAACAGAAAATATATGAACTTGGCAGCTCCTAAGCTATGAATACCGTTTTAGGTTGCAGTGTCATATTGTCTATAATACTCTGGGTAAGGGTGTGGTTATCGGTAAGAATGCGCTCACGGTTGTGCACGAGCCATTCCCACGCTCCAATCATTTGGTGCTCCTGATGTTCCGCCAAAGGGCCTGCAGACTTGTGTCCTTCGTGCTATCAATGATCATATATATGCTTGCATGGTTCGTGTGGTGGGTGTAATACAGTGCAAATTGAGAATGGATTGTGAGCTTCTATGCTTCAGATCCTCTTTTGTGACATGTATATGGATTCTATAATGATTTGTGACTCGTGTGCTCTTTATATTTTCTTCTTCTATGGACGTTTCGTTGTTTCTTGCTGCCAATATATTTGTTCTCTTCCTTTGTAGCCTACATTTCGTAGTGGAAGATATTATAATTTTTTATGACGCACGGCATGCTAAAGTTATGACAAATTTCTTTTACTTGAATTATAGTGTTGTATTATTTTTCAGCTGAGTACCACAATCAGAAATCTCAATTACTTATAGAATTGTTTTTATTGTTTTTAGTTGCCAAATTAGCCAGAGGAATATTGGGGAGAACTGTAACTGGCATAATTTTCTTCACCAAGACGACCGCATCAAAAATAGGTCATGTTCTCCCCTGAATTATGCCTGCTTTCCCTCGATATCTATATATAGCGTGGTTTGCACAGAAGCAAACTTAAGATTATGATCACAGTTTGCTGCTAGGAAGGAGGCTGCTGGTTGTACCCCAAGTTACTTTAAGCACAATCTTAATTAGAATCCTCCGAAACAGAATTCATGAAGCGCATGTAAATAAGGTTCCCATGGGTTGTGAATCTTGGTCAGCTGAAGTGGGAGGGAGGTAGTTTCAGCCAAGAGACTCATCAGGTAGCTGCAATGCAGGATGCGTGGCCTTGCCTTTCTCCGTTACATTTCTAGCTTGATACATTGTTACAAATTATCTGTAATGTACGCCTCTTCATATGTACCAGTTTTGTTTTGGAAGAAACATGTCATAATTATTGTAAAGAAGCATCACAATCAAGATGCATATCCTCAAAGACGAGTGGGTTGAATGAAACGGACCAATGGATCGTGGCCCAGTAGCAAAAAATAGGGAGAGCCCAAACAAAACGGGTCCAAATCCACAACCCACCTTACATTCTCCCTCCCACGCCGCCGCCGTCGCCCCTCAAAAAAAAAAAAGGAAAACAAAAAAGAAAGAACGCCGCCGCCGCTGCCGCCGCAACCAACACTGCTACCTTCAAGCGACGGCGGCCGCCAACCCCCGCTCCCTCCCCCACAACCGGCGACAGCGACTCCCACCCTTTCCTCCTCACGTCATCTTCTCCTCCCATCTTAGGCAGCCAGGCTGCAGCAGATGGAGCACGCCATGGCCGCCAGGCTCGCCAGCGGATCCGCGCCGTCGGCAGGGGCATCGTCGCTAGCCGGTAGAGGAAGTCTGCTCGCTGGCCATGTGCGCCGGCTTGCCCGATGGCTGCTCTGGGCGCCTGACGCCATGGAGCTCGCGACGCAGCTCCACCCCTGCTCCGGCCCGCCCCGACCCTACCCTACCCTAGTGCTTGCTAGTCAAGGTCATCCCTTTGCCCCCTGTTCTCCTCTTTTATTTGCTCCTCTTCTCTCCCCTGATGCTTTCCTCACGCAGGCAGGTGCAGCGGTCACCTTCATCAGCATCCCCATCTTGGTCACGCAGGTGCGCAAGGAGCATCCAGGGCCACTGCATCTGCATCCAGGACACGTACTGTTTCCCAAACATCACCAGTTTCTTCGATTCTCTTCTTGTTTGCTTGATTGACGATGAATTGTTTGATCTGAAAAATTGCGTCGCTGCAGGGGCACTTTCAACCTCTCCTCTGATCTCACCTTCCCTCGTGGACTGCATCACCGATGGTAACAATCAATCCATGTATCTATCCACATTGCCTGCTCTGACCATAGTGATGATGAAAATCATAATCCCTCTGTCTTTGCTTGCTCTGACTTTAATGATGATGGAAATCATACATATCAACTAGTCTGCATTGTGCTACCCTTGCAACCCTGAGCTGCCTGCAATTTTGCGCCAAACAAGAATTAAATCCTAATCCCTCTGTTCCTAAATATAAGGCTTTTTAGAGATTCCAATACGGACTATATACGGAGCAAAATGAGTGCATAACCGAAGAGGGCTAATTTTCATGCTGTGCTTCTCACATTATCCTGTCCGATCCTTACACTTACACATGCATACTAATCCATCCAGCATGTGTGCACAATACCTGTCGCAACGCCTGTGCACTGCCACTGAGCTCAGTCTCTACTTCGAGAGCATCCTCGACACCAGCGGCAAGAAGAACTTCAACCTCATATCCTGGGTGCATCGCTGCGATCCTGTCTGGGTTTGCACCGCTGACGTCCGCCAGGAGGTGGACCTGCACGACGCTGACAGCTTTGGAGACCAGCGCTCTTGCTGGCTCCGATTCTTCTTCCACTCCAACATAAGTAGGTGGTAAGCATGGTTCCCTTCTATGCGCTCTTGTGCTCTGTGTGTCCACAGCCATTGAGACATGGTTAACGGAAGGTCATGGCGGGCAAGGAGATCGTGGAAGCGTCCGGTGCGGCTAAAGTACTTGCAGTGCCCGGTTCGTCGTATCCACGGTTTGATTGCGAGAACTTCGGGGTCTGGAAGGCCCTCATGGAGTGTGGTCTCCGCGCCAACGAGCTATGGGACGCGGTTGACCCAGGAGGCGACGCATACAGGAAGGAGGGAGCCAAGCACTGGAAGGATCGGCAGGCGGCGTCGACGATTTATTCGGTGATGCCGATAGATATCCTCCTGCACCTGATCTCCAAAGCAACGACGAAGGAGGTGTGGGATACCTTGAAGCTCATGTTCGAGGGACACACCCGCGTCAAGCAAGCTAATCTCCAAACTCTCCTAAGGAACTATGAGACTTTGGTTATGGGCGACGATGAGTCCGTGGATGCCTTCGTTTCGTGGGTAGTCACTCTCGTCAATCGGATCCGCGCACTTGGAGAAAACCTCATGGAGGCTTCGGTTGTCCGACGGTTCTTGCGTGCGGCCCCTCCCCGGTACCTGCAAATTGTCATGGCGATCGAGCAGTGCGTCGATCTCGCGACTCTCTCCATCGATGATCTCGTCGGATGGTACAAAGCTCGTATGCGGTACAGTCTTGGGGACGGGAGGAACGACGAGTTTGTTATGCTCACAAAGGCGCAATGGATCGCCCTGTCGAAAGAAAAGCAAGGCGGGTCCACGAGCAGCGGCAAGAAGAAGGGGAAAGGGAAGCAGCACTCGGCGAGAAAGAACTTCGCCGACTCGGACGACGAGGATGCGCCTGCACCACCGAGGAGGAAGTTTACATGAAAAGTGAGGTGTCATAAATATGGCCTCCTCGGTCACTTCAAGGCTGACTGCGAAGAAGAGTCGAAGCAACGGGCGCTTATGGCAGAGGAAGGAGACGATGGGGACATGATGCTTATGTGCGAGCTGGTGGACGAGGAGGATCTAGATGATCACGGTCAGTTGGACACGGGTCCTGTGAGTACATCCGTACCAGTAAACTCAGGCGATGTTGTGGCGCTAGAAGACCATGACACAAGGCGTGATGGTGTGGTCATGCCAGTAAAACCAGACGAAGTCGTGGCGCCAGATGACCATGACGCAAGGCGTGACGATGTAATCGCGCTAGAAGCAGGCGAAGACGTGGCACCACAAATCCACGATGTACAGTGTCTCGGTGTGGTCGTACCAGAGACGGACCAAGACACGCGGCAAGCTGCACTTGGACGAGACCAGCGTGGCGCATTAGGTGATAGTCACGGCAGATCCGACGTAGTGAATCCAGAAGCTACGGCCTCGCACCTTGTTACAACTACGCGAGTGGTGATGAGTCAGCTCCTAGCGACGTGTCAGCCGGACTAGATGTGCTGTCCAACGTAAGACGCAGCACGTATGGCAGCAACATGCAATCTATTTTCACCACTGGAAGGCCAAGGAAACCATCACCAAGTGATGGACAAGAAAGAATCAGCTTTGGGCGAGGCCCAGAAGCAGACTGCTTGTTTCACAGTCAACAGTTTGGCTGTGCTAGCCCGTCCACCAGCGCAGGAGGACCGGTTGTTTTTGGATGGAGCTGTCCAGTGGTGCACAACCCAATAAAATGTACTGTGTGCAGCCCAGAAAACGTACCAGGAGGTCCAGAAACTCCAGAAAAGGGAAGTTTGGCAACTTCAGAAAAGGTGACGTCTTGGACAGCACCGAAGACAGAAGAATGGACACTCTCTCGCAAGAAGCATTTCAAATAAACTCGGTGACGATGAAGAGTAAAGGGCAACGATGTTTGCAGATCAAGGAACCGGAAATTTTTGAAGACACAAATACGAAGGAGGGTTAATCCACGACAACAATGCATGGGAGCCTGTGGATCTTCCCAATATTAAAGAAGTCATAGGGCTCAAGTGGAAATTCAAGGTCTAGAAAGATACCGAAGGGTGTGTGAAGCACAAAACGAGGCTAGTGGCCAAAGAGTATGTGCAAGAGGAAAGTATGGACTTCGAAGAAGTGTTCGTTCCCATTGCAAAGATGGAGTCGGTGAGATTACTCATCGCTCTCGCGGCTCAGGAATCATGGAAAGTACATCACATGGATGTAAAATCCGCATTTTTTGAATGGCGAGTTAGAAAGAGATGTGTATGTGAATTAGTCACCGGGCTTGATCAAAGAGGGAGAAGAACACAAGGTACTGAAGTTACACAGAGTCTTGTACAGGCTACGGCAAGACCCTCGGGCGTGGAACATCAAACTTGACCAGACGATGATTTCTCTTGGATTTGAGAAAGCCCCACTAGAGTATAAAATGTACAAGCGAGGAGAAGGAAGGGTTTGTCTGCTAGTTGGCATCTACAGCAATGACCTACTAATTACCGGAGCGGACGAAGAGGTGATTGCAAAGTTGAAGTTACAAATGAAGGAGTTTTTCAAGATGGATGATCTAGGTCTTTTGAGCTACAACCCCGGGATAGATGTACATCAAAAGGCAGAGGAGGTCACACTATGCCAGGAGGCATACACAAGGAAGATACTTGAAAACTGTGGCATGAAATATTGCAATCCAATTGGCGCTCCAATGGAACCTCGTCTTGAGCCGAGCAAGAAGAGTAAAGTACACATAGTTAATGCAATAGAGTATATTGCAGCTGCCGTTGTAGCATGTCAAGGTGTGTGGCTAGGGAGTCTACACGGTGATCTCATGGATCGAGATACGGAACAAGTGGTGCTCAATGTTGACGGCGAGTCTACAACTTTTCTACGCGAAGATCCAGTGCGGCATGAAAAGAGCAAGCACATTGATATGATGTATCAATACATAAAAGACTACGTGGAAGAAGGTAAGATGAAGGTCAACTACATTCGCACCGATGATCAACTGGCGGATATGCTAACCAAGGCTTTGGAACGAGAAAAGTTCTTGGATATACAAAGAAGGGTCGACGTCCGAGTTGTAATATGATGACGTCGTGTTTAGGGGGGGGGGGGGGGGGTGATTGTTGGAATTAACCACGTAGTCACAGTCCGGCTCGGACGTGAACAAGACACCGAGTCGTATTAGGTTAGGCTAGTTAGCTTACTCTTATTTCTCTCTAATAATAAAGCACGGATTGGGGCTTCGAGTTCACCGTCGCGGTGTTTTTGCATAACTGCCCCTATAGTTTCTTCTATTCAACCCGCAGTCCTTTCTTTAGTTAATCTGGGGAACGTTTCAAAATTTATAGAAAATCCCCTGTACTCATATGTATTCAACTCGCGATCCTAAATCTAACATCCCCGATTGAGAAGAGGGCTAGGTCACGCCGCCGCCGCCGCCTCCGCCATCACCCCGCCCGCACGCCACCGCCGCCGCCATCATCGCTCGCTGCTGCCGCGACATCCACCGGGACTCCTCCCCGCTAAAAAAAACACCCGCACCTTCCCCAGCCCGCACTCGATCGGCAACCCCATCGCATCGCCATGCCCGCCGCCCAACTGCTCTCGGCCGTCGCCGGGGTTCCGCGGCCGCCACAGCTCTCCCTGATGATGTGGCATCGTTCCTACACGACGCCCCTTCCCCCTCCCATGGATCCTTCCATCTCCAAACAGAGACCTACAGATGGTGAGGTAGGATCCGGCGAGGCCAGGAGTAAACCAGCGACCTCGCTGGCTACACTGTCCAGCACGGCGTCTACACCCGCAACACCACTGGTACGTTGCTGTCCTGGCTGCCGGTCATCGCGGTCTAGAGGAGCGCCCGCCTCCGCCAAGGCGATGGCCGGGGTCGCGAACTCACACAGCATAGAGCTAGATGGAGCGGTAGATGTCGGTCCTGCAGAGCAGAATAAGTGTCTCTGCACAAATACACCAGCGACGTTTGACGCGGACACTGTATCCATGCTGGCTGTTTACTACAGATTAGACATTAGACATCGGATGTTCAGTGTATTCTACAAATTGACCGCGGGCGTGCAACATTGTTGAAGGGCAAAGGTACTCTAAGAAGCTGAATGATAAACAGGTCACCAACATACTTAGAGCTTCCTTGGGTTTGTGCAGGAAATCTCCGGTTTCACTAAGTCAGTTTCACTTTCACAAAGACAGTGGAAAAGCAGAAAAAGGAAAGCACGTGGATTAAGAAATTTCAGCATTGTAGAACTCAGTTGAAAGGGAAAACGAGATTTATAGCATGTAGGCAGAGTGGTGATTTGATTTTTGATGATTGGTACTTTGGTTGTAAGGTCGATGAAGACATGAGATGAATTTGGGTGGGGCAGTGGGTTTGCTCGTGAGGTGGGAAGGACGAAGATAGTGGAAGAACCTTGAGATGATGGTGATATTACTGACTCAATCCTTTATTAGCTCTATTTTGTGTGGATCTTTCAGGTGCATGAGTAGTAACTTGTGCAAAACTACGCTTCCCTTGTCATTTGATAATTTTTATCTTTATGATGCTCATAACATATTTTTCATCTATACTTATAGGAGTTTGTTACCTCCTTTTGGTCGAAGAATAAGATGGGTAATATATGCATTGCCGACTTAGCTTAACATTTTTTTAACTGAATTTCTATAAATTTTATACAGGTATTGTGTTGAAGTCCGTGAAATAGGTTAATGGTCGAAAATGTTTATAAGCTATCAAGTCGAGCACATAAGTCTGGAAAGTAGCTAATTTTCCTACTGAAAAGTAGATAGAGGTTTCTGAAGACATGAGACGTTACTACATAGTATACATAGCCGTCTTCTGAATTCTATGATTCTTCATACTTTGAGGCTGTTAAACGTCTATGCACCTTTCTGATGAGGTACATTCAAATTGGGTCTGTTTATAACTTTGATGAAAAATTATCTTCCCTTAGATGGTCAAGGTTCTAGAGCTCATTGCTATGGAAGAAGGCATAGATTTGATTCACGGAATTGCCAGTAGAATTGGAGTGAGCATGAGTGACAATCTCCTACAGACAATACACTCTTTTGAAGCTATGGCTGTGGGATCGTAAGGCAAAAAATTCCTTGCGCCTCGTCCGGTCTTTGCTGCCGGGCCACGGATGGGTTTTTCTTATGGACCGTCCATGCGAAAAAAAAGGTATGAGTGTAGGGGGATCCGATGAACATGCAAAGAATATCCAAGAGATTACCCTTACTACTATATTCCTGATCCATGAATGTCATCTTGGTACCCTTACTACTATATTCCTGATCCACGAGTGTCATCTTGGTCCCCTGTACGAGTTGATTACATGATGTCGTGTTCTCAAGTTTTACTCTGAATTATTTATTAGATGCTCGAAGAAATTCACAACTAAGCAATTTTTTCTTCTGTCTTTTCAGTGATGGAAGGTAGATTGAGCTGATAAATTTCTGCACCCACCTTGAGGTCCATAACGTTTTCTTAATTATATGCAGCCCAATTCATATAGATGTATTTGTTTGAGGGAGAGGACTGTCTGCGATCAGAAGCAACAGTATGTGATCATCATGTGTGCGAGAGATGGCAAGAGTATGTGATGAGATGGCAAGAGTATGTGATATGTATTTCTTTCTACACTACTAATATGTATTGACTGTTCATGTTGATACAGTAGGTTCATGATTGATTATGGAAACAATAAAATTACTTGAGAAGGATTTTATGTGTATGTACTTTGAGACTTGAGAGGCTGTTATTGGCAGGGATTCTCTGTCTACTAGAGAGGTTGGTGTCAAATCAACATCAGAATAAGGGCAATATAAGTGGAATGAGGTAAAGTCCTTTTTTGTCTATCTCCATGGTATGCTGATACATTCAAACCAGCATTTTAAGTATTGATACATATAATTCATTGATTAACTCAAACAAATGATACTAGACATCAACTACTGCAATTGATCGATGAATATTTGTTAGGTCGTAGTATCTAATCTAACATCTAGAAGGGAAAAAATGTGATGAACATTTTTTCACAAGGTTATGTATATCTTTAAAATGTGGCACAGAGAGCAGAAGGTCTTAAATACTTGCAAATCCTCAGTTTTAAGAGCAGCACCTGGATCCAACAAACCAAATATGCAAGCACGCAAGAGTGAGGACTCGACGTGGAACCCATCCTTCTCCAGCGTGCACCGAGACACCTCCGCGTAGTCAGTGTTCCTGATTGGGTAAGCATGGCTTCTCATGGTGAAGCGCGTGGGCAGTGAATTACTCCCTCCGTAAAGAAATATAAGAGCGTTTAGATCACTAAAATAGTGATCTAAACACTCTTATATTTGTTTACAGAGGGAGTACTATATTTCTTTCCTTCTTAAATTTATTGTTGTTTAGTTGAGGAATCTTATACTCGTAGAGATATGTATGAAAATCACCGCCTACTATTCTTTTTGTTTTACTAGCGGTGCAACTCGCCTTTCTCCATAGCGAAGCACTATTTTCGCAACCTGGCCACCGTTGGCGACTACTGGAAGGAAGATAAGCAGACATGTGTGGTGCGCCGTGTCGAAATAATGATGCTGGCTTGTGGGGGATTGAAGAGGAGGTTTGTTATTGAACAATGCTTATTGGGATACAGGTTTTATAAGTTTTTCCCAACCGTTGCAACGCCCGGGCATTTGTGCTAGTATATACTCATACCCTGTAATATTTGTACAACCGTGAGAAAAAGCAATAAAAATATTAACAGGAGCGACACGCTCCCGTGGCTATCAACCGCGTGACCCTGTATTGTGTTCTCGTGTGTAGCGCTCAATAGTCCTACGTCCAGATCGATCTGTCGGCTGGCGGCTCGTAGCCTGTACGTGCGCTTGCATCCGGTGCAAGGATCGATCAAGGAGCTTGCTAAGCAAAGCAAGTACTTGTACGTGTGTAGTCAGTGTATGTCCGGCCGTAAAAGTAACTCGGCCGGTTCGACGACTACAAGTGAGCTCTCGACGGAAAGAACTCGTCTACGAGCAAGGTATAAGGGGACCTGTGTCAACAGTGATGATTTTTCTTTTTTGAGGAAAAAGAGTAAATGAATTACTCTAGAGGAGGGTTACATTCAGATTTCATGAGGGGCGGCAGGCTGTCTGGAACGTCAGCAATCAAAAAGCAGTACCCAACTTTGCTAGCTCTCGCAGCGAGCTCATGCATTGAAGCTTCTCCTCACTAGGCTGATTTTGTAGGAAGCAAAGACTGTCAAGACAGCCTTAATGTCACTGATTAGTCCATAATGAGGCGACCTATCAGGAGCATCAGGTTGCAGCTCACGAGCAATTGAGTGGCAGTCCAATTCCACCATGACGTGCCCCCTGTACAAATTCGCGAGGGATTTGAGGACAATCAGGGTCGCCCTGGCTTCCGCCTCTTCAACTGATGTGCAGGCCGACAAACACTAGGCCTCTATGGTCCCTAGCCACTCCACCGGCGGCGCTCAGACCGGTTTCTGCGATAAAAGAAGCATCTGAATTTAGTTTTGCAGATCCCACTGTCGGACCCATCCACTGCATGTTCTTGGGATCCCTCCTGCATGCTTGCTCCGTCAACTGAATTACCATGCATTTGTCGCTGTCCAGTGCATTATCAGACGCCATGGTTGCCAGCTCGTCCTCGTACCGCTGCAGAAATTGCACAGATGCCCAGATGGACTCCCTTCCCTGCCACCTCTATGGACGCAAGTGTTGGCCGGAATAAGCCGCGGCGACGGGTCGGGCACGTCGGGCGCGTGTATGGGCACCACGCGCCGCCGGGCGTGTCGGGCGCGTCGGGGTCGTGTGTGTGAGTTGGTTAGACGGACGCGTGAGGTGTGGCCGCGCCGGGCACTGGAACCAGTCGCGTCCCGTTGGCGTGCGTGCGCGGCGGGCGCGGGAGCTGAGAAGCCTGGGGGCGTGGCGAAGTGGGCGTCGGGGCTGGCTGAAGTAGCGGAAGAGCAGGTGGCTCACGCCGAGTCTCCAGGAGATCGCGTACGTGCGCGTGGAGCTCGGCTGCGGGCGTTGCGTGGACGCTGCATCTAGTTGCATGCATGGCGGAATTAGTTAGCTCGTGTGAGTAGTGCTGTTAGTGGTGGCCGAGTGCAGCGGCAAGCCAAGTCAGTGCGTGGATGCTTGCGTGTGGTAGCTAGCCTGGTGTGTAGCTTGGGTATAAAAGGCCCTCCGTGTACTCGTTGTAGTCTGTGGCTGAGTTCCTGCTCAGGAAAGAAACCAAGCGGCTGTTCGTGCGGCCGGCGGCGTACGTGCGCCGGGTAAAAGCTTGCTGTGTCCACCGTCTACTTCTCCTTCCTCCTTCCTCTTCTGTTGTTTGAGATCAAAGAGTGAGCGAGGTGCAAAGAGAGAGAGAGAGAGAGGTAGAGCTAGGGTTCGGCAAGGAGCGGCAACAACAATCATCACGACCAAACTGTCATACTTTGTGTGCTACCCGTTTACTCTGCGATGATTTTTCTCCACCTTGAAGCAAAGGGAGCTCCTGGAGAAGGAGCTTTGTTTCTCGAATAATGGTTCTAATTGTAGAAAGATAGCCTGCCTGACACTTGAAGGCTTCAACTGCTAAGTTCCAATCACTCTTCAAGACCACTGAGGCATTACATATCACTGCCTTGTGAACCCCTTCTACGCAGGCCAGAGCTTCGGCTTCCTCTGCACTAGCATGGAGTTTGATTGTGCCCCACGACACAATTATAACATTTCCATTCAATTTCATGCCCTGCAGCACCACACGCCATGCTGCTTCCTTGTATTGACAAGGAAACCGGCATCAACATTCAGTTTCAACTAGTCATCATCTAGAGGTTTCCCAAGGATTTGATCTCCAGCCATTTTGAATATGTCACTCAATAGTTGCTTTGCCCTTGGTACCACTCTGGCTTCTCCCTCCTTTTTATCTTCGAGTGTATTTTTGTAGCTCATGAATAAGTTAGCCAAGGTTGCACACCTTTGTGAGAAAAACACATCATTTTGTAGGTGCCAAGCACTTGACCAAAGGAAGATAAGAGATTGACTCTCATTCCATCTGGGGCACTGTCCAACAGAACAAGGACCTAGTCATGGCCTGAGTAATGGAGCTGCTCCTTTGGTGAACCTTCCAAAATTTCCTCAGCTCAAACCTGAGAGCACGAGAGCCTTTGTACATGTCATCACTTCATGGAAACAGCTCTCCTCCTATGTACCACCGATAGTACAAGTTGGAAGCACATATCCCAGTTTTCTGCTTTGGTTCTGTTGCACATCCAATATATTTGTAGCTAATCTCCAGGCAAAGATTCTGATTTTGGGGGAACTATTGCTTTCCGGACCAGGTTCATAGGCATCTATCACTCGTAGGCTGATGAGGTTAACGGTCATACATAAACCACTTTATTTTTAAAAATATTTCCTTCTCTTAAGGGATATTGTTATTAATGATAAAGTTTTAGCTCGAAATATTTTCCTGATTTCGTGAAGAGCATGGATGTGTGTGCTCGTTTACTTCGTGTTGACTTAGTTGCTTATTGATCGAGATAGTTGTATTTGCTTGGAATGTTCATCTTCTCTTTTTTAATAACTTGTCACTGAGAAATAATTACTGCCAAGTTTTGTCATGAAGAATGAGAACAAAAACAAACAAGAAGAAATGTGTGAAGAGAGTTTAGATTTGGAGTATATCTGTTAATAATCATAGCTTCTACTTCCATCTGTAATACATGCGATTGATGATGATTGCAACCGAACAGGACAAGTGCTAGCTGCATTACTCAACTGGCCGCAGGGGGTCTTCACCTCAAAGGGTTGTTATCATTTATTCCTTTCAGATATGAGCAATGTCATGAATAACATCATTCATGGAGGGTTTCTTGTGATTGCACACGGTCATTTCAGTTTAACCATATCATTTTGGACGTTCAAATAAGCACTGAAACTGTATGCACATTTTATCGCAATCCTAATAACTAATGGGCACTAGTATGGCTTTCATTGCATTTAGATTATGGAAATAACTATTTTTGTAGCTGGTGTTGTGTATTAATTTGAAACATATAATTGATTATGCTCACGCAGAACCTCAGCCAACACACATGTTTTCTTGTTTTTTTGAGAGAAGCCAACACACATGCTGGGACTGAACCCTGCAAAAGAACATCACACGACATCTTACGACCAAATTGTCATAGTTCGTGTTCTACATGTTTATTTTGCGAAGGATTTTCTCCACCTTGAAGTGAGGTAGCTCCTGGAGAAGGAACTTTGTTTCTCGAGTAATGGTTCTGATTGCTGAAAGATCTCTTGCCTGGCACTTCAAGGCTTCAACTACTAAGCTGCGGTCACTCTCCAAGACCACTGGGTCATTATATCATTGCCTTGCGAACCCATTCTATTCATTCCCTGAGCTTTGGCTTCCCCTGCACTAGCACAGACTTTCATCATGCCCCGTGCCATGATAATAACATTCCCATTCATATCCTGTAGCACCGCACCCCATGCTTCTTCTTTTGTATTGCCAAGGAATCTGGCATCAACATTCAGTTTTAGCTAGCCTTCGTATGGAGGTTTCCAAAGGATTTGATCTTCAACCTGGAGATTGCATGACTCCTCCTGAGTATCGCGCTCAACAGATTCTTCCCCCCTCCTTAATATCTTGGTGTATCTTTTTAGTTCATGAGGAAGTTATTCGAGGGCTCGAGGCAACCAATAGTGTGCATCCCCTTTAGCAAAAAAACTCATAAATTTGCAGGTGTGAAGCATGCTACCAATGGAAGAGAAGATTCACTTGCATTTCCTTTGGGGCGCTGTCCACAGTTGTTCATGGGCGTGAGTACCACAGCTCTGCTCCTGAGAGCATGAACCCTTGTTGATGTCATCACTGCATGGAAATGGTTCCTCTCCTGTGCTCCCTATAGTTCTCTGTGTGTCCACTTGAAATAAATAAAGTTCACATACATTTATTTTTTATAGTACCTGAAAGATATAAATAGGCGTGGCTCTTGATGAATAATTAACGCAAAATAAAAGTTGTCAACTTTTTTTGGTTTTGTGCTGGCCATTGAGCTGTTGGTGACTGTCATGCCGGTCATCGAGCTGATGAGTTAGTGTTTGGATCTCTGGTAGTGGTCCTCTTGCCACCATGGTTTAGTTTCTAACTGTCAACAATATGATACTGCACTTTGTTTTATCGCTTGGTTGCCATGCAAGGTTTTTTTTTTATTAGTTGTACGGCTGTTGAGAAAATCTCGTGCCACTCATATCATTGATCCATGCTTTGAACTAGATCCAGCATGATTGCAGACTGAATCATCAAATTGATATGATAACCCTTTGTTGGCTGTAAGGCTAGTTCTTGCTCACTCAAACTATCTTACCACGGTTGGATCCAATCGATGCACACGCAGATTCATTGAACTCGTTGGACAAGAAAACAGAGGTAAAAATCAGAGCAAAGACAGGATTTGGGTCCACCCCCTTCTTGGGTGCCGTCCTTTTCTTTCTATTTTTTCAGAGTGAATAGTTTGGGTTAGGTTGCTGCACGATGCACCTCACCCTTTTACAACCCTGCTATCGATGCAGCAGTACCTTGACGTGTTCTGCGGTGCGCCGTCTGAACCTATGTCAAGCTACATCACATGCTGACACTTACCATGTCTCTACTACTCTAATGCTTAACAGGGGTGCAGCGCTGTAGATGACTGAAAAATACACTGGGTCATGTGCTTATACAAATTGCATCAGACCCCAGTTTAACAGTTTGCTCAAGATACAAAATAAACAAATTCACCACCTTACAAGGTCGGGTTCTAACAATAGATATGCTATATGTCTTCCTGAGAGTCCGTACAGTGCAGTTTTAACTGTCACTTGCTCATAGATTTGGCACCACCATGGTTTTGGTGTAGGTTTTAACTGTCAAAGAATATGTTGGCCCACTTGGTTTATCTCCTGGTTGCTAGAATTAGATGAAGAACTGTGGTACTGGAAGGAACTTGGTTGCTTCTAGTTGCTACTGTCTAGTAGATGATATTTGATTTTTAGTCCTCCTTTTACCAAGGCGTGTGCAGGTGTTGTGCAATGTGTGTTCCTTAGATAACCAGGGACATTCTCTTCCTGAACATGGTTTGGTCACTATTATGATTGCTTAAACTATCTCTAGTGTCAAGAGTCTAATGTATTTGTACCCTTTCTATAACATGGCATTGCCATCTATGGTGAGAACTACGAGTTCTCTTTTCATAAGAATTGTGATACTTATATGTGATTAAAAGCCAAAAGTGTAGGAATTTCATTACAATTTTTAATTGGTGAAACATGTTGGATATAATATGGAGAGAAAACTATGTAAAGTAGCTAATATATTCAGTTATTGTGCTACTTAGGCCTTCAAATTTGCATATACTCCTTAAAGATTTGCATTTTCACGCATTTGTTCATTATTATTTGCACCTTATATATGAACTAACTGCAAGATATATTATGACACTACTGTTCTTATGACACTTGCTGGACAAACCCAGATTTTTTATTTGTTGTTTTGTATTGAGCAGACAACATTGTTTCTACATACGCTGTTTATCCTATCTTAGTAAATGAGGAACAGTGCAAAAAACCTGCTGAACGGAGTCAGATGGTTCATTCGTGTGCCTCATCCCTATATTTTAGTTAGGCGTGACTCTTTTTCACTTCAGCACTCTTTTCTACAAATTATAATCGGTCATGACTATTTTACAGCAACACTGCAGCAAAACTTCTTTGATTGTCTATGTAGCGAGTAGAACAATTCTGTAGGTTGATTCTAGAGGGTAATAGTAGATGAACTAGCGCGGAAGAAGCGCGGCGTACGCCGCATCTGTGATAGTTTCTGTCTGTATTTTACCAAAATAAGCAAGAAAACAATAATATTAAGCGATAAAATAAAATGAAGAGGAGAACACAAATTCTATCTTTACAGCATGATCAGTGTAGGCACGTAATCAATATTAAATTATGTAACAAATTAAGAAAACCGGCTGGCCTATTAATATTTTTTGTATGTTGTTCCGTTTTATTCCGGTGTACTATTCTAGATTACAACTCGCTTATTGTTTCGGTTTATGGTCCGGGTGGGTTAAATTTTTTGGTTGATTCAGCTGTTGTCCCGCGTTTCACTGGTTTTAGTGTTCCAGGTTATTCGGGGTTGGTGACTTGGTTTATTTTTCTTATTGTTCTGGTTAGCAGCTCTTGGTTTATTCGGATACTATTTCGGTTTTTTTCCAGGTAATTGTTAGCAAACTGTTCGCTGATGTCGTGGTGTAAAAATAGGCAGTAATCGGTCAAGAACTTATTTTCCCCACGAATTGTTGTTTATGCAAATATACTGTTCTGACCTACTATTTTGTGCCTCGGCAACACCATCACCGGAAAGGATCAGGAGAGTATTGAGACGGCACTTCATTGGTATGCCAGTGAAGAGAAATGATGCGTAGAAAAATCCTAAATCTTAACCCTATATATATGGACGCAATCGTGGTGGAGGAGGAGAGAAATAATGTGTAAAAAACACTACAAGAAATATGTCAACTAGTGACCTCCACTATTGGTCACTGAAAGGTCATTGTTTTTTATTTGTGACCTTTTTGTGACCAAAAACATAAGGTCAAAAGCTGGGGGTCGTTAATTGACTATAGCGACCTTCTCTGTGATATGTAAAAGGTCGTTGGTTCTTTGACCAAATTTTTGGTCGCTAGCAACTTCCTCAGGCCACGTAGGCATCCAGCGTGGCAAGCTGATGTGGCACAAGAATCAGCCCGGTCCAATTCGGTTTTCTACATGGGCCTAGCCCAACAATTCGGCCTTTTTACTGTATATTTTTTCTTGTGCTTTTATTAGCTACATGGGTCTGGCCCAACAATTCAGCCTTTGATTTCTAGGCCTTTAGCCTTTTTGCTGCCATTTCTTATTTGGGCCTCGGCCTTTTTACAATCCATTTTGAACCAGGTCCCATTAGGTCCCACTTGTCCGTTTTAATTTGTTTCTTTCCCATTTTAAAGGACCCACTAGTGAAATGGGACCCAAGTGTGCTGTTTTGGTGCCGCACGTCAGTTCTCTATTTGCGCAACAACAAATAACTTGATTCAAACAAAGCCAATAACAAACAAAAATTTAAACGGCAACCAAAGTACTTTACAATCATGGCAGTATAAATCTGGTATTCAACCGTGGGGAAATCCTTCCGACCAGGTGAAAACGCACGAAATTACATCGCTACTAGGTGGGGAAATCCTTCCAACCAGGTGGGGATTTCAAATCCCCAGGCGCTCCAGGCTCCTCCTCCACCCAGGCGCGCATGCTTCTCCTCCACGCGCCCAGGTCAGGTCCAGCAGCAGCAGCGATCCAGGGGCGTTTCCAGCAGCATCGATCCAGGGACGGTTGTGGGCGCATCCTGCGGGAATCAACAGCAGGTCCTTCTCCTGAAACAGCATCAACAACAGGTCAACAACAACATCAATAACCGGTCAATAACAACATTAACAGCAGGTCAACAACAACATCATAAACAACAGCAGTTTGACGTATTCCTTGGTGTTTGTTCATAGCATCAGTTTGACAGAGGAAACAACAGAGATTACAGAAGAATTGATATGACAGCAGCAGCAACAATTTGGCCCAACTTAATTTTAATCACTCCAAGCACAAATGGTTTCAGTTAATTTTAAGCTACTCCTGGAATGTTAATTTCATGCCCAATGGTGATATTTACTCCGTAGCAAATACAAAGATTAACAATTATTATTATTACTACTACTATTTACAACAAACAATTTCACTGAAGTATGAACTCCAGATTGTTGCATGTTCTATCAGGGAAAAAACTGCTATTAATTCTTCAATCTTGTATTTGTCTGAAATTACTACACAAGGTTTTAATACACATTTATGCAACGAATACCAAAGTGCTACTCACTTAGATGGTATCTAATAGCAACATTCCAGGTAAACAGAGTGTTTTCCAGTTTAGAACAACCCAGCACCAACAACTTATGAAGTACGCACAGATCTGATAGATGCACACAGCTAAAAGACAATCATATACAACTACACAGCTCAACAACCAGGTACCTACTACTAAGATCCCAACAACCAGACCGCATCACATAAAAGAGGAATCTTAAAGCAAAGATCCAAATTCTGAATGTAACAAGTCAGGGTGAGTTTGCTTCCAATTCCCGAATAAAGTGTCATAGTAACTTAGTTTGCACCGTGTACTTGTTTTATTTCAGAGAAATATTACCATGTCAACAGTGGTGAATAATAAGTCACAATGACCCTGATTGCTCACATAGAAATGTATGCAACATGAAAATGAAGTAAACAGTACAGCCTCCATTCATTAATTACAAATTGCGAATATGGAAATATTTCTAACAACCAATAAAATGAATGAGAAGTTTGACTGCACGCATTCTAGAAACTCATCTATTTTGAATGGAGGTAGTAATGATTTTTTCAGGCTTGCAGTACCAGTAGATGTAATTAAAACATCAAAGCAGAGGGAGTGATCCTTACCAATGCGGACCCCACCCGGGGACAATGCACTGCTGTCACCGAAGACGACATTCTTGTTAAAGTAATGCTACAAAGGTCACACATCTTTTCAACCTTGTCTGCAGAAATAAGCTAATATTAGAACAAGTGATAATAGGACTGCTAGAAAATCAACTAATACATATAAACTTGGCATACCAGTCAAGCCAAGAGGGCGGAGATCCCATAGAACAAGATGGTTGTCAGTTCCATCAGTCACCATCTTGTAACCCTTGCTCATGAGATATTTTCCAACGGCAACAGCGTTGGCCTTGACCTAGTTTGCGTAGGCCTTGAATCCAGGAGTCAAAGTTTGCTTCAGGGCAACTGCAAGGGCAGCAATCTGGTGGTTGCGAGGACCGCCCTGGAGCGATGGGAACACCGCAAAGTTGATCTTGTCCTCATAGTCATACACAGCACCCTCAGCCTGTCCCTTCTTCGCAGGCTTAGGGCCTTTCCTGTAGAAGATCATACCAGCCCTCGGTCCCCGGAGAGACTTGTGTGTTGTAGTGGTAACCACATCACAGAACTCAAAAGGATTTGCAGCTTCCTACATAAAAGAAAGGAAACAGTAAGCATCTCAGAAACTGTAGGATTACATCGACATTCATACACTCTTTAATCTTCAACCTATTGCAGTATGGCTGAAACACCTAAAGAAAGATGATCAGGATTTTATAAAAATTAATAGGACATTCTTTTCAATTCCATGGTACGCTGTATGCATTTTTTATGACTACACTTATAGAAGTATTGTCCTTCGCTTACAGGAAAGCAGAGTTCAGAAGAACATGAGAAAATACAGTCAAACAAGTGGTTCCCCTGACTATGTACAGTACAGAAGGAATATGCACATCAGTCACCCTAGCAGACAGCTGAGCGCTCAATATATGAAAAATGTGTAGGCAATTGAGGCAAGTAGCACATTATATTTATACCATGTCATATGTCAAGTCAGGACCGCTTGTCATATGTTTGATGAAAGGATAGTATAAGAGCAGTCATTCCATAGGTTAATCAGTGCAAAAACACAATTGATTATTTCCAAACAATGTGCTCAAATATTTACATGGAAAAAAAGATTAACAATTATTATTATTACTACTACTATTTAAAATAAACAATTTCACTTAACTATGAACTCCAGGTTGTTGCATGTTCTATCAGGGAAAAAAACTGTTGTTGATTGTTCAATCTTGTATTTGTCTGAAATTACTACACAACGTTTTAATACACATTTATGCAACGAATACCAAAGTACTACTCACTTAGATGGGATCTAATAGCAACATTCCAGGTAATACAACGGAGAGAGTGCCTCTCTCTTATCAGCAGCATCTCATGATGCAACTCGCATACTGAACTAGCAACTTAATTGTTCAGTTTACTCCACCATGGCAAAAAAACATGTTATAGTTTCTGAATTCATAACATACGCATGACAGTCGCGACTTGCAATAAGTAAAAGTATTTTCTTCTACAACTGCGTGTAAAAACTAAGGATGATGTGTTGTAAAACAGTCCCTAATCACCATGTCGATGTCCACCTTGTACACGGGTATCTTGGGGTACTGCTTGCTCATCTTCTCGATCACAGGTGCCATCGCCCGACCTGCAACACCAATCAACAGAACAGTAGCTCTCTCCAGTCACACACTGAAATCCCAATTCATGGCACGGAGACGGCACTTACACGACCCACACCAGACCGCCATGCAGTAGAAGACGGCGGGGAGCTTCTCCACTGCAAAAGGCAACACACGTGAGAGGGAAACTTGCGCACGTATAGTACTGTCAACAACAGTGTGAAGAATCGGTAGAAAAGCTAGGGCGAGAAGGGAGGGGATCGGCGCCGCACCTTGCACCTTGGCATGGATGTCCTCGAAGGTGTCCGCGGAGCCGACGACCACCATGCTGGAATCGCCTGCGGGAGCCAGGAAACGAGCTATCCATCAGCCAACGACGACCACCAGTGCCAACCCAGGGCCACGGGGAAGCGAAGGATCGGCGGGAGGAGGAGTCGGTTCAGACGTACCTGTGGACGACGACGAGAAGAGGCTCGGGGAGGAGGAGGAGGAGGGGCGGGTGAGCTGCTGCGGGAGGACGAAGTTGGGCGGGTGGGCTAAGGGAGGATGACCGTCGGGCGTCGAGGGAACGGAGCCATCACCATGGAGGGCGTCGAGGGGAGGAAGGAGGGAGGCGACCCCCCATCACCATGGCTGCCAAATCCCTCCCTCCAGATCGAGGCTGTGTCCGCCAGATCGGCGTGGCCAAGGCCGCCAATCCGCCTCGCCTGCTCGAGGAGGTGGTGGCCGTCGGCGGTGGGGATGGGGGCGACGGCGGCGGCGACGTCCATATCTGCCTGGATCGCGTGCGTGGGGGTGCGGGGAGGGAAGGGAATTGGCGGAGGGATCCGAAGGTGGGTGGCGCGAGCGGGTGGAGGGATCCGAAGGTGGGTGGCGCGAGCGGGCGGAGGGATCTGACGTCGTGGCTGCGGCAGGGGACGGGGCGCGGGCTGGATCTGGATCAGGGAGAAGGGGAAAGAGAGAGTCGGCGGAGAGGGGGAGAGAGAGGCGGGCGTGGGCTGCTAGGGTTAGGATTAGGCTGCTGAGAGGTGGACGGTTCAGATCGGCTAGAACGGACGGTTTAGATCGGCTAAGGGGGGTGATCCGTGGGATGAGCCCTGATTGGCTCAGAAAATTTATGGTTTAAAATAGTTTCTAAGTACTAAAACTATGGGTGTTTTGTGAAGCAGCTATCAAAAATATTTTGCAAAACGGCACAACTAAATTTTTCTCCGAAGTTAGACCACATTTTTTGGATGATCGCCAATTTGCATGCATTTTTATCTTTCTAGCTATTTTTAATCATTTTTCGAGTGCCCAAAATAAGTTTTTTTGTGAGGTACCTATAATATATTTGTTGCAAAATTGTACCAAATAAATTTTCTAAAACACTAGGACATATTTAATGCACAATTGACAAAATGGTTGGGTGTAAAAAGTTTTGATCCACCTCTGGTGAAAAAGACAAATTTCCGCCGATTCAGCTGGAAACGGGTCAAATTTGAACTGCAGCTGCCTTATAGTTTGCTCTTTATTTTTCCCAAAAATCATTTCTAGGTACATAAGTACCTATTTAATCAGAGAAACACCAAAAAAATTCCAAGATTCAACCACTAGATAGGAAGGTCAAGCCCGCCGTTTTGACCACATTTTGAAACGGGTATAAAAAATTCAAAAAAATCAAAAAAATTGGAAAACCTTCACATTGTTTCATTATATGTGGCCAAGTTTCCAGGAAAAATAATAAACTTGTAATACGGTAATTATTTTTAAAAAGTGTTCTCAGAAATGAGCTATCAAGTGTGAAGATTCATGGCTTTTCAAGCCAAATGATCAATCTTATGGCCACATTCATGGCATAGTTTCTTCAAATGATCTCATATTGTGCACAAGGATGCATCTTGGAATTCCAAATAATGTTACCTAAGGGAGTTTTCATTTTCTTTGCACGGAAAATTCATTTTCCATTTTCCGAGTGCCCGAAATGAGTTTTTTTGTGAAGGACCTACCATATATTTGTTGCAAAATTGGACCTAATCAATTTTATAAAATACTAGGCCATATTTAATGCACAATTGACAAAATGGTTGGGTGTCAAAAATTTTAATCCACCTCTAGTGAAAAAGACAAATTCCCGTTGATTGAGTTGGAAGCGGGTCAAATTTGAACTGCAGCTGCCTCGTAGTTTGCTCTTTATTTTTTCCAAAAATAATTTCTAGGTACATAAGTATCTATTTAATCATAGAAACACCAAAAAAATTCCAAGATTCAACCACTAGCTACGAACGGTCAAGCCCGCCGTTTTGACCGCATTTTGAAACGGGCATAAAAAATTCAAAAAAAATTAAAAAATTGGAAAACCTTCGCATTGTGTCATTATATGTGACCAAGTTTCCAGGAAAAACAATAAACTTGTAATACAGTAATTATTTTAAAAAAATGTTCTCGAAAATGAGCTATCATGCGTGAACATTCATGACTTTCAAGCCAAATGATCAATCTTATGGCCACATTAATGACATAGTTTGTTCAAATGATCTCATATTGTGTATGAGGGTGCATCTTGGAATTCCAAACAATGTTTCCTAAGAAAGTTTTCATTTTCTTTGCACGGAAAATTCATTTTTCATTTTCCGAGTGCCTAAAAGGAGGGTTTTTTGTGAAGGAACTACCAAATAATTGTTGCAAAAATGGACCAAATCAATTTTATGAAATACTAGGCCATATATAATGCACAATTGACAAAATGGTTGGGTGAAAAAAAAATTGATCCACCTCTGGTGAAAAAGACAAATTGCCGTCGATTTAGTTGGAAACGGGTCAATTTGAACTGCAGCTGCCTCATAGTTTGCTCTTTATTTTTCCAAAAATAATTTCTAGGTACATAAGTATCTATTTAGTCATAGAAACACCAAAAAAATTCCAAGATTCAACCACTAGCTAGGAACGGTCAAGCCCGCCGTTTTGACCGCATTTTGAAACGAGCATAAACAATTCAAAAAAAATCAAAAAATTGGAAAACCTTTGCATTGTGTCATTATATGTGACCAAGTTTTCAGGAAAAATAATAAACTTGTAATACGGTAATTATTTAAAAAAAGTGTTCTCAGAAATGAGCTATCAAGTGTGAAGATTCATGGCTTTCAAGCCAAATGATCAATCTTATGGCCACATTCATGACATAGTTTGTTCAAATGATCTCATATTGTGCACAAGGGTGCATATTGGAATGGCAAACAATGTTGCCTAAGGAAGTTTTCATTTTCTTTGGACAAAAAAACCATTTTCCATTTTTTGAGTGCCTGAAATGAGTTTTTTTTGTGAAGGACCTACCATATATTTGTTGCAAAATTGGACCTAATCAATTTTATAAAATACTAGGCCATATTTAATGCACAATTGACAAAATGTTTGGGTGTCAAAAATTTTGATCCACCACTGGTGAAAAAGACAAATTCCCGTCGATTCAGTTGGAAGTGGGTCAAATTTAAACTGCAGCTGCCTCATAGTTTGCTCTTTATTTTTTCCAAAAATCATTTCTAGGTAATAAGTATCTATTTAATCAGAAATACATGGTTTGATGGCGAGACATCGAGGTTTGGACGGTGGCCGAGGGCCCCAACTCTAGAGCGCGTAAGCTCGCATGCCCGCCGCGTGGTCACCGCGTGACCGTGGCATTGCCATGTGTTCTGGGCGGCTAGGCATGTCTAGTGGGTTGGGCACTCCCCAGGTAGGTGCTCGAAAGAAAATCACAACATAAGATTCTCACGAGGAGACCGATCGATGCTCAAACATGAATAAGCAGCCAAGTGTTTGATTTGCGGTACGAGAAATGCACATGGCTAATGGGCGTGAGTTTTGGCTGAGGATGATCAGTTACTAAGAAGACCGTCTTCATAAATTTTCACCTCAAAAGGAGGAGCCTAGGTGGTACTTGCTTTACAAACTACCACACTGGACATAAATACAAATGTTGAAGCTGGGCTCAAAATAATGAATGAATTGAGCTGGCATTTGGTGGAGGATGGTTATTTGGGCATAGGAAAGCACTGTAGAAAATGGATACCATTTGGACATGCCAAAGTGGTACTTCCTTCACAAAGTGCTGCTTTGAACAGAATAGGAAAATGAATATTTTTGAATTATTTTTGAACTAGGCAAGGAATGTTTTTACATATTTGATGAAGATATGACCCAAATAATTTATGAGATTTTTTTGGGAATTTTGGGAATGACAGAAATATAGATCGCTTCACAACCTAGGGCAAAAACTGCCACATGGACATGACACATAGGCAAAACTGATGAGGTGGCGCCTAGTCATAGCAACCCACCACAATTTACAAGGCTATGACCATCTATATTGGTCGTTAACAACTAGAAATAAGGCAGCGGACTAGCGCTGTTTGCTTTATGACCATTTCGTGTAAGGAAATTACGACCTTTCTAACCAAAATGGTCGCAATGGTTTAGGGTTTGGAGACCCCAAACAGCTTTTGACCAATTGGTCTGAAATGGTCATAGATCTATGACCAATTCTTCCAGGGTCACTGACAGAAGGTCACTAGTTGACATATTTCTTGTAGTGAAACCCCAGTTTTTGTTAACAACGTGCGTATTTTTTTCTCCGTTGAAAGTACTCTCCTATCAGCAACGAGATTTGGCGCGAGGGAAATTTCCGCGCAGCCGTTCCCGCTTCCCACCCCCTTCGCCACCATTGCCCCGCCTCCACCCGCTCCGGTCCATCTTCCGCGGCCATTCTTCGCCGCCATGGAAGCCTCGCAGCCGTCCCAGTCATAGTGGATGTCGCGCACGCGCAATCCCCTCCGGTAGATCTCGCCGGCCATGTCGCCCCCACCGTCGCTCAAGGCACCACCGCGCCTGTCCGCGAGCGGCAAGGCAACGTCGTTGTGCAGGGCGAAAATACGACTGGCCCCGCCGGGAAGGCACACACGCGCCCGACGCTGCCGCCGCTACGCGATCTACCCAGCCGCCGCCGGACAAGAAGGGCAAGGTTTCGAGCGTGAAGCGCAAGAAGACTCCTACAAAAAGGCCGGCGACTTCACCCTCTCCCTCCGCTCCCGCAAGGTTTCGGGCGTGTGCCCCGAGGATGCCCTTCAACGGTGCTGCTTCGACCGCAAGCGAGGTGTTCGACAAAATGGCCGGAAGGTATGCTTCTTTGATTTCTTCTACTTGCTTCGCTTTTCACCATTGTGGTAGCTCATAACTTGATGACACTCACTGTAGAGCCGGTTCGAACGATGCCACTGCTGAGTTCGTCAACTTGTTGGACACCAACTTCATCGACATCGATTAGGCCCCGATCGCTGATTTCGATTACAATGAAATGGATGGTGGCGTGGATGGTCACGGTGGTGACGATGAGGTGGAGGAGATAGACGTGGGGGTGTATGACCAAGCGCAAGCAAAAAAAGTATGAGATCGAAGAACTACACGTTGTTCGAAGACCAAATCTCGATCAAGGCTTCGAGTGCGGTGTCTCTTGATGCGTGCACCAGCACATCTCAAACCGCCAAGAGGTATTGGCAAAGGATTGAAGATCAATACTTTCCATAATGGCAAGGTATCTCAATGGACCTCCACGCACCTTTCGGTCACTCCAAGATCATTGGGACGGTGCCAGCCACATGAAAAACCAGAGAACAGAGTAAGCAATTTCTTGCTTGATTACCGTGTGAACAAGGGAATTGAGAAGAGGAACGAGAGGGTTACATTTGGGCCTCACTTCACGCAGGTGCATCATGAACTTGCGCATCTCCATCGTCACATCCTTGCACTTGTGGAAACGAGTCGGCAAATGCATACTAATATTCCTACAACTGCAATTTGAGCCTGACATGGTATGCTACTAGCCTACTACTGCTAGTGTAGACCAAGCTTATTCATTTAGCCATCCATCCAGTCTGTCGACCACCACTGTTAGAGTTGTGTCGAATATTAGTGTACAAGGTAGGTTACAGTTGGACATGTAGTTGTATTGTGTTTAGATAGAATATGGAGTCGTGTCCTAGTAGGACACTTGTATCCTAGGCCTCTCATATATAGTGGGGGTAGACACACGACGTAACCTATGCCAACATAATAGCACGTGCGCGCAAGGGGAGCCGGCGGCGTGTGCCGGCGTCCGGGTGGCCGAGTTGCAGTATTGTGACGGTGTCAAGGGGAGGAGCGCCCGTAGTTAGGCCCCGGGGATGTAGCCATATCGGTGAACCTCGTTAACAAATCTCGATGTCGTGCTCGTGTGATTGCTTGGTCCTCGGATGAGCGACGGTATGCCTCAGATTATTCTGACAAGTGGTATCATGAGCAAGATTACGATGAGGACACTATGTGTTGATCTAGAGGAAGAAGCGAAGTGGAAGAATTCGTCAAATCGATGGTCGGGTGCACCGATCGGAAAATCAATGGTGTCGGTGAGTTGCTACGTTCGTTGAATCGTTCGTACGGAAGCTGTTCCGGCCGGATCTCGCTGAATTTGTGCGGCAGTAGGAGTCCTTGGCTTGTCCGAGTTGACGAGTTCGGTTGCGTGTGGCCAAGGTTGCTCGTGGGCAACGACATAGGACGTGGCAGGCTGGCCCAATGGGGCTGGTAATGCGTTCTTGGAGGCAGGCCCTTGTGCAGCCGTGTGTGTGGGATTGGAGTGGCCGATGCAGGGCAGCTGCTTGCACTATGGAGGGAGTCTGGGACAAAGGATACGAGCGGAGCACGAGATTGGTTTGTTGAAAAAAAGAGCGGCCAGGTTCACGTGTGTGTACAAGAGCAGTTTTGGTTGGATCAAGTTCGATCTATTTTTCTGCTATGAGGTGCACGGAGAAGCAAGAACAAATAGTGACAGGAAAAAAGAAGATTTGTGCAGTTAGCATGGTAGTTTTTTTTGGGTCGGTTTGCTGAGATGGCTTGGAACACGTGGACAGACTGCGAAGGCGCATGGATAAGTGCGTCACACAGGATCATGCATACACATGGCGTCTAAGACATGCACAGATGTGCTGACAGACACGACGCAGGGTGGAGCGTGATTGCAGTCGGATATTTTTCGGTTGGGTCGGACTAGGGAGTTTGACGGATCGACTCGCGTCGGTTGGTACAGAAGACGGTGGTGTAATCGGCGACAACGACATAGGGTTGTGATGCTAATAGTGACCAACTTTTGGGCGTGGAAACACGTGGTGCAGGCCCCAAGGGCTTGTGTGGCTTCGACAAGACTATGGCGCGGGGTTGATTTAAGATGGTGCACATGTGATCTTGAAGTCGACGGGGCGCGGGGTGGACTGATCATCTACCATGGAGTCATGTTGAAGGTGGAGCTGGATTGAGGGGCCACGGTGTAAGGATCCAGAGAATCGAAGCCTATTAGGAAACGGGAAAAAGCGTGTGACACGTAGATCCGACTGGAGCCTAGTGGTCTGATGGAAGCTTGAAACTCTCCATCGATCGGTGATGATCGATGGTACTCAGCAGTGGGGGTTGAGTGGTGTGGGTTCGCGACCCTTGAGACTCGACCGGGACAGCGGAGGCTCGATGAGGTAATAGCGGCGAGGCGCGCGGTATGCACGGGGCATGGAGACGAGCCAGGGCTCTGGTGGTCATACATGTGGTGAGGCAACTGCGAATTTGACTCAGAATGGCTACAAACAATGGTGAAATTCCTTCAAGTTTCAGACAGACGGTCGAGAAAGGAGCGATGATGTTGAGTTCAGGTATCTCTTATGTGTGACACCCCATATGTGAGTTGTTCATTTTCACCCAGATCAGTGATCAGTGTGTGATGGCGTTGGACGGATACTCTGAAAGTTGGGAGCACAAACTAGAGTAATGTGGAACTTAATTTTGCTCGAGCATTGACTATGGTCAAGAAAAGAAGGGATTACAAGTTGCAGGTGGAGTCATATGGAGTCTTTGGAGCAGCAGCGGTACTCATGGGATAAGCTCAAGTCCAATGTACATGGAAGTTTGACGCATGGACGAATTCAAGGTGGTGGAGTATATTCGTCAAGGTGGAGTTTGTTAGAGTTGTGTCGAATATTAGTGTACAAGGTAGGTTACAGTTGGAATTATAGTTGTATTGTGTTTAGATAGGATATGGAGTCATGTCTTAGTAGGACACGTGTATCCTAGGCCTCTCATATATAGTGGAGGTAGACACACGATGTAACTTATGCCAACATAATAGCACAGGCACGCAAGGGGGAGCCGGCGGCGTGTGCCGGCGTCCGGGTGGCCGAGTTGCGGTATTGTGACGGTGTCATGGGGAGGAGCGCCCGTAGTCATGCTGTCACGCCCAATATGCGATACTATCCTAAAGAGACTCGAAGGTCCCACCAAGGATAGAACCGCATATTTATACGCTTTTGCAAGGTGGATATCATTAGATCAACATTACATAATAGATGGGGATACATACAAAAGGCATACAATGCCACACGAATACAACATCATCTTACATAAGAGCACCATCCGACTACGGATGACACACAAACAGAAACTCAAACGACATCCACCCTGCTACCCCAGCTTGCCGACCTGGAACCTATCCCCTGATCGAAGACGAAGCAGAAGAAGAACTCCAAACAAGCAAACATCGCTCTCGCGTCAAGATCATCGCATAACCTGTACCTGCAACTGTTGTTGTAGTAATCTGTGATCCACGAGGACTCAACAATCCCATTACCATGGGTATCAAGACTAGCAAACCTAAATGGGTATGGAAAAGATAAGTGGTGAGGTTGCAGCAGCGACTAAGCATATATGGTGGCTAACATACGCAAATAAGAGCAAGAAGAGAGCAAACGGAACGGTCATGAAGCTAGCAATGATCAAGAGGTGATCCTGAACTCCTACTTACGTTAAACATAACCCAAAACCGTGTTCACTTCCCGGACTCCGCCGAGAAGAGACCATCACGGCTACACACGCGGTTGATGCGTTTTAATTCGAATCTGGTGTCAAGTTATCTACAACCGGACATTAACAAATTCCCATCTGCCACATAACCGTGGGCATGGCTTTCGAAAGTTTATACCCTGCAGGGGTGTCCCAACTTAGCCCATGATAAGCTCTCTCGATCAACGAAGGATATTACTTCTCCCAGGAAGACCCGATCAGTCTCGGAATCCCGGTTTACAAGACATTTCAATAATGGTAAAACCAGACCAGCAAAGCCGCCCGATGTGCCGACAAATCCCGATAGGAGTTGCACATATCTCGTTCTTAGGGCACACCAGATGAGCAAGACGTCGGGTTGGCATAGACCCCGGTTGCTCAGGGGGCGCCGGACATCGCTCAGGTTGGACCAACACTCGGAGGAGCACTGGCCGGGGGGGGGGGGGGTAAATAAAGATGACCCTCGGGCTCCGGAAACCCGAGGGAAAAAGGGCTAGGTGAGGCAAATGGTAAAACCAAGGTTGGGCCTTGCTGGAGGAGTTTTATTCAAAGCGAACTGTCAAGGAGGTCCCATAAATCACCCAACCGCGTAAGGAACGCAAAATCCGGGAACATAACACCGGTATGACGGAAACTAGGGCGGCAAGAGTGGAACAAAACACCAGGCATAAGGTCAAGCCTTCCACCCTTTACCAAGTATATAGATGCATTAATTAAATAAGAGATATTGTGATATCACAACATAATCCTGTCCACCATGGAGCAATCTTCAACTTCACCTGCAACTAACAACGCTATAAGAGGGGCTGAGCAAAGCGGTAACATAGCCAAGCAACGGTTTACTAGGAAGGGTGAAAAGGTTAGAGGCTGACATGGCAATTTGGGGGGCTTGAAGAGCAAAAGATAGGTAGCGCAGCATAGCGATAGAATGAAGCAACTAGCAAAGTAATGATAGTAATGAGATCCAAGGTGACGGTCATCTTGCCTGAAATCCCGCAAGGAAGAAGAACGAGTCCATGAAGAAGACGAACGGATGAAGCCGAACCAAGCGTAGACGAACGAATCCTCACGATCGCAACGAAACGGGAACTATCGAGAGAAGCACACAACACGGTAAACACACCACACATGAACAAGGCATGATGCTCAACCAAGTATGATGCATGACAAGGCTACATGAAGCTACTCATTGCAATAGATGATGCATACAAGACCAACACATCAAAGCAAGTTTAAATGAGGCCGGAAACAACATATAACAAATCCGGTAAGTCCTCATATGCAAATTTCAAAATTGGTCCAGATCTGAATAACCATTAAGTTGAAGTTGTTAAATAGCAAGTTAAGATGCATCAAGAGGATCTACACGAAATTCTAGTCAAGTTACATATAAAGTTCATTTAGTTCGGAGCTACGGCCTAGAAGATATGAGCAAAACAAGTTAAACATGGCATTGATGCTAAATGCATCCAAACATCAAGCAAACACCTCAAAACAAGGATGCAACATGATAATATGAAGCTACATGCAAAAACAAGCAAGTTTCATATAGAGCACACTCAAAACGGAGCAACGGTTCAACACACACACATGAAACAAGATATAACAACAATCTATCCAAAACAGCAACTAGGCATCTTGCAAGCATCAAAACAACAAGCTACAACATCTCAACGTAATAACAAAAGGCATGCGCATGAAGTACCGGTGAAGCATGACAAAACATGAACACTGAGCTATCTCCAGAAATCACTAGAACATGCTCAAAAGGACATGGCAAGATTGCAAATAATAACAGTTTCAGTCTTAACAGAAAATAACATCATGTTGCAATGTTTAGAGCTATCAAACAACATGTTACAGGAACTTATCATGGAAAATAAAGTCATGGCATGAATCTACTAATTACATATAACAAAAGACCCTTACTGACTATGAGCCAAAAAGGATCAGAAGATATGATGGCACCCATGTAAACATGGCAAGTTATATGACAGATTCAAACATGGCAGAAACAACAATAAGTAGGCATGTTGGTGAACTTGAACCACTCACCACAGAGCAATACATGGCATGGCAAGGTAACCAACAGTAAGTGTACCTATTTATGAAGCTAAGAATGGCAAGAGAAAGTTTATAGCATGCTTGGATCACTAATAACAATCATGGCAACATTGAACTTAATGTTAATCAGGCTGACAGTAACATTATTTAGCAACTTGACAGCAAGATTACAACAATCTACAGCAGGCTATAAAAGCAACCAGGGGCATGTATGAATAGAGCATGACATGTACAACAAAACATCCTTAGTGAACATCTCCAGATTATGCATAGAATGAGCTGTAGCAGCAGGTTTACATAGCAACATGATATAGCAGATTCAGCCTAGCAAAACAGCAACAGCAAGTACCCTACTTCACGAGCTCTATGCACCCACTACAAGACTCATGAAAATACATGGATTGCACCTATGTGAAGATGACATGATGTAATTCAAAAACATGTAGACATCAAGCTCATAGGATGCACACATCAAATGCAACAAAAATGACAAATCATCAAGTTATAACAGTTTCAGCAGATTAACATCATATGGCACTCTTGCAAAGATGATTCAGGCATCAAGATGAACTCAAATGATCATGGTGCAATGGAATGAAATGAAGAGCATCTCACAATGAACATTTTGGCATATTACATGTCCAAAATGGAGCTATATGCACAGAGTTATCATGCGATGAACAGGGCATGAAAATGTCTAAATATTCGGGGACTTGACAGTTTTTGAAAAAAAAAAACAGATCAAGCGCGACTTAGCTAAGTTGTGCACGGGGCGAGGGATAGAGGGGGGCTCACATTGGGCTTGGTCCCGATTGGAGAGGAGGCGGGCCGGCGAGGAGCTGGGCTGGGCCTCGGGGCACGCTGGGCTGAGGAGGGCCCACGCGGGCGTTCGTCCCTCCTGATCCGATCTGGATCGGGGAGACCGAGGGCGGCGGGCGCGCTGGCGACGCGAGGGAGCTCCGGCGGCGGGGGCGGTGGGTCCGGCCGCTGCCTTGCCAGATCCGGCGACCGGCGGCGGAGGGCGCTCGACGGCGGGGTGCGCAGGAACCCGGGGAGGCGGCGGCGAGGTGCTCCGGCGAGGAGCTGGCCGAAGACAAAGGAGATCCGGCGGCGGGGTCGGGCGGTGAGGCGGCGGCGGTCGGCGCCGGCGGGAGGCGCGCGGAGGCGGCGGGAGCCAGGCGCGGGGCGGCGCGGCTCGGGCCTCAGGGGCCTGGCATGGGCCCGAGCGGGCTGGACGGCGGCGCGGGCGGCGGGTGCCACGTGGCGCGCCCCGATTGGCGCGGGCGGCGACGGCGGTTTCGTCCGGCGGGCGCGGACATGTCCGCCGGGCGAGAGGGAGGTGGAGACTAGGGTTTCGCCCGAATTTCGAAGAGGGAGTGGTCTTTTATAGGTAGGGGGAGCTACGAGAGTCCAAATGGAGCACGGTTCTCGCCCACACGATCGTGATCGAACGACCGAGAGCATGAAGGGGGGTTGGAAGGATTTTGGGCCACTTTGGAGGGGTGTTGGGCTGCACACAAAAGAGGCCTTTACGGTTACCCGGTTAACTGTTGGAGCATCAAATGACCTCCAAATGGAACGAAACTTGACAGGCGGTCTACCGGTTGCGTACCAAGGCCGCTTGGCAAATCACGGTCCATTCCGAGAATGTTTAACACCCGCTCACAACAAGAGACAAAAGTGGGACGCAGGAGGACATATGAGTGTCAGATTGCAAAACAGACAACGGGGAAAATGCTCGGATGCAAGAAACAAACACGTATGCAAAATGAGATGCACATGATGACATCATAAAATGCAACACGCAAGCAACTGACATGAAAATGACGGCGAATAACTGGCGGACACCTGGCGCATCGAATCCGGGGCGTTACATAGGCCCCGGGGATGTAGCCATATCGGTGAACCTCGTTAACAAATCTCGGTGTCGTGCTTGTGTGATTGCTTGTTCCTTGGATGATCGACGGTATGCCTCAGATTTATTCTAACAACCACAACTATGAATTTTTTGAAGCAAGCAAAAAAGATCTAATGGAATGACTCAACAAATAGCAAATTTATGTCTTTATCTACTTCCTATCCTGCAACCAACCATTTACACTGACTAAAGTAACACCAAACTACCAAAGCAGTAGACTTGCAGCCCAATGGGAATCAAGGCATTGGCATGGTACCTTCCTTTGAAGAACTTGCCTTTCTGATATATGACGACCACTTCGATGTGACATCTCAAGTTCTCCTGAATCAGAGAAGGAGCTTCACGAACAGAGCAACCAAATCTGCCAAATCAAACAAGGGAGAGAGGGTGAGGCATGGGAAGGAGAACAGGGGCTAGAGCACCTTGGTCATGGTCGTTGTGCTTGCCCATCAGTCGCGCAAGTATGGTGGAGGACGATCTAGAGGTAGCCGATCCATGCTTGGTCGCAGCCAGCTCCAGAGGACTTGACGAAGATGACGACCTGTGTGAGAAAACAAATCAGACCCGCGTGACTAATAGCAACGCAACATCCAAATCGAATCGAACCTAACCAAGGGGAGAAGAAGAGGGGCATGATAGGACCTTGTTGACAGCCGAACTATGTCGCATTGTCCCTGGAAGAACCTCGCGGAGCAGCCTGGACCGTCTCATGGCGTCAGACATGTGGCTGCAGCGAGGGAGCCACTCAACTAGCCACTGCGGCCACGCCGCCCTCGTCCGCCTTCCCTCTCTCCCTCGCCCTGCGGCCACCGTGCTCATACCGTCCTCGTCCGACCTCCCCTCCCTCCATTGTCTCCAACCGCAGCGTCCAGGAACGCCACGTCACCCTCGTCCAGCCTCCCCTCTCTCCCCGCCTCCACTCTCCTACTTGTTCCGGCAATGGTCACGGCAGCGATGTGGATTAGGCGGAGAAAGAGGCATCAGCAAATCACGGCGGCGATGTGGATTTGGGTGTGAGGCTAGAGGAGAGGAAACGAGAGAGAGAGAGAGAGGGGTTGCATGTCTGGGTGGGAGGTCCTAGTCGGCGCCCACGAACCTAACCGGCGCTCACAGGAGAATCTTAGTGGGCTGGCCCATAAACACATACTGCAATACTGTAGCGCGAAAATACCACCAAAAAACAGGGCATCGTGGGGAATCGAACTTAGCCCGGAACTAACCTCCAATAGACTGGCTACCACTACACCACCTGACTTTAAGTGACCGAATGCAGCACGCACTCTTTAAGAACTCTAGGTGCGCTATTTGAATTAGAACAAGTTCACTAATTTGAGGAAAAAAGATCACCAATTGATTAACCATTGAATGTTCAAAAAATATGTGTATCTTTTCTGAAAAATCAGGAATTAAAAAAATCGTTCACGGGTTAAAACAAAAGATAACGAATTTAAAACAAAAAATTCATAAAAATAGAAAAAGTTCATCAATCTTCAAAAATAGTTCATTGATTTTGAAAAAAGTTCACTCGATTTGAAAAAAGTTCATCGATTTTGGAAAAGTTCAATCGATTTGAAAAAAGTTCATCGATTTTGGAAAAAGTTCATTCGATTTGAGAAATAAGTTCATCGATTTTGAGAAAAAGTTGATCAACTTTGATAAAAGTTCATCAAATTTGAAAAAACGTTAACCGAATTTGGAAAAAGTCAACGATTTTGAAAAAAGTTCATCAAAATTGGAAAAAAGTTCATCAGATTTGAAAAAAGTTCTCCAATTTTTAAAAAATATCATAGATTTTCAAAAAATTTCACCGAATTTTAAAAATAGTTCATCGATTTGGGAAATAGTTCATCGAATTTCGAAAGAAAATCATCAATTTAAAAGAAAAGTTCATGTATTTGCAAACAAATTGGACGAACCAGGATGAAAAAAACAGAAAACAGAAAAGGAAAAAAGGAAAACGAAAAAGGAAAAAAGGAAAAAAGAAAATGGAAACAAGAAGCGGGAGAAAGTATCATAAAAGAAAGAGAAATTTCACTTTAATCAAATATTCTGTGTTGGCGCAGTGGTTGTTCTACCAAAAATTGGTCTCGGGGTCCTGGGTTCGATTCAGGACAGGCGCATCTTTTTGCAGAATTACGATACATCTAGGGGCGGTCAGAGGTGTATTTGTGCGAGGGGTCGCCCTTTTTTCTGCCTTAATCGGTGTGTTTTTTCTTCTGCTCTTTTTCCTCTTCTCCTCCTACTGTTTCTAGACACGTGTCATCACTGGTTTTTCGCCCATCGCTGGTTGTTATTGCTATGCAATGCACGAGAAGCTCTTGGTAAGACAGAAGATGCATGGTGTTCTTAAAATATTGATCAACCAGTAAGACGGCAACTTAGATCTGCGAGTGATCACAAGTAGATAACTACTCCGTACTTGACTAATAGGCAGAGGTTATTGCCAAAAAAGAGTAAACAGTTCTTACTCTGATATATCAGAATAACGATAGCTTTACTAGTACCGATTGCATGCAGGATTACACGCGCTAGGTAATATAAAGAGTCAAGGACGACAGAAACAAATAACATCATTCGGTCATTACATCGAACCTATAAACAATGCTAGGCAACCCGCTCATACGAGGCACTTAATTGCTGTCGCTGCTGCTTGTGGTCCGCTGGATTCACAGCTGTATGTCTTTACTACCGTTCATTCATTTTTACAGTATTGACTATTGACTTCCAATTTTTACTAGGAGGTGAAAGACAGATGGGCCTAACTCTTAACATTTGGCTGTGTCCGCTCGTTTATCGATCCAGTGGTATGATTTTCAGCCCCGCGTGCATCGCCAATTGGAAGGAGGGCACAACCCTAGCTGCGCCGAGCCGCCACTCTCCCTCTCTCGCCGCCACCTCTCCCTCCTTCATTCATCCTCTCCATCTGCCGCTGCCACCCCTGTCTCTCCACCTCATGCATCCTCTCTTCGTCACCGTCATCGTGAGTGCCCACGCGGGTGGATCAGGTGGTCAGCGTGGGATGCGACAACACATCTGGCCAGAGGAGAACGCGACGGCATCTCCTCTTGATGGCGGTGGATAGGCGAGGCTGCAAGGCGACGGGCTGAGGCGGCGGTGCAGGGATCCGCTCGGCCTACTGTTGCTGCTGCCGGAGAACGGAGGAACCGCTCTCGAGTCGAGGTGGTGCTAGCAAGGCTGCAAGGCGACAGGTGCAGGGGATCCGGTCGATCTGCTGTTGCTGATGCCGATGGAGGATATGGCCCTCTCAGGTCGAGGTGGCAGCGCCATTGCTGATGCCATGGTGAGCTTCTCTAAATCCTTTTCCCCTATCCATCCTGATCTCTCTCTCTCTCTCTCTCTCTCTCTCTCTCTCTCTTTGGCCATCGATGCAATATTGTGCAAGCACTAGTAGAAAAGGGGGCAATGGTCCAGGCCGGTCCAGCCCATTAGTCCCGGTTCAACCCAAAACCGGGACCAATGAGGGCATTGGACCCGGTTCGTGAGCCCCGGGGGCCGGCCGGGCCACGTGGGCCATTGGTCCCGGTTCGTCTGGACCTTTTGGTCCCGGTTGGTGGGACGAACCAGGACCAATGGACCTCGCTCCTGGCCCACCACCATTGGTCCTGGTTGGTGGCATGAACCGGGACCAAAGGCTGACCTTTAGTCCCGGTTCATGCCACCAACCGGGACTAAAGGATTGGTCCTCGTTGCGGCCAGAGTTTAGTCCCACCTCGCCAACCGAAGGGGAATCAGACCGGTTTATAAACCCCTCCCTCTCTGCCTTGTTGAGCTCCTCTCAAAATGAAAATAGATGCCCTTATACAGGGAATTTAACCTAAATTCATATTGAATTTTTCTGAAGTTAGTACAAATTTATTATGAATTTAGGTTGAATTTTCTCTATAAGCGCATCTATGCTCATTTCTGAGTAGTTTTTTATATAGTTTTTTTTCTTTTCTGCTATATTTATTTTTTTCTTTTTATTTCTGAGTTGTAATAAGTCATTAAAAATAAGCATCTATGCTCATTTTTTAGTAAAGTTAATCACAACTATTTTTTCTTCTATTTATTTCTGAATTGTAATAAGTCATTAAAAATAAGCATCTATGCTCATTTTTTTAGTAAAGTTAATCACAACTATTTTTGCTTCTATTCATTTCTGAGTAGTTTTTTATATAGTTTTTTTTCTTTTTTGCTATATTTATTTTTTTTCTTTTTATTTCTGAGTTGTAATAAGTCATTAAAAATAAGCATCTATGCTCATTTTTTAGTAAAGTTAATCACAACTATTTTTTCTTCTATTTATTTCTGAATTGTAATAAGTCATTAAAAATAAGCATCTATACTCATTTTTTTAGTAAAGTTACTCACAACTATTTTTGCTTCTATTTATTTCTGAGTAGTTTTTTATATAGTTTTTTTCTTTTCTGCTATATTTATTTTTTTTCTTTTTATTTCTGAGTTGTAATAAGTCATTAAAAATAAGCATCTATACTCATTTTTTAGTAAAGTTAATCACAACTATTTTTTCTTCTATTTATTTCTGAATTGTAATAAGTCATTAAAAATAAGCATCTATGCTCATTTTTTAGTAAAGTTAATCACAACTATTAAAAATAAGTCATTAAAAATAAAAAAGAGGCGCAATGCTCGTTAATTAGCTTCAAGCCTTTCGGAATAGTGTAAACTGCACTGCACACAGCATCGTGCAGTCTACCCTAATCCTCAAGGCTTGAAGCTAACCAACGTGCAGGTGAGCATTGAGCCTCTTCTTTATCGTCTTTTCACTCAGGGCTTATAAACCGCAGCGAGTGCGTCTCGCTTGGCGAGGTGGGACTAATTAAAAACAGCTGCAGAAAGAGGTGCATTGGAACCGGTTGGTGGCACCAACCGGTACCAATCCAGCTCTTTGGTCCCGGTTGTTGGCACCAACTGGGACAAATGCCCCTCTTTTGTCCCGGTTAGAGCCACCAACCGGGACCAAAGGTCTTCGTTTCCCGCCCTTTGGGCTACCGAAAAGAGGCCTTTGGTCCCGGTTGGTGGCTCAAACCGGGACAAAAGAGGGGCATTGGTCCCGGTTCGTGCCACAAACCTTCCGTGGCACGAACCGAGACCAAAGCATTTGCTATATAAGTAGCACTGCCGCCCCGCTCCGACTTTGATCTCTCACGACGCCGCGCGCCGTCCCCTGCCGCCACCTCGCCGTCGCCGCCCCGCCCCGACGCCGTCGCCGCCCCGTCCCGACGTCGCCGCCCGCCCTACTGCACCTCAACGTCGCCATCGCTGTCGCCGGCCGTGAGCAACTTTCTTTTATTTTTGTTAGATTTTTTTAGATTTTTTTTATAGTTCATAGATTTTTTTTGTTAGATTAGATTTGTAGTAATTTAGATATGTAGTTCATATTGTGTAATTTAGATTGTGTAATTAATTTGTTCATATTATGTTAGATTTTTTTCTGTTAGTAGATTTTTTTATTAGATTAGTTGTGTAGTAATTTAGATATGTAGTTCATATTGTGTAATTTATATTGTGTAATTAATTTGTTCATATTATGTTAGACTTTTTTTTTGTTAATAGATTTTTTTTTTAGATTAGATGTGTAGTAATTTAGATATGTAGTTCATATTGTGTAATTTAGATTGTGTAATTAATTTGTTCGTATTATGTTAGATTTTTTTCCTGTTAATAAATTTTTTTGGTGATATTATTGTTGAATATGCATGTTTGGTGATATTATTTTTGTTAGATCTTTTTGTTAGATTAGATTTGGTGTAATTTAGATATGTAGTTCATATTGTGTAATTAATATGTAGTTCATATTTTTAGTAAGTAATTTTTTATTTTATTTATAGTAAGTGCTTCATATATATATAGTTGAACTAGCTAGTTGATTTAATAAACTAATTTATTTTACTATATATAGAAGTAGTTTGTTTTTAGTAAGTAGTACTTTATTTATTTATGTAAGTGCTTAATTAGTAGTTGAACTAGATAGTTGATTTAATTAATAAAACTACTTTATTTAACTATATATAGAAGTAGTTCCCGCATCGACGTCGGCGATGCCTATCCTGCATCCTCGTCGTCGTCGACTCGGCGGTGGAGGCTTGCTTGATCAGGGCCATGTTCGGGACTGGGCTCCGCCCGGCTGGTAATGGGAGGTGCTACCTTCCGGGGGATATAGGTTGGTGAGGAGGCAGCCCGTTGTTGACCCGATCCTTGTTTGGTGGCGGTCGCGTGGGCCAGTGACGGTGCCGAGGCTTCCGGACACCGCGGAGGTGGTACGTCACCGTGTCAGCGAGGAGGACGAGCACGTCCGTCGATACATGGTTGCATTGGAGGGCAGGTTCGACAATACCTGGCAGGTTCTTCAGGGATCTCACTAGAGCTATGATCCTGTGATGGTTCCTTATCTTTGGGTGTCCACCGCCCGCGTCGATACCTGTCGGGCGCTACGGTTCTAGTTGTATTAGTGATGCTATATTAGTGATAATATTCAACGATGTACGGACACCAAGAGATGATGTACTTTTGCTTATAATTATTGAATGCATGCTAATTTGAATACTACTTTATTTTATGATTTGGTTTTGCTTATTTTATGATTTGGTTTTGCTTATTGAATGCTCATATTGGATAAGTTCTCCTTCATTCTCGTGTGCTAGACAATTTGGTGTAATAATGCACTCGGGAATGAAAGGAGGAGCTACGTACATCACCGATAGTCAACACGTGATTAATAATCTAGTTTAATATTTGAATTATGAACATAAGCCAGAAATGTCATACTCGGACGACGAAAACCGCCCGGGGGAGTGCGACTGGTGCCACGACGACCGAGGTATCTGCGACAGGTTCATTGAGCTGGACGAAGATCGGCGCTTCAGCATTAAGCTCGAGGAGACCTTCGATGTTCATACGGTACGCAACCGATGACAATAGTTTTTTTCTTCGTAATTAATCATGACTTCAACTATTTTAATTATGAAAATATTTTTCATCTTTTCCAATTCGACTAGCTTATCCCATACTTTGCAAGATGCTATGTCTTGGAGAGGATGGTTTTTGAAGACCATGAAAGTTTTGAAACCAAAAAAATTATCCTAAGTATCCATAATGGTGTGGATTTTCAAGTAAAGCTGTACAATGCTCAGAGTGTAACCCATTTTGGTTACAAAAATTGGGAAGCACTTTGCAAGATGTATGGTCTTGATGAGGGTATGCTTGTCACCATGGATCTTGGTGATCCTACAATCGACCAAGAGAGACCTTCGATTTGGGTCCTTGTGGATACACCTCCAATTCTTCCCTCATGTGAGCTTAACATAGTTATTAAGTAATTTATATTATTTATTTTAAAGTAGTTGACAACTTATCTCCATTGACAGCTTATTTTCATTCTTCAAAGAATGTGCGGAAGATGGTAGACAGAACCTACTACACCGAAGGCTCCGAATTAACTTATCAGGAGAAAAATCATCTGGTCGCATTTTGTACTGATCTTGAGAATTACAATATCTACAATCAAACTTCTCAACATTATGGTCAATACGTGCCAATAGTGCACGTGTTGAACTACGGTAACTACCATGGAGATACCCTGGTAAGATTATTTTTTACTATTACAACATCCGTGCATCTTTTTGCACACTTCTAAAACTAGTACATCATTGCTCACTACGAAGTTATTACTATGTTTTTCAACAGATAATCCCGAATGATTGTGTACCTCATCTGATGTATACGCATGGTAGCCTTCATGTTTTGAACATACAACCAGGTCGTCCTACGAATCTCAACTGTCCATACCGGGTTTCTAAAAGAAGTGGAGACATAACAATCAAAGAATGGAAAAAATGTATGGACAGTCGTAAGGAGCTTCTTGGAAGCAAAAAGCAGCGAAGGGCAAGCATTGGAGACAGGATGATCGCCATTCTTCATAATGGAGAGTCAGAGTCTATATTGTTTTATGCTATTTTACCTTAAGGGTGTTTAGGTCCATCTGATACTGATGATCATGTGCTAAGAACAATTATGTAGGGTTGGGTTCGATGACTATGAGGATGATGATCGTATGACTTATTATTAATAACGAGTAGAAGTTGTATGATGATGCATGATTAGTACGACTTGTTATTATATATGATGATGTATGATGCGAACATGCATGAGCATGTTATATCAGCGGGTGAAATGAACATAGCAGCAGTGTTGATAAACCAAGGACGAAGATATAAGAGATGACACTTCTCTCTATTAGCTAGCTAATAACAACCTAAAAATAACCTCCAAAACCCCTAAAGCAGCCACTTTTCTAAAAAAAACATGGACTTTTGGTCCCGGTTGGAGCCACCAACTGGGACCAAAGGCCCCCTGACTGGGCTCGGCGCACAGGGCCACGTGGAGGCACGTTGGTCCCAGTTCGTGTTTGAACCGGGACTAATGGGTGGAGGTATTAGTAACGACCCATTAGTCCCGGTTCATGAACCGGGACTAAAGGCCCTTATGAACCGGGACTATTAGGTGTTTTTCTACTAGTGAAGTTGGTGGTTCCTTTGTTATTTTGTTAATGAACCTCTGACCAGCAAGCCCAGCGGGGGGAAGGAATTGGGAGAGCGAGATGAGCGGGGGAAGGAACAGGGAATGGCCTACTCTGGCTCGTTGTCTGATTCACCGTTGCTTGCAGCTGAAGAAGACAGAGAAAAGCAGCCAATGTACGCTGTCTCAGGTGGTGTTGTTTACCACAGGCTCTGAGGTATGGTAGGATGTGATTCTTAGTTTGAAGAGTGCCAGGCTCGAGTTGTGAATCTGCTGCTATACATTGGTTGAGGAAAAATAATGGCACTTATAATATTTGTGCAACCACGTTTGTGAGATTTACGGAATTCATGCAGTAGCACTCTAAATAGGTATAGATTCAGACTTCACCTAATACAGGTTCAACCTATTGCTTGCCTCGGTATTCCATAGATTATCTGCCCTGTATGCCTATTGCTTTCCTAGCTTGGCAAGTTGGTATGCCTAAATTTTGTGAGGTGTGTATGCCAAGTTTACATGCTGTACATAAATTATGATCTAATAGTCAGCAATCTCTCGACACATTTGTCTCACAATAGTGTGTGTCATTAGGGTTGTTTTACCATTCCAAAGGCACATGGGAGTTTGCGGGAATTTTTTTGGTAATGTTTTCTCTTGGATCTTTAGAAAATATGGGCACTTATGTTCGAAAATATGTGGTACACTTTGGTCCTTTTGTATGTTCTGCATTCTCATGCTGTCTCAGGGAAAAGTTGTTGTCTCCCTCTATTTTTTGCGATCATACCTATATTGTGCTACCTGTCGTGATGCTAAAAATACTTTTTTTTTCTAGATAAGCTCCACTCTCTCATACAGGCAATCATTTCTTGGCTAGATGATGACTAACATATTGCAATCCTTACTTTTACTAATTTCACTTGCTGATTTGTTTCCATGACATAGGATAAACTCCCGTGGCTAGCTCATCTTGGATTCATAAGGTCATATTCAATCTTGATGCTTTACACGTGTGGCACCCCAGCTCCGAGCAACCGGTTTACCTTGCATTGCCAGCCCAGAAATCAAGTCTTCTGGCAGCACACAACAACTTTGTACAGAAAACAAGCGCTTTATTGATGCTAGTGGAAACATAGGTCTGATATTACATCAAGTAGCGAGGCCAAGCGGCACACACGGTGCGACTGAACAGTATGTAAATTATTAATGAACATGAAGGGGCCTCGATCACCATAACTACGCGGCAACAGAACGACGATGAAGTGGAACTCCATAGCACAGGGACACCAATGTGGACACGATCTAGACGCGGGAAGCTCTCCGATCAGATATGACTTGCCTGAAAACTGGCATGACATGCCAGGTCAGTACATTGAATGTACTTGCAAGCTCACAACAAACATAAGCATAATGACAAACAATATCATGACATTTAATCAGGTTAATGCAATGCAACATGATACTACTGATGCGGTGAAATCAACTTGTGCACTGAGTCACTCGGACAATCTTACCAGACGGGTTACCTCGTAACCGAGCGGTGATCATACCGGGATCACAAAGGAAACCAACACTTTGGTTCCAACCACAGTCATCTCATGATTCCACAAATCATCACATAACCAGTGCGAACAATCAACTTTTAGTGTGCAAGATTACTTATTAGTGTTGATCCATGGTGTGACCTACTCACGAGCTATGTTCGTAACCGAGGACGCGACTATCGGTAGATTAAATACACTCTGCAGAGGTAGTGCACTTTACCCACACCACAGAATCCATGGCCTCGTCATCCCATTTGGGTGGACCAACGACATTCCGACGAAACCCTCCCATTGTCATGACACTCTCCCGGCCACTCCGACCAACTCCCCACTGAGCTAAGTTATGGGTGGCCCCGTGCCTACCAAAGGCATCAACGGCCACCGTCATGGCAAAAACGGTCCCAAACGGGGACAAGGTACCATAACAACAAATGCGCACACAAGGTTATGTCTGCTTACCGGGCCAGGGCACCGCACGCCCATAACCTTCCCTCGTTGGAGGTACCGACCAGAGGCATGACAACGGACCGAATCAAGACCTCCCCATAAAGGTAAATGTGGTCGCACTGGGAAAAACTCGATTCAGTGGCACCATGACTCGATCAACGTTATTTACAAGTTGTATTACATCAGGTTTAACTTGAATATAAAATAACTCGAGTCATCATATGCCATGATCATGCAACTACTCGACATGCAAAATAGACCACTCACAGTGACAGATCAACCTCATCAAAATTTCCTACATGCACTACTCATCAACTAAACCTTGCTGGTTCTACTTTACTGGTTCTTAACATTCATCATTTTAATTATCTCATAATATATTAACATCAATTTATCACAGAAAGAAACTCCCATTATTCATGAAAGCATAATCACTTCAATGAATTTTTTTCTACTGACTTAACTAGCTCATGCATTCAACCAATACCATAATAAAGCAATTCAAGCATGGCAAAGTAACTAGCATTAAGCAATATTTACTTAAATAATTTAAATGCATGAAAATAACTCATATTCAAGTTAAAAAAAATCATAGATACTGAAATGACACCTTCCGAATGTTGGTGTGGCTTGCCTTAGTGCACAGGAGGTTCACACTCCTCCTGGTTATCTTCAAGACAAGCTTCTCCCTCTGCAAATATTTAAAAACAGCAAAACAAAATATCAAGAACCACTCTGAAAATCACCAGAAATTCTAGACAGCATGGAAAAATCTCAACTTTGGTGTGCTGCTAGAACTTTTCAAAACAAAGAGAATGCAAAAAGAATCAACTCATTTGGACTTATAGTTTAGGAGTTATAGCTGGTCAAAGGTGCTGGTCATATTTTTGAATTAAATTTGAATTAAATAGAAAACTAGGGGGGCTGACGTCGATGGCGTTTTCTCATAATACACCTCCACTCGTACCGCTTCGGGCGCAAGTGGAGAGGCTGACAGCGGGCCCCGTTGGTCAGGTGAGAAGGGAGGGGGAGAGAAACAGAGCGACGACGGTGCTTCGCCGGAGCTTCCGCTGGTGAGGAGAGGTCCTTGGGCGAATCCATAGGGATAGAAAGAGAGAGGGGGTCGAGGCGCACCTGCATGTACCCGTGGCTCGACGAGAGGTGGCCGGAGCAGCTCGCAACCAAGCTCGCAAGCGGCGGCTGCCGTCAGGTCTCGCCGGAGAGGAAGAAGACGACGGAGAGAGGCGGTTACAGGGGCTCCAACATGTCCAGGCGGCACCACTGGACCTCCAAGGAGTCGCCTGAGCAGTTGCTCGAGCTCGAGGGGCAACAGAGCAAGGAGGAGGGGCTGCGGGGATTGCCGGTGGGCTCGGTCGGGAACGGTGGCCATAGGATTGCCCGGACGGGCTGCGGCTATGCTACGGGATTGTGGTGGATGTGTGGTGGTTTTGGAGTGCTCTGAGTGGTGGGAGGGGCTCGAATTTATAGTCGGAGGGGGAGAGGGGTACGTGGCTCCACCGGAGCTCTGTAGAAGCCAGCGAGCGACGACGAACAGCGTCAGTGAGGGGTAGAGAGGCTCAGCATTCACGCGGGAGCTGTGCAGCATGCGGACGAGCACATGAGGCGGTGGAGGAAGAAGACAGAGGCACGAGGCGCACTTTGGCTTTTGGCCGCGACGTGGCCGTGCCCGCTGCAACGTCTCCGGCGTCGGTGAGTGCCAGGGAGAGGTCAAGGGTGAAGAGACGGAGGTGCTGGCGTGGTTCAGCAGTCCTCGACGAGCTCTAGATCGGTCACACGCGAAACAGAGATGAGGGCGCCGCGCAGAGCGCGTTGGACGCGATGCCAGAGCCGTGTCCTCACGCGGTCACCATGCTGGCATGGTCAAAACGATGCCCACTCGTTGCCAAACCATGTCCCTCGTGTTGTCCGTGTAGTGTTTAGTCTAGGGGAAGAGATAATACACTACTAGTCCGTATCCTCAGTATTGTCGCCATTAATGCGGCGCTTGTGCTTGTTGCGACGTGATCTGCCATTGTTGTCCTTGGTATCCGAATTGCCAGGGCTCTTGGTTATGTTATTGCTACGAGCTAGCCAGCTTTCTTCACCTGTGCAAAAGCGGGTCATGAGTGTCGTGAGGGCTGCCATAGATTTCAGCTTTTCCTGTCCTAGGTGCCGGGCAAGCCATTCGTCTTGGATGTTGTGCCTGAAGGCTGCAAGGGCCTCGGCGTCCGGACAGTCGACTATTTGATTTTTCTTGGTTAGGAACCGTGTCCAGAATTGTCTGGCCGATTCCTCTCGCTGCTGGTTATGTAGCTTAGGTCGTCGGCGTCTGGTGGTCGCACATAAGTGCCCTGGAAGTTATCGAGGAATGCGGATTCCAGGTCCTCCCAGCAACTAATTGACTCTGCTGGCAGGCTGTTAAGCCAATGTCGAGCTGGTCCTTTGAGCTTAAGCGGGAGGTATTTGATGGCATGTAGATCATCACCACGGGCCATGTGGATATGAAGGAGATAATCCTCGATCCATACCGCGGGATCAGTTGTGCCATCGTATGATTCGATGTTTACGGGTTTAAAGCCCTCGGGGATTTGATGATCCATTACTTCGTCTGTGAAGCACAGTTGGTGTGCGGCGCCCCTGTACTGAGCTATGTCGCGACGCAGCTCGGATGAGCTTTGTCTGTTGTATTCAGCCTGGCCGTATTTGTCATATCCGGTGTGACGGTTATCGTCCCGTGATGTGGGGCGCCCACGCAATCCGTAGATCGATCTTGTTTGCCTTGCCTTATCCTCCAATATGTCTCGTAGGTCTGTTGCGTTTCCTCGTGCTCGGGTATTTTTAGAGCGGTGCCGGGGTGCGGCTTGGTTTGAGGGCCGAAAGGCCTCTCTGTCGCGGCCATGGGTTGACCGATCGGGCGCATCATACGTTGGTAATGTAGGTTTAGTTGCTTCCTCCTCTAGTTGGGGTAGTAGCCTACGCTTTGGGTAACTCTTAGAGGGGCGTTCGAGTTTATACTCTTCGACTGCCAGGACTTCGGTCCATCTATCGGCTAGCAGGTCTTGGTCAGCTCTATGCTGCTGCTATTTTTTCTTGAGGCTGCTTGCCGTGGCCATAAACCTGCGTTTGAAACGTTCTTGGTCGATGGGATCCTCTGGCACGACGAATTCGTCATCGTCGAGGCTTGCCTCGTCTTCGGAGGGAGGCATATAATTATCGTCCTTGACCTCTTTGTCTGCCGCTCTCTCATGAGGGCTGGCTCCTTCGTCCTCCCGCGCTAAATCCTGCTGGAGGGGGTTGTCTTCTGCACTGTCCGGGGTGTTGACGTCTCCGGTGCCGGATTCGCCGTTCTTGCTTTGGCGGGATTTAGAGCGGCGCTGCTGACGTCGGCGCTTGGATTGCTTCTTGGAGGGGTCATCCTCCGCTTTTTCATCTCCATCCCCTGCTTTGAGGGTGTCCACCATGTATATGTCATATGACGAGGTGGCCTTCTAGTGCCCTATAGGTGCTGGTTCTTGGTCGTCTCCTTCATCGGCGTCCATACCGTCGATGTCTTCGGAGTCGACGTCTAGCATGTCAGTTAGATCGTCGACAGTGGCTACAAAGTGGGTGGTGGATGGGTTTCGAATTTCCTCGTCGTCCGTATCCCAACCCTGCTGACCATAGTCCGGCCAGGGCTCTCCTGACAAAGAGAGAGACTTTAGTGAATCCAGGATATCGCCAAAGGGCGAGTGCTGAAAGATGTCTGCGGCAGTGAACTCCATGATCGGAGCCCAATCGGGTTCGATCGGAAGGGGTGCGGAGTATTCGGAGTCCGGAACGGAGTCCGGCACCTCGGAGTCACGGGCCTTGCAAAGGACTAGGCTGGTATTTGGCTCTATCGCCATAGAGATTGTGGCTCCCGGGGCGGCGTCCAACCATCCGTCCCCGACCAGCGCAGTCGGCTCCGAGCTAATGGTCGGAGCGAACACCTGAGCGGCACTCTGGGCGCTGTCCGGCGGCAGAGCTAGATCATGGCCATCGAGACAGTGCGGCACGCTCAGCCGTGGCTCGAATCCGTCGAAGATCAAGTCCCCACGGATGTCGGTCGTGTAGTTTAAGCTTCCAAACCTGACCTGATGGCCAGGGGCGTAGCTTCCAATCTGCTCCAGATGGCCAAGCGAGTTGGCCCGCAGTGCGAAGCCGCCGAATACGAAGATCTGTCCGGGGAGAAAAGTCTCACCCTGGACCGCGTCGTGGTTGACGATCAAAGACGCCATCGGGCCTAAAGGTGACGACACAGTGGAACTCTCAATGAAAGCACCAATGTCGGTGTCAAAACCGGCGGATCTCGGGTAGGGGGTCCCGAACTGTGCGTCTAGGCGGATGGTAACAGGAGACAAGGGACACGATGTTTTTACCCAGGTTCGGGCCCTCTCGGTGGAGGTAAAACCCTACTCCTGCTTGATTGATATTGATGATATGGGTATTATAAGAGTTGATCTACCACGAGATCAGAGAGGCTAAACCCTAGAATCTAGCCTATGGTATGATTGTTATCTGTCCTACGGACTAAAACCCTCCGGTTTATATAGACACTGGAGAGGGCTAGGGTTACACAGAGTCGGTTACAATGGGAGGAGATCTTCATATCGTATCGCCAAGCTTGCCTTCCACGCGAAGGAAAGTCCCTATCCGGACACAGGACGAAGTCTTCAATCTTGTATCTTCATAGTCCGGGAGTCCGGCCAAAGGTCATAGTCCGGCCATCCGGACACCCCCTAATCCAGGATCCCTCACAGGGCGTTAATCATGGGATTGAACGCTTGAGCGCGGCTGACGTCGAACCGGTCGTTGTTTTTCTCACGAGGCAAGTAGATGAGATTGAAGTCACCCACAATTAGCCGCGGGCCATCGATAGAAGGCGAGGGGTCGTGCATGTCGGCCACAAACTCCCCGGTAAGAGAGTGGTCAGCAGGGGCGTAAATGTTAGTGATGGAGAAGGCAAGGTCGGAGAGAGTGTACGCAAACGAGGTGGTAAGGGGAAAACGAGACCTAGCGCAAGAGACCAGCGTAAGGAGACGGGGGTCCCAAGCAGTGACCACCCCAAAAATGCTAGACATACAAAGACTTACACGCTTTTACACGCTCCTTCCAGCTAACAACCAATCACAAATCTCTCCCCCCCTGATTTTCAGGGGGGTGGGCCGCCCCGCTCACCTATTGACCAATCAAGGTTAACCATCCTGTAAAAGCCTGTAAATCGTTTGTACGTGTAGCATTGCCGGTGACCACCCCACCACGCGTCCCGTCGGCGTCCTTAGAAGCAAACTCAGAGAGGGAAACGGGGAGGAAGGAGTGAGCTTTGTGCACGTCCAGAGTCGCGAGTTTCGACTCTAGAATACACGCCACCGACGGAGCTGCAGAAGAGATTGAGTCGCGGAAAAGGTCACACTTGTCCGCATCTCCAAGGCCTTGCACATTCCAGAAGAGAAAAGATAAGTTTTGAACGCGACTAACCATGGACATCCACAGGCACCGGGGGCATGATACAAACGCACACACCACAACTGAAGGAAGATACATAGCCACCCAAACTGGCGGGAAAGAGAGGAGAACAAGGCAGGAGCTGGGCTGCAACCACACCAGCACTGACACGCTCGATGCGGGCACTAATCATGAAGACGAGCCGGCACCGAGGGAGTCTTGAGAGCAGCGGCAGCCCGCAGCCCTGCCACGGAAGCAGAAGACAGCGGCTGCACCACCGCATCGATGACACGGTCACGAGCAGCCTTGGCCTGGAGACAGGGCGAGCACCCGATCAGAGTGTCCTTGAGAGCGCGGCGTTTAGCCGCCTTGTCAGCGATCGGGACAAACTCGCCCGTATCCGCATGGGCTAGACGCGTGCTGCGGTGCCCCACCCCACCGCGTTCAGCAGCCAGGACAACGGGGGAAGCAGACAAAGGGAAATCCAGGCGGGGGCCCCACCCCCATGCACAACCATGCAGTGCACGTCGTCGGGCGCATTGTCGGGCAACTTAGCAATACGCACCAAGGAGCCGGAAGCGGGCGAGCCCGTCAAGGCCACTGCCCTCAGGGACCCCATGACGAGCGACAGAGCCGGGCAGGGGGGAGCGCCAAGGACCCGCAGGACGGAGTCGAGGGCGGCATGGCCACCCCCGCCGACGAAGATCCGGCCAACCGGGCGGAAGGCGGGGACCGGAGCGTCGCCGTGACGGCGCAGCCCATCCGGCCTGTTGCGAGAGAAGGGAGGCGGTGGGAAGTGGAAGAACGGCACGGACTCGCCATTGCCGTTGAAGGAGCGCGACATAGGCCACACCGCGACCGGCTCGATGGAGATGGCCCGCGTCTCCCACGGCCCGCCCCAAGGCCAAACGTCGCACGGAATGTCCCTCGTACACTCCAGGAGCACAACCACCCGGATCGTGGTGAGCTTGTGGCCGGAGAGGCGCGCGGGTCGACCTCAAGGACGCGCCCAAAGCCGGAGAAGGCGGCAGGGATGCAGGTCGGAGTCACGAACTCCGCGAGGAAGCCCGTGGCGGCCAAAAGGGCGCACTGACGAGCGCGCTGCGGCACATGCCCGTACAGTTCCTCGCGATGGAGGTCGATGCACGCGCCCTGGTAGGGCATGAGGCTGGCTAGCAATGGCTTCCCCTCGGTCGGCCCAGGACGCGAAGCGGAGGTAGCAAACGCCGACCGACGAGGGCACCGTGTCGAAGGAGAGATGCCCAAGGTCGCGCAGCATGGCAGCCTGGACCGCGGACGTCGCGTTGATGAAGGCGTGAGGTGGCTCAGTAGAGACAACGGCGAGGCGAAGGATTATCACTTGGTCATTCATTAATCATGTTCCTGTCCACCCAGGGACCTGACTTAATGTTGAGGAGCTGGAGGAACTGGAGGGATTACTGGAGATCATTGACCCACAGCAGCCATGGCTGGAAGTTTGATCTTCGAGAGGGCGGAGCAATCCCGAACGAGAAGAGTACTGGCATGAACATAGGTAAGCCGCTGGATCCTCTCCTTGGCTCCCTCTGATGCTCTGTGTGCCCATTTAAAATGAATAAAGGTCATAATATTTCTGTGTACCTGAAAGATATGTAAATAGGTGTGGCTCTTTTTGATAATAAGTAACAAAACAATAAAGGTTATCAACTTTTATTGTTTTATGCTGGCCATCTAGCCGATGATTTAGTTTCCTGTCAAAAATAGTAAGTATTATGTATTGTGGAGCATGTGCAATGAGAACACTTTCATCCTATATTTAACAGCTACACTACCTGACTAAAGCAACAAGAACCGGGTAATTAAGCTAGTTTCTGTAAAGATTGCTGGTTCAACTCATGTTTTCAAGAAAATTATAGTTTAACTTTGAATGGTGAAACAAATATTCAAGTGTTATATAAGCAGTGGACACACAATGGCACAATGGCCAGCACAAAAATCACCACGTCTCAATGGTTGTGGACAAAAGTAGGGCGTTGAGACATGCTATGCGTGAGCATTGGTCTCTGCCTGCTGAAAAGAACTTCTAGTACACAGGCGATGATTGGCTGCAGCTCCTACTGCGGACGGAATCAGAGAATATGCGTGTTAAAATCCTACTGGTGCTATGGAGATCCTGGCATTTACGTGATGATTGCGTCCATAGAGGTGGCAGGGAAGGGAGTCCATCTGGGCATCTGTGCAATTTCCGCAGCAGTATGAGGAAGAGCTGATGACCATGGCGTCTGATAATGCACTGGACAGAGACAAATGCGTGGTAATTCAGTTGACGGAGCAATCATGCAGGAGGGATCCCAAGAACATGCAGTGGATGGGTCCGACAGTGGGATCTGCAAAACAAAATTCAGATGCTTCTTTTATCGCAGAAACCGGTCTGAGCGCGGAGCGCCGCCGGTGGAGTGGCTAGGGACCATAGAGGCCTAGTGTTTGTCGGCCTGCACATCAGTTGAAGAGGCGGAAGCCAGGGCGACCCTGATTGTCCTCAAATCCCTCGCGAATTTGTACAGGGGGCACGTCATGGTGGAATTGGACTGCCACTCAATTGCTCGTGAGCTGCAACCTGATGCTCCTGATAGGTCGCCTCATTATGGACTAATCAGTGACATTAAGGCTGTCTTGTCAGTCTTTTCTTCCTACAAAATCAGCCTAGTGAGGAGAAGCTGCAATGCATGAGCTCGCTGCGAGAGCTAGGAAAGTTGGGGATTGCTTTTTGATTGCTGGCGTTCCAGACAGCCTGCGGCCCCTGATGAAATCTGAATGTAACCCTCCTCTAGAGTAATTCGTTTACTCTTTTTCCTCAAAAAAAAAAAAACCACCACGTCTCAATGGTTGTGGACACACAGAGCACAAGAGCGCAGAGGAGGGAACCAGTGGCTTACCACCTATGTTGGAGTAGAAGAAGAATCGGAGCCAGCAAGAGAGCTGGTCTACAGAGCTGTTGGCGTCGTGCAGGTCCATCTCCTGGCCGACGTCAGTGGTGCAACCCCAGACAGGCTCGCAGCCATGGACCCAGGATGTGAGGTTGAGTTCTTCTTACCGCTGGTGTCGAGGATGCTCTCGAAGTAGAGACTGAGCTCCGTGGCGGTGCACAGGCGCTGCGACATGTATCGTGCACACATGCTGGATGGATTAGTATGCACGTGTAAGTGTAAGGATCGGACATGATAATGTGAGAAGCACAGCATGAAAATTAGCCCTCATCCGTTATGGATAGAATGCTGGAACTTGTCCATATATTAATGGAAATTACATAGTCGTTTCGCTTAACTGAAACCGTAAACTAACCAATGTGATAAATTCCTAAGCCTCCATGATGAGTAATTGTGCAGGACAAACATAGCAAATGACAGTAGATGCAATGTGAACGGAGTTGCCATGAATCAAGGCAAAATGCTTAACCGTGAATCATGATTCAGTTAGGAGCAGAGCATGAAAACTGGATGCATGGCCTTAGATGCTATCCAAAAATCTGTCCAAATTAATAAAATTATTTTGATTTATTCAAACTATGAGCTAACTGCTAGATTTCTTGGATCTAACAGATATAGCAACTTACGCAATCAAATGAGCAAAAACAATGACAGGCAGTACATATCCTTCACATGAGCAAAACAGAGAAGGGTGGGAAGAGGAAGGAGGAGAGGATGACCTCACCGCTTCTGTGTTTTACTCACACCAGGAGTCTTCTCGTTTAGGATCGCTCAGCCCTCTGGAAGATCAAACTTCCAGCGATGGCAGCTGTGGACCCACCATCTCCAGTATCCCCTCCACTTCCTCCAGCATCCTCAACATGAAGTAACGTCCCTGGGTGGATAGGAACAAGATTAATAACAGAATGATGATAGGGAGCAATTTAGGCCAAGCAACATTAATTTCGCTGGCAATTTCTAGTTTGGACAACACACAAATATAGCTAATGAACGTGCATGCACATACTGCTGCAGGAGCATAATTTATGTTGACAAGCTCCTAGAGGAGCAAAGGCTGGACACTAAAATATTATTCAGTTACCTGGGGAACACATACAAAGGAGCCAACTCCAATATTTTTGCCCTGCCCCTCAACAAGATGAAAAAACGGCCTTCCCCATGCCCGTCCTAGAAGCAACCAAGTTCATTCCAGTACCACAGTTCTTCATATAATTCTAGCAACCAGGTGATAAAATCAAGTGCAGTATCATATTTTTGACAGTTAAAACCTACAAGAAAACCATGGTGGTGCCAAATCTAAGAGCAAGTGTATATTAAATAACAACAAAAGGTAAGCTACTATCTAGTAATCTCTGTCTAACAAAATGTAGGATGTTTTTTGTTTCACATACAATTGTTAAAAATGCCTTACATTTTGTTAGAGGGAATATAACCGTATGGACTCTCAGGAACACATATAACATACCTATGACTAAATCAAAATGGATAAAACACAACCAAAGGCCAAACATGATGCTAACCAGCACAGAACTACATGAGACTAATTTCATTGAAAAGAAAGATCATCACAATTGTTGTGGTGGCCAGAAGACCACTACCGTGAATCCGAACATATCAGGGAAGTTACTTAAAGATGTTAGTTGTAACAAAGATGTTCAAAACAGTAAAACTCTTTAATCTTTCTGGGTGTATTCTTAGAATTATGCATGTCTATCTCACCATCTTCCCATTACACAGGATAATAGATAACATTACTTTGACTTGGTTGTTCGTCATGCTAGAAACATCTCTATTGCTCAAATTAGAATGTTTGTTTCTTTTATGGGATATTAGCATAATAAAATTAAAGCTCGAAATATTTCCCTGATTGCCTGAAGGGCATGGATGTCTGCATTTTCTTCATGTTGACTTAGTTGCTTACATTTTTTAACATAGTTGTGTTTGGTTGGAATGTTGGCAACTTCTCTTTTTGATTACTCACCATTAATAAATAATTTCACAAGCTTTACGCAAAGTTCTGTCATGGAGAATGAGAACCAAGGACATACAAGAAAAAATATGTTCAGAAAGTTTAGATTTGGAGTACATCTGTTAATAATCATAACTTCTAGTTCCATCTATAATTCCAGGCAATTGATATGATTGCAACCAACCATGACAAATGCTAGATGTATTGCTCAACTGGACGCAGGGAACCTTCGCCTCAAAGGTTTGTTTTTATTTATTCTTTTCAGATATTAACAGTATCACTAAAAAGATCATTTATGGAGGTTTTTGTTATTGCACAGGTCCTTTCAGTTTTACTAGACTCGATCATTTTGGTTAACACCTAAATTCCTCATACTCGCTCGAATAACCATTGCCAATTTGAATACTCATGGGCACCAGTATGGATTTTAGTTGCATTTAGATTCTTTTTAACTGGTGCTGTGTATTAATTCGAAATATATGTTCGATTTTGCTCGCCTGGAACCTCAGCCAACATACATGATGGTTCCAAACCCTGCAAACACCACCATAGAACACCTCACTCCCAAAATGTCATACTTCGTGTGCTACCCGTTTACTCTGCGATGATTTTTCTCCACCTTGAAGCAAAAGGGAGCTCCTGGAGAAGGAACTTTGTTTCTCGAATAATGGTTCCAATTGTAGAAAGATCTCCTTCCTGACACTTGAAGGCTTCAACGGTTAAGCTCCAATCATTCTTCAAGACCATTGAAGCATTACATATCACTACCTTGTGAGCCCCTTCTACGCAGGTCAGAGCTTGGGCTTCCTCTGCACTAGCATGGAGTTTGATTGTGCCCCACGACAAAATAATAACATTTCCATTCATTTCCCGCAGCACCACACTCCATGCTGCTTCCTTGTATTGACAAGGAAACTGCCGTCGTCATCTAGAGATTCCCCAAGGATTTGATCTTCAGCCATTTTGAATATGACACTCAATAGTTATTTTGCCATTGGTACCACTCTGGCATCTCCCTCCTTTATAGACTTCTTCGGTACAAACCCCCTAGTTACAATAACGGTCCAGATCGTCCCGTACCCTTTCATTAAAAAGGGCAGGATCGTCCAGGCAGTTGAAAAGGCGACGGACGTTGTACGTCGGGCGGCCCGCGAGCGACGGGGGCTGTACGCGCGCGACGGGGCTGTACGTACGTCGGTACGCGCGCGTCGGGGCTGCACGTACATCGGGCTGCGTACGTCTGCTCACGCAGGGGGGTCGGTCAGGCATGACGAGTCGTCCGGTGGTGGAAATAAAAAAACGTGCGAGCCGCGTGGCGTCGGTCGATGCGAGACGCGTTGTGCTGTCGGTCAGAGAAGGACGAGATGTGCGGTCGTTCAAAGCCGAGACGCGTCGTGCGGGCAGCCAAGCCGATGCCGCCGTGCCGTCTTTTCGAGGAGGATTAATGTTGTCGTAACTCCGTTGCGCCCAGGCCAACCACCACGCCACCCTCCCCGTCGCAATAAAACACCCCGGCCGGCCTCTCTCCCTGACGGGTTCTCTATTGCTCCCCCGACGCCCTCCTCCACCTCGACGCGCTCCACCCAGGCGAAGATGGCGTCCAGTGGCGCTGGCCGCAGTGGCGGCCCACCTCCGGGCAACAGGTGGCCGACCAGCTTGGGCATGCCAGAGACGGACGAGCTCATCCGCCTTAGGCTCATGGTGCCACCGAGGTGTCGGTTGTCGAAAGCATTCAAGATCACAGGGGAGGGGTACCCGACGAGGGGGGCCGACACGACGCCGGAGGAGCTCTGTCGCCACAGAGGCGGCCGCTGGAACCAGTTGGCCGACACGATTTCTGGGATGGCAAAGATTTCTAGACGGTCGTCGCCGGTCCGGCACCCGCGCCCGCTGCGCCCCCTGTCCCTCCCGCCGCGCCGCCTGTCCATCCCGCCGCGCCCCCTATCCCTCTCGCCGTCGAGATCCCGGCCGAGCAGGTCGTCCTGCATGAGGAGGGTGACCCCGACGACACCCCCGGCTACCTCCTAGCCTTGCGGGCGTCACAAGCAGAGGCTGCGGCGGCGACCGCGGCGAGGGAGGCCGCAGATCTGCACGCGGCCATGGACGCTGCAGCAACAATGGCAGCGGCGGAGGAAGTAGCGGCAATGGCGGCCTTGGACGGTGGCGACCGTAGCAGCGGCGACGGCAATGCAGGCAACGGCGATGTCTGCGAGGTCGTCGACCTCGCAGACTCGGACGGCGACTAGATTAGGACTAGTTAGGAGTAGTTTTAAATTTATGTTTAATTAAATTTAGTAATGTTCGAATGTAATATGTATGATATTTCCTAATGTTTAATGGAATACCGTTATATTTCGTAATGTTTAATGATATCTTCTAAAATGGTCAATTAATTTGATTAGGTTTTAGAATTTTGAATGTTATTTAGTAAGAAAGTTAAAAAAATTAGCTTATCGTTCGCAAAGAAAAGTACCAACGACAAGCAGAATTTTGACAGTTTGCCAAGTGTAAGAACTAGTTCATCATTCCGACAAGAACTAGTTCATCATTCCGACGCGCTCCACCTTGTTGTACAAAGACAAAGAATTACATTTCCGTGTCAGCACGGTTGTTTATGTTTCATGTTTTTTCCAACGTGTACGATACTTACATTGCCACTGTAGGATTCATCCAAACTCATATAGTTCTCCGCGCCATGTCCGTCCTCATGGAATGACAATGAGCCATCCTCGATATCGCCATCATCTCCGTCGTAATCGTTATCTTGATCCATCTGTACACGTGCAAATATAGTCATTCATCAATTCAAAAATCACGTAACATAACCGCAAATATAATCATTACGTGAAGGCAGTGTCGGAGCTTGGAACACATTTTAGGAGCGGCAAATGGGCTGAAGGGGGAGGGGGGGGGGGGGGGGGGGGGAGGGGGGGCAATCAATGTCTAGCGAATCTATGAACAATTCACTGATCATTATATGAATATATCTACTGGGCTGGGGAGGCGACGGCCAAGTGCGCTGTAGACGCTACCTGCACCACGCAACCGATTTGTGTGCGCGTGCTAACCCCCATACGGACTGATCAGTAATTTTACACGGCAAACCATGGCGGGAGGCTAGAGAAACCGAGCGAGACGACGACCAGATCGATTAGACGAAGATGAACTTGCGTTCTTCTCGCTGCGGTAAGGGCGTCAAGGGTCGTCGTTGCGGGTGGCGGGGCAGTCAGGGCTTCCCCTCGGCGAGATACCACCGGTGAAAGCGGCGGTGGCAGATGGTCACGTGCCCTAGGGTTTGGGCTCCTGGCGGTGTCGGGTCGACTCGTATGGATTTATTTTCTTCCAAACGTGCGGGCCTACTGCAGCGGTTGGGCGCACGCGGACGGATTATGGCCGCGGGTGGCCATACCCGACCGCCCCGTACGTCGACGTGGGCGGGGCGGGCGTACGTCGGGCATACCGGTGTGAAAAGCCCCCCTGCCCTTTATATGTTTTTTGTGTGTGTGTGTGTGTGGGGGGGGGGGGGGGGTCGTACCGAAGCGCATCTCTGTGAGGGCTAGGGTTTGTGTTAGGCCATTGCCATGGAATTCGAATTGCAGAGGAAGGATTACAGAGGGGATAAGATTCAGCTCGCGCAGGAGCACACACACACCACACGCTGTCTCTAGCCGTTATGCCATCGCCAACTCGAATCCTCTTGGGTGCAGGTATAAGTAGTGTCGCGGATCAGGCCCATTGTTGTGGTTTAGGCCCATTCGGGCCCAGCCAGCCGCGCGAGCACGCGAGGCTGCCTCTTGGGCCGGCCCTCTGTTTAAACCTCCTCTTGGCGCTCTTCTTGGGTGCTGACAATCCCTCCCCTGTTAAAACTGGCTTGTCCCCAAGCCGGCGCTCGTGGGAAGCGATGACATAACGTTACCTTATCTTCCCACGTAGCCATATCCAGCGAAGATGAACTCCACTTGACCAGAACTTGGACGATGGAGTCGGAACCACGACGAACCACTCGCTGCTGCAGCACCTGCTCCGGCACCTGAAACTGATCCTCGGGAGAAGGAAGATGTGAGAGCACCTGATCCTGAGGTTTGATCACCTTCTTGAGCAGCGACACATGAAAGACAGGGTGCACTTTGCTTGTAGCAGGGAGCCGCAGACGATAAGCCACTTCGCCAATACGTTCCACAATTTCAAAAGGCCCATAAAACTTGAATGCCAGTTTATGATTTGCTCGCGGAGCCACAGATGACTGAAGGTAGGGTTGAAGCTTAAGGAAGACTTGCTCTCCAACCTCAAATGATCGTTCAGAGCGGTGTTTATCAGCTTGCCGTTTCATCCGCTGTTGGGTACGGAGCAAATGATGTTTTACTGAATCCATGACGACCATACGATCCTTAAGCCACTGTTGCAAATCTTCAGACTGGATTGTGCCTTCAGCTGATAGCCCAAAATGGCGCGGTTCATGCCCATAGATAATCTCAAATGGAGTTTTTCCAGTAGCTGAATGCCAGTTTGTGTTATACCAGAATTCACAAACCGGAATCCATTGAGCCCAGCGCGATGGATGTCCACTGGCAAAACATCTCAGGAAGCATTCAACTTGCTGATTGACGCGCTCCGTTTGTCCATCAGATTGAGGACGGCGAGCCGAGCTCATGCGAAGCTGAACCCCAGTTTTCTGAAAGAGTTCACTCCAAAACTTGCTAGTGAAGATGCGATCACGATCTGAAACGATAGAACGAGGCATTCCCTCCAAATTGTAAACTGAATTCAGAAAAGCTTCAGCGACAGTCTCAGCAGAGAGTGGGTGATGCAATGGAACAAAGTGGCCGTACTTGGAAAGCTTGTCAATGATTACCAACAAACATTTGTAACGACCTGATGTGGGCAATCCTTCAACAAAGTCCATGGTTACCATCTCCCAAGGTAGGGAAGGAATTGGCAGTGGCTGTAGTAACCCAGGCGAAGGAACTCTCTCAGGTTTGGCTTGCTGGCATACCAGGCAGCTTTGAACATGAGACTTGATGAAACCTCGCATTCCCTTCCATCTGAACAGCTGTCGGATCCATTTATAAGTGACTGGAAATCCAGAGTGTCCTCCCAATGGACTGTTATGGAAAGCAACACAAATCTTGTTGTGCAATGTTGCGTCATTACCCAACCAAACACATTTGCCCTGTCTGATAACTCCAGCTTTCAGAGAAAATTTGTTGTGAGAGTTAGGAGATGCAGACAATTGCTGGAGAAGTTCTACAGCCACTGGATCTTGCTCATAACTCTGCAGCACATCTATCAACCAAGCGGGGTGAGCGGAGGAGATCAGTTGCAGTTCTGGCAGAACATCTCCAGCCGTTGCAGGCCGCCTAGAAAGTGAGTCAGCCGCACTATTTTCAACCCCTTTCTTGTATTCAATGGAGTACTGCAATCCAAGTAATTTAGTGAGGGCTTTCTGTTGCCATCTAGTGTGCAAACGTTGCTCAGACAGGCAGGCCAAGCTTCGCTGATCAGTTTTGATAATGAATTCAGACAACTGTAAATACTGACGCCAGTGCTCCACTGTTAGGAGGATAGCCAGATATTCTTTTTCATATACTGATAATGTCTGGTTTCTTGGTCCAAGCTTTACTCACATAAGCAATGGGGTGGCCATCTTGCATGAGCACTGCTCCAATGCCTATATCACAGGCATCTGTTTCCACAACAAATTTCCTAGAGAAATCAGGCAAAGCCAGCACCGGGGCTGATGTCAAAGCTTGTTTCAGAAGCACAAAAGCTTGTTGTTCATTGTGTGTCCAATGGAATGGAACTCCCTTATTGAGAAGATTAGTGAGTGGTTTACTAATCATGCCATAGTGAGTTATGAATTTTCTGTAGTAACCAGAAATACCTAGAAATCCTCTCACTTCTTTAGCAGACACAGGTACTGGCCAACTCTGGACCGTAGTTATCTTGGAAGGATCAGTAGCTACTCCCTGGCCACTTATAACATGCCCCAAGTAACTAATTTGAGATTGTGCAAAAGCACACTTGGACAGCTTCACCTGCCACTGATGTTGTAACAACAATTTCAACACTTCCTCTAGATGCTGCAAGTGCAGTGCATAGGAAGCACTGAACACTAAGATGTCATCAAAGAAGAGTAACACAAACTTCCTGACACATGGTGACAATGTATCATATAAAGCAGAGTTGAAAGTATTTGGTCCTCCAGTGAGGCCAAAAGATAATACCAGGAACTCAAAATGGCCCAGATGAGTTTGAAATGTTGTTTTATGCTCTTCCCCTGGGGCTAGTCTGATCTGATGGTATCCTGCTCTAAGATCCAGCTTGGAAAACCAACAAGCCCCAGCTAACTCATCCAACAACTCATCAATGACAGGAATTGGATACTTGCTCTTGACTGTGATCGCATTCAGTTTCCTATAGTCATAGACAGGTCTCCATGTCTTGTCCTTTTTCTGCACTAATATCACTGGAGAAGAGAATGCACTGGTGCTGGGTCTGATAATTGCAGCATCCAACATGTCCTTCACTTGCTTTTCCATTTCATCTTTCAAAGCAGGAGGGAGTCTATAAGGCCTACTAGACACTGGCTGAGCTCCAGGGACTAAAGGAATTTTGTGATCAAATTTTCTCCTTGGAGGAAGTCCAGAAGGAGCTTCAAAGACAGGAGCATACTTGGTTAACAGTGCTTGTATTTCAGGAGGTAGTTCAGATATAGCTGTATTTTCAGTTACCAGCAATGCTAACAGTTCTACCAAGGCATAGACCTGAGGCACAGCATCTTGTCCCAACAGTGTGACTTGCTGACCTGAATATTGGAAGGATAGCCAGTGAGCAGCCCAGTCTACCTGCATTGGACTGTGAGCAGCCAGCCAATCCAAGCCCAGAATGCCAAGGTAAGATCCCAATGGAAAAACTCTGAAGTTACTGTCAAAATCATGACCAGCACAAGACCATTTCCCATCCAATAACTGTTGAGAGCATGGAACTGTACTGCCATTAGCCACTTTAACTAGGTACACTGGCATAGATGTTATGCCCTGCAATGACGTTGCCACTGTGCAACCAAGGAACGAATGAGTACTGCCTGAATCGACCAGAAATACTAACGGCTGTCCTTGCAAGTACACCTTTAGTTTCATGGTTGATATTGCTGGATCTGAGTTATCCCCCAAAGCAGCTGCAGACAAACTGATAGCATTGGCTTCACCAACAGATGTGTCGTCAGAGTCACTCACTTCGGTAGGCATGTTCTGAACATAATCCAACATTTCCTGCACCACATGTAACTGAATCTCTTGCTTGCAACGATGGCCACGAGCCCATCACTCTCCACAGATGAAACACAACCCTTTAGATTTCTTGAAGGTACGTAGAGCAGCCCATCTATCTTCAGTTGGAGCAGTACGAGCTTGATCAGTTGATTTCTTGTCCTCCAGTACCTTACTTACTGACGATCGGGAACTAGAGTAACTCTGGCGTTTACTCCCCTGGTTTGCACTATGCTGGTATGTTGCATGCTCTCCCAATTCTTCTAACAGCAAAGCTAATGCATAAGCTGAATCAAGATCTTTAGGTTGCTGAATCCCAACCAACAACCGAACTGATGGAGTTAATCCTTCCATGAATCTGGTAACGTAATGCACCGTATTGGGATGAGTCTCATAGGCAGTTAACTGATCATATAGTTCGGCGAACCGCTCAACATACTCTTCAACCGAACTAGTTTGTCTGATGTTAAACATCTGGCGCAACAGGTTCTGGTGCTTGTTTCTGCCAAACCTGGAGTGCAGAAGATTGCAGAATTCGGTCCAATTGACATGAGGAGCGCAACATTGGACTGTTTCCAGCCATCGTGCAGCTGTGCCTTCGAACTGTGCAGATGCAAACGACACCCATTGATTCTGAGGAGTGTTCCACAATCTGAAATAGTCTTCGCAGCGTGATTGCCAGAGCTTGGGATTGGATCCATCGAAACGCGGCAGTTCAATTCGAGGGCCAAATCCCACAGTATCAGGCTGGAACGGACGAAAAATTTCCGGGGCCTGAATGATTTGCCTCGACGAGTTGGGTTCCGGCTGCATACCTCGGGCGGGAGGGGGCACATACTTCGCCGATGCTCCTCGGTGCTCTATTTCTCCATGGAAACCTTCAGACCCTCCGGATCCGCTGCTCGGCATGGCCTTGGGCGACGTAGTTGTTCCTCTCGGTGACGAAGGAGCGGTAGGGCACGCCATGGTGCTTCGATCCACTCCAATCTCTCCACGGAGTTCGTCGAGATCGACACCGATGGCGAGCTTGATGTCGTCGATGCGGCCCGAAAGCTGGTCCAGCTTGCTGTCGAGCTTGGCGAGGGCAACGGACATCTCCTGGCTGCGCTCCACCGAGCTCTTGGAGAAGGCTGCGTCGAAGTCGGCTCGGAGCAGTTCGTAGATGGCCTTGGTCTCCGGCGGAATTCTCTCCATGGTCTCGGCGCGGCGGCGGTCGGCGAATCGCGTGTGGCGGCGGTGGGCTGGAATTTCCAGGACTAGGGACGGCTCTGATGCCAGATTGTGAGGGCTAGGGTTTGTATTAGGTCATTGCCATGGAATTTGAATTGCAGAGGAAGGATTACAGAGGGGATAAGATTCAGCTCGCGCAGGAGCACACACAGACCACACGCTGTCTCTAGCCGTTATGCCATCGTCAACTCGAATCCTCTTGGGTGCAGGTATAAGTAGTGTCGCGGATCAGGCCCATTGTCGTGGTCCAGGCCCATTCGGGACCAGCCAGCCGCGCGGGCACGCGAGGCTGCCTCTTGGGCCGGCCCTCTGTTCGAACCTCCTCTTGGCGCTCTTCTTGGGTGCTGACAATCTCTCCTTTATATCTTGGAGTGTGTTTTTGCAGCTCATGAATAAGTTAGCCGAGGCAGCCACTGGATGACCCCTTTTTGAGAAAAACACATAATTTTGCAGGTGCCAAGCACTTGACCTAAGGAAGAGGAGAGATTGACTCTCATTCCGTCAGGGTCGCTGTCCAACAGCACAAGGACCTAGGCATGGCATGAGTAGAGCAGCTGCTCCTTTGGTGAACCTTCTAAAATTTCCTGAGCTCAAACCTGAGAGCATGAGAGCCTTTGTACATGTCATCACTGTATGGAAGCAACTCTCCTCCTATGTACCACAGATAGTACAAGTTGGAAGCACATCTCCCAGTTTTCTGCTTTGGTTCTGTTGCACATCCAATGTATTCGTAGTTAATCTCCAGGTAAAAACTCTGATTCCGGGGGGAACTATTGCTTTCCAGACCAGGTTCATAGGCATCTATCACTTGCAGGCTGATGTGGTTGACGGTCATACATAAACCATTCTACTTTTAAAATTCAAATTTTTCATTGTCTTAAGGGATATTAGCACGATAAAATTTGAGCTCAAAATATTTTCCTGATTGCCTGAAGGGCATGGATGTCTGCCTTTGTCCTTTGTTTACTTCTTGTCGACTAGTTGCTTATTGTTCAACATAGTTTTATTTGCCTATTGTTCAACATTCAGTTTTAGCTAGCCCTCATATGGAGTTTCCAAAGGATTTGATCTTCAACCTGGAGATTGCATGACCCCTCCTGAGTATGGTGCTCAACAGATTCTTCCCCCCACCTTTATATCTTGGTGTGTCTTTTTAGCTCATGAGGAAGTTATTCGAGGGCTCGAGGCAACCAATAGTGTGCATCCCCTTTAGCAAAAAACACATCAATTTGCAGGTGTGAAGCATGCTACCAATGGAAGAGAAGATTCACTTGCATTTCGTTTGGGGCGCTGTCCACAGTTGTTCATGGCGTGAGTACCACAGCTCTGCTCCTGAGAGCATGAACCCTTGTTGATGTCATCACTGCATGGAAATGGTTCCTCTCCTATGCTCCTGCTACGTCTTGAGCTTGCGTTCGTTTTCCTCAAAGAGGAGAGGGTGATGCAACAATAGTAGCGTAAGTATTTCCCTCAGTTTTTGACAACCAAGGTATTAATCCAGTAGGAGGCTCCTCAAAAGTCTCACGCACCTACACAAACAAACAAAGAACTCGCAACCAACGCAATAAAGGGGTTGTCAATCCCTTCACGACCACTTGCGAAAGTGAGATCTAATAAAGATATTATGATAAGATAAATATATTTTTGGTATTTTATAATATAGATGCAAAAAATAAAGATGCAAATAAAAGTAGATTGGAAGCAAATATGACAAGAGATAGACCCGGGGGCCATAGGTTTCACTAGTGGCTTCTCTCAAGATAGCATAAGTATTATGGTGGGTGAACAAATTACTATCAAGCAATTGATAGAAAAGCGAATAATTATGAGATAATCTAGGCATTATCATGCATATAGGCATCACGTCCGCAACAAGTAGACTGACTCCTGCCTGCATCTACTACTATTACTCCACACATCGATCGACTCCTGCCTGCATCTAGAGTATTAAGTTCATAAGAACAGAGTAACGCATTAAGCAAGATGGCATGATGTAGAGGGATAAACTCAAGCAATATGATATAAACCCCATCTTGTTATCCTCGATGGAAACAATACAATACGTGCCTTACAACCCTTTCTGTCACTGGGTAAGGACACCGCAAGATTGAACCCAAAGCTAAGCTCTTCTCCCATGGCAAGAAAGATCAATCTAGTAGGCCAAACCAAACTGATAATTCGAAGAGACTTGCAAAGATAACTCAATCATACATAAAAGAATTCAGAGAAGATTCAAATATTATTTATAGATAAACTTGATCATAAACCCACAATTCATCGGATCTCGACAAACACACCGTAAAAAGAGTTTACATCGAATAGATCTCCACAAGAGAGGGGGAGAACATTGCACTGAGATTCAAAAAGAGAGAAGAAGCCATCTAGCTAATAACTATGGACCCGTAGGTCTGTGGTAAACTACTCATAACTCATCGGAGGGGCAAGGATGTTGATGTAGAAGCCCTCCGTGGTCGATTCTCCATGATGAGATCTCGCGGATACAGAAGGTTACGGTGGTGGAAATTGTGTTTCGTCTGCTCCCTGGATGTTTTCGGGGTACGTAGGCTTATATAGGAGGAAGAAGTACGTCAGTGGACGCCCGAGGAGCCCACGAGACAGGGGGCGTGCCCTATAGGGGGGGGGGGGCTCCTATCTCGTGGGAGCCTCGGCTGCTTCTTGACTTGCATTCCAAGTCCTCTGGATCACGTTCGTTCCAAAAATCACGCTCCTGAAGGTTTCATTCCGTTTGGACTCTGTTTGATATTCCTTTTCTTCGAAATACTGAAATAGGCAAAAAAACAGCAATACGGGTTGGGCCTCCGGTTAGTAGGTTAGTCTCAAAAATGATATAAATGTGTAAAATAAAGCCCATAAACATCCTAAAGGGGTAATATAATAGCATGGAATAATCAGAAATTATAGATACGTTGGAGACGTATCAGCTCCCTATCATTCTCTGTGTGTCCACTTGAAATAAATAAAGTTCACATACATTTATTTTTTATAGTACCTGAAAGATATAAATAGGCATGGCTCTTCTTGATGAATAATTAACGAAAAATAAAAGTTGTCAGCTTTTTTTGTTTTGTGTTGGCCATTGAGCCATTGGTGACTGTCATGCCGGTCATCGAGCTGATGAGTTAGTGTATGGATCTGTGTACAGGTGTTGTGCAATGTGTGTTCCTTAGATAACCAGGGACATTCTCTTCCTGAACATGGTGTTTAATTTTGGTTTGGTCAAAAGTGATACTAATATGTGATTAAAAGCCAAAAGTGTAGGAATTTCATTACGATTTTTAATTGGTGAAACTTGATAGTGTTTAATTTAATCATCTCAAATGTGTTCTGATCTGTCAGCTTTTAGTTTACTTGTCTCAGCTGGTTGGTTACCGCATGTGGTTAGAAGTTATAACAAACTTTCTTCGGTCATGACTTCATGTGGATGTGTCATATGTTTTCTTAGACTTGCTAATTTAACTGGAATGGGCCATAATAGAAAGTGGTTTTATTGAAATCATTTGTAGATTAGCACGCTCACATATTGTGTTGTTGATTATGTGAGAGTTTAGTATTACTAGCTTACATAGATATATGCTTGCACCACCCATCCCTCTTGCTCGCTTGCTTATTTGCAATGCTCATCTGAAAGTTTGTTTATCTAAATTTTGTTGAAGTTTTTGGTTATTTGCAACCAAGCGGTTCTTGATAGACTGTGGGGGATATTTCATAATTCACTTGAGCTGAAGATTTGAGCATATCAGGTGATTATCCTTGGCAGTGCTACTGCTACTTTTCCTTGACCTATCCCCCTGCTTCCTTTATCAGCATCGGCTACAGCTCCATGGAAAGTCCTCAAACATATCCTTTGAACTATGGTTGCACTGTGTGCCAGCCATCAAGCACATAATGATGTTTGTGCCTTCGTGGTAACCTGGTTTGTTGGATAGCTGGGGTCAGTTTTGTAATGATAGACTAGGATTGGAGCTACTTGCTGGCTTTCTATCGCTACTAAATATGCTGGGCTGCGGTCTTCTGTTAATGCCCAGGTTTGGTTGATGAAATGGTAGGGTTTAGGCTTCCTATCCTATGTATCCCATGATTTAAGGCTGCTCGCTATGCCTTGATTCATCGGTTTAACCCGTGTTGATGCTAAGTAGCAACATGGGCATTCATTTGAAAGGCAAGTTGCAGACTAGTTCTGCATTTTCTGTCTGCTGTGATGCAGTAACTAGAGTTATTGCATTGATAATCTTTTGGTCTTTGTCAATCATTGTTGTGTCATCAATTGGTGGTGATGTCATGTTGTGCTCTGACTATCAAGATGGTGTCATTTTTGTACTGACCAATTCACCAATCTGTTTATGAAGATTGAAGAGTGTGTTCCAATCTCATAATCGGTTCAACAACCCTAGGAAGAAGAATATCCTGCCCAACTAGTGTCGCCAAATTTGGCTAGCAATCAAGAGATCGCTAGACCCAAGTGTCTGTGTGGTGCATAGACTGAGTTAATGGACGAGGATAGTCAGGAGGGAATATACAACCTGATATTGACAAGGCTCGGGTGAATCACCTGTGCTCTAGATAGGCATTTGTCATGTTTATTTTTCCCTTTCCATTGGGTGTCGGTCGAATGGTAATGTTGTTGGTCTTGGTACTGGGAGTTTGTAAAATTTGGATCCAATGGTGATGTTGGTCTTGTCTCAGGGGTTGGTACATAGGCACTATTGTTAAGTTTGGATTTGGATCTGTGGATTGTATTGTGCGGAAGCGAGTTAGTAGTTTTTATTTGAAAAAAAGAGTTGGTGGCAGTTTTGGTCAATGTCAGCAAACATAATGGATTGGTTGTCTGTTGGTGTGTATAAATGATTATTTTTCCCCATGAAAGAATGAATGCCAGCTCGTTCATGTATGTAGATGAAATCAGGTCACTAATGGTTTTTGGAAAGAAACTAGCTGCTTTCATATCACCACTAGAAAATAACCTGGAGGCATGTTTAAATGTTTATCACCTTTACCTGGTGTTTTTATGTATGTGAGCACAGACAGGATCATTTGCCTCTCAACCATCAGCTAGTTTTTTTGTTGAATGGACCATCAGCCAGTTGGAAGCAGGTTGCCTTCTTGTTGTCATGTTTTCGTCGCTGTGGCCCCGCACGTCAAACTTGGACTTGGATCTTGTAGATGTCCTGCTTGACATGTGGCCCCGTTTTAGTGCCGTCGCCACACACATCAGCCCGGACTCCCTTAGAAGGAAGCCCAGGATAATCTGTGTACGTAGTATATATCTGTTATATTCAAGTGATCTATGCTCTCTTCTCTAATATACGAAGTACAAGTGAATTTGTGCATGTAGCTAGGTTCTTTTGATCATCTCCATTTTGATTTGCAGCAAAGTTGAATTTGTATACGTAGTATCTATATATCTATCTATCTATCTATCTACTCCTTCCATTCAAAAATATAAGATGTTCTAACTTTTTTCTGAATCAGATGTATGTAGACACGTTTTAGTGTGTTTGTTCACTCATTTCAGACCATATGTAGTCCATATTGAAATATTTCAAACATATTATATTTGTGAACGGAGGTAGTATTTATATACTATACAAAGTGATCGGTGGTTTCTTCCCTAATGCACATGTTATATAAATCTACTTAGTGCATGGATGCATCACTGATCCGTTTTTTTTTTGAGGGAAACATATGGACTCTGCTGCATATTTTTATTTATTCTCAAATAGATAATACAAATGTCCAATGAATAAAACAAAAGAAAGCAGCTATACATGCTAGACTAAGAACAAAAAATACAACAATAGCTACAAAGCAGCGCCAAAAAAGAAAACTGAACATATACAACAGGGCATCTGAGTTATATGAAAGCTTTGGAGAAACATATGCATGTTTGTTTGGAGAAAAAAAGGGAGAGGATTACTCAGGGATTAACAGTGACGTGATTCACAACAAATCTGACGTCTAGTTTGGAAATAAGTCCTCCAACGTATGGAAAATAACGCTCTCGAGTTATTTGAGGGAGTAGTAGTTATCAGGAAGCTTAACAAACCGTCCTAATCAACCTCCTCAAAATTCTCTCTCTCCCAAAATCTTCATCAAACATACACAAGTTTGACTTGCACGAATATCAATACACCTTATATTCTGGAAAGAGGGAGTAATTTATATCGCTTCGCCCCCCCTTCTCCATTACTTCATCTCCCTCCCGTTCTTCTAGATCACTGGCTCCCACGTATCTCACGCAGATCAGCCTCCTCCATCACTTCCTCCCTTCTGTTCCATTGGCTCTCGCGTGCCTCACGCGGATCAGCCTCCCATCCAACATCTCTCCGCATTCCCTGCTCACTCATTGCTAGCCAAGCCATACATGATCTCCTCTCCTCCTCTATAAATGGAGCCCCTTTGCTCTGTCTTCACCCTTGCTCCTCTTGTGTCGACTAAGAGCATGCCTCCACCTCCTTCTTTCTCGTCAATTCAACACACAACGACTACATCCAGTGGCCCGCCCTGTCTTCGACACTCCAGACTATTTCCGGGCTTAAGATCATCCCAGCCTTCATCACCTGGCCAAACGTATCCAGCTGAAGTTGCAGGGATAATTGCTCGTTTGAAGGATAAGGAGGTACACTATTAGCCTTCTTTCCTTTCAGTACTGCTTGCACCTTTTTTAGGCAAAACTATATCTGTATTATGGACTATAAATTGCAACTAACATCTTAGTTTTTCCATGATGCAACGAATATTTGAATGTCTATCTTCAAATAGAGAGTTTCTAAACCTGGCAAGCTTATTCTGTAGAAAGTTTATCTTTGAAGTTCTAGTTTGTTTATAGTGTATCACATTACAATGCTGAATCAAGTCTGGCATTTTCCATGTTCCATCTAGGAATCAGAAAAAGAAAAATTAACTAATACCTTAGATCTTACTATGGGTAGTGGGTATGGTTTCATAATCCTCAATTCTGCTTCAAGTGATAATACCGAACTAGCTTTGTGGCAGAAGATTACTACATTTAAGTTGTACGAGAGATATTTTATCCTAACACCTTTGAAGACTCCTTTCACTTTCTGGCAATGTTGGATATAATATGGAGAGAAAACTATGTAAAGTAGCTAATATATTCAGTTAGTGTGCTACTTAGGCCTTCAAATTTGCATACACTCCTTAAAGATTTGCATTTTCACATATTTGCTCATTATTGTTTGCACCTTATATATGAACTAACTGCAAGATATAATTATGACACTACTGTTCTTATGACACTTGCTGGACAAACCTAGATTTTTTATTTGTTGTTTTGTATTGAGCAGACAACATTGTTTCAACATACGCTTTTTATCCTATCTTAGCAAATGAGGAACAGTGCAAAACCTCACTGAACGGAGTCAGATGGTTCATTCGTGTGCCTCATCCCCATATTTTAGTTAGGTGTGACTCTTTTTCACTTCAGCACTCTTTTCTACAAAGTCGGTCATGACTCTATTTTACAGCAACACTGCAGCAAAACTTCTTTGCTTGTCTATGTAGCGAGTAGAACAATTCTGTAGGTTGACTCTAGAGGGCAATGGTAGATGAACTAGGGCCGAAGAAGCACGGCGCACGCCGCACGCGTCATCGTTTCTGTTTGTATTTTATCAAAATAAGCAAGAAAATAACATGAATTAAGCGATAAAATAAAATGAAGAGGAGAATACGAATTCTATCTTTACCCCATGATCAGTGTAGGCACGTAACCAACATTACATTATTTAACAAATTAAGAAAACCGGCTGGCCTATTAATATTTTTTCGTATGTTCCGGTTTATTCAGGTGTACTATTCTAGATTACAACTCGGTTATTGTTTCGGTTTATGGTTCGGGCGGGTTAATTTTTTGGGTTTATTCAGTTGTTGTCCCGTTTCACTGATTTTTGTGTTCCAGGTTATTCGGGGTTGGTGTCTTGGTTTATTTTTCTTATTGTTCCTGTTAGCAGCTCTGAGTTTATTCAGATACTGTTTCGGGTTTTGTTCAGGTAATTGTTAGTAAAGTGTTCACTGATGTCGTGGTGTGAAAATGGGCAGTAATTGGCCAAGAACTTATTTTCCCCACGAATTATTTTTTATGCAAATATACTATTCCAACCTACTGTTTTGTGCCTCGGCAACACCATCACCGGAAAGGATCAGGAGATGATTGAGATGGCACTGCGTTGGTACGCCAGTGGAGAGAAATGATGTGTAGAAAAATCCTAAACCTTAACTCTCTATATATGGACGCTATGGTGGAGGAGGAGGAGAGAAATAATGTGTAAAAAAACCTAGTTTTTGTTAACAACGTGCGTATTTTTACTCCGTTGAAAGTACTCTCCTATCCGCAATGAGATTTGGCGCGAGAGAAATTTCCGTGCGGCCGTTCCCGCTTCCCACCCCCTTCGCCACCATTGCCCCGCCTCCGCCCGCTCCGGTCCATCTTCCCCAGCCATTCTTCACCGCCATGGAAGCCTCCCAGCCGTTCCCCATCACTGTGGATGTTGCGCATGCGCAATCCCCTCCGGCAGATCTCCTCGGCAGCCGTGTCGCCCCCACCGTCGCTCAAGGCACCACCGTGCCTGTCCGCGAGCGGCAAGGCAATGTCGTAGTGCAGGGTGCAAATCCGGCTGGCCCCGCCGGGAAGGCACACGCGCCCGGCGCCACCGCCACCGCGCGATCTGCCCGGCCGCCGCCGGAGAAGAAGGGCGAAGTTTCGAGTGTGAAGCGCAAGAAGGCTCCTACGAAAAGGCCGGCGACTTCATCCTCTACCTCCACCCCGGCAAGAGGTACCCCAACGATGCCCTTCAGCGGTGCTGCTTCCACCGCAAACGAGGTGTTCGACAAAATGGCTGAAAGGTATGCTTCTTTGATTTCTTCTACTTGCTTCGCTTTTTGCCATTGTGGTAGCTCGTGACTTGATGGCACTCACTATAGCGCCGGTTTGAACGATGCCACTGCTGAGTTCATCAACTTGTTGGACACCAACACCAGGGCCGTCCAAGGGCCTGTGCGAGCTGTGCGCTCGCACAGGGCCCCCAAAATCCAGGGGCCCCCGATTAGGGCCATATACGTGTATGAATAGTCCAAAAAATAAAATCAGTTTCGGGCCATATTGCCTCTGTGTGTCGCCTGAGGGCTGAAAACACTCATTTCGGCCTTCCTGGGCCTGGTCCGCTCAAGGCCTCGAGCCATACGCGCTGTCCATCCTCGCGTGGATCGATCCAAGAGATCCACGCAGTACGTGTACGTACGTTCCGTGACTTCTGCCGTTCCCTATTCCCTAATCTCTCTGCCGTTCCCAATTCCCTAATCTCTCCGCTTTCCATCTTGTTCCTCTGCGGCGGTGCGATCCATCTTTTCGGGACGACTGAATCGGTGGCTCGGCGGCAATTGATTTGCAGCCAAGCGATGGGCGGAAGTGGAACTGCACGGGACTTGCGACCGCTGGACACTGCTGCGGTGCCGCCGAACAGAAGGCCAACGGCCAACAGTAACCGGTGCCCTAAGCATCTCCTCTTTTCTCTAATTTTGATACAAACTGCAAAAGTTGTGTTAAGATTTTACTTATATGTTTTGGAATGATTTTTTGCCTAGTTGTTGAATTTCAAAAGTTGTCACAGATTCAAGATTTTCAATAGTTTCTCATCCAGTCGTCCAAGTCGAAAATCAAGGTTCTATCTGATTCTAACTATCTATACAAATTACAAGCCTATGTTTTATGTGAGTTCATCAACTTAAATGCATTGATATTATTTTGTTTGGTTGATAAACAGAAACAATCATGCATTCTAGTTATAAAAGAAAGTATGATTCTGGTGCCTTAAACCGTAAGAAGAAATATAAACTAGAAGAAGACGGAAGACACTTTTCAGTACAACATGAGCAAGAGGTAAGTTTATTGGTTTTAGTATTTTGCATTGACACTTGAAAATTTTCTAAACATTGTAAGAAATAACATAAATTGAAATTATATAGTCAGGTGATTGTGCTTGAGTTATTATATGTTTTTTGGAAATGTTAGGGGCCATTCTCTTATGCTTTTCGCACCGGGGCCCCAAATTTCTGGAGACGGCCCTGACCAACACCATCGACATCAATTAAGCCCCGATCGCTGATTTCGATTACAATGAAATGGATGGTGGCATGGATGGTCACGGTGGTGAAGATCAGGTGGAGGAGATAGACGAGGGGGTGTATGACCAAGCGCAAGCAAAAAAAGGCGCGAGATCGAAGAACTACACGTTGTTCGAAGACCAAATCTTTGATCAAGGCTTGGAGTGCGGTGTGTCTTGATGCGTGCACCGGCACATCTCAAACCGCCAAGAGGTATTGGCAAAGAATTGAAGATCAATACTTCCGCATGATGGCAAGGTATCCCAATGGGACTCCACGCACCTTTCGGTCACTCCAAGGTTGTTGGGACGTGATCAAGCCGATTTATAGCCATTGGGCTGCTTGCTTGGAACAAGTTCGCAATGCACCTCCAAGTGGAACCGTGCAATCCGACTATGTGAGTTCATTTTCACGTCACAAGTTGTGCACATCATTTGTAGCATTTGAAGTGATTGCATCATTTGACATTGTTTTAATTGTGTAGGACAAAATTGCCCAACAAAGATACAAAGACATGGAAACATCACAATTTGCTTTATATCCTTCGCATCATCCTCGGTAAAGATGCGATCAATTTCTGTCCGTGTCCCACGCACGACCAGATTGTGTCACTAGGTCGCTTACCTTGGTGACTCCATGCACATAGTCTGCACCCAATGGTGTCAGACTACCTTGCCGCGGTATCCATGGGTCATGATGGATGTTCACTCTCGCGCCATTGCCAATCCGCCATACCACTCCTTGCCTCGAGAGTTCTCTCCCATGAATGATGCTCCTAAACGTATAGGAGCCACCCAAGGGGCATGTTGCATTCATGATTGATCCGTCCAGGAAATACGAACCCTTGCATGCAAAGAGTCCGGTTGCTGACTAATCCGCCATGTCTGCTTGGCCAATAATGCCTGGTTGAAAGCCTCTGGATCCCTAAAGCCCATTCCACCGTCTTGTTTTGCCACACACATTTTGTCCCATGAGATCGAATGGACCTTCCGTTCACCATTTGTTCCACCCCACCAGAATTTCGAATAGATAGAAGTCAGGTTCCGGCACATCTTCTTTGTAAGGTGAAAATAACTCATCGTGAAGGTCGGTGTGGCTTGTAAGACAGATTTAACTTGTGTTTCTCTAGCAGCTTTAGATAGTCCTTGGCCCTTCAGCCCCGTAACCTTACCCTTTGCAGCCTCTGTTACATATTTGAAAGTCCCTTCCTTGGAGCGGCCAACAACCGTGGGAAGCCCCAGGTATCTCTCCGACAGGGCCTCAGTTTGAACTCCCAAAGTTTGCTGGAATGTCACCTTGTCCTCATTCGAGCAGCCCTCCCCAAAGAACAAGGACGATTTCTGCAAATTTACTTTCTGTCCAGAGGCCTCCTCATATTTAGAAAGAATATCTCTGAGGACTTGGAGGCTGTTCGTAGTTCCCTGTAAGAACACAATGCCGTCATCAGCAAACAACAAGTGTGTCACTTGGGGGCCAGTGCACCCAAAGAAAACACCTTTTATCTTCTCCTCCTCTTGCGCCTTCTTCAACCAAGCTGAGAATCCCTCGACGCAAAACAGGAAGAGATATAGAGATAGTGGGTCGCCTTGCCTTAGCCCTCTAGATGGCAGAAAGGGCAAGGACGTACCACCATTTAACTTTAATGTCAAGTTTGCAGAAGTCACACATCTCATCACCATAGAGATCCACCCCTGGTTAAAACCAAATCTTGCCATCATCTGCTCAAGAAAAATCCATTCCACTCTATCATAGGCCTTCATCATATCCAGTTTGACTGCACATAACGGTTTCTTTCGCTTCCTGGTCCTAATAGCATGAACACACTCGTATGCAACGAGAACGTTATCCGTGATAAGCCGCCCTGGTACAAAAGCACTCTGCTCCTCCGATATAAGCACTGGCAAAATCACCTTCAACCTGTTGGCCAGGACCTTAGAAACAATTTTATACAACATGTTGCACAAACTTATCGGTCTAAACTGGGAAAGCAACTCCGGTGAGCTTACTTTCGGGATCATCACAATAACACTCGCGTTAAACGCATCCGACGCCACCACACCAGCAAACAGTTGTACACACATCAGCCTTGACCAACGACCAGTGTCATTGGTAGAATAGTGCGGGCAGCCCATCGGGGCCCGGTGCCTTAGTTGGGCCCATCTGAAAACAATGATGTTTCAATTTCCTCGTCTGAGACTGGTGCACATAACCTGGTGTTCATCTCCTCTGAAACCAGCGGCGCAATATTCTCTAGCAGTGCATTAGCACCTGCCGAGCCCTCTGATGTAAACATATTAGCATAGAAACTGGCAGCCATCGCTCTCATCTCTTCATCCACTGTGCAACGTGAGCCATCCTCTCTAATCAGCGCCTTGACAGTATTCTTCCACTTACGGTGTGTTGCACGACCCTGAATTTTTTTTGTATTTTGATCCCCGGCTGCGAGCCAATCAATTCGCGATCTTTGCCTATATAGCAGCTCCTCACGAGCAAAAATCTCTCTAAGCTGTTCCTCTAGCTCACGCACTTCATATGTAACACCAGAAGATAGAGCCCGGCGCTTGGCATCTTCCAGTTGCGACTTTAACATCTTAATTTGGCGTCTTATGGAACCAAACACGACCCTGGCCCATTCTTGCATACTTCCTGTAAGCTTCCCCAGTCTGTTACACGTTGCCGCAATGCCATGCTCTCCCGCCCATGCTTCTTCCCACGCCTCAGCCACCATCCCGTCGTACGCCTTGTGCCGTGTCCACACTTCCTCAAAGCAAAATGGCCGTGCCCCCCCTTGACCCCGCGACGGATCAGTCTCCATAGCGCGGATCAGAAGGGCTACATGGTCTGACTCCTCGGTCACAATATGCTCCAGTGAAGTCTCCAAGAACATAGCTAGGAAATCTTCATTACACGTCCCCCGATCAAGTCTGACCTGAACATTCCTGGCGCCATCTAGCTTATTATCCCATGTATAGGGGTACCCCGAGAATCCTAGGTCCACCAAGCCGCAGTCCACTAGGCAGTCCCTAAATTCCTCCATCTGTGAAAAAGGTCACGTGTTCCCCCACTCTGGTCAGATTGGAACATTGCTTCATTGGAATCACCTGCACACAGCCAAAGCAAATTATCTTGGCCTCTGAGAAATCTTATTGCGTCCCACGACTTCTTTCGAAGCTCAGTGCGTGGCTCCCCATAGAAACCAATGAATCTACAGGTCTTGCCATCCAGCACGATCTCTGCATCAATGAAATACTGGCACCACGACCTTACCGTAACCTGCAGATGATCTCTCCACCACAAGGCTAGCCCACCACTTCTTCCCACACAGTCCACCGCCACCCCGTTTCTGAAACCAAGCCTCCACATTACATTCTCCATTGCGCGAGCTGATTTTTTTTGTCTCACTCAAAAAATAGCACCACTGGGTTGTAGGACCTAATCAGGTCCCGCAGTTCGCCCACTGTCGAGTCCAACCCCAGTCCTCGACAGTTCCAGGCCAAGAGATTCGTTGGGACCGGCGGCCCTGCCTCGCAGGGGCCGCCGACGTATCATGCTGCTCTGAGATACGGTCAAACACAGAAGACGTTTTCTGCCTTGTGTCGCGAATGAAGGTATCATATCCAACTTGCCTTTCAGTATCCCCCTTTACCACCCAGTGCTGCTTCGGCCTTCTCTTCCTCTCCCCTTTGTCATCATGTCTCGGGCTCCTTGACGATTGGTGTTCATCATACTCAGGCCTCGGCTTCCTCACGTAGTAACCGAAGAGAGGTTCAGTTACAAACATGGATGATGATGAATCTGGGGTTTTCGGTTTGTGGGCCAACGCGGTCTGCGGTCGAGCAGACCCAGCTGGGTCTGTTCGGCCGCAGTTGGGTCTGCTCGGCCGCAGCCCGCGTCGGCCCACAAAACCGTTTTTTCGCGAAATGTAAACAAATTTTGCGGGTCGGCATTTTACGGGGTCTGCTAGAGATGCTCTCAGCCATAATCTTGACATGCCCGTGATGTTGCCGAGCAGTGGCGAAGGTACGGGTCGTGAGGCAGCCAAATGCGGTCGAGGCAGTTGAAGACGTGCATGCACTTGGTGAGTTAGTTGCATGTGGTAGCTAGCTTCATGCGTGAATTAGTGGCGGGTTGGGGTGGCCTGGTCTTCAGGATATTTGTTAGCTGCATGCTAGCTGTGTGGCTGGCCGATGAGAAAGCGATGCGCGCTGTGGATATGGACGGCATGCATGTACTCCCTCCGTTCTAAAATAAATGATCCAACTTTGTACTAAGTTTGTATTAAAGTTAGTATGAAATTGAGTCATCTATTTTGGAACGGAGGGAGTAGCTAGTGGGTTAGTGGAGGCCGTGGTGTGTGGCATCCGGCCGTGTGTGTGGTTGCTTATTTAAGTGTGAGGTGGTGCTGTCTAGAGGACCAGTAGCTAGGAGAAACAATGTAGTCTCCGGTGGTCTCTCACGTGTGTGCGCTCACCATGAGGAGTAGTTGTCGGAGTTAGCCTCCATGGCGTGTAGTCTCCCATGTATGTGCCGGTGTGGTGCCGAGCCGGGTATGTGCCCAAGAAAAAGAAACGCCGTTCGTGCGGCGAGGCGGTTGTGCGCCCGAAAAAATAATCCGGTGTGCTCCTTGTTCCATCTTCGTTTGAGAGAGAGAAAGAGAGGTGCAAGCTGGTCCAGGGTTTGTCCCAACAGTTTTCTCTACTACTATTAAACAAGCAAACATATTCTTTCCTAAACGCACACGAAAACACGTACACGAAACAACCAGGATAAAATACCACCTCACGGTCAGATCCACCTAATTAGAGCTAACCGTTAATATAAAAATTAACCCTCATCTGTGTACGTTTAGCAATTAACAGAAGCGGACGATACTCTGCCATCTATCGAGCGAGGGGACGAAACGTTCCGCTGCGCGAGGAAAAAATAAACTAATTCGCGTGATTAAAGGCTTGCATGCAGCAGCATGGCCCAAGTTCATTGGTTCGGCCTGCGGCGGCGCATCTTCAGGGGCGGAGGAGAGGGGGGAGAATGAGAGGTCTGGCGGCGGCTCAGGACGTGCTCGCCGGCGAGCATGCTCCGGCGGCTGCCTGGCACGCGGGGTTGGATCGGGGCACTAGGGTTTCCCCGCCGCCGCCCCACAGCAGTCAGGGGTTGACGGGGAGAAAGCAGTCAGGCGGCGCCTCCGGCGCCGATGGCTCGGACTACATCTATGCGACGAGGACGGCTCGGGAGCGGTGAGTGGCCGATTCATCTCCTCGCTAGCCCCTCACCCTTCATAGGTTCAAGATCTGGCACCCGCTTGTCCTCGATGCCCAGGACGAGCAGCCGATCCAGAAAGCCAACCCGGTGGATTGATTCTTCTTCTAAGATACGCGCATACACAAGAAGCAGCCACGCAGACAGCTGGATGGATTTTTCTTTTAGGAGCACACACACATATGGAATGCAAGCCGCCGGTGAAGACAGCTTCAGCCTCACTGCCGAGGACAGAATCACGGAAAGGTCAGCTTCATATGAAGTTAGGAACCCACCGCAAGGACCACGCTCAGGTACACACATACATATACCAAGATCGTGAAGGAAATATGCCCTAAAGGCAATAATAAAGTTATTATTTATTTCCTCATATCATGATAAATGTTTATTATTCATGCTAGAATTGTATTAACCGGAAACATGATACATGTGTGAATACATAGACAAAACTATAGTCACTAGTATGCCTCTACTTGACTAGCTCATTAATCAAAGATGGTTATGTTTCCTAACCATAGACATGTGTTGTCATTTGATTAGTGGGACCACATCATTAGAAGAATGATGTGATTGACATGACCCATTCTGTTAGCCTAGCACTTGATCGTTTAGTATATTGCTATTGCTTTCTTCATGACTTATACATGTTCTTGCAACTATGAGAATTATGTAACTCCCGTTTACCGGAGGAACACTTTGGGTACTACCAAACGTCACAACGTAACTGGGTGATTATAAAGGAGTACTACAGGTGTCTCTGAAGGTACATGTTGAGTTGACGTATTTCGAGATTAGGTTTTGTCACTCCGATTGTCGGAGAGGTATCTCTGGGCCTTCTCGGTAATGCACATCACTATAAGCCTTGCAAGCAATGTAACCAATGAGTTGGTTACGGGATGATGCATTACATAACGAGTAAAGAGACTTACCAGTAACGAGATTGAACTAGGTATTGGATACCAACGATCGAATCTCGGGCAAGTAACATACCAATGACAAAGGGAACAACGTATGTTGTTATGCGGTTTGACCGATAAAGATCTTCGTAGAATATGTAGGAATCAATATGGGCATCCAGGTCCCGCTATTGGTTATTGACCGAAAATGGTTCTAGGTCATGTCTACATAGTTCTCGAACCCGTAGGGTCCGCACGCTTAACGTTACGATGATAGTTTTATTATGAGTTTATAAGTTTTGATGTACCGAAGTTTGTTTGGAGTCCCGGATGTGATCACGGACATGACGAGGAGTCTCGAAATGGTCGAGACATAAAGATTGATATATTGGAAGCCTATATTTGGACATCGGAATCGTTTCGGGTGAAATCGGCATTTTACCGGAGTACCAGGAGGTTACCGGAACCCCCCGGGGGGTTATTGGGCCTACATGGGCCTCGAGGGAGAAGAGGGAAGGAGCCAGGAGGGGGCCGCGCGCCCCTCCCCTTCCTAGTCGAATAGGACAAGGGAAGGGGGGCGGCGCCCCCCCTTTCCTTCCTCTCTTCCTCCTCTTTCCCCCCTTCTCCTACTCCTACTTGGAAAGAAGGGAGTCCTACTCCCGGTGGGAGTAGGACTCCCCCCTTGGCGCGCCCTCCTTGGCCGGCCGCCTCCTCCCCCCTGGCTCCTTTATATACGGGGGCGGGGGGCACCCCATAGACACACAAGTTGATCTACGGATCGTTCCATAGCCGTGTGCGGTGCCCCCCTCCACCATATTCCACCTCGATCATATCGTCGCAGAGTTTAGGCGAAGCCCTGCGCCGGTAGAACATCATCATCTTCACCACGCCGTCGTGCTGACGGAACTCATCTCCGGAGCTCTGCTGGATCGGAGGCCGGAGATCGTCATCGAGCTGAACGTGTGCTGAACTCGGAGGCTCCGTACGTTCAGTGCTTGGATCGGTCGGATCGTGAAGACATACGACTACATCAACCACGTTGTACTAACGCTTCCGCTTACGGTCTACGAGGGTACGTGGACAAACACTCTCCCCTCTCGTTGCTATACCATCACCATGATCTTGCGTGTGCGTAGGAAATTTTTTGAAATTACTACGTTCCCCAACAGTGGCATCCGAGCCTAGGTTTTATGCGTTGATGTTATATGCACGAGTAGAACACAAGTGAGTTATGGGCGATACAAGTCATACTGCTTACCAGCATGTCATACTTTGATTCGGCGGTATTGTGAGATGAAGCGGCCCGGACCGACATTACGCGTACGCTTACGCGAGACTGGTTTCACCGTTACGAGCACTCATGCTTAAAGGTGGTTGGCGGGTGTCTGTCTCTCTCACTTTAGCTGAATCGAGTGTGGCTACGCCCGGTCCTTGCGAAGGTTAAAACAGCACCAACTTGACAAACTATCGTTGTGGTTTTTGATGCGTAGGTAAGAACGGTTCTTGCTAAGCCTGTAGCAGCCACGTAAAATTTGCAACAACAAAGTAGAGGACGTCTAACTTGTTTTTGCAGGGCATGTTGTGATGTGATATGGTCAAGACGTGATGCTATATTTTATTGTATGAGATGATCATGTTTTGTAACCGAAGTTATCGGCAACTGGCAGGAGCCATATGGTTGTCGCTTTATTGTATGAAATGCAAACACCCTGTAATTGCTTTACTTTATTACTAAGCAGTAGCGATAGTCGTAGAAGCAATAGATGGCGTAACGACAACGATGCTACGATGGAGATCAAGGTGTCGCGCCGGTGACGATGGTGATCATGACGGTGCTTCGAAGATGGAGATCACAAGCACAAGATGATGATGGCCATATCATATCACTTATATTGATTGCATGTGATGTTTATCCTTTATGCATCTTATCTTGCTTTGATTGACGGTAGCATTTTAAGATGATCTCTCACTAATTATCAAGAAGTGTTCTCCCTGAGTATGCACCGTTGCGAAAGTTCTTCGTGCTGAGACACCACGTGATGATCGGGTGTGATAGGCTCTACGTTCAAATACAACGGGTGCAAAACAGTTGCACACGCGGAATACTCAGGTTATACTTGACGAGCCTAGCATATACAGATATGGCCTCGGAACACGGAGACCGAAAGGTCGAACGTGAATCATATAGTAGATATGATCAACATAGTGATGTTCACCATTGAAACTACTCCATCTCACGTGATGATCGAACATGGTTTAGTTGATTTGGATCACGTGATCACTTAGATGACTAGAGAGATGTCTGTCTAAGTGGGAGTTCTTAAGTAATATGATTAATTGAACTTAAATTTATCATGAACTTAGTACCTGATAGTATTTTGCTTGTCTATATTTGTTTGTAGATAGATGGCTCGTGTTGTTGTTCCATTGAATTTTAATGCGTTCCTTGAGAAAGCAAAGTTGAAAGATGATGGTAGCAATTACACGGACTGGGTCCGTAACCTGAGGATTATCCTCATTGCTGCACAGAAAAGTTACGTCCTGGAAGCACCGCTGGGTGCCAGGCCTGCTGCTGATGCAACTGACGACGTTAAGAACGTCTGGCAGAGCAAAGCTGATGACTACTCGATAGTTTAGTGTGCCATGCTTTACGGCTTAGAACCGGGTCTTCAACGATGTTTTGAACATCATGGAGCATATGAGATGTTCCAGGAGTTGAAGTTAATATTTCAAGCAAATGCCCGGATTGAGAGATATGAAGTCTCCAATAAGTTCTACAGCTGCAAGATGGAGGAGAATAGTTCTGTCAATGAACACATACTCAAAATGTCTGGGTATAATAATCACTTGATTCAACTGGGAGTTAATCTTCCTGATGATAGTGTCATTGACAGAATTCTCCAATCACTGCCACCAAGCTACAAGAGCTTCGTGATGAACTATAATATGCAAGGGATGAACAAGACTATTCCCGAGCTCTTCGCAATGCTGAAAGCTGCGGAGGTAGAAATCAAGAAGGAGCATCAAGTGTTGATGGTTAACAAAACCACCAGTTTCAAGAAGAAGGGAAAAAGGAAGAAGAAGGGGAACTTCAAAAAGAACGGCAAGCAAGTTGCTGCTCAAGAGAAGAAACCCAAGTCTGGACCTAAGCCTGAAACTGAGTGCTTCTACTGCAAGCAGACTGGACACTGGAAGCGGAACTGCCCCAAGTATTTGGCGGATAAGAAGGATGGCAAAGTGAACAAAGGTATATGTGATATACATGTTATTGATGTGTACCTTACTAATGCTCGCAGTAGCACCTGGGTATTTGATACTGGTTCTGTTGATAATATTTGCAACTCGAAACAGGGACTACGGATTAAGCGAAGATTGCCTAAGGACAAGGTGACGATGCGCGTGGGAAATGGTTCCAAAGTCAATGTGATCGCAGTCAGCACGCTACCTCTACATCTACCATCGGGATTAGTTTTAGACCTAAATAATTATTATTTGGTGCCAGCGTTGAGCATGAACATTATATCTGGATCTTGTTTAATGCGAGACTGTTATTCATTTAAATCAGAGAATAATGGTTGTTCTATTTATATGAGTAATATCTTTTATGGTCATGCACCCTTGAAGAATGGTCTATTTTTATTGAATCTCGATAGTAGTGATACACATATTCATAGTGTTGAAACCAAAAGATGCAGAGTTGATAACGATAGTGCAACTTATTTGTGGCACTGCCGTTTAGGTCATATCGGTGTAAAGCGCATGAAGAAACTCCATACTGATGGGCTTTTGGAATCACTTGATTATGAATCACTTGGTACTTGCGAACCGTGCCTTATGGGCAAGATGACTAAAACGCGGTTCTCCGGAACTATGGAGCGAGCAACTGATTTATTGGAAATCATACATACTGATGTATGTGGTCCAATGAATGTTGAGGCTCACGGCGGGTATCGTTATTTTCTCACCTTCACAGATGATTTGAGCAGATATGGGTATATCTACTTAATGAAACACAAGTCTGAAACATTTGAAAAGTTCAAAGAATTTCAGAGTGAAGTGGAAAATCATCGTAACAAGAAAATAAAGTTTCTACGATCTGATCGAGGAGGAGAATATTTGAGTTACGAGTTTGGTCTACACTTGAAACAATGCGGAATAGTTTCGCAACTCACGCCACCTGGAACACCACAATGAAATGGTGTGTCCGAACGTCGTAATCGTACTTTACTGGATATGGTGCGATCTATGATGTCTCTTACTGATTTACCGCTATCGTTTTGGGGTTATGCTTTAGAGACGGCCGCATTCACGTTAAATAGGGCACCATCAAAATCCGTTGAGACGACGCCTTATGAACTGTGGTTTGGTAAGAAACCAAAGTTGTCGTTTCTTAAAGTTTGGGGCTGCGATGCTTATGTGAAGAAACTTCAACCAGATAAGCTCGAACCCAAATCGGAGAAATGTGGCTTCATAGGACACCCAAAGGAGACTATTGGGTACACCTTCTATCACAGATCTGAGGGCAAGATATTCGTTGCTAAAATCGGATCCTTTCTAGAAAAGGAGTTTCTCTTGAAAGAAGTGAGTGGGAGGAAAGTAGAACTTGATGAGATAACTGTATCCACTCCCTTATTGGAAAGTAGTTCATCACAAGAACCGGTTCCTATGACAACTACACCAATCAGTGAGGAAGCTAATGATATTGATCATGAAACTTCAGATCAAGTTTCTACTGAACCTCGTAGGTCTACCAGAGTAAGATCCGCACCAGAGTGGTACGGTAATCCTATTCTGGAAGTCATGTTACTTGACCATGATGAACCTACGAACTATGAGGAAGCGATGATGAGCCCAGATTCCGCAAAATGGCTAGAGGCCATGAAATCTGAGATGGGATCCATGTATGAAAACAAAGTATGGACTTTGGTTGACTTGCCCGATGATTGGCAGGCCATTGAGAATAAATGGATCTTTAAGAAGAAGACTGACGTTGATGGTAATGTAACTGTCTATAAAGCTCGACTTGTTGCGAAAGGTTTTTGACAAGTTCAAGGGGTTGACTACGATGAGACTTTCTCACCCGTAGCGATGCTTAAGTCTGTCCAAATCATGTTAGCTATTGCTGCATTTCATGATTATGAAATTTGGCAAATGGATGTCAAAACTGCATTCTTGAATGAATTTCTAGAAGAAGAGTTGTATATGATGCAGCCAGAAAGTTTTGTTGATTCAAAAGGTGCTAATAAAGTGTGCAAGCTCCAGCGATTCATTTATGGACTGGTGCAAGCATCTCGGAGTTGGAATAAACGTTTTGATAGTGTGATCAAAGCATATGGTTTTATACAGACTTTTGGAGAAGCCTGTATTTACAAGAAAGTGAGTGGGAGCTCTGTAGCATTTCTGATTTTATATGTAGATGACATATTATTAATTGGAAATAATATAGAATTTCTGGATAGCATAAAGGGATACTTGAATAAAAGTTTTTCAATGAAAGACCTCGGTGAGGCTGCTTACATATTGGGTATCAAGATCTATAGAGATAGATCAAGACGCTTAATAGGACTTTCACAAAGCACATACCTTGACAAAATTTTGAAGAAGTTCAAAATGGATCAGGTAAAGAAAGGTTTCTTGCCTGTGTTACAAGGTGTGAAGTTGAGTCAAACTCAATGCCCAACCACAGCAGAAGATAGAGAGAAAATGAAAGATGTTCCCTATGCTTCAGCCATAGGCTCTATCATGTATGCAATGCTGTATACCAGACCTGACGTATGCTTAGCAATAAGCTTGGCAGGAAGGTACCAAAGTAATCCAGGAGTGGATCACTGGACAGCGGTCAAGAACATCCTGAAATACCTGAAAAGGACTAAGGATATGTTTCTCGTATATGGAGGTGACAAAGAGCTAGTCGTAAATGGTTACGTCGATGCAAGCTTTGACACTCATCCGAACGATTCTAAATCGCAAACCGGATACGTGTTTATATTAAACGGTGGAGCTGTAAGTTGGTGCAGTTCTAAAAAAGCGTCGTGGCAGGATCTACATGTGAAGCGGAGTACATAGCTGCTTCGGAAGCAGCAAATGAAGGAGTCTGGATGAAGGAGTTCATTTCCGATCTAGGTGTCATACCTAGTGCATCGGGACCAATGAAGATCTTCTGTGACAATACTGGTGCAATTGCCTTGGCAAAGGAATCCAGATTTCACAAGAGGACCAAGCACATCAAGAGACGCTTCAATTCCATTCGGGACCAAGTCCAAGTGGGAGACATAGAGATTTGCAAGATACATACGGATCTGAATGTTGCAGACCCGTTGACTAAGCCTCTCTCACGAGCAAAACATGATCAGCACCAAGACTCCATGGGTGTTAGAATCATTACTATGTAATCTAGATTATTGACTCTAGTGCAAGTGGGAGACTGAAGGAAATATGCCCTAGAGGCAATAATAAAGTTATTATTTATTTCCTCATATCATGATAAATGTTTATTATTCATGCTAGAATTGTATTAACCGGAAACATGATACATGTGTGAATACATAGACAAAACTATAGTCACTAGTATGCCTCTACTTGACTAGCTCATTAATCAAAGATGGTTATGTTTCCTAACCATAGACATGTGTTGTCATTTGATTAGTGGGATCACATCATTAGAAGAATGATGTGATTGACATGACCCATTCCGTTAGCCTAGCACTTGATCGTTTAGTATATTGCTATTGCTTTCTTCATGACTTATACATGTTCCTGTAACTATGAGAATTATGTAACTCCCGTTTACCGGAGGAACACTTTGGGTACTACCAAACGTCACAACGTAACTGGGTGATTATAAAGGAGTACTACAGGTGTCTCTGAAGGTACATGTTGAGTTGACGTATTTCGAGATTAGGTTTTGTCACTCCGATTGTCGGAGAGGTATCTCTGGGCCTTCTCGGTAATGCACATCACTATAAGCCTTGCAAGCAATGTAACCAATGAGTTGGTTACGGGATGATGCATTACATAACGAGTAAAGAGACTTACCAGTAACGAGATTGAACTAGGTATTGGATACCGACGATCGAATCTCGGGCAAGTAACATACCAATGACAAAGGGAACAACGTATGTTGTTATGCGGTTTGACCGATAAAGATCTTCGTAGAATATGTAGGAATCAATATGGGCATCCAGGTCCCGCTATTGGTTATTGACCGAGAATGGTTCTAGGTCATGTCTACATAGTTCTCGAACCCGTAGGGTCCGCACGCTTAACGTTACGATGATAGTTTTATTATGAGTTTATAAGTTTTGATGTACCGAAGTTTGTTCGGAGTCCCGGATGTGATCACGGACATGACGAGGAGTCTCGAAATGGTCGAGACATAAAGATCGATATATTGGAAGCCTATATTTGGACATCGGAATCGTTCCGGGTGAAATCGGCATTTTACCGGAGTACCGGGAGGTTACCGGAACCCCCCGGGGGGTTATTGGGCCTACATGGGCCTCGAGGGAGAAGAGGGAAGGAGCCAGGAGGGGGCCGCGCGCCCCTCCCCTTCCTAGTCCGAATAGGACAAGGGAAGGGGGCAGCGCCCCCCCTTTCCTTCCTCTCTTCCTCCTCTTTCCCCCCTTCTCCTACTCCTACTTGGAAAGAAGGGAGTCCTACTCCCGGTGGGAGTAGGACTCCCCCCTTGGCGCGCCCTACTTGGCCGGCCGCCTCCTCCCCCCTGGCTCCTTTATATATGGGGGCGGGGGGCACCCCATAGACACACAAGTTGATCTACGGATTGTTCCTTAGCCGTGTGCGGTGCCCCCCTCCACCATATTCCACATCGATCATATCGTCGCAGAGTTTAGGCGAAGCCCTGCGCCGGTAGAACATCATCATCGTCATCACGCCGTCGTGCTGACGGAAATCATCTCCGGAGCTCTGCTGGATCAGAGGCGGGAGATCGTCATCGAGCTGAACGTGTGCTGAACTCGGAGGCTCCGTACGTTCGGTGCTTGGATCGGTCGGATCGTGAAGACATGCGACTACATCAACCGCGTTGTGCTAACGCTTCCGCTTACAGTCTACGAGGGTATGTGGACAAACACTCTCCCCTCTCGTTGCTATACCATCACCATGATCTTGCGTGTGCGTAGGAAATTTTTTGAAATTACTACGTTCCCCAACAGATCGATATTGACGAATGCTTGTGGTTGCAATTTCATGTGTATTGATGCTCATGGTGAGATATGGGATAATAACTGGGAACCTTTCACCGCTCAATTCTTATCGGCTGAACCTTTATAAGCAATCTTTTTTCCCTACCCCATCTTATATTTACTGGAAATTCAAGAGTGGTAGACATGTGGTTATTTGTTAAGAATCAGGAGCTACTACATTCTTGAATATTGAGGCTGTGTTAGTTGGTTTAGGTTAAACTTGATAAATGCAATTTACTTTTTTGTTCCATCTAACAATTCAGTTGTATTATTGATTTTGACAGTTTTCAGGAATTTTAACCCGTATTTGGATTCTAGCTTCCTCTCAATCATTCTGAATTATTTAATGTTAGTATGAGGTAAATGTGTTCCCAAGATTAAACCTGAGAAATGTGAAGTTGGCCACTTGGGTATGTTTGATTTCTTCAAGTACATGCAGTGATAACCACCATTGTTCATGATCTATTCTAAAGATAGATTATTAGCAGTGCAACCTCTCTGCTGGTTCAATCAAATACTTCAGCTTGAACGGTTCTTACTAATATTTAAGCCAGCTTCAATTTTTAGTCTACTCGGTCATTTTGGATTACTTTCAGTTTTGGGTGCATGTCTTTAATAGAACAACAAACTTATTTTAGCTTCTAAAATAAACACTAAACGCTAATTCCTCATGGCAACTATTTGTAGAAGACCATCCCGCTGGAGGAGATCCTGACTATCGATGTCCAGCCGGGGTGGAAGAAGGGCACGAAGATCACCTTACGAGATGGAAGGATCTAATTTTTCCTGTGCAGTTATGTGTTTCAAAAACTTATTGCGATGTAATTTTTATATTAAAACTATAGTCTATGAAGTTATATTTACAGATATTTCATTTTTTGCATAAGACAAGCACCGTTTTATTTTAAAATATTTTATGAAGTAAAATTTGTGGATAAACTGAATGATGTTTCAGAGGATACGAATGGTTGTGACTTGTGGGGTCGCCTGGGAGGCGACTGCGGCGGGGAGCAGAGGCACATCGGCGAACAACAATACATGTGTAGAGTGCATCGGCAATAGCTGCACGTCCACGATGGATGAGCAACAATGTGAAGCAGGTGTAGGTGTGGGGGTAAGGGTAAGTATATATCACTTGTCATGTTTTAACTCATGGCAACAAAGAGTAAGGATCACTTCACACTCACTACATGAAGAACACTGCTGTGACGATTATATACATATATGATCCACTTGGTTGCTCAGTTAGTATTAATTTCCTATCATTTCCTTTTTCTTGCAGACGTGTCTTGAAACTAGACTTTGAAGAGAAGTTCATCCATATATGGGAATTCTACCTTCTATGCCTCTGGTTTCAGATCATGAGCAGTTAGAAATTACCAGGTATGCATGTATATATCTGTGCTCTTTGTATAGGTTTACCTGCATTATTCCTAGACAAATGAAAGTCATATACTCCCTCTGTTCTTCAAAAATGCATCTTGCTGGAAATTGTTTGGTGGTTTCCAATGCGGACTAAATTTTGAGTTGATGTTGCTTTCTACAATTATGTTAATCTCAGCCATAAGATTGAGAGATCAGTAGACATCAGATCTTTGAGTAAAAAGTAGTAACTTAGAACATTTGGTGAACTGTAGAAAGCAAGCTTTCATCGTTTGAGATTGTAAATAACATGGGATGGAGACTTGACAGCCACATAATTATTTTACACTGACCTATTGAACCGTGAAAAAACATTGCTAAGATTCAACATTTCGGTCAAACATCACATGGAAAATCGGCTACAACCAACCAGATTGTCAAATCCTGATTGTTTTATGCTGAACTCAAGAATTGTGAATAAGCAAGAAAGCTTCTGAAGATATCAGTGCATTATCATCTCTTACGCAACTGCTACTGCAATTGACTCCTTTCCAAGCACGAGTAAGATCTTTTAACAAATCTTAGCGACATCTCTCTTCTTAAATTTACCGAGATTTTATGCAGTTGCTTTTCCTCTAAATATGCTTGCTGTTGAATTGTGCAGAAAGGCTACATTCTATTAATTTCTTTTTCGTATAGTCAATATATTTTCAACACATTTTGTATCAACTGATAACTTTGAATCTTTGTGTCTTTCATCAGATCATGCTTACTGTTGGATTTGTGCATGAATAACTAAAAGCGCCATGACATTACGCATATCCTTCATTTTAGCCATTAAACTTATTTATGTATCCGGTGTTAATTTAGTATGATTTCTTGTATATTCATCTTAGATAGGGTGGTCTTTGAGTGGATTTGGTCATCCTAAATTTTGTGTGGATTCTTTTTTGAGTATATACATTCTCTATGGAGAAGTTGTTCACCCTTGAATTCAAAAATTTATACCCGCAACAATTGACATGGTTTGATTGAGACGTGCATTGCACGTGCACAATTACTAGTATTATAAAAGTGGGGTTCCTAACTTCTATGAATGGTTTCCCTAGTTTTTTTAGTTAGTGTTTCTGTCGTAGCATAAGTTGACATAATTCTGTAGTTTTCACTTCTTCTGTAATATATTCTTTTGCTTCCAGCTTTTACTGCAGAAATTAGTATGATCTTTGTTAGGTATAACATTATAAATCAATAAAATGATACGAGCCTTATCAAATGCAACATAGGGTCATTGCTAACACATGTTCTTAAGTAAGGAAACATACACTCCGTTCCTGACGTCTGATTGAAGAAACTCTACGTTTGTTCTTTGCATTGACACCTAGAACACACCTTTTGTCTTCAGGCTTGTATCTTGGCATAATAACTGAAAATGATTTGACCTATCAATCCTTTGCTAACCTTGAACTTAGTTGCATGAAGCTATGTATGGTAAAAATAAGATGAAAATGCCTTTATTGCATGTGTTACATCATCTCTAGATGATGAAGGATGGATCTTTTGTTTCTTGCAGCCAAAAGGCTCCGTTGTTAATAATGATTTGTGTCCCTGAATTAATTAAGCCAACCTTGGTATTATCAAAGAAATAGAGAAAATAAAGGGACAAAACTAATCTTGGTGATCAAGTGCGTGCCTAATGGCTTCGCTCAGCCTTTTCACTCGTGGGTTGAAAACTACAGGGACACCCTAGAATAACAAAAACAACCATGTGTCATTCAGTTCCTCCACTTGAACTGGTCGATCGAGGAGCCTTGCAGCCAACAAGTAGGAGAGGTCGACAACATCGTCCATGCCTGAGCTCGACTTGTAGTCATCGACCAAAATGGCATGTCATGTAGTGTTTCCCTTGCATGTGAAATATGAAATAGAAGACATGGTCGTGGAGAGAATATAATGCCTGTGTGGTGTTATGCTGCCAAATTTCTGGCGGAAGTTCTCAGGATTGTAGTGCCTGTGCGGCCGATGTGGTCGGTGTACAGGCGAACGCCCATGGGGAGATGGGGGGAGGAGAAGGTAGAGCGACGGTGGAGGTGGATGTGGAGGTTGTGTCTTGCCATACCTCAACTTTGTGCTGGTGAAGGGCGGTGTAGTCCTTGAGCGTGTATCCGACAGTGGCACTGATTTCTCTGCGGGCTAGAGCTCGTGCCTCAGGTGCTTCGAAGCACGGATCCAACATCCCTTTAATTAATTCATGCTATGTACTTGTTAATTCGCTGGACAGATCGTTTAATTATGGAGGTTTCCTTCATATAGTTGTAAAGAAAATGATGCGCGGGGGGGGGGGGGGGGGGGGGGGGGCTTTGCCCCCCGGACGTAACTCTGTGCATTTGGTTTATACATTTTCATGTTTGTACGGTAGTAATACTTCAGCAAACACGGTATGAAATTAAGATATGGTTCGATTTTGGTATATGACAAATTATTTCGGTGTATATCATAAAAACCAAAGTTCACACGTATTTAAAAATGGCATATAATAATTTTACAAATTTATGACTGAAAACACATACCTTTTTGTACAATGAGTATATAACTATATACAAGTATGTATTCATGCATGGATTCGATGGTTACGTACCTGCTTAGCATTCTTTTGAAGAGAAATATGACTATGTTATAAGAAAAAAATGTTGTGCTACAGAAAAATAATGTGCGGAGGAAAACCGTAAGCCACAACTACAAAAATGTCTATGTAGTCCTCTTATATTAGCTTCTGTCTCGACGTGATTCAAATTACACAGCCATGGGGGCTCTGCTTGTTGTGATTGTAAGCACTCCAGGTCCCACCTGATAGTATGCTTGATGCAATATCCAATAACAATGCAACTCCTGGAAACGGTGTTGTATATTGGAAGTTCACCCTCAGGATCGATTACATCAAATTGCACAAACACACACGCACAAAAACTGATAGCCAAGGGCCCTTGTCGTGCCCTTTGTTTTCCTCTTTATTTCTATTTTCTGGTTTTCTCTCGGTTACAATTCTCACAGCCTGGTGTGTGTATATATATGCACGAGCAACCAACCGATCAAAGCTTCCTAGACCTAGACGGACACGTACTACTACTAGTAGCTATTCCAGCCGGAACTAACTTGTAAACACATCGATCCGACTTGGACTAGACTAGCTAACACACGTACTACAAGCCCACTCCAACTACAGTCTACAACTTCTACACGTATAGACTCAAATACTTGGTACTTCTACACTGACATGTCATGCAAAGTCCAACCAGACAACGTTCTAATCAAACTTACCTACTCATAACTAACATATGTTTGGATTATTCCAACATTCACCCCCTAATCCAAACATCTGACTCTTTACATGAACGACACACGTAAGCGATAATCTGTTCATCTTGTCATGCCGGTTGCCTCCGATGACGCGACTTACCGGACCGCAATTTCTGGCTTCTCGCAACAATGGCCACCACTTTATCATCATCTTTTTCATACCGACTTGTAGACTGGAACCAATGATTACCCGGACTACTAGCCACGCTGTCACATCTTAGCGTGCTACATGCAGACTAAACGCATAGCCTCATATAGGAACTCAACTTAACTGGTGCGCGTCCATCTTCCCGTTGATCTTCATCTTCTCGTGGTTGCTTGCACATGGGGAGACACATCTTTTCACCCGTCACATCTTCAATCTTTCTCATCGTTGCCGATGCGACATCTTAACGAACGACACCTCATGTTCAGTGGGCAACACAACTCGCCATATACGTGTAACTCATCTTCACCGTATATGAACTCGCCGGAACTCCACGACGATGAATGGAAACACAAGGAACAAATTCCTTTTTCCTCCCGCTCTCGCTCACAATTCTCCTCCACCGGTGACGCATCTCAACTGCAGCAGAAGACTCACACACCTGAACTCTTGGACACATCTTATACAAGAACTCATGTGCACACCTTGACGACAGCTCACAAATTTGTCGCCTCTTCCTCACTCCCCCTGCGATGATCTCGATGATTTTCTTGGTGTCGCAACTTCGGCACCTCCATAACCATCAACGATCACCAATGCCTTGCTGACGACAACCCTGTCGCCCTCCTCCAGGTTGTTCTGTCGAACGACAATCATCCATCTTCTCGTCGTCGCTCCGCCGAACGACAACCGCCCAATTCCTCCACGCCGTTGCACCCCCAACGACTAAATCGCCCGCTCCTCTTGGTCGCTACACCAGCGACTGTATTGCCCGCTCCTCTTTGTCGCTACACCGGCGACTGTATTGCCCACCCCGAGGCGCTAGTCGGGTCGTCACCCCGGGGCAAGTGCAGCTTTACCTCGACCTTGCTCTAGATACCAATTATTGGAAATTCACCCTCAGGATCGATTACATCAAAGATGCGCACACGATAACTTTTGCCAAAGGCACGTGTCGTGCCTCTTTGTTTTACCTCTTTATTTCTATTTTCTGGTTTTCTCTCGGTTACAAATCTCACGGCCTGGTGTGTGTATATATATGCACGAGCAACCAGCCGATCCAAGCTTCCTAGACCTAGACGGACAGGTACTACTACTAGTAGCTATTCCAGCCGGAACTAACTTGTAAACACATCAATCCGACTTGGACTAGACTAGCTAACACACGTACTACAAGACCACTCCAACTACAACTTCTACATGTATAGACTCAAATACTTGGTACTTCTACTCCGACATGTCATGCAAAGTCCAACCAGACAACGTTCTAATCAAACTTACCTACTCATAACTAACATATGTTTGGATTATTCCAACATTGTATAAGGATACCCTCCAACAGCTTGATGGATCTAAGTGCTTGCAAGTGTAATATGCAATGTCACATCACATGGCAAAACAGAACACCACCCCCCAACAAGTTACCAAGCAAGCATAAAACTTGGCCATACGGTTGCTGTTGTCCCTACGAACTGATTCTTGCAAAGATACATCAACCGAAGAAGCCATGGTATATTTCAGAAATGTGTCGGGTGTCCAAGTTTGTCTGCACTCAAAAGATGGACACGACAGCAATCGTAGCTCTCAGGAGTGAAGACAGGGAACCGAAGGAACCAATCCTTCAGCGTGGCCGCCCTATGAACTGGACAGTCGTGAGCATGCACTGGATGAAGTAGCAGGCCACCTCAGCGACTCGAATGTTGCCAGTGTCGAGGTCTCACAGTCTCAGACCAACACCGAACAGGTGCTGGGTGTCGGCGTGTCGATGTCCGACGTGGTTGGCGACACCATTGTCGTCAGTGTTGTTCATCACGGAAGCAACAGGCTAGCAAGGAGGAGGCGTCAAAGGTTGCTGGTGTTGCTTCACCGAAATCGAGCAGCACAAGAGCACACACGTGGCGGTGTGGACAACGTCGGTGGCGAGGAAGGGCGGCATCAAGGAAGGTTGGGCGGGAGCTCCTCACTCGACGAATTCGTCAGGAGCACGTCTGTCGCTAGCAGGGGTGCCTCGGCGAACTGGATGGCGGCGATGACTGGTCGAAGAGGTGGCGCGGCCATGGTGGAGCAGCCACCGGTTGCAAGGAGGATGACCTCCAGGATCTCATTCTCATCGGCATTGCTTGCTGAGTGCAGCCGCCGCAGAGGCAGTGGGGCAGATTGTCGAACGGAATCCACAGTCGGCATAGGATAGTAGCAGTGGGGTCAATGACATTGATGCCGACTGCAACAGGGGTGACGTCGGGTTTGTTGCTGGTGGCAGCTGCAGATCAGGCACTGTACGGCTTGTTGTCATGGAGGAGGTACTCGCGGGAACTCGTCAGGCGTCATGACGGTGGTCTAGATCGGTGGAACGAGTTGGACGAGGAGGAAACAGCCCAACGTAGATAGCCTGCCAGTCCGGAGCATCACGAGCAGTCGACCACCCTCCTAGATGAGCACAACACATACCGAGCACCCAGAGGGCAGAAACACTTCACTGTCACAGCTGGAGCAGGTCGCTCGGTCCGGCATTATATTCAACGACAGGGGTGCATGTAGCTCCGTAACTAGCAAAACAAAGCATATGTGTCTGCAAATATACCCTTCAATCCTTCATAAGTTTGGGATCACGCACATAAAACATCTTGGTCTCATATGATCGAAAGGCTGGTTCCGGCTTCGGCTACTTTGTAGCATAAAAAATGAACAGTAATATCATCTTGGTCTTTTCTTGAGTTTGTAGATCCTATTTATGTGCACAGGGGAACTTTCCGATGTGTATGTGAGATGTGTTGAGCTTCCTCGGGGTATCTTCAGGCCTCCAGCGGTCACACTGCTGAGCTTGGTCACATTTGCTTTTGGTCTATGGTGATGTTCAGCTTTTAGTTCTCCTCACAGCCTTGTATTTTATTAATCTCCTCCCTGTAAGGCTTGCGTTCATATATCTTTTGTTACTTTTTAGGATTTGCACAGTCCAAGAATGTGAGTTCGACTGAGCTTCCTCGCGGTACTTCCACACTTGCAGGGGTCATTCTGCTGAGCTTACCTGCATTTGCTCTTGTTCTATGGTGCTGTTGGGCCTTTAGTTCTTCTCAGAACCAACTATTTTTATGTGATACGAGTGCACTTTACTGCTGTGCTTGATATAGAATCAACTGAACCAAGCAAACGATATGAATATGTCTTGTTTTAACGGGATAAGAACGTGGCTCCTCAATTTTCGCTAATGTACCATTGAACTTTTTTAATCACTCATCAGTCATCACCCAATCTACTGTGATTCAGGCCCACCTGCATTTTTCACGGGATGAGTATTTCTGGACTATAGAATGCTAACTTGCACTCATGTTTTGATACTTATCCTGCTTTATGTATCTGACCTAGGAATAATTTGCAACTACTTTGGGGAAGATGCATTTTTCACTAGCCAAATTTATTTGCTAAGGAATATTAAAATAGTAAATTATGCACAGGAAAATGCACCATGGTAGGGACGGGCTGACTACATAGCCAAATGTGTACTGCCTGCTTGCAAATTTTAAGGGCCCGGCTATTGCATTGCATGCAATTAGAGACTGATGTCAGCTGGCTCATCCATCTTGAATCGTCAACGCGTTTCATTCCGCGATGACATGTATGAATCATGCCTAGAGCTAAAAATTTATCATTCTAATAATGACACTAAATCTACTACTATAAATTTACTAATCATGTTCTTTCACTTTCAGTTTCCATCAAATAAGCAATGTGCAAAAATTTGAGCTCTGCTGAATTAAGATGAAGGTTGCATTAAATTGTACGAGATTAAGCTTATATTTAACAATTTTGTATGGATTTCCTCCGCATATATTCTTGTGGACATGTTTAAACATGATCCAGCGTATTATGTAAGATAATTACCTGATAATTATGCATAATGAACCAGCCAATAGTAGTAGACCGCGTACAAAATAAATAGAGAAAACACGACTAGCGACCAAAAAACAGCGCGACAAAGCGCGCGTCACACTCGTAGGAAATGTATACACAATGGCCATAACATGTAATAAGTTTGCTCATGATTCATAACTAGATTAGCATATACCGTCGGTACGATTTGAAACACAGAGCACGAGAAACAAAGAATTCGTACCACGATCTTTTGTAGCATGCATCGCCAAGATGCAGAAATATTGTGATAAATCATGGCGGACAGAAATCTACGCCGCTATTTGGGTCGTACTGGCATATGTCCCATTATCTGGTCCGGGCGTATGGGTTGATGGACATGTTCAGTGACATTTATTGTTTCTGCTGCGAGCGCCCAAAATGTTTGTATTGCGAGTGGTTTCCGTATGACCACAGGTACGGCGACATCCATTCGTAGTTGTGCGCCGGTATACTGGCACCGGTACGTGGGTGGGTCCTGGAGCTGAGACGGTGAGCACAGAATTGCCTCGTACCTGGACGGTGGTACAGAATTTTGTTCACAAGCAACTTTTTGAACTCACTCACACCCCGGATCACCGTGACTGCATGCTTCACATCGATCCTTGATGTGGAGTCCCAGGGTATCTCATGCGTACTATCAGCAACACTGGATCGCTGGGTATCCTGCTCCAACAGTCCATGAGATCCAATATTCAAGGGCCGTTCAACCGTTCATCCTCTTCACATCTATCGGAATCATACATTTGACGAACAAAAAAAATAGCCTCTGTGAATGTGCCTTTAAGCGCATGAGCACAATAATGCAGAGAAAAGTTTACATACACTCCGGCAGGCAATGATGGATCTTGCAGATAAACAAGAAGAGCTTAGCAAGGGAGCGGTTTGAACACTGGGAGAGTTGAGCGATGAAATGCAGAACACCAAGTGGAAGCAGATGGTGAGGATAGACTCTGGATAAAGGATAGAAGGTCGAGTGCGTATTGTGCAATAAACTGAGGATTAACGTGTGACATCCATGATCAGTGAGATAATAAATGCACCTAGTTGGTGCAGTTGAGAATAGATTAAAATTGCATGACAGACAAATTGTAAATGAACAGCATAACACACAAACTCCATTCATTCCAGATCAATGATACAAAAATCAGGATGCTTTCATAAAAAAAATTGAGACGGAGGCATAAGCTTTGCCTCATCTATTAATTAAGAAGGGAAAATATTTTTTGTTACATAGCCACCCTTACAACCGAACGAGTTATTCTCCGAAAATAATACTCCGTAAATTTTTAGCACCCGCTTTGGTCTAAAGCATGGCTTCCTCTTTGATTATAGCTTGAGAAGGATTGGGGGTGGCACAATCTTGTGTCCAAAAACACAGGCATTTCTTTGTGAATAATTACTGAGCACAATCTGTCACCGCTTCGGCTAATTTTGTGAATAATTATTGGGCATCCTTTGTCGCTTGTCATTCGCCGTCAATGGAAGACCCGAAGAGTAAAGGAAAAAGGCCATTGGTCGACCTGAGAGGTGTACCTAAGAGGTCAGAGGAGCAGGTGAGGTGGAAGCCCCCTCCGCCAGAATATAATAAGATTAATATTGACGCAAGCTTTGTGGAGAGCATTAGTGCGGCAAGTGTGGGTGTGGTGGCTAGGGATTCTTCGGGGGAAGTCATGATCTCCGGGGGGGACTATATTGGGAGTTGTAATAGTGTGGAGGAGGCGGAACTCCGAGCTTGCATTGCCGGTCTCTATATAGGTATAACACTCCACTCTCCTATAATTATAGAGACTAATAGTGCTTGTGTTGCAGCAATTTTTGCAGAGGAGGGTGAAGACAGGTCAGCAACACACGAGTTGAATAAAGAAGCCTTGAGTATTTCTAAGATGCTTGATAGATTTCAAATTTCTAAGATTAAGAGGGAGGCTAATGTGGTAGCCCATTTAATAGCTAAATTTAGCTTCAATAATAGAGCGGATGATATTCTTGTTAATGATGTACCGCCCTGTGTGGTGAACTCTGTAACAAATGATTGTAGCATCTCGTTTTGATTAATTAATATATGAGGTGTGGTCCAAAAAAGAAAAAAGATGTATTTCTCTCGTTCCAAACCTTCCAACTCACAAGCATGCTTAGCGAAGCCATAGCTTTCCTATGAGTGGTGTTGTCGCCTGAGGAGTTGATCCACCAATCTTTAACAGAATCTTGAAGGTGCCATGTGGAGGTATCAATGTTCCCAATGTGAATCCGATCGTTGACAAGGTTCCAAAGACGAATGGTGAAGCGACATTTAAGGAAGAGGTGTGGCCCGGATTCTTGATCTCTCTTGCAAATGGGGCAAAGACCATAATGTGGCCACCCACACTTGGCCAACCGGTCGGCGGTCCAAATCCTATCTTGGATAGCCAAACAAGTTAAGATTACCCATAATGGGAGTAACATAGGTGATAACATCGCACATATCTAAGCAAAATAGACGATGCAGCAAGTAATTAATAAAGAAAGAGAGGCATGTGGTAACATACCCTAAACCCTAAACCCTAGTATGAGTAACATCAAACATACCAAGACAAAATGAGTCTACAACCTAGTAAATGAAGTGTTGCATGACACCGCACGTATGTTATAACATAGACTAGTAACTCCCCACTATGGCTAGTCTAAGAACTTGACCTTGGGTGGAGCCCAAGCCTTCCAAACCGCTTGTAATGCTTACATAAAGTTAATTGACACTATTAACTGCTAATACAAGTGAGTCATGAAGTACACTACAGCCAGAATCATGATAGATAGACAGATACCATGAGATTGGTAACATCGACTAGCATGATGATCCTACATTTAACTATTCATAGGAAAATTTCCAGTGGGCTCCTTCTGCAACACATTAGCTGAGCAAAAACTTGCTGTCGCAGGCATACTCAAGCAACCTATGTGCACCGGGGAGAAACGCCACCATCATTGAGCTGAGCTGAGCATGACGGTCAAGAGGCAGATTCCAGAACTGCAGGATGCGTGTCCTGCCATTGGAGTAGAGGGAACTAGCCGGACTGAAATTATAAAGGCACATAGTACTTGTGAGATAAGGTGCACAACAAGAAAACCATAAGATGAGATTCAAAACTTAGGCTCCATAGGATTCACTTGTAAAACTGATTGCCTAGACTTATCCCCTTTTTTGATATGTAAGCACCTCATGGCCGCAGTGAGGACATATGATCAGAGGGACGATTTCGGTCTCCACTTGCTGGGGACAGGAAGAAGATGAGCCGCCATTGCTGGGTTGAGCTCGACGAAGAACAAAGGACAGGGAGGACGGGATTCAGTGGGTGGGTGGGCAGTTGCGTGGCAATAAATTGCGCCATGGCTTGCGAGGTAACCCTGCTGATCGGGCACCTTTCACACAAAGCCGGTCCACGAAAGCATCAGACGCCGAGACCGTAGAGGACCAAACATGGGCTCCAGCAATAATGGGTGACAGTTGTGGGCCAAGAGCACTGTACAATAACATGCCCTGTCAACAGCTGGGAAAGAAGTGCTAGTGAAAGCGGTCGCACAGGCGGTGCCAGTTTATTCTATGTCCTGCTTTAAATTACCTAGAGGCTTGTGCAAACACTTAAACATGCTCATAAGGAAATTTTGGTGGGGAAGCAAGAATGGCCAACGCAAACCTCATTGGGTGTCTTGGAAGGATATGACGCAACCAAAAAGCATGGGCGGATTGGGTTTCAAAGATTTTGAGTTGTTCAATTTAGCCATATTGGCTAGACAAGCATGGAGGTTACTTCAAAGCCCAGAGTTCCTGAGTGCTCGCATCCAGGTTCATCAATTCTTGATGCTAGTTTGTGATCCCACCCGAGCCAAATATGGAGAGCTATAATAGAAGGTCGAGATACCCTATACTTGGCGACACTCGTTACTGGAACACTCGTTACTGGAATACACCACTTCTAGGTGCACTTGGGCTTTGGTCGAGGAGGAGATTGGGCAGTCGTTGGTGAAAAATATGAAACCAAATGCAATACATTGGTTGTTTGCTCAGATGAAGTCATTATCGCATGTACAGTTCATGAAGCTATCTGTTACATTATGGGCTATCTGATCAGCAAGGAGGAAGGCTATTGACGAGGGAATTTTCCAGAGTCCGCAATCACTGTTTTCATTCACCACAAGGTTTATTGGCGAATTGAAGATTGTAAAGGACAGTAACCCGGCTACTGCTCCACACGCAAACGTGGGCATGAATGTGCGTGCTCGCCAACGAGCACCTCCTATGAACCATGCAAAAATCCATGTTGATGCGGCAATGAGAGCAGGACGAGGTGGCACTGTAGCTGTGGTATGTAGGGATGTTGATGGAAATTATTTGGGCAGTACCACTCTGGTGGTGCAAGGAGTTGATGATCCATGCATACTTGACGTGATGGTGTGCAGGGAAGCACTTTGTGCAGCCGAAGACCTCCTGCTACATCAGTTCGAGATAGCGTCAGATGCAAAACAAATAGTTCAGAATATTATTCAAGATTCTAATGGCAAACATGGAGCAATCATAAGCGAGATCAAAGCTCGCTCTACTGCCTTTTCTTGTAGTTTTATTTTGGAAGGCCGAGAGAGTAACATAGAAGCTCATAGTTTAGCTAGATTTGCTTTTAACTTATCCCCTGGGGGTCATGTGTGGTTTGGCCAACCACATAATGTAAACATTATCCCACTCTCTGTGGACTATGATGAATGAAGGCTAGGCCTTACCCCTCAAAGAAAAAAAGCAGCACAAATACGTTCCATGATAGACTCCATGCATGGATCCCTATGTGAATCATCGGTCGTGATAATGGGAGCATATAGTAGTAATGACCCATATCGAATTTCCGAAAAGCATAGGACTAATCTAATGATGCTATTTTCATTTTATGAATCTGTTTATTATTTACAGTAACCTATTATACATATTAAAAGTAATATATGGTGAACTAAGAGCAAGAGAATAGCAAAGAAAATCCCACGTTAATCTGAAAATGCCGGCCACTGATCTTGCAAATATTTATTACAAAATATTCTTAGCCATTCAATCTTTGTAAGAACATAAAGTTCAAACCCCAAATAAAGTCATGTGTCAAATACGTCTAGCTAGAGTTCCAAAGAAACACGTCTAACTAGCTTACGGGTGTTCAACACGTTTACAACACATTGACATCCTGCATTTATATGTCCCTGTGTCCAGCATGTATACAATATTTATCTTATTTTTTTGAAATCACACAATATTGATATCTTACTTTCATAAAAAGTACATTGATCAATTCCAAAGTCCACAACATCTCTTATATATACACGTTTATACGCACAAAATCTAATATGGGAGCAAACTCATTTTTCGAACAGCAAACTACTTATCGACTTGCTTCTAATGATCATCTTTGATCTTCATCAGTTGCGGTGAGCAGGGCACCGGACGGGTGACGAACCGTCTGGGGTTTTATTTCGAGGTGCCCTGCTCCACCCAAGGTTCACACCTTTATTTGGTGCTTGATCACGGACTGTTTGCCCACTTGGGTTAATAAAAAATGTCGAGGTCTCGAAGTTTCTGACCAGTGCCCCCTCTGCGTAACGTAGCCCGAGGACACATTTTCATGCCTTTAGCAGATGTCCGTGGGCGGTGGCGTTGTGGCAAGCGATGGTGGGGCAATGGCGGATACCTGTTTGCACCAACCTTTCATCGGACGGGCACGTAGTGGCTTCACCAAACTCTTTGTGATCTTCCAGACACTCAGAGGGCAGAGCTCAAAATGACACTATGGCGGTGCTGGCACGTTCGAAAGGAGATGATGCATAACAAGCAGCCGCCTCCGGTCGAATTGTCGAAGAGGTTTCTGCTGATCTACATTGATTCTCTTGTTAGCACCCAAAACAACCCTAATGCAGACCCCGTGAAAGGCAAGCAAGCAGTCGATGTAGTGATGCCATGCAAGCCTATATTGCATGCTTCGACTGCTGCTGTTGTTAGCCCTCGACAATGTTTGGTTCCTCCAGCGGAAGGATGGGCCAAGCTAAATGTGGACGGCTCCTTCTGCACAAATTCTGGAAAATCGGGGCCGAAATGATCCTGTGCGATAGCTCGGGCGAGATCATCTTCTCTTCTTGCAGGGAATTGAGCTTGTGCGCTGAGCCACTGGAGCCTAAGCTCTTAGCATGTATGGCATCAATCTTGCACTACAATGGACACAACTGCCCATCGAGGTCAAAACAGACTTCTTGTTGCTCTCACCATGATTAAGGCACCAGACAGAGATCGGTCTCGCTACTCCATGTTAGTTGATCAAATTAGTAGACTTTTGAGGGAAGGGAGAGCTTTTAATATAGCTCATGTGCGTAGAGAGCAAACTGAAACTAGTCATTAGCTAGGTCGCACTGGCTGGGATCGGGCCGGGTGTGGTCCCTGAGCATTGTAAGAATGATCTAGCTCCTCGTTGATGAATAAAACTCCCTTTCACATGCGAAAAAAATATGCATCCACCAAATTTTGTGGAAAATATTGACATTCTTTCGCAGCACAAAATTATGATTTTGGTTTTCACATCCAATTGTCATGAACGAATTTGAACTGATTAGATCCTATGTATTCATGTGCGCATTTCGGCCTTCTAGATTTGTATTGATAGAGTTTGTGTTGTAAATGACAGTGGCGAAGTCAAATATCCCACATCCCAGATACATCGGATCGGTTCTCCATGCAGTACCTCCTTATGTTCGCTGAGCATGGTTTTTTCTAGTTCGTCCTACACGATACCCCATATCACAACCATCCATTCTGAACTTTGGGTTCATGTGGATGTGCGCACCCCATGTTTGGACCCATGTGCCCACGGTTGTTTGCAGACTCAACTCAATTAGCAGTATTTGACCCCTTAGTAATTGGATAGGGTAGGCCTCCCTTGCAGGCTACTCTACACGGGTCAGGTTGCTTTTGCAGATTCTGGCACTGTTCTTTGGCAGCTTGCGCTACTGTTCACGAGAGGTACCGTGTGTGTGAGAGAGAAAGGTGAGCACAGCAAAAAAAAAGTAGTTTCTCTAGTAAGCATTTCCTGTGATTTAAGTGTGAGAAAGAAAGGTGGGAACAGAGAAACAGAGTAATTTTCCGATATAAGAGAGAGGAAGTCTCTCTGCATGAGGGTCTTGTGAGTGAGAAAAGTGAGGAGAGAGAGAGAGCAGGTTTTTAGGATATTTTCTTCTCCGATATAAGAGAGTAAGAGAGAGAATGCAAAGTTTTAGGAAAGAGAGAGAGACACGTTGAGCTATTCTACAGAATTCTAGAGTTGACAGGTGAGGGGATGAGAGAGACATGGCCTGATGGACATGTCGGCAACAATAACCTGCCATGCACTGTAGATAGCAGAAAATATTCGCTACACTATAAATGAACAGTGCTCACGTGAGGGTCAAATCACTCTGCTAAATAGCACTGCTAACCGCTGCTGCAGCACTGCCAGTGGCACACATCCCATAGAATAGGAACGGCTGAGATAGTGGATACCGGGTAGCTCGCCCTCCACAACAACTTTGCGATGTCCGCTCTGTCCACACCTTGTCATGAAAATTAAGTGGTCTGAGGGAAGGTTGCGTTCTCCTTTCCTCAACGCACGCCGCCGCCATCGTTTTGGGCCGCCAAGATGCCATGTGTAGAAGTGTGCCGTGTAGACTTGCACATCTCTTTTGTGGTTTGACCTGCACTACGTACAGGGGATGCATGTCGTTCAACCATGATGTTATTAGCCGCTAGGCCATCTTCTAATTCTTTCGACCATGATGAATATCTCTAGCTCTGCTGAGGACATGGTCGAACGGTGAGACCAACCAGCGAGGTTACAACTCGTAACTTAGAGGACAATAACCAGAGCAAACCAACTTATCCAACTCCGCCACTAACCCAGTTTTTTTTTTTAGGGGTCCCGGCCAGTAACTTTTTTTTTTAGGGGTGCGCTCCAAGAGATGCTCTCAAGAGTGTCATACCTGCACAGAAGAATATACGGGGCAAGGTGGACTTGGACCATGGGCCTGCTCGAGTGGGCTTATGGCATGGGTGGTTAGCTCAAAGGGAGAGCTGCATATTGCGACAAACTGTTGGCGCTCTATTTGCTGTATATTGCGACAAACTGTTGGCGCTTCGCATAGTGCGAGCAGCTGAGCGACGCAATGGACCGGCCCATTTGTGTAGATAGCATAGGTACTACCACATTTGGGTGGACTCCACGACAGACTGGCAAACAAGTTTTTTTGTTTCTTTTACCGGTTTCCATTTTTTGTTTTTTTGTTTTTAGTTTCTTTTTTGTTTTCTATTCCTATTTCACTTCTTCCTTTTTTCCATTCTTTTTATTTTTCAAGTTTATTTGTCTTCTCCATAAAATGTTGCATTTCAAAAAATGTCGGAATTTGAAGATCTTTACAAATACAAAAACAGTTCGGCGTTTTCAGTTTTTTGTTCCTGTTTTCCCAAAAAATTATTCTCATTTAAAAAATTATTGAATTTCAAAATTAGTTCACAATTTTCAATAAATGTTCAAACATTTTAAAAATGATTAGAATTTCAATATTCTGATCATGTTTAAAAAAAATTATTCCCGTTTTCTTCCAAAAAAGATCACATTTTCAAAATTTCTTTGTGTTTCTTAAAAAAATTAGGGATTTCAAAAAATGTTCGAAATTCCAAATTCTTCATATTTTTCAAAAAGGTTTGCAATTTTAAAAATATTTGGAATTACAATGTGTGTTCACATTTTGTGAAAAAAAATCGAGTTTTTAAAATGTTTGTGTTTCTAAAAATATTTCAGCATTCAAAACTATGCACAATTCTCAAGAAATGTTTTAAAAAATCAAAAAAATTCTTCAAATCTTGACGCTCTAATGTTTTCTTATAGTTTTCACTCTTCCTATATTATTTGTCAACAACCATCCATTCTACAGTCTAGGAGTAAGCATTTAGATGTTTAGATGATTTACATTTCAGTCATAAAAAGTTTAATATCCCTCTTTAAATGTCATAAGATAAGTACCTTTTATGAAACAATCGAACGCATAAAAAATTGTATAAGATGTTTAGATGATTTCAATTTTGGTCCTAACAATGAAACTATATTTGATGGATTAAACTTTAGATGGAAAACATATGCCCTAAGAATACTTATAATCTACTCAGTTTTTGCTATTTCTCAGATGATTGCGAAGTAACTATTTCTAAGTCGACTCAATAACCAACCGATCTCATAGCTGAAATAACTATTTCAAATAGAGTTGAATGATATATAGTTGCCCCATTATTCATGTTAGTCCTAGTGTGTCCTGCATAATTCCCCAAGAATCATCTTTATTTATTGAACCCCATGACTCTATATTACTATATTCTTAGTGCGAACATCATATTGTGATGGGTTCTGCCATATTTGTATGTGTTGTGAGATAGTTACCAGATATCTTAAATGTGCCCTATCCTTGGGGAATAAAGCTATTAACTCGAACCAAGGTCAATTAGAGCAACTGCAATGGACCGACCCAAACGGACGGCGATTTCGTCCGTTTTTTGTCCGTTTGGGTCGGCCAAGCGGACACGGACGTCCGCTTCCGCTTTTGGGTCGGCGTATGCGCCCAACGCTTGGCCGACCCATTTTGACGGCGCCGACAAAAAAAATATGCATGCATATTTCTAATGAACACAACTTAATTAAACATAAAAGCCAGCAAGGAATGCCGGCGAGAGTCCACGCGTCCACACTAGCATTAAAAAGAAATTAAAACAACCTAACTACGAGGCGGCGCGCTGCTCTACACGCCCTAGGCGGCAGCGTCGTCGTCATCCTCGGGGTCGGTGAGGTCGATGAGCGTCGGCGGCGATGTAGGCCGGGGGCAGCTCTTCCGGCGGGGGCAGTACCGGCGCGGGGGGCTATGCGGCCGCCGGTGCAGCCACGGCCTGGCGCGCCTCCTCCTCAGCCTCGTGCGCCTCCTCCTCGAGGTCGCGCTCGAGCATCTCCTCGTACTCGCCGCGACACCGTTCCTCGGCCAGCCATCGCTGGCGCCACATCTCGAGGTACGCCGCCTCCTGCGTCGGGGTCGCCCCCATCCAAACAAGTGGCGCGGACACCCACTCACGCACCACTCCTGTCCAGGAGAAGCTCGCGATGGAGTACGGCTCCGGCTCCGTCTGCAGCTCCGGGTCGGCCTTGACGAGGCGGGCGGGAGGGGACGGCGGGGCCACCGATGGCACCACGTAGTCGCTGGCTGCGAAGAGGGTCATGGCCCGCGCCATGGCCGCCTCGTATCGAGCTTCTTCTTCTTCTGCCGCCTCCGCCCTACGCTGCTTGTCCTCCTCGCTCTCCCGGTAGACGGCCGCAAGGGCCGCATGGTCTTCCTCCTTGACGATGAGCGGCGACGGCACACTAGGGTCGACCTCCCGCACGCCACGCCGCCTCGCCTCCTCGTGCTCGAAGGCGAACCAGCGCGCCCAATTGGGTGAGTCGTAGGCGTAGGCCTCGTCGCAGCGCTACTCCGACGTCAGGAGCGCCTGTCGGCGATGCACCTCATCCGCATGCGCCCTAGCCGACCGCGGCGCCGCCAGCACTGGGATCCTTTCTGGATCCAGATGCAAGTCATCTGGCAGCGGCACGCGGTGGCGCCAGTGCCACTCCGCCTGGTGCACGGGCACGTTCACCCGCTGCCTCTGCCGGCGAGCCGGCGCAGGCGGAGACGGGGTGAACTCCGCGGGCCTTGCCATTCGACTTGCTGTTGCTGCTGCCGGAGAAGAGCCCCATTTGGGTGGCTGGGGTTTGCTTGCCGGCGACGGGGGAGTGAGCGTGGCCTAGATGGGGACGGGAAGTGGATGAGGACGGCCCCGCTACATGGTCGGCTTAAAAAAGGACGACTGCCGTCGCTGACGCGTGGGCCCGGGATCATAAATTAAGCTGACCGGCAAGGGGGCGGGTAGTTGGGCGAGGTGGGGCCACGGCGGACATCAAGAAGGCGCGCGTGGCGTCTGTTCAGCGTCCGCGACGACGCATTTGGGGCGCAAATTTGGGCCGCAAATGTGTCGGCGCGGACAAGAAACAGACGCATTTTGGGTTTGGGTCGGCGCATTGGGCCTTGATAATGCACAAGTGTAGAGGATCGCAACAGCTTTCGAGGGTAGAGTATTCAACCCAAATTTATTGATTCGACATAAGGGGAGCCAAAGAATATTCTTAAGTATTAGCAGTTGAGTTGTCAATTCAACCACACCTGGATAACTTAGTATCTGCAGCAAAGTATTTAGTAGCAAAGTAGTATGATACTAATGGTAACATTGGCAAAAGTAAAGATAATAGTTTTGTAGTAATTGTAACAGTAGCAACAGAAAAGTAAATAAGCGAAGCACAAGATGTGAAAATCTCGTAGGCATTGGATCAGTGATGGATGATTATGTCGGATGCGATTCCTCATGTAATAGTTATAACATAGGGTGACACAGAACTAGCTCCAGTTCATCAATGTAATGTAGGCATGTATTCCGAATATAGTCATACGTGCTTATGAAAAAGAACTTGTATGACATCTTTTGTCCTACCCTCCCGTGGCAGCGGGGTCCTAGTGGAAACTAAGGGATATTAAGGCCTCCTTTTAATAGAGTACCGGACCAAAGCATTAACACATAGTGAATACATGAACTCCTCAAACTACGATCATCACCGAGAAGTATCCCGATTATTGTCACTTCGGGGTTGTCAGATCATAACACATAATAGGTGACTATAGACTTGCAAGATAGGATCAAGAACACACATATTCATGAAAACATAAGAGGTTCAGATCTGAAATCATGGCACTCGGGCCCTAGTGACAAGCATTAAGCATAGCAAAGTCATAGCAACATCAATCTCAGAACATAGTGGATACTAGGGATCAAACCCTAACAAAACTAACTTGATTACATGATAAATTTCATCCAACCCATCACCGTCCAGCAAGCCTACGATGGAATTACTCACGCACGGTGGAGAGCATCATGAAATTGATGATGGAGGATGGTTGATGATGACGACGGCGACGAATTCCCCTCTCCGGAGCCCCGAACGGACTCCAGATCATCCCTCCCGAGAGAGATTAGGGCTTGGCAGTGGCTCCATATCGTAAAACGCGATGAAACTTTCTCTCTGATTTTTTTCTCCGCGAAACGGAATATATGGAGTTGGAGTTGAGGTCGGTGGAGTAGCAGGGAGCCCACGAGATAGGGGGGGCGGCTAGGGTGGGGCGCCCCCCACCCTCGTGGACAGGGTGTGGGCCCCCTGGCCTTGATTCTTTCGCCAGTATTTTTTATATTTTCCAAAACTTATCTCCGTGGATTTTCAGGTCATTTCGAGAACTTTTGTTTTCTGCACAATAAACAACATCATAGCAGTTCTGTTGAAAACAGCGTCATTCCGGGTTAGTTTCATTCAAATCATGCAAGTTAGAGTCCAAACAAGGGCAAAAGTGTTTGAAAAAGTAGATATGTTGGAGACGTATCAGGCCTCCATTTTTGTCCACGCCGACCCAAACGGACGGCTGCGGACAAAATGGGTCGCCCCGTTGGAGTTGCTCTTAGATAACATCAAGAAAAAATATGGACTTTAAAAACATTAAGTAACCTTTATGTAGTAAAACACAACTGATTTGTAGTTTTTCTAAATATATTTTGACACTTTCGGTTACAAGAATGAAATAATTACAAAGGAACTAAAAGATAAAACATATCATGGCTTAAATACAGTGCATTTATCATCTTTGTTTATTGTACCAATGTGAGTATATATTTATTTATTTTCTATGAGAACATCACACTAGGATTTGGTAATAGCATTTTCCATGTGCTTCTCGATCATTATCACTTGTTTCAAATATTTTGTTTTGTGGGAATAAATTAATGATCTATTATCGTTGCTTAATGATATCCCCAAGAATATATAATTTCATAAGTCACTAAGTATTCCTTTATGTTGGGAAATATAGTAGAAAACAAAAAATTCTGCCTACAATCACCCAGGAACACTATCAAGATGCATATAGGGTTTGGATCAACAACCGTTACCGACTCCAGAGTGCGGCGGAAGTAGACGAGTCGGTGTTGATCGTACTTGGAGTCCCTCGGACCGTTGATGACGACCCCGCAAACCGTCTTGGATTGATCCCTTGAACGGAAGACCAAAAGCACGAGCTCTCTACTTGGTTGCAAGCGTACAATTTTCACGATCCGGCAGCGCTTCGCCGTCCAGAGCTAACCGTCGCCAGAGAATTAGAGGGAGGAGACTAGAACCACATTAGGCTTCTAATGATGGTGATTAGAGGAACTAGGTCTAGCTTTAATTAGTCAACTAGGACCAACCAGAACTAAAACTCGATAAACTAGGAGGCTGCAAAACTTGTATATCAAAAATGACTTGGACCTCTAGTAGATATAGGTTGAGGGGAGAGGGCGGGGCGCCACAAAGAAGGGATGGACTCCCCTCCTTGCGCCAGCCAAAAGGGGGAAGGACGGACTCTCGCTGAAGGCTAGTAAGTATTCGGGCCGGCCCATGTTCGTGCACTTAAATGTGAAAAGGGAAAGAAAATCGGGAGAACCGCGCTTCGATCCTGGGTCTCGAGCTAGCGCTACTATCCACTGCGCTGTAATTTCGCATGTGATAACTATGAGGCTAGTTCTGTAATTGAGGCAAATGAAGCTGATTTTCTCATTGTTTTCACGGGTTTCTTTTTGTGTTTTCCTTTCCGTTTTTTTGGTTTTCTTTTTTCATCTACATTTTCATTTTCACTCTATATTTTCTTACATGTCAAAGACATTTTTGTAACAAGTGATCAACATATTTTATATACACATTCAACATTGTCCAAACACTTATTGAAAATTTTTCAAATACTTGTTCAACATTTTAATAGTTCTTTAATATTTTTCAAATACTAGTTCAACATTTTTTATACTTATTCAACATTTTCAAATACTTTTTCAACATTTTTCATATACACTTTCAACATTTTTTAATACCTATTCAACATTTTTAAAACTTATTTAACATTTTCAAATACTTGTTCAACATTTTTTGAATTCTTGTTCAACATTTTTCATATATCCATTCAACATTTTAAATACCTATTCAAATTTTCAATACTTGTTCAACATTTTTTAATACTTACTTAACATTTTTTTTAAATGTGTTTTCGAAGATTGTTTTTTGTAATACACACACAGACAGAATATATATATATATATATATATATATATATATATATATATATATATATATATATATATATATACATACATATAAAAATAATATTCTAAAGTGTAAAGAAAAGTACAAAAATGAGAACAGAAAACAAAAAAACAGGTTGTGGCTCCGATGCGGCTGGGCTCCCCCGACGCGAGCGCATCCCCATGTCTTGCTTAAAGCGAGACAAAGGGGCGCCCAATTCGGCCTCCCTCAACGTCGGTGTTCGTCTTCGTGGCGAGACTCTACTCGGTTGCAGCCAACCGCAAGATCGAGACGACGTGGCTTCCGATGAAAATCGCGCCTGACCGCGGTCATGGAGGACGATGGCGGTGTCTCGGACGTCGTTCCCTTCTCGAGGCATCGTCGTTGCAGGTCACGTCAACCTGGTCAGAAGGTTCCGGGGGAAACCCTAGATCTGGATATACTGGGTCGGACGATGGCGACTTTCGATGTCGTTCTCCTTCCCGGGGGCATCGTTTTGGAGCAAGTGTTGGCTGGAGGGGACAAGAGGAGGAGCGGCGTGTTATCTGACACATCGATAATGGCGGAACTCAGCAGCGTGGAGCAGTGGAGTGTCGCCGGTGGCCGTGTGATGATGGACGAGCGCAGGATGGTGGCATTGTCTGGCGTCGTGGTGGCGTCGACGGCTGCTAGACCGGGAAGGTTAATGCAGCAGTACAACACTAAAGATGGATTGGTGGCAGGTGGCTGCAGCGGCCTCATACCCGGCAGGTGTCCTGGTTGAGGAGTGCGCCGGACTGGTATGTGACCCATACCCGGCAGACGTCCTGATTGGGACCTCAGGTCTTAAATGTTAGGTTTGGCTACGAGCTCTGTTTGGCATTAGGCCCAGATTTTCAGCGCCCCTTCATCAATTGGATAGGAGTAGCGATAGTTGTTGTCTAGACGATGGCTTTAGTCTTACTGTTGTATGACTTTGTAAGGCCTTGTGTGAAAAAATAATAAAGTGGCTGCATGCATCGCCCAGATGCAGAGGCCGGAGGTCATCCTCCTTTTCTAAAAAAGAAAAAACAAAAAGGACTGCGTTGCTACATCGTGTCGCAATGTCAAATACCACTATAACCAACTAAAATGCCTCCCAAATGCAAAGAGAATGCACCTCCTCTTGATTAGCTCAAGAGAACCTGCAGCGACTTCATGTAATTTCTTGATGTATTTATATACTTGCTGAATGGGCAAATGCTACTGTTTAGTAATAGCAAGGCTGTGAGAAGATCTATTTACCTATGTTCAAGAAAATTAGAGACTGTTTTAGTCCCAGTCAACTTGAATAAAGTTGTAGGGAATTCTCTGTAGGTATCTAAGAATAGTTTATTTGCTGAAATCAGTTAAGCGGTTTAAAAGCCATGAATAGAACAATGAGTGACTTGGTAACTAAGTCGAGGTTTTAGCTAGACTTAGAACTGTTTATTTAGGTTTTTGCTTGAGGGGAATATTAATGCATTTATGAAAAATATATTTAACCTTTTTTTATGTGGAGTCCGTACTAATTTGATGTGGAGTCAGTACGGACTTTTTTTATGTGGAGTCCGTAACAAACGAGGCAGCCCACAATATTAATGCATTCCAAATGCATTTATGAGTGACTTGGTAACTAAGTCCGTACTGACTTCACCTGGTTGCGCTGCCCTCGACACCCCAGTCCGTGCCATCGCGACACCAGCAAGAACTCCTGCTGCTGCCCGTGGTGGAGCTCCTCAGCCCTCCTGCCTTTTCTCCGTCATGGAGCGCGGTCAGTCGGTCGGCGTGGCGTGCGATGTGAGTGGAACAGAAGGGCTCTTTGCAGCAACGATATCTAATTTCTCTTCTGTTGTCTCAACATCTAGAGCCGGAAGCTTGTGGGATTTCATTTCAATTGGCAAGCTGAACTTCTATCATTGGCTTCATTCTTCCTGTCTGCAAGGTAAACGGTTTTCTTTCATGATTATCAAATCTGAAGGCCTGTGCTATTATTGATATATACTCCACTTGACCATGAATCAATAGCCAATCAGACATCACACATTAGAATTGGACGATTTGACCCAGTGTATTTCACTCATATCTTTGCATCGGGTTTTGTTTACAGATTCTTGATATGTATACTTACAGGAGTAGTCCACCGGTCAATCTCTTTCTGTTTGTTATCTGTCGATCTTCCATTATTGTGTTAATTAAGGAGGGCATAATGGATGAAGCGGAAGGTTAATTTATGTATAGGAAGCTCAAGTGATTGAAGCTATTTCCTCATAAGAACCACTTCAATGCTAAATTACCTTCAGCGTTTCAGAGTTCTCTCTTAAAGGTATAACATTCCAAATCATTTTCTGATTTCAGACTGACAATGCTATGTTCATTCCCTATTGTTGTGACCTCCATGATTATCATTGCGACATAATTCTAGCAAATAATCATTGATTATCTATGGTTCTCTAGCTGTAAATGGTTCAATATCGATTCACTGAGGCTTTTTTTTGCTATATTCATATGTAAATTTCTGTCCAATATATGCAATTTTCATTTTTCTATCGGTGCATACTCATGAGATTATTCTTTTTTTCTTAATGTAAATGTCGATTTCTCCACCAAGCTGTAAAGTGGGTGTTCTAACCTTCCTCTTTTCTGGATCTGACATCTATTAGTAGTGTTCCCTTTCTACTGCTGCCAAAGTGGGACATTTCTAATGAAATCTTTAACTCTATGACCATGTCTGTTTTTATTTTTTACTCATGTTCTTGACATTTTTTGCTCTTTCACTGTGGTTCGGCGAGTGATCATTTATGTACTGTGTCATGGCAGCATTTTATATTCATCTACAGAGAGAATAAATATACTCCACTATGCTAGGTGAAACATCTGTCCTTTTCCCCCATCTCATGATGTCATGTGATCCATATTTTTGTAGGGAATAATAATCCATGTATTGCTCGCTGGTACAATTGTGAACCTTCTTATTCTTATTTATGAGCTTTCACCCCCAACATCTATTTGACTTCGAAATTCCTATTCTGGGTGTGGTATACTTGGAAAATATGTAATGGCACCATCTTGATAACGTATTTGCAAACTTTGATTGATGGAGAATTCAGGTTGTTCGCCCCTACAAGTAAAACAGAATCCAGGGAAACAAGGGACAAGAAATCCACTTGCTTTGCTACATGGTTATCTTGTGGTGGAGTGTATTCTTTCCACCAACTCGAAACTTCATTCCATGTTATCGAAAGAGTGACCTAATCAAAATTGCCATTCTATCATCATGAAATTATTATTGTTAAAATTTCACCCATATATTCCCGCAGCAACGCGCGGGGAATTGTCTAGTTTACTAAAAAAGGGTCACCAAATGACCCATGTTTTGCCTTTTGTGAGATTACAATTGCACTTCATATTAATGAAAACACCCATATTAATGATCGAATGTTATGTTTTTTATGATATTTAAAGCTTTAGATCAGAGACATCCGATCACTAGTTTTGTAAATAAGAAAAACACAACCGTTAGATCCGCTTTAAAGCTGAAACATTTACCCATAAATGCCATCTCGCCAAATTATCCATCATACCTTTTTGGAAAAGAAATCTTCTCCAATCTATGTGGGTAATGTGGTTAATAACTTGCCGCCGTCAACATCCCATTGAATCCATAAACGGCGCAATCTCTGGCACAGGAGGAAGAAGTGCAGAGATGGAAGGAATGGTGACGCATCCTCGAGACAGCTGTACTTGGACATAGATAAGGAGGGCATCGAGAGGGCTAGGGTTTTTCCTATTTTTTCTTCACGGGAAGGAGAGACATATGATTTGAGAGGATTCTTTTGTGTAAAAAGTTGTGAAGGATAAGTTCGTGAGATGAGATTGGTGGGTAATTTCTTTAGCTTAAAGCGTATCTGATGATTGTGTTTTGTTTATGTACAAAATTAATGGTCGGATATTTCTAAGTTTTGTTAGATTTTCCAGCTTAATTATCTTTTTTTCCAGTTAACCTGTTATACTTTTAGTATGTAGTAGATTTGTAGTCTAACTTTGACCCATGCTGAGAGGAGTCATAATAAACCGGGATGAAGGAAGTAGGTTGCATCTCCATTGTATAGAGTTGTGTTTTATGCTCACTAACACAATCCTACACATATGTTAGTGGTGGAGATATGTATTGTGGGGGAGGAGGGCATTGCCCCCCCCCCCCCCCCCCGCCAAACACACACACAAGTTGTGGTATAAGTGAAGTGTAGTAATTTTGGCACACTCAAACATTTATACGTTCTCCCTAACACCGCCCTCTTCGCGGGGCCTATGAGTCGGCCATGTCCCCAAGATGAATCATGCACTCATGGTGTTGTTGAGGCATCGTCATGGGCATAGGTGCAGCGTTGCTGGCAGCTGCCTGGTACTTGATATTCCGGATGATGCGAAGGCCCAGAGTCCAGTTGTGACTGTTTTGCATGGAGGCGGTAGGAGATCTAGAGATGGGGGCAGAGGAGCGGGCGGGGCAGATGCGTGCAGGTGAATGCCAGTGGAGAGATGAGGGGAGGGGAAGGAGGCACGGCAGTGGAGGTGGATGTGGAGGGTTGCCTCTCACCATACTTGGACTTTGTGCTGGTGGAGGATGGTGTAGTCATTTAACGCCTCTCTGATGGGACCGAGGCCACCGAGTTCAGCGACTCGGACTAGAGCTCGTGCCTCAGGTGCTCCAAAGCACGGATCCAACATCCTTTTTATTATTTCTTGTTGTGAACCCTTCTAGTCAATTCACCGGGTTGTTGGATGGAAGGGGGAGGGGCTTGGCTCCGTCGATGGGATGACTGAGATCCGACTTGTGTGCATGCTATAATATTCTTCCCCACTCTCTCACTTTCAGTTATGTGCTAGTTCTTGATACGTTTCCAACGTATCTATAATTTATAAAGTACTCATGCTGTTATTTTATCATTCTTGGATGTTTTACAATCATTTTATAGCAACTTCATATCATTTTCTGGGACTAACCTATTGACCCAGTGCCTAGTGCCAGTTGCTGTTTTTTGCTTGTTTTTTAAATCGCAGGAAATCAATATCAAACGGAGTCCAAATACCACGAAACTTTTCGGAGGTTTTTTTTGGACCAGAAGAAACCCAATGGGCCAGAGCTGCACCTGCGGGGTGCCCCGAGGGGGGCACAATCCACCAGGGAGCGCCAGGGCCCCCTGGCATGCCCAGGTGGGTTGTGTGCACCTCGGTGGCCTCCCGCACCCCCTCTTTGCACTATAAGTTACCAAATATTCCGAAACCCTTCGGGGTGAACCTAGATCAAAAGTTTCACCGCCGCAAGGTCTCTGTATCCATGAAAACCAATCTAGACCCCATTCTGGCACCTTGCCGGAGGGGGGAATCATCTCCGGTGGCCATCTTCATCATCCTGATGGCCACCACGATGAGGAGGGAGTAGTCCACCCTCGGGGTTGAGGGTTTGTACCAGTAGCTATGTGTTTAATCTCTCTCTCTCTCTCTCTCGTGATATATATCATGGGCTTTGTTAATATAGATGGATCATATGATGTTTCTCCCCTCTATACTCTTGTTGTGATGAATTGAGTCTTTACCCTTTGAAGTTTTGTCTTGTCGGATTGAATATTCAGAGATGAGAACACATGATGTATGTCTTACGGTATGAATACTTGAGCTGGCAATTGGGGTATCATATTGATTCACTTGATATGTGTCTTGGCATTCAACTCGCAGATTCCCGTGGTGATATTGGGGTAATCCATGCATAGGGGTTGATGCACATTTTTATTATCTTTTCTTCAATAGAAACTTTGGGGTTTCTTTGTAGTTCTTTGTGTGGATTGAGTATTATGAATATGAACTTGTTTTGGTGTTATCTTAGTACGGACTCTAGGATAGATCGAACGGAAAAAATAGCTTTATGTTGTTTTAGTACGGACTCTTGAATAGATCGAACGGAAAGAATAGCTTTGAGGTGGTTTCGTACTCTACAAACAATTCCTATCTTTTGTTCTCCGCTAACAGGAACTCGGGAGTGATTCTTCGTTACACTTTGAGGGATAATCATATGATCCAACTATGTTAGCACTGTTGAGAGATTGCACTAGCGAAAGTACGGACCCTAGGCCTCATTTTTTAAGAATTGCAACACCGTTTTTGTGCCCGTTTACTAATTACTACCATGATGTTGCCGAGACATGTTGCCAATGTTGCCGAGACATGTTGGCTCCATCAACTACTTGGCGAACTTCGGGTTTCAATCCCGAAAGGTACGGTGGTTTTTTGTGATAATGTTTCGGCCACCTATCTTGCGGCTAATCCGGTGCAGCACAAGCGCATCAAGCACAATTAACTTGATGTTCACTTCGTCCGCGAGAAGGTACAGTTGGGTCAGCTTCGTGTTCTTCATGTACCGACCACCCAGCGAATTGCCGACATTATGACCAAGGGGCTTCCAACCGCTGCATTTCAGGAGTTCCGTTCCAGTCCTTGCATCGCGGACGCCGACGCTTCGACTGCGGGGGTGTTGAATGTGACATATTTTGTATTACTATTTCTATCTTCTCTAGCCTTGTATAGTTGACTCCCAGAGATATGGTAGGATTAGTTTCCTTGTCACGTGGGACATCCTGTGTATATATTGTAAGTTGTAACCTATTTCATGGAATACAATGAGTTGCATCCTACACCTTTCTACACCTTTTTCAACATAGCATTGTCAGTTGTTGCCTCGAGGGTCGTGGAGTCAGTTAGTAAGTGTCAGTTCTGGAGTCCGTGAACCTTGTGATTTCTTTAAAAAGCTCTCTTTTATCAAAAAAAAGCAAGGAGGAGGCGTCAAGGGTTGCTGGAGTTGCTACACAGAAATCGAGCGACACAAGAGCACAAGCGTAGCGGTGTGGACAATATCGGTGGCGAGGAAGGACGGCATCAAGGAAGGCGCGAGCTCCTCACTCAACGAATCCGTCAGGAGCACGTCTGTCGCTAGCAAGGGTGCCTCGGCGACCTGGATGGCAGTGATGACTAGGTGGAGAATCGAGGTCGAACAGGTGGCGCGTGCCATGGTGGCCGCCGGTTGCAAGGACCAAGGAGGATGACCTCCGGGATCTCATCGGCGTTGCGTGTTGAGTGCAGCCGCCGCAGAGGCCGTGGGGCAGCTTGTCGAACGGACCCCACAGTCGGCATAAGGTAGGATAGGAGCAGTGGGGTCAATGACATTGATGCCGACTGCAACAGGGGCGACGTCGGGTTTGTTGCTGGTGGCAGCTGCAGACCAGGCACTGTACGGCTTGTTGTCATGGAGGAGGTACTCGCGGGAACTCGTCAGGCGTCATGACGGTGGTCTAGATCGGCGGAACGAGTTGGACGAAGAGGAAACAGCCCAACGTAGATAGCCTGCCAGTCCAGAGCATCACGAGCAGTCGACCACCCTCCCAGAGATGCGCACAACACATACCGAGCACCCAGATGGAAGAAACACTTCATTGTCACAGCTGGAGCAGGTCGCTCATCCGGCATTATATTCAACGACAGGGCTGCATGTAGCTCCCGTAACTAGCAAAACAAAGCATATGTGTCTGCAAATATAACCTTCAATCCTTCATAAGTTGTGGGTATATAATGCCCATAAAACATCTTGGTCTCATATGATCGAAAGGCTCGTTCCGGCTTCGGCTACTTTGTAGCATAAAAAATGAACAGTAATATTATCTTGGTCTTTTCTTGAGTTTGTAGATCCTATTTATGTACATAAGGGAACTTTCCGATGTGTATGTGAGACGTGTTGATCTTCCTCAGGGTATCTTCACGCATCCAGCGGTCACACTGCTGAGTGCTGAGCTTAGCCACATTTGCTTTTGGTCTATGGTGATGTTCGGCTTTTAGTTCTTCTCACAGCCTTGTATTTTCTTAATCTCCCCTGTATGGGTTGTGCTCATCTATCTTTTGTTATTTTTTAGGAATTGCAGTCCACTAGTAGAAAAACACCTATTAGTCCCGGTTCGTAAGGGCCTTTAGTCCCGGTTCATGAACCGGGACTAATGGCTCGTTATTAATACCTTCACCCATTAGTCCCGGTTCAAACATGAACCGGGACAAATGTGCCTCCACGTGACCAGTCCGCTGAGCCCAGTCAGGGGGGCCTTTGGTCCCGGTTGGTGCCATCAACCGGGACCAAAAGTCCATGTTTTTTTTAGAAAAGTGGCTGCTTTACGGGTTTTGGGGGTTATTTTTAGGTTGTTATTAGCTAGCTAATAGAGAAAAGTGTCCTCTCTTATATCTTCGTCCTTGGTTTACCAACGCTGCTGCTATGTTCATTTCACCCGCTGATATAACAACTCATGCATGCTCACATCATACATCATCATATATAATAACACGTCCTACTAATCATGCATCATCATACAACTTCTACTCGTTATTAATAATAAGTCATACGATCATCATCCTCATGGTCATCGAACCCAACCCTACATAATTGTTCTTAGCACATGATCATCAGTATCAGGTAGGACCTAAACACCCTTAAGGTAAAATAGCATAAAACAATATAGACCATGACTCTCCATTATGAAGAATGGCGATAATTCTGTCTCCAATTCTTGCCCTTCGCTGCCTTTTGCTTCCAAGAAGCTCCTTACGACTGTCCATACATGTTTTTCATTCTTTGATTGTCATGTCTTCACTTCTTTTAGAAACCCGGTATGGACAGTTGAGATTCATAGGAAGACCTGGTTGTATGTTCAAAACATGAAGGGTACTGTGCGTATACATCAGATGAGGCACACAATCATTCAGGATTATTTGTTGAAAAACATAGTAATAACTTCGTAGTTAGCAATGATGTACTAGTTTTAGAAGTGTGCAAAAAGATGCACGGATGTCGTAATAGTAAAAAATCTTACCAGGGTATCTCCATGGTAGTTACCGTAGTTCAACACGTGCACTAGTGGCACGTATTGACCATAATGTTGAGGAGTTTGATTGTAGATATTGTAATTCTCAAGATCAGTACAAAATGCGACCAGATGATTTTTCTCCTGATAAGTTAATTCGGAGCCTTCGGTGTAGTAGGTTCTGTCTACCATCTTCCGCACATTCTTTGAAGAATGAAAATAAGCTGTCAATGGAAATAAGTTGTCAACTGTTTTGAAATAAACAATATAAATTACTTAATAACTATGTTAAGCTCACATGGGGGAAGAATTGGAGGTGTATCCACAAGGACCCAAATCGAAGGTCTCTCTTGCTCGATTGTAGGATCACCAAGATCCATGGTGACAAGCATACCATCATCAAGACCATACATCTTGCAAAGTGCTTCCCAATTTTTGCAACCAAAATGGGTTACACTCTGAGCATTGTACAACTTTACTTGAAAATCCACACCATGATGGGTACTTAGGATAATTTTTTTGGTTTCCATACTTTCATGGTCTTTAAAACCCATCCTCTCTGAGACATAGCGTCTTGCAAAGCATTGGATAAGCTAGTCGAATTGGAAAAGATAAAAAATACACATTAAAATAGTTGAAGTCGTGCTTAATTACGAAAAAAACTATTGTCGTCGTTGCGTACCGTATGAACATTGAAGGTCTCCTCGAGCTTAATGCTGAAGCGCCGATCTTCGTCCAGCTCAATGAACCTGTCGGACATACCTCGGTCGTCGTGGCACCAGTCGCACTCCCCCGGGCGGTTTTCGTTGTCCGAGTACGACATTTCCGGCCTATGTTCATAATTCAAATATTAAACTAAATTATTAATCACGGGTTGACTATCGGTGATGTACGTAGCTCCTCCTTTCATTCCCGAGTGCATTATTACACCAAATTGTCTAGCACACGGGAATGAAGGAGAACTTATCCAATATGAGCATTCAATAAGCAAAACCAAATCATAAAATAAGCAAAACCAAATCATAAAATAAAGTAGTATTCAAATTAGCATGCATTCAATAATTATAAGCAAAAGTACATCATCTCTTGGTGTTCGTACATCGTCGAATATTATTACTAATATAGCATCACTAATACAACTAGAACCGTAGCGCCCGATGGGTATCGACGCGGGCGGTGGACACCCGAAGATAAGGAACCATCACAGGATCATAGCTCCAGTGAGATCCCTGAAGAACCTGCCAGGTATTGTCGAACCTGCCCTCCAATGCAACCATGTAGCGACGGACGTGCTCGTCCTCCTTGCTGACACGGTGACGTACCACCTCCGCGGTGTCCGGAAGCCTCAGCACCGTCACTGGCCCACGCGACCGCCACCAAACAAGGATCGGGTCAACAACGGGCTGCCTCCTCACCAACCTACGTTCCTCGGAAGGTAGCACCTCCTAATACCAGCCCGGCGGAGCCCAGTCTCGAACATGGCCCTGATCAAGCAGGCCTCCACCGCCGAGTCGACGACGACGAGGATGCGGGATAGGCATCGCCGACATCGATGCGGGAACTACTTCTATATATAGTTAAATAAAGTAGTTTTATTAATTAAATTAACTATCTAGTTCAACTACTAAGCACTTACTATAAATAAATAAAGTAGTACTTACTAAAAACAAACTACTTCTATATATAGTAAAATAAATTAGTTTATTAAATCAACTAGCTAGTTCAACTATATATGAAGCACTTACTATAAATAAATAAAATAGTACTTACTAAAAATAAACTAGTATTTTTCTAACTAATTATATTAAACACATTCTCTTCTTATTTTTTTCCTTTTTCTAAATACTATGAACAAAAAAATCATTAAAATTCTATGAACAAAATTAATTACACAATCTAAGTATCACCAAAAAAATTTATTAACAATAATATCACCAAACATGCATATTCAACAATAATATCACCAAAAAAATCTTTTAAAGAAAAAAATCTAACATAATATGAACAAATTAATTACACAATCTGAATTACACAATATGAACTACATATATAAATTACTACACATCTAATCTAACAAAAAAATCTATTAACAATAATATCACCAAACATGCATATTCAACAATAATATCACCAAAAAATCTATTAACAGAAAAAAAATCTAACATAATATGAACAAATTAATTACACAATCTAAATTACACAATATGAACTACATATCTAAATTACTACACATCTAATCTAACAAAAAAATCTATGAACTACAAAAAAATCTTAAAAAAATCTAACAAAAATAATAAAAAGTTGCTCACAGCGACGGCGAGGTGCAGCGCGGGGCGGCGACGGCGTCGAGGCGGCGCGGGCCGGGGTGGCGATGTCGGGGCGGCAGGGCGGGCGGCGACGGCGCGCGGGGCGGGGCGGGGCGGTGACGGCGTCGGGGCGGGGCGGCGACGGCGAGGTGGCGGCAGGGGATGCGGTTCTCAAATTTTGCTAAGTGCTACTTATATAGGAAAGTCTTTGGTCCCGGTTCGTGCCACAAACCGGGACCAATGCCACCTTTAGTCCTGGTTGGTGCCACCAACCGGGACTAAAGGCCTCTTTTCAACAGCCCAAAGGGCGGGAAACGAAGACCTTTGGTCCCGGTTGGTGGCTCCAACTGGGACAAAAGAGGGGCATTTGTCCCGGTTGGTGCCATCAACCGGGACCAAAAAGGGGCATTGGTACCGGTTGGTGCCACCAACCGGTACCAATGCACCCGTCTAATTACTTATTTATTTTCTGCAGCTATATTTTAGTTGATTCTTTCTGCAGCTGTTTTTAATTAGTCCCACCTCGCCAAGCGAGAGGCACTCGCAGCGGTTTATAAGCCCTGAGTGCAGAGACGATGAAGAAGAGGCTCAATGCTCACCTGCACGTTGCTTAGCTTCAAGCCTTGAGGGTTAGGGTAGACTGCACGGAGCTATGTGCAGTGCAGTTTACACTATTCCGAAAGGCTTGAAGCTAATTAACGAGCATTGCGCCTCTTTTTTATTTTTAATGACTTATTACAACTCAGAAATAAAAAGAAAAAAAATAAATATAGCAGAAAAGAAAAAAATGATATAAAAACTACTCAGAAATAAATAGAAAAAATAGTTGTGATTAACTTTACTAAAAAAATGAGCATAAATGCTTATTTTTAATGACTTATTACAACTCAGAAATAAATAGAAGAAAAATAGTTGTGATTAACTTTACTAAAAAAATGAGCATAGATGCTTATTTTTAATGACTTATTACAACTCAGAAATAAATAGAAAAAAAATAGTTGTGATTAACTTACTAAAAAAATGAGCATAGATGCTTATTTTTAATGACTTATTACAACTCAGAAATAAAAAGAAAAAAATAAATATAGCAGAAAAGAAAAAAAACTATATAAAAAACTACTCAAAAATAAATAGAAGAAAAAATAGTTGTGATTAACTTTACTAAAAAAATGAGCATAGATGCGCTTATAGAGAAAATTCAACCTAAATTCATAATAAATTTCTACTAACTTCAAAGAAATTCAGTATGAATTTAGGTCAAATTCCCTGTATAAGGGCATCTATTTTCATTTTGAGAGGAGCTCAACAAGGCAGAGAGGGAGGGGCTTATAAACCGGTGTGAGGACCCTTCGGTTGACGAGGTGGGACTAAACTCTGGCCTGAACGAGGACCAACCCTTTAGTCCCAGTTGTTGGTATGAACCGGGACTAATGGGCAGCCTTTGGTCCCGGTTCATGCCTCCAACCGGGACCAATGGTTATGGGCCAGGAGCGAGGACCATTGGTCCCGGTTCGTCCCTCCAACCGGGACCAAAAGGTCCAGACGAACCGGGACCAATGGCCCACGTGGCCCGGCCGGCCCCCGGGGCTCACGAACCGGGTCCAATGCCCCCATTTGTCCCAGTTCTGGACTGAACCGGGACTAATGGGCTGGCTCTGCCTGGACCATTGCCCCCTTTTCTACTAGTGGTCCCAGAATGTGAGTTCTACTGAGCTTCGTAAGGGTACTTCCACACTTCCAGGGGCCATTCAACTGAGCTGCTGCATTTGCTCCTGTTCTATGGTGTTGTTGGGCATTTAGGGCATTTCTAACCGATCCCCTAAAAATAAAGAAGTATCCGTGGAGTAAAAGCTTAATTGAGTATATATACTCCACTGAAATTTCATCGAACCTAACCGATCCCTTATATATAACGGAGTAATTTTTTTCATTTGCATTACATTTTCGGCCACCGAAACACATTTCCTTACGTCTTTGTTTTATTCAACGACATTGGAGTACATAATTCATCAATTCTTCGCCACGGAGTAAGATCAATGAAAACAAGAACCACAATTAAACATTTTAGAAGACATCCAATTTCCCTAACTGCTCCCACTAGTTGGATTAATATCTTCTCTATGTCTTCATTGTTGATCTGCGGCTTTTCAAGGTTCAACACTTCTTTCTTCTTCGATTCTAAAAAGTAGATGTTGCTTCGCATCTAATATCATCTCTAGCCACAATTCTAGCAACGAGTGCAAGAACATCTATCATTTTTCATGCTATCAATAGATCGATGTATTCTTATTCCCAGTACTAAAACTTGCATTCATCTTACACACATAGATGAGAAAACAATGAGCTACGAAATTGCACCGAATTCAGTGCACAACGGAATCAAAACAACCACATACCCCATCATTTGTGCACTTGAAGAACACCAATCTGGGATGTTGCGGCGTGGTAGAAACTCGGCACACCGCCTGCCGCGTGCATTCGTCACACTGTATAACCGGAAATGGCGAGCCGGCGAGCCGCTATGCCAGCGCCGAGCCTGGACGACGGTTAGGCATGTACTTTCCAGTGAACCTCCGATGGGAGAGACTCAGGTCGTTAGAGGAGGAGTTGGTACCTACATGCGGCCCGGAGGCGTTGCCGGGACTGTGGGGTTCGCGTCCCAGCCAATCCATGGAAAGGCGCAGCCGGCGGCGGCCGAAAATGCCAAATCCTGCGGTGGCGGGAACAATCGCACAAATCGAAATGGTAGAGGGCAGCGACGGAGCCTATCGAGCGTTCGCGGCGGCGAGTGGGAGAGGCAACGCTGGCGCGGATGTAACACGGGTGGGGAGGGGGAGGCAGTGGATGACAGACGTGGCTTTTACTCAAGCATTGCGCGGTGGAGTAAATATAGGAAGAAATTCAGGGCCAGAGTAAAAAAATAACTCCCTTATGACGGATAAGGAATTGACTAGGTCCCGGTTAGAGTAAAACCATGTTTTTACTCCTCTAACCGGTTAGAAGCCTCTAACCGGTTATAAGCGATCGGTTAGAAGAAATGTACTTAGTTCTTCTCAGAACCACCTATTTTTATATGATACGAGTGCACTTTACTACTGCTCTTGATATATAGAATCAACCAAACTATGCAAATAATACGAATATGTCTTGTTTTAACGGGATGAGAATGTGCCTCCACAATTTTCTCTAATTCACCATTGAACATTTCTAATCACTCGTCACCCAGTCTACTGTGAATCAGGGAGTAAATTGCAAAAAACCACCACAATTGTGTCTCTTGGTGCGAAAAACCACAGTTTTCATAAAAGTTTGCAGAAACCACCGTTTTTCAGTAATTTCGGTGCACGAAGCACTAACTAGCCGCTTGACCGCGTTTTGACAGAAATCCTGACGTCCCGGGCCCAGCCGTCAGGCCACGTGGCAAGGGGCAGACGGCCGTTAGCGGCGCTCACTTGACCTGGTTTGACCGGACCAGCTTGTCCCCGCGCCACCATTCCCCCTCCTCTTCCTCGTGACCTAGTTCCTCTTCCCCGACGCCGCCGCCACCGTTGCCAGCTGAAATCAGTCGCCGGCGGCCACCGCAGCCATGGTGTCGTGGAATGACGGCGAGACGAGCTCAGATTTGGTGTCGCCGCTAGCACATGAGGTCGATGACCAACCATATGTGAGTATCCTCACTGCTCTCTGGCTAGGGTTAGGGTTTGCGATTTTCGATTTTCATATGAGAGATTGCATTTGTTCTGATTTTCTCCACTTTGCTCTACTTAGCGCCCAACAACAATAGATGACAGGGATTGGTCAGGCATTGATGCCACTGGAAAGCACCTTTGCAAGCATGGTAATGCTCCTGAGAGGCTTGTTGTGTTCGATGGGCTGAACACTGGCCGTAGATTTTATGGTTGCGCCGAGAAGGTTAGTAGCAAATAAGATTTAGATTAGAATTCTTAGACATAGCTCTGTTTTCTTTCTCTGTTATTTTATTTTGTTGGAATTCTTAGACATAGCTCTATTTTTTAGATTAGAATTAATTGATTTAGATATAGGTAATGTAATGGCTCTGTTTTAGGAATGATGTAGATATTAACTTTACAGAACTGAGAGATGCTTTGTTTTATTATATTGAAATATGTATAAATGATTTACATATAGGTAATGCTCTTCAATGCTGTGTTTTTTGTATTAAAGTAACCCAAAAAATTATGCACTTTTTTATAATTCACTTCTCTGTTTATTGTATTGCTAACTAAAAGGAAAAAAATTGGTTGCAGGAGGGTAACAATTGTGGTGTTGTGGAATAGGTGGACAATGAATGGCCCTATGCATTAAAGAATTCATTGACAAAACTCTGGGCTTTGTATAAGGAAGCCAAGGCAGGTAGAATTGGAGATAATCTAGCTAATGAGGAGAAGATCTCCAAGTTAGAAGCAGAAATTAAGATGGTACAGGAAAAGTACAACCAGCACCTTCAGCTTACCAAGGACTTTTGTGAATATGTTCAGAAGTCTGTGCACAAGGAGAATTATAGGAAAATGATGATGGATGTGGATGAGGAGAAGATACCTCTAGATGCAGCTAACAAGATGATCAACTTAGAGAAAGAGAACTTTGATCTAAAAAAGAAGGTTGAAGTGGCTGAAGAGGTTGCTGCTGAGCTCAAAAAGGAGAAGAAAAAACTTGAATATAACTTACATGACCTTGGGAAGGTTGGAGAGGAGAAGAAGAGGAAGCTGAAGATGATGAAGGCAATCTTGGAGGAGTGAAGATGATGATGCAGTGCCTTAAATTATTATGTATGTTTTAGACTATTGTCTCATGTTGTTTGAGGCTATGCTGAACTAGTTTGGATTGTTGTTTGTGATGCTAGATGTTGAACTATTCTGGCTTGTTGTTGGTGATGCTACATGTTGAACTATTCTGGCTTGTTATTTGTGATGCTACATGTTGATCTATTCTGTCTTGTTGTTTGTGATGCTAGTTGAATTATGGTGTATGTTTGAGACTAAGTTGGGTTGAGCCTATTGTCGTGTCATATTGTCGAACCCAAGTATAGGGTTGAGCCTATCTTGTCGTGTCATATTGTCGAACCCAAATATAGGGTTGAGCCTATCTTGTCGTGTCATATTGTCGAACCCAAATATAGGGTTGAGCCTATCTTGTCGTGTCATATTGTCGAACCCAAATATAGGGTTGAGCCTATCTTGTCATGTTGTGTTGTCGACGGCACCCAAATATAGGATTGAGCCTACCTTGTCGTGTCGTGTTGTCGATGGCACCCAAATATAGGGTTGAGCCTATTTTGTCGTGTCGTGTTGTCGACGGCACCCAAACATAGGGTTGAGCCTACCTTGTTGAGTCGTGTTGTCGATGACACCCAAACATAGGGTTGAGCCTACCTTGTTGAGTCGTGTTGTCGACGACACCCAAACATAGGGTTGAGCCTACCTTGTTGAGTCGTGTTGTCGACGACACCCAAACATAGGGTTGAGCCTACCTTGTTGAGTCGTGTTGTCGACGACACCCAAACATAGGGTATCCTAAACTTCAATTACCAACAATTTACAATGATGGTTGCTAGCATATCCAGCAAGATGATCCAGCAAAAAATACCAACAATTTACACAAATGATGGTTGCTGGCATATCCAACAAGATGATCCAGCAAAAATACCAACAATTTGAAACTTTGAAACTTTGTCAGGATGATCCAGCAATATGCAGCAAGTTCAACACAACACCAACAATTTGAAGCACTAATTCGTAACCAACCAGTTGAAATAGTTCCAAGTGCAACACAACACTCATGATCTAACACTTCAAGCAGTGCCACACACCACACAGCACACATGATCTAACAGCAAAACAATCAACTGGTTCAAAGTGCAACACACTCATGATCTAACAGTTCAACTAGTTCAAAGTGCAACACAACACTCATTATCTAACACTTCAAGTAGTTCAAAGTGCAATAGAACAGTAATGATCTAAGACCAGCATAGCAAACCCATTTCAGTGATTTCCACTTGCTGTTAACTAATCATGCCACCTGGTAGGCTTCCTCTTCCTCTTCTGTCCATGTGAAGGACCAGCAGCAGCTTGACTTGTAGCAGCTCTTGGAGGAGCATAAGGTGCCCTACCAGCAGCTCTTGTAGTGTGTGTTGATCTGCTTGTCTTGGCAGCACTTGATGATTGCCTTTTGTTCTTGGGTGTGGGAGCTGCTTGCCTTGTGTTCCTAGTAGAAGTACTTGTAGATCTTGTGGGCTTTGGAGCAGCTGGAGGCTTAGTAGCAGTAGAAGCAGTTGCTTGGCTCTTCCTATTGGGATGGAAAGAGAGAAGAATGTTAGTATAAATTAGAAATCTGCAATGCAAATGAAATGAAGGAAGAGGTAGTGTACCTCATGTTTGTTCTTTCTCATCAGAAGTGATGGCTTGAGTGCAACTCCACAGTTGGTGTACCTATGACCCTCTTTACCACAATTGCTGCATGATATTGTGCCAACTCTAGATGTATCTTTGGGCTTGGGCATCTCAAACTGACCATTTCTTCTCTTGGTCTGTTTTCTTCCCTTCTTCCTCTTGAAAACTGGGGGGGTCAATGTCTCTGGTAGGTGTCTTGGTCCAAAGATCAGGCCCAGGAACTTGGAATATAATAGGATTGTATGTTGCCATGTACATTTCTTTCTTGAAAAATGCAGAGACAAAATCTTCTGGATGCTGCTTTGATTTATATATGGCAGACACAGCATGATGGCAGGGGATTGCTGTCATGTCCCATCTTCTGCACCCACAAGTCATTTGTGCCAAATTTACAGCATAGGTATTTTCCCCACTCTGAACCTGATAAAGATCTGGACCAGCCATTTGTGCCTTGCAGTTCCTAGCCCACTTCTTTGACTCCTCCAACTTCTCTGAGTATGTTGGAGTTATCTCCCACCTAGCATTTTGGCCCCCTATTCTTTTCTCATTGTACTTAACCATCAACTTGGTCCTAATACCTTCACACATTGTCTGGATTGGTTTCCCCCTTACATCCAAGATCATCCTGTTGTATACTTCACTTAAATTGTTGACAACCAGGTCTGTCTTACAATTAGTGTCCATTGCCCATCTGGCCCATGTTTTCACCTCTATCTTACTTAGCCACTCCCAAGCCTCTTGGCTCTCTTGTCTCAAGTTCTCCATGTTAACATCAAACCCATGTCTTGTATAAGAATATGCAGCACCATCCATATACTTTTTAAGTTCCTCCCCTCTAAACCCAGCACTTTGAAAATTAGCATATATGTGTCTTAAACAGTATCTCTGAGGACAATTTGGAAATATTGCATCTATGGCATTTAGAAGTCCCGGCTCACATGCAAATGCATAGTAAATACTTAACAAACATGTACATCAAAGAGTAGCAAACATGCAAACATTTACATGGGCAACAAGCATGAACAATAAAGGAGAGCAACAATATTAATTAGAGCTCCAGAACAAACCTTCTGCCTATCAGAGATAATTGTATAGTATCCAAACTGCCCTTTTTCTCCACCAATAGCTATTTTCAACTATGTGAGGAACCAACTCCAGCTAGGTGTGTCCTCTACTTCAACCACTCCAAAAGCAATAGGATAGATATTGTTATTACCATCCCTTGCAGTGGCAGCTAGAATTTGTTGTCCTGTGCTCAGCTTTACAAAGCACCCATCCAAACCTGAAATGATACACAATTTTAGGACTACAAACAAGATTAAATGTGTAATGTAAATAATAGTGAATTTGAAAACAATGAACATACCTATGAATGGCTTGCATCCTTTCAAGAAACCATCAATTGATGCTCCAAGACACATGAACAACCTATGAAATCTGGGATTGGTACTTGGGTGCTCTCTCACAACTCTAGTAGTAACTATACATCTAGATCCAGGGTTTGTGTCAAGCACTGTCTGAAGGTAGTCCCTAATTCTTGTGTACTGCCTTTCCTGATCACCCAGGACCACTGCCAAAGCTAGTTTTCTTGCCCTGTATGCCTTGTTCTTGCCTACCTCCACACCAAACTTTTCCTTGGTGTTCTCTATTACAGTATCAACACATGTGCTAGGATCTGTCCTTAAGCTGCTCTCAATTGACTTTGCCACATACTTAATGGGCACTTTCCAGTTCTCACCAATTACAGGACATGTGTGCTGCAGTTGGAGCTTCTTTATGCAGAAGGTTTTCTCTTTTCCCACTTGTGAGGCAGTCATATGAAAGTTGCAGCCCTCTTGACTGCAGTCAACTATTATCATGTCCTTGCAATTCCTATGATAGTGGAAATTCCTCCTCTGAGTTACATGCAAGTTCACCAGGGCCCTTCTGAACTGATACACATCCTCAAAACACATCTGCCAACAAATTTGATCTTCAGGTTGTTGAAGTTCCTCATTATACCACTTCCTCACGGCTCTCTTCTTTGCTCTTGATCTCTTGCCAGTATTTGGCACATATCTTATCTCCTCCTCATCTGATAATTCACACTTAACATCTTCCATGTTCTCATCAGAGGAGGGCACATAATCTGGTTCTATTGTTGCTGCGAAACTGTTGTGAGATCTGTCAGTTGGCCCTCTTCTAACTGGTAGTTTTGTGGTGGAGCTTGCTGTACTAAAACCTCATCCTCATCTGAACTATCCTCCTCACAGAAAAGATCTTCTGGATTTGTATCACCTTCCATGTGGTACTTAGGATCTTTTTTCTTCCTCTTTAGCTCACAAATCTTTTGCTTCGGTTCTGGATCATCAAGTTCTTCTCCTTCTGAACTATCATCAAGTTGTTCTCCTTCTGAACTATCATAAAATTGCTCTCCTTCTGCAAACTCATAATTCTCTTGTCCTTCTTCTTGTTCTGCATTGGCTGCTTCCTCTTCCATAGGCTGTCCATCATCAATAGGATCAGCATATTGCTCCAAAAATGCATTGAGAATGTCATCTACATTGTCATTTACAATGACAATCTCCTTCTCTTTCTCTTTCTGCAAATTGCAACTCTGCTGAGTTATCAGATACTCTGCTTGAGAGTCATCTAGCTGCATTGGGGTACACTCATGTGCATTAGCTTCAGAACTGCCTTGTGATTGAAACAACACACCATCATCATTTGGATTACCAATCTCAGAAATGGGCACTTGATCTTCACATACAGCCCCTTTGTTAAGGTCTTTTAATGCAAACAAGTCAGGTTTACTGGCACTGATCACAGTTATGTTCACTACTTTTTTCTCTGCATACAAATCAAGCATCTCCTCCACATTGTCATCTGACATAATCAGGTCCATCCCTGCATGCCCAGCACCTACCACCTTTGGATAGTACATTGAATAACTTCCATCATAACCTTGTTCCTCTTTGATAGCTACCAAATGACGGAATGTTATGTCAGACTCCCCTATCTGCCTCTCATAATTGTCTTCTCCAATGAAATTAAACCTGACATCCCAAATTTCATCATCCAAGCTACAAAAGCAAAAGAAAATAACAATGGTTAGGACTACAACCTTTTCCAGTTATAATTTACATCACACATGTACAAATTTTTCAGTTGTCCTCCACTAATTCTAAATGCAACACAATGCCTCCCATAGTTGTCCTCCTCTTAAATATCTACAGAGAGCTCATTATTTACAATACCAATGAATTTGACAGCAAATAATAATTAAGAACAACCATGTACAACACAAAAAAAATTACATCATCTCAAAAGTATTTAAATGCCTAAAACCTATACAGAGCATATAACAGAATTATTTACAACATTAAGAAGTATTTAAATTACTACAAACCTACTCAGAGCATATAAAAAAATTATTTACAGGATTTTAGAACTAGGATTTTGCACAACCAAACAATTGCTACATCTTTGAAAACAATAATTACATCTAACACATTCAACAGCAGTACTAAGTAAACAAGCTAGCTAACCCTAATTCTACATTTCACAGAGGTGGCAGATGCATAGAGGTATGAGAAGAAAATCTTACTCGACACCGCCAAGACCAGAGGTATAATGGTGGCTTTAGCTAGGGTTGGCCTTCCACACCTTAGCCAATGCCGCCGCCGACCTGGCTCCCGCGTCCTACGACGCCGACGACTGGCTAGATGCGGCAGGAACCTCACCGCCGCCGCCCGTCATCTTCACCGTGTTGTCGCCCTCCGGCCTCAGGTGCTCCTTCTCTCCTTCGTCCTCTCCTTCGCCGCAGCCGCCGCCGCCGCGTGTCGCCATGGAGGGCGCGAGAGAGGAACTAGGTCACGAGGGAGAGGAGGGGGAATGGTGGTGCGGGCATGAGCTGGTCCGGTCGAACCAGGTCAAGCGAGCGCCGCTAACGGGCGTCAGGCGCGCGCCGTCTACCCCATGTCACGTGGCCTGACGGCTGGGCCCGACCCGTCAGGTTTTCTGTCAAAACGCGGTCAATTGACCAGTTAGTGCTATGTGCAACAAAATTACTGAAAAACGGTGGTTTCTGCAAACTTTTATGAAAACGGTGGTTTTTCACACCAAGCGACGCAATTGTGGTGGTTTTTTGCAATTTTCTCGTGAATCAGGTCCACCTGCATTTTTTTCACGGGATGGATATTTTTGGAGTGTAGAATGCTAACTTGCATTCATGTCTTGGTACTTATCCTGCTTTATATATCTGATCTAGGAATAATTTGCAACTACTTTTGAGGAGATGCATTTTCCACCAGCCAAATTTATTTGCTAAGGAATATTAAAATGGTAAATTATGCAAACGAAAATGCAAATTGGTAAGGACGGGCTAACAATATAGCCAAATGTGTACTGCCTGTTGTGCGAAATTTAAGGGCCCGGCTTTTGCATTGCATGCAAGTAACCGATGTCAGCTGGCTCAACCAACTTGATTCGTCAACGCATTTGTCGGGACCCGGGATATAAGAGATGAATATTTCAGTGTAAATAATTGCGTGGACAAACACGTCCTAGCTAGAGTTCTGAAAAAAACACATCTAGCTAACTTACAGATGTCCAACACGTCTACAACACATTGACATCTTCCATATACATGTCCCAGTGTCCAACATGTATACAACTAGCAAAGCCCATGCGGGCGGCACGCCGCGCCCATCGATATGGTGTCTCTATACAGATTGTGTTTACTATTTACAGTAAGTTTTATTAATTTAAGATAGGAGAATCCTGTATGTAAAAATATGGATGTAGTAAGATAACCTAGAAAGATGCATATTTGTTGCCATCATGCATGCTGCATGTGGATAAACAGGGAAATACATGTTGATACATCTTTGATGTGGTTCATCATTATTGCCGTACGTGGCGCGTTCTACAAAGGAAAGGGTATGCGATGATGCTGTTACAATAACTGAACATCGGGTAGGCGGCCACCAATAGCACCCTCGGCCATGGGTGCACCACGACCTCGTCTACGACCAACAACAGCCCCACGGATTTCAGGAGGACGGCCCGGACGGCAAAGGCCGCTTCGGCCAGAACTCCTGCGAGCCATTAATCCAAGAACCAGTAGTGGGTAAAGACCAGAGCCTGAAACACGAAGGAAAAACACCAGGAGAATCACGTATTTATAAGGATCAGAAACATGGAGAGAAACAACAGGAGACGACCAGAACCAGCTATAAAGAGCGGCGTCCAGAAAACACAAACACAGCGGCACCGCCAGAAAATTCTACACCCGCGTACGTGGCGACCTCTGTAAAAAAAAATCGGCGACGTGCCGCTGCCATGGCAAGCCAACACACAGAAAAGCAAATAACATGCACCCATGCAACGTCTTATCAGGAGACGTTCAACAGATGCATGCCGTACACAATATGGGGGCGGTTAGCTCCAGGCCCAAGGCATGCTCCAGAAAAAGAGATAAAACCTACCATGGATGGCCACGTCCACAATACGGGGGCGGTTAGCTCCAGGCCCACCACATGCACCTTCATATACGTAGTCAAATTAGAATCAGATGCATGCCGTACGTCAAACAGGCTACAAAAAGAATGTCGCAGATAGCAACTGAAATCGCCATGCACCCCCAGATCTCGTACCCGACCATATCCCAAGCAAATAGCACGTGGCAGCACACGATTAACCAGTTTTAGGCTGCAAAAGAACTCAAAAAAAAGGGCGGTACTCTGCGCCGGTGCACCGGCCCAAAATGGACGAGATTGCTTCGACCAAGTCATCTTCTTCCTCCCGCACGCACGCGTAACGACAGGGAAAAAACGGATCTCGCCGTTGCAGCTCGCAGGCGCCGCTCGTGCTCACCCTTGGCCGCCACGTCGTAGCTCGCCGGCGCCGCTCGCCGGCGCCGCTCGCCGGCGCAAGCTCGCCGGGGGCACTTGTCGTATGCAGCTCTGCCGGGCCAGTCGAAAGAAAGACGTCCCTAGCTCCGCCAGGCCGGGCGTGTCTCCCTCCCTCTGGTTGCAGCACCGCCAAGTGAGGGTTCCAGCATTGTCGCAACCCACCATCATAGCTTGCCGCGCGCCCGTCGCAGCACCGGGCGCCATGCATCTCCGTCGCCGCAGCTCACCATTGTTAGCTAGCCATTCTTGGTTTGAAGCTTTTTTAGAAGCACGTTGTAGCTTTCTTCCATGCCGGTTGCAGCTTTTTGCCGTTGCGCAATGCCGACCTCCAGCTACCCCGTATCCAGCTGAAGCTTTTTCCAAAGCTGGTTGTAGCTTTCTTGGTTGCCAGAAGTAGCATTTTTCAGCACTGGTTGTAGCTCTGACGTACATCCATCGAATCCCCTGCTTCCTTTGATTCCAGCAAAATATGTTGTTGGTTCCAGCTCTGAATTTGCTGGTTGTAGCAAAAACAAAAGCTGGTTCCAGCTCTAGCTTTGCCGGGACAAAAATCATTTGTTGGAAAAGCCATTGCTACTTCCGCAGGTCGCCGTGGTAGCAAAAAATCTTGCCGGTAGAAGCTTTTGCCTCGTCGTTTGCAACAAAATGAGGCGGCCGCGAATGTCGACATAGAAAACACCCCAGGCGATGCACCAAAACTAAGTGCTGGTTCCAGCTCTTGGTTTGTCGGTTGCAGCAAAATCAGACGCCGGTTCCAGCATCACCTGTGTCGTGGATGTGCCTCATCGTCGCAGTTATGCAGCTCGTCTGCCGGAGCTGCGGAATTGCTTGAGCTGGAGACGGTGCGCTGGGAGAATAGCCGGAGCTGTGGATAAGAGGTGCTCGTGCGTGTGGGGAAATCGCTGGCCGTGGGGTGGATGACGACCTCACCAGCGAGATTGGCTACGGTGGGGGGGTAGGAGATGATGCTGGGGAGGGGGGGGGGGCGAGGGGTAGACGGCGCCTCGCCGGAGCCGCTCGCCGTCGCCGCTCGCTCGCTGGGGCCGCGCGCCGGGGCCGCTCGTCGTTGCAGCGGGTGAGGCGGGAGAGAAACAGGAGCGCGTAGTAGCGGGCGACCGGCCGAAGATTGGGCCGGTGCACCGTTCCTAAACGTTTACCCAAAAAAATCCAGAAAAGTGAAGCGGTTCTAGATCTAGAGATTCTAAGATATCGATCTTTTTTTAAAAAAAATCACACGATATTGATATCTTTCATAAAAAGAACATTGACTTAGTCCAAAGTCCACACTGAAAGATGGCGTGAAGTGTATGCCTAGCAGGAACGCGTTATGTGTTATATAGCCATAGGCTAGGGTTTACAGGATTCGCTAGTTAGATTAGGCTTGATCCTCAAGTTAGCTAACCACATGATAAGGATCGAAGCCATCGACCTAGTGGGAATGAACCAAATATCCAGCAGCTTCTTAGCTACCCTTTCTCGCACAAAATGATAGTCAACCTCAGTGTGTTTCGTTCTGGCATGAAACACTGGATTTGCTGAAAGATATGTGGCACCAATATTATCGCACCACAACCGTGCGGCAGGAGAGTGATTAACACGAAGTTCATTTAGCAAGGTTTGAACCCATATTAATTCTACCGTAGCATTGGCCAAGGCTTTGTACTTAGCTTCTGTGCTTGATCTTGAGACGGTAGCTTGTTTCCGTGCACTCCATGATATAAGGTTTGGTCCAAAGAAAATAGCAAAGCCCCCTGTTGATTTTCTATCATCAGGACAACCTGCCCAATCAGCATCAGAGAATGCACTCACCAAAGTTGATGTTGACCTTGTGACTTTCAAACCTGTACTCATAGTGCCCCTTACATATCTCAAGATCCTCTTTACTGTTGTCCAATGTGCAAGAGTAGGGGAGTGCAAGAACTGACATACTTTATTGATAGGAAAAGATATATCAGGTATTGTAAGTGTTAGATATTGCAAGGCACCTACAGCACTTCTATAGTTGTAGATTCTTCAGCACTTAAAGGCTCTCCTTCTTCCTTAGATAATCTTTCGGAAGTGGAGAGAGGCATATTTGAAATCTTGAAATTCATCATACCTCCTCGTTTCAGCACATCTGACACATACTTTTCTTGACTCAAGACTATGCCATCTTTAACCTTCTTTACTTCTATTCCCAAGAAGTAGTGGAAATCACCAAGATCTTTTAGGGCAAAGTCTCTCCTTAGATCTTCAAGCAATGCTTTGGTTGAATCATGTGATGAGCTTGCAACAATAATATCATCAGCATATACAAGCATAAAAATGGTGATTTTGCCTTTTCTGTAGAAGACTAGTTATGTGTTAGCTTTGGACGGTCGAAAACCAAGTCTTTGGAGTTTCACACTTAGCCTAAAGTACCATGCTCTAGGTGCTTGTTTCAAACCATATAAAGCCTTATCAAGCTTAAATACATAATGATACTTGTCCTTTACCACATACCCAGGTGGTTGTCTCATATACACTTCTTCCTCTAGAATGCCATGAAGAAACGCATTCTGCACATCCAATTGATGAAGACTCCAATTGTTTGATACTGCAATAGAGAGAACAAGTCTGACAGTACCTGCTTTCACAGCTGGGCTAAAGGTATCCTCACAATCTATACCACATCCTTGTTTAAAACCCTTTGCAACTAGTCTAGCCTTGTATCTGTCTATTTCTTCATTTGCCTTTCTTTTAATTTTGTAGACCCATTTACAGTCAATTAAATTTCTCCTTTTTGCTGGAGGAACTAGATGCCATGTTCTATTTTCCATAAGAGCATTATATTCCCCATTCATTGCATTCTTCCAATTTTTATTCTCTAATGCCTCTACCAAAGTGTTTGGCTCTTCTGTGACAGCAAGACCAACAAAATGTCCCTTGTCATACCTGACCGTACCATCCGTATGTACTTTTAGTTTTAAGATACCATGCCGAGATCTCGTTCTTGGTGGAGACACATGAATCATCGCAGAAGATAGCTGCATAGAAGATGCGGTTGTTGCACCTGAGTATGTCCCAGCCGCACAAGATCCAAGAGGGATCCTGTCGCCATCGCCAGCGCCAGCGTGGGACGCGCCTGGCTGGACAGCAGCGGATCCGAGGCAGATGCTGTCGCCCACCTGCGACGCACCGGATGGCCCGCACGACCGTGTAGAGGAGACCGCACCACTTGGCGGGTGGAGAGTGGCGCCTCGCTGCTTGTGGATCCACCTGACCCTGAGTGTGCCACAGCGCCTGCACCCGCGGGCCCGCGAGGAGACACGCGTTGTGGCGAGGCTGGGTCGCCCGCTCCCGAGGCAGATGCAGTACAGATCCCGCTGTCCGGCACGGCAGGCGAGGGAAAATCTTCCCCGGGATCTCCGCTGGCTGGATCTGGCGCAGCACCTGAATCTGCATCGTGTTCTGCGCCTGTTTGATGCATAAAATCATGGCACACAACAGAATTTCCACCAAAATTTATAGCAGGATTTTTATGAAGATTAATTGAAGGATCGGCTATATGTTAGTCCCCATGATCAAGAGGTTCGGATGGAGTAGTTTCTGCAAGAAGAAGGACTTCAGATCGAAGATGAACGCTGGCATTTGGATTGAGCGAGGCAAAGGGAAAAATTGTTTCGTCAAAGATGACATCTCGATATATATAAACACACCCTTCTTTGACACCAAGACAGTTGAACCTTTTGTGAAGATTGCTATAGCCAAGAAAAACACATTGTTTTGAATGGAATTCTAGCTTCTTAGCATGAGAGGGTCGAAGATTCGGCCAACATGCACAACCAAAGGTGCGTAGGGCCTGGTAGTTGGGTTTTTCGTGGAACAATTTTTCCAAGGGAGTATCAAGATTGATCACTTTTCTAGGAGTACGATTGATAAGATAAGTGGTGGATAGAAAAGCTTCATTCCAAAATTTTAAGGGCATGGAAGCATGAGCTAAAAGCGAGAGCCCACATCTATAATGTGCCTGTGTTTTCTCTTGGCTGACCCATTCAGTTGATGGGCATCCGGGCATGACACATGATGTGTAATCCCTAATTGACAAGAAAAAGAGTTGAGGCGCTCATACTCGCCGCCTCAATCTGTTTGCATGGTGATAATCTTGCGATCAAAGAGTCGTTCAACTAGTGCTTGAAACTCATGAAACACCTTGAAAACTTCTGATCTATGTTTGAGGATATATATCCATGTGAATTTACTGAAATCATCGGTGAAACTCACATAATAGTTTTTCTTATTAATTGAATCTCGGGCAGGCCCCCATACATCAGAGAAAACTAGCTCTAAAGGAGCTTTTGAGGTACTACTAGAATTTGGATAGGGAAGTTGATGGCTCTTGCCTTGTTGGCAAGCATCACACACTCCCTCTTTATTCAACTCTTTGCTAGAAAAAGAAATTTTATTGTGTCTAAGAATATGTTGAACTATTGCCGAGGGTGGATGTCCTAAACGATTATGCCACCTTGACGGAGAGATCTTGGTGGCGCCAAGTGCATGTGTGCATGAGCTTATGGGAGCTGATGATAGGGGATAGAGCCCGTTTCTACACCTGCCGTGGAGAAGGGTTTTCCTCGTTGCTTTGTCCTTGACATAGAAAAAATGAGGATGAGTTTCAAGAAACACATGATTGTCACAGGATAAACGATGGGCAGAGATCAAGTTTTTGGTGGCTTTGGGCACATGCAAAATATTTTTAAGATGAAGATTGCGAGTAGGGGTACAAACATATGCATGACCTATTTGGGAAATCTTCATACCTGCGTCGTTTGGCACGTTTACTTGATCGTGTCCATTGTATTTGTCACGGACGGTGAGTTTGTCCATATCGCTGGTAATGTGGTCTGTTGCACCTGAGTCCACATACCAGTTTGTGTCCACTCCATAGGAGGAGTTGGTGTTATGACGGCTGCTGCACTTTTCTCCTTGTTGAAGGAGATGTCAAAACGGCGATAGCACTCCATGGACGTGTGATTGGGCTTAGTGCAAATTTGGCACAAGACGTCGGGGAGATCATTGTGACCCCCTCCATTGTCGCGACCGCCGCCGCGACCATGACCACCACCGTCGTTGCCTCGGCCGCCTCCATTGCGGCCACCGCGGCCACCGCCATGGTTGGATGCATCACGCCCGCTGTGAGAGACAGCGTTGGCAGAGGAGTGGGAGGATTGCCCTCCGCCTTCAAACATAGCCAATCTACTTTCAAAGTTGATCAGCTGCGAGTAAAGATCGCTCACCTTGATTTGCTGAGTCCAAACACAGATCGTGGAGACGAAGGACATGTAGTCGTAGTCGAGTCCCGCGAGGATGTAGGAGACCATGTCGTCATCGGTGAGCGGCTTGCCCACCGATGCCATCTCATCACCGAGCGCCTCCATGCGCCCGATGTACTCGGCCATCGTCAAGTTGCCCTTCTTGGTGGTGGAGAGGGCGATTCTGGTGTTGACGACGTGTGCTTAGGTGTGGGAGATAAAGATCTCCGTGATGACGGCCCATGCTTCGGCCGCCGTGTCGCAGTGTGCAACCTGAACCATAATAAGGGCTGAGATGGAGTTGAATGGCTATGGGGATGAGGGCGGGCGCGGCGACAGCGGAGCTGGAGGAGGCCATGGCTACGAGAGATGTGCTTAGAGGAGATAGGCTCTGAATACCATGAAAGATGGCGTGAAGTGTATGCCTAGCAGGGACGCGTTACGTGTTATATATAGCCATAGGCTAGGGTTTACAGGATTCGGAAGTTAGGTTAGGCTTGATCCTCAAATTAGCTAACCACAGGATAAGGATCGAAGCCATCAACCTAACTACCAGATTACAGAATTTAACACACGCAAGTTAAAGAGTATATGCGGTTTTATATCCAACCGTATATATGTATATTGTATTCTAACACACACCATATGTTATATATACACATTTATGTGAATACACAAAATCTAATATGGGAGCAAACTCATTTTCTGAACAGCAAACTACTTGGTAAAATACGCACCCACCAAGTTTCGTGGAAAATATCTACATTCTTTTCCCACCACAAAATTATGATTTTTGTTTTCACATCCAATCGTCTTGAATGAATTCGAACTGATTTGATCCTATGTATTCATGTGCAGTTCGGCCTTCTAGATTTGTATTGATAGAGTTTGTGTTGTAGACGACCGTGGGAAGACAAATATACAACATCCCGCATACGTCTGATTAGTTCTCCATGCAGCAGCTCATGTTGTGTTCACAGCTTGCTCACGAAAATTAGGTGGGCTGGAAAGCTTGCGTTCTCCTTTGCTCAACGCACGCCGTCACCGTCGTATTTTGACTACCAGGATGCCATGTGTAGAAGCGCGCCGCGTAGACTGGCACATCTCAACGGTCCGTCAACCACATGCTCTTTCGTGGTTTCATCTACATTACGGGAATGCGTGTCGTTCGACCATGATGGAATTAGTCGCCAGGCCATCTTCTAATTCTTTCGACCATGATGAAAATCTCTAGCTTTGCTGAAGACATGATCGAACGGTGAGACCAACTAGTGAGCCTCGGTAGAACACGTAACTTACAATTTAAGAACCAGAGCAGCCAATTGCTCAACCTCCGCCATTAAAGGCATCTCCAACCGTAACTTGTAAATTTCCTCACGTATCCGTCCACGGATAGAAGGAACCAGTCCGAGGACACGGATGGGGGAGGCTGCCATCTGATACTGCCCGCATACATTTCGACCCGCATTTAAATAAATCGCACGAAACTCATGCAAACCGGTCGATATTCATCAAATTTCGGATAGAAAATAGCACAAATCATCCGTATACGGTGTGCAAATGAAGTCTAATAAAAAATGTCTTAAATTCGACTAGATTCCGAATGTTCAATAAGTTTTTCATCAACGGATCATGTCATTTCACACATACTCCCCCTTCAGCTTCATCCAACAGTATGTGCACGTAAATGGTTGTCCCTTTATCCTGTGGTACACCAGAGCAACGTGTGCGGGCTACATACAATGTGTAGACCAATATTAAGTGAATGAATCAATCAACAAGTTGAGGAAAAGAAAGCAAAAGTTAGGATCTCGTTCTTTGCCGCGTGCAATGGCTACCTTGCCTCTTGCTGACGAACCATGTCACAAAACTTGATGACACTGGTCTGGATAGTGATCAGCGATACAATAACGACCTCACATTTCTTTGTTGAATGATGTACATGTCGTAGGGTGCAATGTGCTTTTGTGCATGAATTTTTTCATGCACTTGCTTCCAGAACGTCGCACTTCTGCTCTTGCCTACGAAATCCATGGATATGGCCAACCACGCATCGCACAACAACTCATCCTCCATGGTTGAGTAGTTCACCATCCTTCGTACTCTAAAAAACGGCATGGCAATTGAAAATAAGCTCAATGGCATTTGACCAAACACCTGCCGATCATGGTGTCCGCCGTGGAGGTCGTCGACTGGGGGAAAGAGTCTACCTGGGTACAAACGCCTCCAAGGTGGACAACTCTGTCATAAAGGCAAGTAGGCGCGTCGATGCCGGTTGCGGACGTTCGGCAATGCCTCTGTGGCGGCCGAGATGTACAGCGACGGCGGCGGAGACGGAGGGTGCGGATACAAAGTAAAGGGAGAAGGGGCGGAGTGGAAGGAAATGGTACCGAGAGGAGGATTGGGTGGGCCGGGGGCGTCGGAGTCCTATGTGTCTGCTGTCCGGACTCCCGCAAACCTCCCTCCACTTTGTCTTTAATTTATGGAAGAAAACGCGTCCAGACTGCCTTGCATATCGATACAGACCCATGTTGAATGACTTCCGCGGTCCGCATAACATGGTTCGGATGGATGCGGGCGGTTTGCAGGTCCGTCTTGACGATGCCCTAACCCCAGGCGATTACCGCTATGAGAGATGCTCTCTAGAATTTATACATACACAGGCTGGTATACTGGAGGAGGTGGACTTGGCCATGGGCCTGCTGGAGTAGGCTTATGGCATGGCTTGGAAAGCAGCGACACATGGGAGGAATTTTCTACGACATTTCCTATTTGGCGCTCGTAACAGTGCAATTTTGCAAACGGGCACCTGCAGCAGTCCAAACGGGTCGGCCCATTCTAACTTTTTCCTACATGTACTTCTTGTTTTCGAAAGGTCAAAAAGAGTGCATTGGGGGGGGGGGGGGGGGGGGGTTCGAACTCGCAACCTTTCCTTCTAAGCGCTTGGCTCTAGCCACCAGCCTATCCACCCGCAAGTGTGAAGGTAGTTCACTTTTATATGTTTATTTCGTTCTTCAGCTCGGTTTATTTTTTTCTCATCTTTTTTTCCTTTTTGTGCAGTTTTTTAAAATTCGTGAACTTTTTTGTTAAATTGGTGAATTTTTTAAAAATCGGTGAACTGTTTTATAAATTGTTGAACTTTTTTCCAAATTCGATGAACTTTTTTCAAATTCGATGATTTTTTAAAAAAAATCAATGAACAATTTTCAAATTCTATGAACTTTTCCAAGTTTGATGAACTATTTTTTGTTTTCCAAATTCGATGAACTTTTTTGGAATTCGATGGAATTTTTAAAAATTTGATGAACTTTTTTCAAATTCAATGAACAATTTTTTAAAATTCTATGAACTTTTTTCAAATTTGATGAACTTTTTTTAGATTCAATGAACTTTTTTTCAAATTCGATGAACTTTTTTCGAATTCACGAACTTTTTCCTTTTCTGAATTTTTCCTTTCAATTCTTCGATTATATGAATGCCTTTTAAAATTTATGTTTTTTCTTCAAAGAATTTATAGGGTTATAAAGTACTCCCTCCGTCCGAAAATACTTGTCAGAGAAATGCATAAAAATGAATGTATCTAAAACTAAAATACATCTAGATACATCCATTCCTCCGACGAGTATTTCCGGACGGAGGGAGTACTAGTATATGTTTAATGTTTGTACTATATGAAAGATTAGAGAGCTTTCTTTTCCGCAACCAATCAGTAGACTGAGGTTAGTCTAGTGGTTAACCCTTGTGGGCATTTGCGTGGGTGTGATGAGTTCGACTCCCGCTTCTCCCGAACAGACGTAGTCGTTTTTGCCTTCGCTTTTCCTTCTCAGTAGCTTGCTGGACCGGCCCAGTTCAACCCTGAACAAAATTTTAAAATGGAAATATTTTTTAATTACTGAACAATTTTCTAAAAATATGAACATTTTTGGAAAGTGTGAACAATCTTTAAATCTATGATATTTCAAACAAGAAGGAACATTTTCTTAATTTTGGACAATCTTTTTTGAAATACAAACATTTTTTTAAACTCAAACACTTCTAAAATTGGTGCTCAAATCTAAAAAATGGGAACATTTTTCTTAATTTCTGAACAATTTCAAATTAGTCTATGTTTTGAAATATGCAAGCATTTTCTGAACACATTTTCAACATCATGAGTATTTTTTTAATACATGATCAAATTTGAAACAGCAAACTTTTTGCCTTCGCTTTTCCTTCTCAGTAGCTTGCTGGGCCGGCCCAGTTCAACCCTGAACAAAATTTTAAAATGGAAATATTTTTTAATTACTGAACAATTTTCTAAAAATATGAACATTTTTGGAAAGTGTGAACAATCTTTGAATCTATGATATTTCAAACAAGAAGGAACATTTTCTTAATTTTGGACAATCTTTCTTGAAATACAAACATTTTTTTAAACTCAAACACTTCTAAAATTGGTGCTCAAATCTAAAAAATGGGAACATTTTTCTTAATTTCTGAACAATTTCAAATTAATCTATGTTTTGAAATATGCAAGCATTTTCTGAACACATTTTCAACATCATGAGTATTTTTTTTAATACATGATCAAATTTGAAACAGCAAACTTTTTGAACAAATATTTAAAAAAACGACAATTTTCATGAAATTCCGAACAAAAAAGTTTAACTACGAAATATTTTGGATACTATAAACAAAAATTGAAAAAATGGACTTTTCATCAAATTTCGAACAAAAATTTGGAACCGCGAACGCTTTTAAAAATTGTGAACAAAATTTGAAAGTACTCAAATATTTCAAAAAAAAATGCAAACAATGTTAGGAAATAAGAACATGTTTTAAAGTAAACATTGTTTAAAATATTGCGAACATTTTTTGAAAATTCTGAACAAAATTGGAAATTTGTGCACAAATTTCAAACGGGAAAATTTTTCAATCTCATGAAATATTTTGGAAAACACAAACATTGTTTAAAATATTTTTGAAACTCCTGAACATATTTTGAAATGTGTGAACAAATTTTTGAAACGGGGACATTTTACTAACAAAAATTTCAATCACGAACATTTTTTTTGAAAATTGTGAACAAATTTTGAAATAGGAACATTTATTGAAACTCACGTACAAAAATTAAAAATATGAACATGTTTATTAAAAATGCGAACAAATTTTGCAAAGTTGTGAAATTTTGAAAAAAAAACATAAAGAAAAGAAAGAGAAACTAAAAAAAGAAAAGAAACAGACAAGGAAAAAACGAAAAGAAAGAGAAATAAAAAAACATAGAAAGCCGAAAAGAACCAGAAAAAACGATACGGGAAAAAAACCCGGTTCAGGGAACCTTCTAGAAAATTCCCAAAACCGGTTGGACGTACTATGTACAGTGGGCCGGCCCATATATGTCCCTCGCTGCGCTGCTTCTGTGCGATTGCTTGACAGTTCGCCGCAGCGAGCGGCACATAGGATTTTTCGTATAGGAGCTCCCATTTTCTACTGCCGCATATTGCAGCAAACTATTGGCGCTTTGCACAGGGCTAGTGGCCGAGTGAAGCGATGGACCGACCCATTTGTGTAAGTAGCGTAGGTACTACCATATTTGGTTGAGTGACGCGATGGACTAAGAAACCAGTTTTTTTTGTTTCTATTACCGGTCCGGTTTCTATTGGTTCTTTTTGTTTTTTGTGTTTCGTTTTCTTTTTTATATTATTTATTACTTTAGTTTTTTTATTTTTTGTATTTTTTTCAATTTATTTTTAGTTTTTTCTTGTTTCTTTTTTTTATTTTCAAGTTTATTTTTTCTTCTTCAAAAAGTGTTGCATTTTTGAAAAATGTTTGGAATTTCAACAATTATTCAATGGTAAAAAAATTCAACATTTTCATTTTTTGTTCATGTTTTTCAGAAAATATTATAAGTTTCAGTATTTGTTCAAGATTTTCAATAAATATTCCAAATTAGAAAAGTAATCAGAATTTCAAAATTGAGTTCTCTTTTTCAAATTTTATTCCCAATTTTTTAAATATTCCAAAAATGCATTTCAAATTTTTTTGTTTTTCTCATAAAAAATTCAAATTTTAAGAAATGTTCAAGGATTTAAAAATTTGTTCACGTTTTTAGAAAATGTTTGGAATTCCAAACTTTGTTGGCTTTTTCCAAAGAAATTTTACTTATTTTTTTGGAATTAGAAACTTTTTTTCATACTTTTGAAAAAAATGTTGAGTTTTAAAAGTGTTTGTGTTTCTAAAAAATATTTTGGCATTTGAAAATTATGCACAATTTTGAAGAAATTTCTTCCAGTGTCGACATTGTAATCTCTTTTTAAAGTTTTCACTTTCACATACCTTTTAAAGTTCTACTGGCTAGTAGCAGGCATTTAAATGTTTAGATGATTTACATTTAGGTCGTAAAAAGTTTAATATCCCTCTTTACATGCCATATGATAAGTACCTTTTATGAAATAATTAAACACACAAAAAATTGTATAAGATGGTTATATGATTTGCATTTTGGTAATTACAGTGAAACTATATTAGATGGAAGTGAACTTCAGATAGAAATCATATGTGCCAAAATCATTTATAATCTAGTCATAAGTTTGTGTTATTTCTTAAGTGGTCGATAAGTAACTATTTCTGATCGCTGAAATACCTATTTCAAATTCGGTTGAATGATATATAGTTGCCCCCTTATTCATGTTAGTTCCCTATTTACATGCCATATGATAAGTACCTTTTAAGAAACAATTAAACACATAAAAAATGTATAAGATAGTTAGATGATTTGCTCTAGCACTCTCCAGCAAAAGTGGACGAGAAGATCCAATGGTCTAAAGTTTCATTGGGGTGGGTAGGGCAAAGGGTGCATCAGTCAGATCGTTGCGAGGCCGGCCCCACAATGTAGTGTCTTCGACCCAACATTTCTATGGTGTTTAGGCGGTCTGACAGGAGCAACCAGGCAAATGCTTTTAGTTTCATAACACACTGGGACTTTCATATCCATTTGAAAGGTTCTGGCACTGTCAGTTCTCTGAAGAAAAACGTGTAGTATCGGGCCGACGTGTATCTAGTCCCTGAGTCATACGTCTACATATCATTAGCCACAACACTGATGCTAGTTTCGGTTATCACGATCTGTAGTTGAGCCACTTCTTGGCGTGCCAAAACAAACAGGGGCAGATGGAACCTCTCACTGAGCAAATGCATCGTGAGAAATTGCTGGATTATGGTATCTTCATTAATAACATAGGAAAAAGCTGTCGGGTATGCATCCGAGAGTATGTACCCACACCATCGATCCTTCCAGAATAGAGCAGATTTGCCATCATTGATGAGTAACATAGGTGATTCCACAGTAAATCGGCATAAGGCTTACCAGCTCCCTCCACCAGAATGAGGCACATGGGCCTGCCGCGTGTGGTACATAATTAGTGTAATACATGGCCCAGATGTCTCTTCATTATCATTGTTATTTTTTATTTTACCTGTGTTATATACTTTGTGGTATCTCTTGGTTATTTGTAGTCACACATATCTACACTTCCTTACTGCACAAAATATGGAATGTCCACTACTGGTCCCTTGTTTTTTACTTCACTTTCTCATCTCTAGAAAATTAGGTATTGTCTACTGGGGCCAAGACATCACTAAGAAGCTCCTATGAAGTTCATGTTGCCTTCCACTTCCTCCTTGGTTCCTTCAACTCTTTCTCTTGCTAAAAAAGAATGAGAGGTACATGCACACTTGGTCAGAACATTTTAGGAAAGATTTTTCAAAACCTTTTATAAAGTTTACCATTTGTAGTTTATTAGTAAAAATATAGGAATTTTATTGCTTTAGCTATACGTCAGTGGACTGAAAAAACGAACTAGGGTCAGTCGATTACTTTTGTCCAAGCTGTGCACACCTACTCTACCGTATGCATGCATGCAGCTTGCACCTAACTTATATCAATCCAACAAGCTCGTTTTGATTTGAATTTAAATATACTTTTATGAATTTTCTCTACCATGTAAATGTACGAATCCGAATGTATTTTCTATGTCTTTTTTGTCTCTTCATTATTGTTTTTCTTTCTTTCTTTCGTTCTTTCTTTGTGTGTGTGTGTGTGTGTAAATTATACTAGATTGTGATTCAAAAATCCGCTTCTGAGCCCAGGCTCAGATGCTCCCGCTCAGAAAAAAAAATTCAAAACAAATACTAAAAAAATTCAAAAAATCCAATTTTTTGTGTGTGGTAGATAATTTGTTGCGTGGGGACCGCTGCAAATTTCAACTCATTTTGACATTTGAGCAGCTCTCGGCAAAAAAGACAAATCGGATCAAAACAGTTCGTGAACAGTAAACTTTTTTATAGACCCTGATTTTGTCTTTTTTGCCGAGAGGTGCTCAAATGTCTAAACGAGTTGAATTTGGCAGCTAACCTCACGCATCAAATTATCTACCACACGAAAAAAATTGGAATTTTTTGAATTTTTCTAGTATTTGTTTTGATTTTTTTCGTCGGCGCGGGTGCAGCTGAGGCCGGGAGCCAAATTGGCCTTCTCCTGAAAATTGCACTATTATAAGCTTATTATTTCCATCTCTACTGTTAAAGCAGAATCGAACGTCGTGATGGTTCGACCAGTCCTCCCGATCCAACTCTCCTCATCCCCGCACTATTGAAAAATTGACGCACCTAAAAGAACAACAGAAATAAATCGGGGGAAACAGCACGATCAACTCGCCCCCACGAGGCCACAACTCCCACTCGCATCTCGCCCACCCTCCCTCGCATCGACGCTGCCCCAATCCCCCGCTGATCCTCCCTCCCTCGCATCGACGCTGCCCTAATCCCCTCACCTCCATGTTGCATTCCTCTCTTTTCTCCATCTCTGTCCGAGTCTGTCGCGGCCGCCATGTGCACGGCGGGCCGCATCCTCCTCCATAGCTCTGCCTCGCGCTCATCGCCTGCCCAAAGGAGCCTTCTTCTTCCTCCGTGAAGGCCGTCGGCGCGCTAGCGTGATTTGTGTCCCCCCGATAAGCCGGCGGCGGCGCAAAGAAGGGGTCTTTTGAGGGATGCTGCAACGACGAGGACGACCGGAAGGCAGCCACGGAATGTTTTCGGATCTTAGAGGATTGTGTTCAACCATTTTCCAATCACAGCTGTTATGTTCCACTGCTCGACCCCCTCTGCTGCATCACTGGAAATGGCCTCGGTAAGCAAATCGTGCATGGTTAGTCCCCCTCCCCCTCCTCCTCCCCATCTTCTCTTCTGCCGGTGGTCATGATCAAAGGCATTATTTACATAACTGAAATATGTATCTTTCTTGAGCTTTTGTACTGATGCGATCTAGAATCGGGTCCATATGAAGCGTTCGATCCTTGTCCAGGTAGCATTGCCGTTATGTAGTTCTAATCGGTTTAACTAGGATCCATGACCACGGACATATATGTACGTATATATCGCATGCCTGATGCAACTGAAAGCTTTAATTTGGTTTATCTTTCATCTATTGCAGATTCATAAGCCTTTGGCTACAAAATTGAAATAAGGTTGTACAACGCCAAATTAACAAAGAGAATGTAGAGAGGAGCGCGGTAGCGACGGCCTGGTCGCCGGCTCGCTATCGCCATCGACGACCCACTCCATGCACTGATTGCCTTGCCCGACACTGACACATATCGCCGCCCCTAGAACGCCTCCTCCCTGCACTCAGACACAGCGACATGCCCTGCTGGTGTCTTACCCTCCCTACGAGGGACTCTAGGAGGACCTCCACCTGGTCAGTTGCTTGTGCATCATCACCGGCGCCACCTGATGCTGTTGTCGCACATGTCTCCTCCTACCTCATGCCTCTGCAACAACAACTGCGGCTACAACTGATGGCTTGTCGTATGGGGAGGAACACGACGATGGCGGACACATGTTTAAAACTGTACATGGCCAACTCATCAGTTCAATTATTACAGGATGTACTCAAGTACATTCTCTGTTTGTATCATGTACATGTACCTGTGCCTACTTTCAATGTTATCAATGGAGGTTTTCACACTGGAAACAAGCTTCCATGCAGGTAATATTGCTTGTAAAGCATGAAAAGGGGATTTCTGAAAACATGTTGTAGATAATATGTGATGATTCTCGAATATTTTGTTTATGGGAATTCATGATCCTCCCAACTAGCGCTGCCTTGTTGGCCATGCAGATTGAGTTGAGGTTTGGTATGTAAATGTACTTCAGAATATGCAGTTGAAATGCTGATCTATTTCAGAATATGCAGTTGTAATGCTGATCTATTTAATATGCAGAGCACAACAGAAAAAGGTAAGGTCAAGATACCACAAATGCTGGAGACGAAGACGGCTTTGCACCTAACATCCAAGTAAGACCCACATGTTTCTCTGGTGCTTATTTATGGGATAGCACAAGTAAATGATTCTAGGGCACCCTGGTGGCGGGATAAGTGCAAAGCAGAATCAGTGTTTTCTTTCACGAAATAGAGTATACTATTCACAACATCGAGCATTTTACGGATTATGATTTTCTGAGTACATCTACATTCAGTTTCCACTAATTGTAACAATAAGGCTGGACTGTTTTGTGTTGACTGCTGTCAAATACATGAACCTGAATGATCATATATATTTTTTATTTAATATATACTTTCGTAGGAAAATAAAGAGGGTCTTCAGCTGTTGAAGACAGTTATAGCTAACGCTAGCTACACTCGAAAATTAATTAATTTCTCTTCTCTTTACTTAGACCATGATTCAGCCCTTGTATACAATTGAACTTATTTACATGTCGTGGTTGCTGGTCATTGGAATGAATGTAGGAGCTTACTTCCTCTGTTTTTTGTGTTGATATAGGCAGTGAAGCTGAGGGGAGTATAGTGTTCATCCTGGTATGGGAATCTATATACAATTTGTTAGAATAAATCCGAGGCATACCGTCGATCATCCGAGGACCAAGCAATCACACGAGCACGACACCAAGATTTGTTAACGAGGTTCACCGATATGGCTACATCCCCGGGGCCTGACTACGGGCGCTCCTCCCCGTGACACCATCATACCGCACCCGGTCGCCCTGGACACCGGCACATGCCGCCGGCTTCCCCTGCGTTCCGGTGCTATTATGTTGGCATAGATTACATCGTGTGCCTACCTCCGCTATATATGAGAGGCCTAGGATACAAGTGTCCTACTAGGACACAACTCCTTTTTTGTTTGGTACACAGTTTGTGTATGGATGGCAGTCGCATTTGAGGATTCGAGAAGTCTGGAGCGTGCTGAGCAGGATCATGCATACACATGGCGTCAAGACATGCATGGATGTGCGAGCAGTAATGGTGCAGGGTGGAGAATGGTTGCAGTTGAACAAGTTCGGCTGGGTCGGACTAGACAGTCTGATGGGATCGACGTAAGTCGGTTGGTACAGAAGACGGTGGTGGGATCGGCGACAAGGACATAAGTGCGTGATGCTGATGGTGACCGACTTTTGGGGCGTGGAAACACGTGTCGCAAGTCTGAGGGCTTGTGTGACTTCGATGGGACTATGGCGCGGGATTGATTCAAGGTGGTGTATACACGGAGCTTGAAGTCGATGAGGCGCGTGGGTGGACTGATCATCTATCATGGAGTCATGTTGAAGGTGGAGCTGGATTGAGGGGCTACGATGTAAGGATCCAGAGAATCAAAGCCTATTCAGCAAGGAGGAAAAGTGAGTGACATGCAGTTTGGACTGGAGCCCAGTGGTCTGATGGAAGCGTGAAACTCGTCATCGGTCGGTGATGATCGGTGGTACTCTGCAGTGGGGGTTGAGTGGTGTGGGTTCGCGACCCTTGAGACTCGACCAGGACAGCGGAGGCTCGACGCAGTAATAGCGGCAAGGCGTGCGGTATGCACGGGACATGGAGACGGGCCAGGGCTCTGGTGGTCACACATGTGGTGAGACAACTGCGAATTTGACTCGGGATGACTACAAGCAACAGTGAAATTCCTTCAAGTTTCAGACAGGCGGTCAAGAAAGGAGTGGTGATGTTGAGTTCAGGTAACTCTTATGTGTGACACCCAATATGTGAGTTGTTCACTTTCACGCAGGTCAGTGATCAGTGTGTGATGGCGTTGAACTGATGCTCCGGAAGTTGGGAGCGCAAACTAGAGTAACAAGGAACTTAATTTTGCTCGAGTGTTGACTGTGGTCAAGAAAAGAAGGGACTACAAATTGCAGGTGGAGTCTCATGGAGTCTTTGGAGTAGCAGCGGTACTCATGGGATAAGCTCAAGTCCAATGTACATGGAAGTTTGACGCATGGACAAATCCAGGGTGGTGGAGTTTATTCGCCAGGGTGGAGTTTGTTGGAGTTGTGTCGAATATAGTGTACGAGGTAGGTTACAGTTGGACTTATAGTTGTATTGTGTTTAGATAGGATATGTAGTCATGTCCTAGTAGGACACTTGTATCCTAGGCCTCTCATATATAGCGGGGGTAGACACACGATGTAACCTATGCCAACACAATTTGTTTTATTGACTTTACAAATTTATATACAATTTGTTTTACTGACTTTACACAATGGTATTTGTACAGTTATTGTGTATCCAAGCAGTAATCACCATGTTCTTAATCCAACCTTGTACATGGGTGCATCTAAAGATATTCAGGAAGTCAATGCATGATTTTGGGACTATGGGGAGAATTAGAGCTTAAATCATGCATGCCTTCTAACTCTCTTCGAAGTCCTTTCATTGAAACATGTCTTTCTCAATATCAAGCTATTGTTCCTTGCATATAGTTCAGTGAAATGATTGATTCAGCATCAGCACACTATGAATTCCTGATGAAGTTCGAAAATTGTAGATAGAATTTTTTTATACAAAATGGGTCCCAGGCTTACCTATTAATGTGCAAGCCAAATAATAATTAATCATGCAGTTAGAGTAATCTTTTCTTCTGGAAAAAATACCTCAATGTCATATTATATAATCAATTAATTAATGTACCTTCTAAATCTAATCGTTTGGTTAGATGTGTTTTGTAGTAACTATACCCCTTATGTTATCTTTTTTTTCTTTGGGATTGGGAGTAGTATATGTTGTTCTACAGGGTCTATTTTTCAGAAAATAAGATTTTTGTTCTTTTGTTTTTGTACTCACTATAGTTCATGGTTCCTTTTGGTTAATTTTGATAGGCACTGCTTAAGTTTCATTTCAATTATTGGTCGCCAAAATAGATATCAAAATAATATTTTGAATCGATAACAACATAATATGTATTCCCTCCATTCCTATATAAAAGGTTTTTTAAAAGATTTCAACATGAACTACATATGGATGTATATAGACGCATTTTAGAGTGTATATTCACTGATTTTGCTTTATATAGCCCATACTGGAATCTCTAAAAAGACTTATATTTAGGAACAGAGGGAGTATAAAAATACAACATTTTGAAGAGGGTTCAAACACGATGGCGAGAAAAAAAGTAAGGGAGGGGAAGGGTAGGGAGAAATATATGATGCAAGGAGGGTGTGGTTAAAGAAATATGACCATGCCTAAGAAGAAAGAAGTGGAAGAAACAATTAATTTGTCATTATATGAATTGAAACAACATGCTTCAGTATGTTCTTTTGTTCACCCGTAGCAACGCACGGGTATTTAACTAGTATTAGAAAAGGTGCAATTTTTGTGCAAGTTTGTGGACACGTTTCATTATTTTGATTTTGTTTACTTTGTTTTTCATTTTCTTTCTTCTGTAAGGGTAATGTCTATGTCACTAATTCATTCTTCCTTATAAAACTTTATTATTTCGATTTAGATTTTGTTTTAATTTTATTTCATTTTTTTATTTTTAAGGGTAATACCATGCCACGAATTCATTCTTCCTCATAAAACTTTATTATTCTGATTTTGATTTAGTTTTATTTCATTTCCTTTCTTTTTGAAGGATAATATCAATGCCACTTATTCATTCTTCCTTATAAAACTTCCATATTTTGATATTTAGTTTTAGTTTTTCTTTCATTTTCTTTCTTGTTTTAAGGGTAATACTGATGGTACTAATTCATTATTTTGATAAAATTTCAAAATTTTGATTTTGATATTGTTTTTATTTCATTTCCGTCTTCTTTTAAGGGTAATATTCGTGACACTAATTAATCCCTCTTAGAAATCTACTTTTTTGTGGAACTTTCACTATTATATCCTTATTCTTGCATTATAAAGGCACGTGTTCTGTGTAAATTATGTTGTTATTTGATTTAATTTTGTATATTTTCATTTTTTAAGGGTAGTACCAATGCAATTAATTCATTCATTCTTAGGAAACTTCTTTTTCATGAAAGTTCAACTATTATGCTTATTCTTGCATATTATAAAAAACAGAACATTCTGTGTAAATTATCTGCAAGTTTTTTCATCATTTGTTTTCATTTCTTATTTTCTTAAAGGGTAATATGAATGCACTAACTCAATCTTTTTTAGAAAAATCTATTATTTTCAGTTTGTTTTAATTTCATTTTCGTTTTTCGTTAGGGTAAAATTAATGGCACAAATTCATTCTCCATATAGAACTTCATTATTTTTATTGTTTTTAGTTTTAATTCATTTTATTTCTTATTTGAGGGTATTAACATTGCCAATAATTCATTGCTTCTTAGAAAACTTATTTTGCAAACAGTCTACTATTATATGTTTATACTCGCATAATATCAAAATTCACAATTTATGTGTAAATTATGTGCAAATTTTATCATTATTTTTTCGTATTTATAATTTCTTTCTGTCGAAGGGTAATACTAGTGATTAATTCATTCTTTATTTGAAAATGTATACATGTAAGTTGTATACAATATGTGTCTAAATTATGCTAGACTGCAGAAATTGCAATATTATATGTTTCCTTCCTTATAAAACTTTATTATTGTGATTTTGATTTAGTTTTATTTTGTTCTTTCTTAAAGTCTTAGTTTTTGCGAAACTTTCACTATTATATGCTTATTCTTGCATACTATATAAAAAGTGCAATTTTTGTGTAAATTATGTGCAAGTTTGTCATGATTTGTTTTCATATTTTGATTTTCTTTCTTCTTTAAAGGTTATACCAATGCCCCTATTTCATTCTTTCATAGAAAAGTTTATTTTTTTTGTTTTTCTTTATTTTTTTCTTTTTTCTGCATTTTATTCTTGTTGGTGAAACCAACACGAGTACCACATTTCGAATCTAATAGTGCATTTTTCTTCATTTATAATCTAATGTTTGGGCGTGACTTCTTTTTTTGATGTTGTCGGTAGCGGCTTAAAGGTGAAGAATGTTCGTGTGACGCCTTTACCAGATTGATACCCAATTCAGGTAAAATGTTGCGTGCCTTCTGTAAGAATATTTATAATATTCAGTATGGACCGTATAATTTATCAGAATGATTCTAATATTAAGTTGTCTTGTGTGATGATTACGACATAAGTATGTTAGAAATATGGATTTAAATTGCCTCTTCTCTCCCTTCAAAATGATATGTACGTATATGTGTATATGTGTATTGTACAGACTATGTCAAAAAAAAAATGTGAGAGTGCATATATGGTCACTAACAATTGCAAGAAAAGCGATTGTATTGCGTATAACACATCACATTGTCGTTCAGATCATAGATGTGACGGTGGTTTGCTTGTGATTAATTACATGCTAATGGCCGGTGTTTAACGAGATTAGCCGGTTGGCTGTGCATGCATCTGATCCATGCAGCGTTCTGTCCCTCCATTCCAGCTGGGCAGCAATTCGACTGAAACAATACTTGTGGTCAGTCGACTGATCCGGCTATTATTTTCAGTTGACTGATCTATAGCATGTCCCCAATTTTATAGGCATTTATTTTGCGGAAATGCAGTTTGGTGGCCGAGCTACATGGTGCTCGGTATCTTGTGCGTCAGTCTCTATGGAGATCAGGCGCACGACCGTATTAGTCTCATGTATTTAATCCTTCAGCGTTTACAGGCCACTGTATTCTCCCTTTATCAACAGTGCTTTCCCATGTCAGGTCTTACAGGCGCCCGCACACGTGCCATCATACGACCATCGTGAACGAGCTATTACCACGCGACAGACATGCACCATTATCACACCCCCATAATCATTCATTTAAATCTGATCTGTGAAAACTGGAGCCTTTTGTCACTTCCCATTACTAGTTTGAGTATACCAGACGAGAGGGGATGATGCTTACACAACAACAAAAAAAGAGAGGGGATGATACTCGTATAGCGACCATGAAAAAAATTGTCTGAAAAGCGTCATGTATCAAATTCGAGTCGAATCATAAACTTTCTGTGGCCGATATAAGCAACCATATGAACTAGATGATCAATCAAAAATCTTAAAGCACTGCAAGCCCACTCCAAAAACATATTTTCTGTATGAATGCATGCGAAAGTAATTTTTCTCTTTTTTTGTGTGAATGGGCATATCCTATCTCATATTTTGTGTTTATCTTTTTATTAAAATATTAATCAAGCCTTATAAAGCAAGTCCCGCGTCTCTCAAAAAATTGCAATCAATGAAAAAAAATGTGTCGCTCACAATATCGACGCCATGCCACCAAAAAGTGCACCAGTCACCGCTTTCTAAATCGTCAAACACAAAGTGTACATAAATCATGGCAACCGTATAGCGGCAATGCACACACAGTACCATTACAAAACTAGTTTATCTCTACCTCATCCGGAACAAAATTTTCACCGGACCAATAATTTACACCAAAAAATTTCTTCTTAATTGATGTATCTAAATTTTCTGAGACACACACCGCACACACACTTCTATTGTGCTAGGAGACAAGCCAATCGATTGTTGATTGTTCTCCCCCCGATCATGCCATAGCCAGAGAATTTAATGTACTATCTCGTTTTTGCACCAGATTACCTCGTACCAAGTTTGCTACTCAACATATATACAAGATTGTATAGAGGTTGTATAGAGCCTACGTCAATTAAGTTGGATCAGAGGGAGTACCACATTTCCAAAATAGAAAAAATAATTCACCAGTTGTGTCAAACATTTTTTAGTTTTCACAGCACAACTAATTTGTTGTTGGATTCCCTGGTCCAGTTCACATTTTGTTATCATATTCTTCCAACAAGTTAGCAACGTTTTTTTGTATGTTCTGGTATTTGTCACAGTAAACCCATATTTTGTTTAGTCTATAGTATAAATCTGCTCTGACACACATAATAGTCCAGCAGCAAGAGCCGCTCGTAGTGTCCAGCAGCTGCTTGCATGGTCTCTCTGCGGTCACAGCAACTCAAACATCTGCTCTGACACACAGAGCAGCCAGCCGTCAGCACATCAACATACGTCATGTTCATGAAATGACCGGACATATCCAACGCCCATGTACACCAACGCATGGCACCGATGTATTTCCATAAACTACTTTCGCGTATTATACGAAGAAAGACAGGCTGCACAGATCGCAACGAGACAAAGAGAGCCATGTAGTTGGTCCTCCAAAACGCCCCTCTCTTTATTTTGTACATACTCCCTCCTTCCGTTTATATAGGGCCTAATGCATTTTTTAAGACCGCATTTGATTATTGACAAGATTAATAGTACATGACATGCACAATGTGAAAATTATATCATTGAAATCTTCTTTCATACACGAATTTAACGGTGTACTTTGTGTAAGTTGCATGTCATATATTATTGCTTTAATATTTGGTCAAAGTTAGCCTTGAAAAACGCATTAGGCCCTATATACATGGAAGGAGGGAGTAGGACAGTATTCATTTAATTCAGAATTTGAAGGAATAGGAGAGTTTATCTAAATATATCAACCTGTAGAAGTATAAACGTGTTAGTTAGGGATTAAGAGTTATAGAGATATTCAATCCTCTCCGCACGTTGTATTCCTATATATACCCTAGACAAGGTTTAAATCAAAACAACGAATATTGTAGGTTTTGTATTTTCTATTACATGATATTAGAGTGGTTAGTCTCACGGCGCCGATCCTAAATTCCTGTTCTGCAGCGCGCCGCCCTCAGAGAGATTAATCTTCTATCCCTGAGGGCGCGGCACCCGATTGATCATAGATGAGATGAGATCGGTTCCTTAGTTAGATTAGATCAATTCCTCAATTTTCTAAATCTCATTAGATTTGTTCTTATTTAGACACAAATAAATCTCGGCAAACTGGCGGACAAACCGATCCAAGAATCTACTCCGTATCCAGTGCATGGTGGTGCACCGTTGACGTGCAGTGCAGGTCGGCGTAGTACCACACCTGGCGATCCTGGCGGACTGATCTGCCTCGATAGCACGCAACATCGACCTGGCGAGTCTTCGCCGCGCATTTGCAAATCCATTTCAAGACTCCTCGTCATGTTCGTGATCTCATCTGGGACTCCGAACAACATTCGGTCATCAAATCACATAACTCATATAATACAAAATCATCATCGAACGTTAAGCGTGCGGGCCCTACAGATTCGAGAACTATGTAGACATGACCGAGACACCTCTCCGGTCAATAACCAATGGCGGAACATGGATGCTCATATTGGCTCCTACATATTCTACGAAGATCTTTATCAGTCGAACTATTATGACAACATACGTTATTCCCTTTGTCCATCGGTATGTTACTTGCCCGAGATTCAATCGTCGGTATCTTCATACCTAGTTCATTCTCGTTACCGGCAAGTCTCTTTACTCCTTCCGTAATACATCATCCTGGAACTAACTCATTAGTCACTTTGCTTGCAAGGCTTCTTATGATGTGTATTACCGAGAGGGCCCAGAGATACCTCTCCGATACTCGGAGTGACAATCCTAATCTCGATCTTTACCAACCCAACAAATACCTTCGGAGATACCTGTAGAGCATATTTATAATCACCTAGTTACGTTGTGATGTTTGATATCACATAAGGCATTCCTTCGGTATCCGGAAGTTGCATAATCTCATAGTCGAAGGAATATGTATTTGACATGAAGAAAGCAATAGCAATACAACTGAACGATCAACATGCTAAGCTAACGGATGGGTCTTGTCCATCACATCATTCTCCTAATGATGTGATCCCATTATCAAATGATAACTCATGTCCATGGTCAGCACACCTTAACCATCTTTGATCAACGAGCTAGTCAAGTAGAGGCTCACTAGGGACACAATGTTTTGTCTATGTATTCACACGTGCATCAAGTTTTCGATTAATACAATTCTAGCATGAATAATAAACATTTATCAATGATATATAAGAAAATATAAAATAAAAACTTTATTATTGCCTCAAGGGCATATTTCCTTCACTCATCCTCCCTCCCCTCCCTCCCATCTTCTCTCGTTCCACACAATGAGAGCAATCTTGAAGGTTCTCTGGACGGTCCTGCTTGGATGTCATAGATGCTTTGGATATGTAGAGATGATGCGAATGTGTGCAAGTTCTATAGGGCGTCGCCGTCGAGATGCAGGGTTACATATTTCAATATTAGTTACTTAAATGCTCTAGATATCAGTACTAATTTTGTACGGTTATAAAAAGGATAGTATGGGGGAGGGGGGCATTGCTCCCCCCCCCCCCCCCCCCCCCAAGCGGTGGTATAATATTTGAAGGAATTTTTAAGGGCTCAGATTAAGGAAAGTATACTAATTTTGGCACCCTCAAATATGTATACTTCCTCCCTAACACCGGCCTTTTTGCTTGCCCTATGGACCGGCCCTGTCCGCAAGATGAAGCGAACACTCATTGTGTTGCTGAAGGCCGGCATCGCCGTTGGTATACGTCCATTTTTTCTCGATGTTGGCTACCTTATATCCTAGAGAATGCGCATGCCCAGAATCTAGTTGCAGGTGATCTGCACGGAGGAACGGGCGAGGAAGATGTGATCGGCGTGCAAGTGAACGCCAATGGAGAGATGGGATGAGGAGAAGGGGGCACAAGGGTGGAGTTGGATATGGAGGGTTGCGTCTCATCGAACCTTGACTTTATGCCAGTGAAGGGCGGCACAGCTCTTCAGTGCATCTCTGATGGGACCGAGACCACCTAGTTCAACAACTCAGACTAGAGCTCGTGCCTCAGGTGCTCCGAAGCACAGATCAAATATCCGTCTAACTATTTCCTGTTGTGAACCCTTCTTGTTAATTTACGGGGTTGTTGAACTGATCATGACCCAGATCCATTGTTGATGACCCCAATTCAGTAAAATGTGATTGCAACAACAAGATTAAAAATTCATTTTCGCATCCATGTTTTGCTTAGGCCTCCTTGTTTTTCTTAAAAAATAAAATCTTCGGTGAGGTGGCGCAGCTCTCCCACGGCCGCCTCATGTTGTGCGTCTCAGGGTTTATCTTGTGTTTCATGTGCTACCGCGGTTTCCTTGAGATTGTCCATCCCCTGATTCTTGCAAAGTAAAGCTCGCACTGAGGATTTCCTTCGTATAGTTATAGAAAAATGGTGTGGACGGATGACTGAGATCTGACGTGTGTGCATGGCATAACTTTCTTCCCCACTCGCTCGCACTTTTACTTCTGTGCTAGTACTCTAGTTGAGAAAATGAAAGAGGAAACAAACTGAAAATTAATACAGAAATAAGAAAAATAAAACAAAAAAAGTGCAAGTAAAAACCCCCGAGAGAGGTTGTGCTACAGAAAAGAAATTAAGTGAGGGAGGAAAATCGTTAACCACAACTAGAAAAATGTTTATGTAATCCTCTTATATTACCTTCTGTCCCCAACGTGATTCAAATTTGACAGCCATGGAGGCTCTGCTTGCTATGATTGTAAGCACTCAAAGGCCCCACATGATAGTATAGTATGCGTGGTGCAGTATCCAATAACAATGCATCTCTTGGGAACCGAGTTGTATAAGGATACATACCCTCCAGCAGATGCATGCATGCATTGGAGACATGGGTGGAGCCCACAGAACCCACCCGAGTAGTACTCCCTCCATTCCACAATGTAGTGCTTCCTCTATCTACGTGCTTCAACTTTGACCGTAAATTTAACCACCAAGACCGATTGCGGCGGGAGCAAAAATTATATCAGTGAATTCGTATTCGAAAGAAGTTTTCAATTATATAATTTTTTCTTCCGCCGCAGTTGGTCTTGTTGGTTAAATATACGGTCAAAGTTGGACCTCGGGAAGCGCGGGCGCACTATATTTTGGAATGGAGGGAGTACCTATGAAGTAAATCGGCAGGTCGGCAAGTCGGCAACCCTTGTGTGGCTTACCAGTTAAGGCAAGCTAGTGATGTTGAGTTGTACTCCCTCCGTTTTTATTTAGTTTGCATATTAGCTTTGGTCAAAGTCAAGCTTTACAAATTTTGATCAAGTTTATAAATAAAATATTAAGATATACAATTACAAATCAACAACATTAGATTTATTATTAAATGTACTTTCACATTATATAGATTTATTATGATAAATGTCTATATAGTTTTTTATAAACTTGGTCAAACTTTACATAGTTCGGTTTCAGTCAACTCTAATATGCAGAGTAAATAAAAATGAAGGGAGTACGTAACTAGTACTCCCTCTGTTCACTTTTATAAGGCGTTGTAGCATTTCAGATATAGTGCAAAATAGCTTGATTTCATCTATCTGAAACAACTTATAAAAATGAACGGAGGGAGTACTAATTTCTAGTCTAGTACACATATGAGATGAGGTGGCCAGTTAGGAGAAATATCTTAGCTCTATAGTCGGTTTGTAATCACCTATAAATAGGCCCCAAGTCCCTCGGTTGTAACTTAAAACCATCTAAGCATTTGAGCTTCACTACAACTAGTATCCCGTGTGCTTCTTTCCTCCTCGTGTGTGTGTCTTGCGCTGCACTCAATGTGTCTTGCTAGTGATCTGAGCAAGTACCACCAGCAGATAGCCACTACCCTTTGGTAACAGGCTCGTGTGCATGATATCATGGAGAGGAGGAAATGGCGTCGCCTGTGGGGGTGATCCTTGGCACGGCATTAGTCGACATGTATGCAAAGAATGAGACGATCAAGGGGCGGTGACGGTGTTTAAGGGCATGCCGGAGCGGCATATGGCAACATGAAACGCCCTAATCTCAGCATTGGCACACCATGGGCATGGCAAGGATGCGCTCGCGGTGTTCCATCAGATGTGCCGGGAGGGCGTGCCACCGAATGCAACCAAACTTGTCGCCTTGTCGGGGTTCTGTCAGCGTATTGCCACACAGGGCTGCTCGACGAGGCCCGCAGTGGTCGCATCTTTAGAGGACTTTCGGGTGACTCCGAGCATCCAACACTATGGGACTATGCCATACACTTTTTTTTAAAACACAGTACAGGCTGTAAGCCATCTGACGCGGCACCCCATCAGTCAGTCCGAAAACCTGCAAAACAACGGGTGCTTCACGGGCGCCCGGACCGCCGCAACGCCCCACCCCAAAACCCTCTCCGTGCTTTCATTCGGTCAAGCCGCTCCCGAGCGGACGCGAGTCCACACGACATAGACATCGAGCGAGCAGGTGGCGCCGCTTCTAGACCGAGGCGACGGTAGAGAATCCTACTCCCGCCGTCCGGTGCGCCACGTTGAGTCCGTTCCATCCAAACCACACCACACGCACACCCTCTCCGTCACAACGATGCAGAGCGGCTCCGATGACAATTTGTTGGGGCTGGCGGAGCACTTGTCGAAATTGGTGTGTGCAAGCCGGAGGCTCTCCCGAAGGCATGGAGGATGGAGCGAATCGCGGTCAGCTCCGCCGCTCTAGGAAGCACCATCCGCTTGACATGTGGTTTCCGCCATCGGATCTACAAGGGAGAAAAGTATTCTATCCGTGGGAGCAATCCCCGCACAAACAAAACACTCGTGTTTCCATCCTGTCGCTTGTTTTCCGCTCCGGTTTAAACCAAATTTTTATTTTGCGATCCGGTTTAAACCAAATAAAATATCTCTCCGGTACAAAAATAAAATATCCCGCACTTTGTCTCCAGATTTTTTCGCGGAATGGGCTGCTCAAGAGATGCTGAAACTGGTGTGCATACTTTTTGGCCAGGGACTATTTTGAATATTTACATGTAAAATATTCATCCTCTTTTCTTCATACTAAATCTTTCATGTTGTTTGTTCCTAACATCAGCACTTCTGCAGAAGATGATGTCCATCATGTAGTGTGGCAACACCAAGAAGGGCGCCATCGAGGTGAAGCTGCAAACACACAAAGCAGGTCTTGACTCCTAACCTGTTATTTATGCACAGAGCCCATAAACATTATCTTATTAATTTGAGATTTGTAAATATAATGCCTTACTTTACAAGTCCGCTGCAAGATGATGTGTATCATCCTTTTTCAATTAAATTTTTTACTTTACTTCTCGTATGGGTTTGGTGTTTACATTATGCTTACAACTCAAGCCGGTTTTCGCCTAATTTATCATACAACATAGAATTGTTAGAGCTCAGTTCTTGATGCTTACTTTGTGCAACTGACAAAAAAACTAACTTAAGTTCCATACATGTCCCTGCTCCTCTTTGCAACATTTGGTTTTGTTCTCTTCAACATTTATTTGTTTCAAGACGACATTGATTCTTTCACAATTTAGCAAAATGACTGCATCAGAAATTGGGGTCACCACAATGGTCCATGATGTCCTTTTTTGTCATGTTGGTTCCATGTGTTTGTTACATTCATTTTATTAGAATATGCATGCTCTTTTACTTTGTGGAAATGATTGCATAGAAAATATGGGCCTTTTACCGAGGTAGCCACGGCTTCCGAGGCGATGCTTCCCCGTGTTCCTTTGCTGAAGGCTCTTAAATTTCGCAGCCTTAGCCTTGGCTGCCTCAGTAGCGCAAGTGTCCTTGAACTTTTCGAACTCCTCTTCCGTAAGTGTCGGAGTTTCCTCCAGAATCTTGGACAGGGGTTCCTCAGCCTCAATAGCTCGTTTCACCCTCCCTTTCCAGGAGGCCAAATCATTGCTGAACATGCCCATGGCGTGATTGTTAATCTTTTTCATCTTTGGATCATCCCACGGTTGTTCTATGTTATCATCCCGGTCGGGGAACTTGAATCTCTTGTGCAACTTCGTTAGGAGCAACTGCGTCAAATGTTCTTTACTCCTTAAGTCATCGTCGTTGATGCTCGCACATTCCCGTAGGATGCATCCTACTTGGTTCCCATAGCACTCGCGAGGTTCTTCCGGCTCTAATGGCTCAAACTTGCTAGGTGCCATCTTTGTCATCACAAGTCGTCCAATCCCTAGTTTGTTAGGTTTTCGCATCCTCTGCTTCTTATGCTTCCTCTTTTCGGTAGCGGCATCGGCGCCGATACCTTCCCCGTCGGTATCTTCCCCGCCGGTACCTTCCTCGCCGGTCTCAGCGCCGCCATCGGTGCCGGCACCGTCAGTGTCGATGTCGGCGTCAGTACCATCATCGAGGCCGGCCTGCAAACCTTGCTTAGCAGTCAAATAGTCGAGATACTCTTGTTCACCCTCATAATCCATCTCGTCTGCATCTTGGTCAGAAGGCCCAATTTCTTCGTTGTTCGACATGTTTCCTATGATTAAGTGTCCTTGTTTATTTCTAAAAGTATGAAAAAAATGAGAAATGACATAAAAAATAAATCTATGTGCTAGCACTCGATATGCCAACTATCTAGCACAAATCGTGCCAAAATTCACGACAAATTTTGGCATGACCTTTGCTAAAACATGGACATATCGAGCGCCTGAAATTCACCGGAACGGAAATGAATCAACATTCCGGCGTAACATAGACCACTCGGATCATTTACCAAAATTGAACCAAAACATCACATGTCCAAATGACATGTTCAAATTCCAAACATGACATGTCCAAAACATGACATATCCACATATCACATGTCCAGTTCAAATTTGCATATAAATTCAGCCTACCTAAATTTGCTTTAACTAGGGATGTTGATTTGGACAATTGCTTAAATGCTGCCTTTTCTTTTAACTACAATTGCTTAACCCTAAATTTCTGTCCTATTTTAAAACCTAGCTAAATTCATAACTAAATAGATAACCTAATTAACCTACTGCCCTAACTAAAACCTAAGTAAATTAACCGAAGAACCCTAGCTAGCAGAGAGAGAGAGAGGGGGGGGGGTTACAGAGGGTGCAGGGGCGAGAAGGGGAGGAAGCAGAGGAGGAAGGTGAGGGCCGACGGGTCAGGGGCGAGCGCGCCGGGGTTGGGGGCGAGGGCCGGGTCGGGGGCGAGCGCCGGGGCGCGGTGGTGCGACGGGGGAAGAGAGAGTGGGGATTTGGGGGGAAAAGAGGCGGGATGAAGCAGGGAGAGTGAGAATTTTGGGTTAAGTGGACGTAGCAGTAGCGCGTTTAGACAAAACGCGTTGCTACTACCTTCACTAGCTGTAGAGGTTTAGAACAAATGTGCTGCTACTACCTTCACTAGCTATAGCGGTTTTATAAGGAAATCGCTACTGCTAGCTTGACTGTAGCTCTTTTTCAGTAAACTGCTACTACTATAACCAGTTTTCCTTTTTCTTTTCCTTCTTTTTCTCCCACTTATTTTCTCCCATTTTTATTTCCCGAGAGCAGTGAACGAAGGGAAGGCGATATATATTGCATCATTTGACGGTTAAATATGTATACAAAATAGGAACATATACATTACATCATTGGACCCATGCATAATAATGGCTAAGTGTGTATACAAAATAGGAACATATATATATATATATATTATACATTATTTGACCCATAACATACGGTTCCTCAGCGTTGACGTTTTCGTTTTTGAGTCAGCTTCTTTCCCTTCTTGTTCGTCAAAGAATAATTGAGCCCCTCATTGTGACTTTGCCTTTTTCATGGAGTGCGATTTTTCTTAGGTAATGTAGTATTGATTCTTCTTTTGACGATTACTTCATCATCATCATCATCTTCCCTCATTGGGTTGTTGTACTGATCATAGTCTTCCTCATTGGCGACTCCATCCATTCCAATGATGTTTCTTTTGCCTCTCCTCACGACAACACGGATGGGATTGCGTGGGTCGGTTATGAAGAAGCATTGTGTCACGTGCTTAGCGTGTACCCATGGTTCGTTTTTTGCGATAGCGTTCACGGTAGCGGTCTTGGCATCGGGTATAGTCAAGGTAGTGAAAATTTGGTTTTCTCTTTCGACATTCTTAGCCCATCTGACACGGAACATCGTCGTAGTGTGCAGTCCAGAGTAGTCAAGCTCCCAGATCTCCTCGACGCTTCCAGAAAATCATTCAGTTGTACCGTTGTCGCTGCCGGTCATGCATTCCATCGTCACCCCTGAGTTCTGATCATCACTGTCCATATCTTTGGCCTCCGTGTAGAACGTGTATCCGTTGATATCATATGCCTGATAGGTTACGAGGTTGGGCGAGGGGCCATGTGCTAAGGCATATATGAGCAATCCGTCCTTCGAGCCCTCCTCCGGGGGATTAGCAATAATATGCTCTTTGAACCAATGCAGGAAAGTGGAGTTGTGCTCTTTAGTAACTTCGGCATCCGTCCTGCATACCCCCCGGTCACGATACTTCTTTGCGATAATTTCTTTGTGCAGTGCCACGAAAGGATCTACCTCGTCTAGGTGTTGTAGCACTACCAAGTTTGCTCTGTCAAAGTCGCTGCGTCGATCTGAGTATGCCACGTGCAGTTCCCTGCGACCGTTGTAGTGACCTTCTCCTTCGAGCCTCCCATCGTGCTTGTTAACGGGCAAACCAACACTAACACCAGGCGGCTGGTCTGCGCCATATAGAAAATTCTCACAGAAAGACATGCACTCTTGTGTCACATAGCCCTGGACGATGCTTGCATTCGGACGGGACATGTTACGAATGAATCCTTTGATGATCCCATTCATCCTCTCAAACGGCATCATATTGTGCAGGAATGACGACCCCAGGTCTATTATGTCATCCACAATATGGACACACAGATGCACCATCACGTCAAAGAACGCGGGCGGGAAGTACATCTCAAGCTCATTCAGTATCACAACGATCTCTTTCTGTAGCCTTCGGAGCTGTTTCACACTGATCGACTTTCGAGAGATGACGTCGAAAAAGTTGCAGAGACCAATAAGCGTGTCACGCATGTGCTTGTCCATTATCCCTCTAAGGGCAACGGTAGTATCTGCGTCATCATCACATGACAGTCATGGGACTTCATCCCGCTGAACCTTTTCTTGTCCGTGTCCAGATATCTGCTTATCTTGCCACAGTAACCGGAACTAACTTTGACTCCGGTAAGGCACTTAAAGAATTGACCGATCTCAGCCTAACTTAAGGTGAAGCAAGAAGGGGGGCAATAATCCTCTTTCTTTATTTTCTTGCCCTTCTTCTCCCGTGCCTCTGCCTCCGTCTCTGTCTCGTCTGATATTTTACGGGGCGGCATGTGCAGATCTTCCCTGATTTTCAAATCTTGCAAGTCTTTTCTTGCCTTCGGCCCATCCTTGGTCTTATCCGGCATGTTCATCAGTGTTGCGAGCAAGCTCTCAAGGACATTCTTACAGATATGCATTTGATCAAGGCAATGAGGTGTATCGAGTTTGTGCCAGTACTTCAAGTCCTAAAACACAGACCTCGTCTTCCATACCTTCAGCAGTGGCTCCGACGCCTTTCTCATCTTCTTTCCCGGCGCGGGGAACTCCTTCCAGTTTTTCAACAGCTCATCGATTTCGGCACCGCTCCGCTTACGTGGAGGTCCACGATGCTCAGCATGACCATTGAATAGATCTCCACGGTTTCTCCCGGGGTCGTCCTGTTCGAGCCATCTTCGATGCCCCATGTACACGATTTTCCCAGACCCGCCATCTTTCCTTGACGTTAGCTGCTGAGACGTCATATCATCCATGCACCGTGTGCATCCGCAATATCCATGGCACACCTGGCCTGCCACATATCCGTAACCGAGATAGTCCTGCACTGTCGTGATCAGCGCGACTCTCATGTTGAAATACTCGCCTTTGCTGGCGTCCCATGTCTTGGCCGGTGTTTTCCATAACGTGTCTAACTCCTCTTGAAGTAGCCCCAGATACAAATTAATATTATTTCCTGGTTGTTTCGGCCCTTGAATAAGCATGCTCATGTGAATGTACTTCGATTTCATGCACAACCAGGGGGGAGGTTGTACATCCATACAAACACGGGCCATGTGCTATGGTTGGTGTCCTGGTTGCCAAACGGATTCATGCCACCGGTACACGCGCCGAGCACGATGTTCCTTGCATCACATTCAAAATACCGATAGAAGCTGTTCAACGCTCTCCACTGGCTTCCATCCTTGACGTGTCTCAGCTTCGGATCGTCTCCATCGTCGGGCTTCTTCCTCTCCGCGTGCCAGCGCATTAGCTTTGCTTTCTTGGGATCTACAAAATATCTCTGGAGACGGGGAGTGATCGGTAAGTACCATACAACTTTCTGGGGACATTTCTTCGTGGCCTTCTTGTATCGAGAAGCATTGCACACCGGACAGCTTGTTTTTTCCGCGTGCTCCTTCCGATAAATTATGCAATCGTTGATGCATGCATGGTATCTAACGTGTGGCAGATCAAGAGGCACACGATCTTCTTGGCCTCATCAACACTACTAGGACATAGATTACCCGCGGGAAGAACATCCTTTAGGTACTTGAGATGCTCATCGAGGCTAGTGTCGGTCCATTTGTTTTTAGCCTTCGTCTTCAGGAGTTGGAGCATGAAACTCAAGCGGGTCACCTCAGGATTGCAACCATCATACAATGAAGTGTTCGAGTCTACCACCAGTTGCTCCAGCTTAGCCTCCTCTCTAGAAGCAGCTCTGTCAGTACTCATCTCCTTGCGAAGCAATGCTTGAACATGAGGGTCCCGCACGATTGAACTTAGTACCGACGAACTCTGCTGCGTGGAGTCCATGTCGTTCTCTCCACCGCCATGTCCGGCCCCTTCTCCTCCGCCATGTCCGGCCCCTTCTCCGCCGCCATGTCCGTCCTCTTCCCCGCCACCATTATCGATCATCTCTTCGTCTTGCCCCGTGTCATCATTGCCTGCCCCGTCGGCATCCTCAACATCGTCATCCACATCTTCAATTATCCACCGAGTATAGCCATCCATGAAACCAATCATGAGCAGGTGCGCTTCGACACGACCATCGTCATGGGGGTCGAGCCAAACTATTCCTTTGCATTTTCGACACGGACATAAAACCTCTGTCCGGTTATTTTCTTTCATGTCCTGCACCGCCGACTGCAACCACCTGTCGACCATCGTTCCACTGACCATCGTCAACTCTGCACAGTAATAATAAACAAATTGATTATAAAAATGCGTGCATGCATCAAAATTATACAAAAATTCGGCATGACCTTCCTTAAAAATAGGACATATATAGATTTAGAGTTTGCCCGGAATTCGCCGAAACGAAAATAAATGGACATTTCGGCAAAACATAGGCAACTCAAAAGCACAATTTGACGTCAACACATGCCACACACACAATTTCCATAAACATATCACACACACACAAACATATTTCCATTTTGCAAAAGCATGAAATTTTAATCACCTCTATCTCGAGATCGAGCACACGGTGGAGATGATGATGTAGGGAGATCAAAAGTGCACAAAGCTCTTCTTGACAAAGATAGATCTAGTTAGGGGCAAATAGGTCACTTAACTAAATGCTACATCTACCTAGCTACCTAATTTGGGTGGAGACAACTTCAACTAGTGGAGGGGGAAGGAAAAAGAGAAAGAAGATGCATTAATGGAGGTGGTGTAGTTAGGTAGGAGTAATGAAGAGAGAGAAAGGTAGGTAGAAGAGGGAGAGTAATGGGGGAGAAGTGTTGAGGAAGAAGAAGAGTGAGAGTGGGAGGATGTGGGAGGTAGGGGAAAGGGAAGAGAGGAGGGGGAGGGGGGACGGGTGGGGGAAAGGTGGTGGGTTGGTGCGGATTAGCAGTAGCGCGGGACGTAAACCACACTGCTAATAAGAAAGTAGCAGCAGGGCGTTTTCGGCAGAAGCGCTACTGCTAACCGGGACAAAAAGTGTGTCCAATTTGAAAATTAGCAGCAGCGACCTCAGAAAAACCACGCTACTACTACAGCTTTAGCAGTAGCGCGGCTCGCGGCACCGCGCTGCTGCTAAATGGAGTTTAAGGGGCACTGTCGGTTGATATTTGTAGCAGCGCGGGTTACACCGAGCGCGCTACTGCTAAACACTTGTCAGTAGCGGGTTTTCCACACCCGCGCTACTGCTAATTAGTAGCAGCGCTCCTTTTTGAGCCGCGCTGCTGCTAAGATTCTGTGTATAGGGTTTTCCCTAGTAGTGTAAGGTTCGCAAGTTGCATACTAATATGAGTTTGTCAAATCCTGATTTTTGCCGGGAAGCACGTGCAGAATTAGCAGATTTTTCGAATTGGGTTCAGAGTATTGGAAATGGTTCTATACCTATGTATTGCAAGAACGACGAATCTTCTCCGTCCTGGATTTCTATTCCTGGAGATTTAGTGTTGTCCCCTACAGTGGATCATATGCATGCTGCTGTTGACAATGTGTATGATATGTTTGATTTGAATTACAATGATGCTTCTTATTTGTCTCGCCGTGCTATTGTATGTCCTACCAATTCTGTCGTGGATGAACTAAATGATGTCGTCTTCGACCATGTCCCTGGATATCCTACAGAGTATCTTAGCTGTGATTCAATATCCAAATCCACGGACTCCATCGGTGAAGCGGAGCTATTTTATCCTCCCGAGTTATTAAATTCCATAGTAATCAATAACTTTCCCCGTCATAAAATTGGGCTTAAACTTGGTGTTCCTGTCATGCTGCTCAGAAATATTAATCAATCGTTGGGCTTATCCAATGGTCCTCGCTTAATTCTCACTCGGCTAGGTGAGAGGGTGCTAGAAGGAGAAATTATCACTGGTTCTAACAAGGGTCCACGTGTGTGTATTCCACAGATTGTTCTCAATTCTGCAGGTTGTAAATGGCCTTTTACACTGCGGAGGTGCCAATTTCCAGTCCGCTTATGCTATGCAATGACGATCAACCAAAGTCAAGGCCAAACTTTGTCAAAAGTTTGTGTATATCTTCGCGATTCACACGGTCAGCTTTATGTCGCTGTATCACGTGTTACTTCTCGGAGCGGTCTCAAATTTTTGATTGAGGACGACCATGGTTGCTCTACTTCTGAGACAAGAAATGTAGTTTACAGAGAAGTCATCGACCGTTTGTAAGCTTTTGATGTTGTTCTACAGTTATTAGGGGTGTACGCATAGAGAATGATGTGGTTCTGCCAACTGGTCGCAGCTTCAAAAGCTCGCTTGAATGGATCATGGTCGTAGTGCTACATTAGTCGGCATTAGTAGTACCACTCTGAGTCCGTGGATGTGCCATCAAAGTTAGAGCGTACAACTTATGTTCTCGAATACATGAAACTGCACGGATGTATGGCACTGTAATATATATATTTTTTGCTTTCGCAAATTGTTAATTAATACAGTTTGTTTAGACTTAGCTTATGTCAGGTGATTCCGTGAAACCGACAAACGTGGTTCTCTATGTTCATTTAATTCACTTAGGACCAGCTTACATCATGCTTAGCTGCTTGCGACGTGGAATATATTGCATTTACAATTTAGAAGTGAAAGAGGTTCTATGAGCAACGTAGCAACCATGTTTCGTACCACCGCATACAAAACTTTCTACAAGATGCACCAGAGGGCGCGGCGTGCCGCCGCGCGGGCATCGCTAGTATCTCCTAGATCACTTGCAAAATCACTAGGTGTAGATGGCCCTAGCTCACCACGTGAGCCACCAAGCCCTCCTGGTGGACTTGTTTGTAGCCCACCATGCGAGCCTTGTCTTGTGGCTAGGCCACCACACGTAGCTGCCTTGGAGGCTCCTTGTGCAGCACTCGCTGCTGGGTGTGAGGCGCCCTTACTCCGCACAAGGGATCCAGCTTTGGTGCCTGCGGCCGGTGCTTTCGGCCTACTCAGCGAGACACCATGTCCAATGCTATTTTTGTGGCCACCTACGGACCTCTGAACAACACAAAAATTACTTCTCCATGATTGAGCACACATAGCTATTGCTGCATCCGCTCCAGAAAAGTTGGCACTTATGCCCGTAACATCGACATAAATTTCGGAATCACCCCCGCATCTGTAGCTTCGACACGAGTTTCCGAATCATAATCTTGATTGCAAACTTTTTCTCCCTCAAGCTCGACAATTTCTTTAGTCAACGCTTGAGAGTCTGGATCCTCCCCATCCACCAGTTTACACATCAACATCATGTCACCATCATCTCCTTGCTGGGCAATGAGCACCTTCTGCTTCGGTGCTTCCTCGCAGTCAGCCTTGAAGTGACCGAGGAGGCCACAATTATAACACCTCACTTTTCTGATGTCAAACTTTCTCCTCGGTTGTGGTGCAGCCTCATCGTCCGAGTCGTCGTCCGAGTCGGCGAATTTCTTTCTCGCCAAACGCTGCTTTCCCTTCTTCCTGCTGCTGCTCGTGGATCCGCCTTGCTTTTCCTTTGACAAAGCGACCCACTGCGACCTTGTGAGCATCACAAGCTCGTCGTTCCTCACATCCCCAAGACTGTACCGCATCCGCTCATCGTGAGCCTTGTACCGTCCGACAAGATCGTCGATGGAGAGAGTCGCGAGATCGACGCACTGCTCGATCGCCGTGACAATTGGCAGGTACCGGGGAGGGGCCGCACGCAAGAACCGTCGGACAACCGAGGCCTCCGTGAGGTTTTCTCCAAGCACGCGGATCCGATTGACGAGTGTAGCTACCCGTGAAGCGAACGCATCCACAGACTCATCGTCGCCCATAACCAAAGTCTCATAGTTCCTTAGAAGAGTTTGGAGATTGGCTTGCTTGACGCGGGTGTGTCCCTCGAACATGAGTTTTAGCGTATCCCACATCTCCTTTGCCATTTCTTTGGCGATCAGGTGTTTGATGTGTCTTTCATTTATGACTTGAATTAGTTTGCATTTTGAACTTGGTTGGATGAACTTGTGGGCATGATTTTAAACTTGTGGGCATGAACTTTTATTCATCAACTTGTTTGTGTCAAATTTCACATGTTCATTGCATTTTGATGAATGCTTCAAACTCATTTTGTGTCCAAAATGCCATATATGTTAATGCTCGGCGAGTCGCGCGCGCTGTATTTTTGCGCGCTGCTGGAGCGGCGCGCGCGCTGCATTATAGCGCGGCTGCTGGAGCCAGCGCTGGCAGCCGCGCTAAACCAGCCGAAGCGCGCGCGGCAAACAGTTTTTTTGTGCGCGGCGCAAAGCGCGGCCGTTGGAGATGCTCTTAGCTAACCTAGCCTATTACAATACCTAGTCGGTATCGATGACTGCTCCTAGTCCGTACCGGACAGGACACAACAGCGTGGTTGATTCTAACATGGAAGTCGCAAATGCGCGGAGCTGTCCACCAAGGGAGGCGCTCCCGACCAGCTCCGACTACCTCCTCGTGGACACGACCACTTACGCTTCGCTCTTCTTCGCTTTCTAGGATGCCAGTGCTTCGCTCACCGCGCCGGCCGACACAACGCTGCTCCTTTGGCTCGAGGGCGGCCTTGGCTGCTCCGACCTGCTCAGCAACTTCTTCCAGCTCGGCCCCAACTCCCTCCGCCGCTCCAACGGCAATTATACCTCGGCCTCCCTCTCCCGCAACCTTCACCTGGAACGGCCGCTTCGGCTCCTCTTCCGCGACAGCACGCTTGACATCGATGCTCAAGATGCTGCCGGTGGTCGCTGAGCACGGAGCTGAGCCAGGATCCCTAGAAGGGGCTCGTCATCACCTTCGACACCACCCACCAGTTGCACAAGGTGCACGATGCGTTGCTGGTGGAGAAGCTGCACCCGCTGGCGGTCGTGACTCCGCAGCGCGGTGCCAACCTGCAGGCAGTCTTCAACAAAATCCTGAACATGGCGGTGGCGGGCGCAATGGCCAAGGACCTAGTGTTGCTGAGCGGCTACTCGAAGAACCCAATGCATCTCTTCCTGGAGGCGGACGGCGTGTGCCCACCCCCTCGCCCATCATGGTCGACGCCATCTCTGGCCCCTAGTACGACGCCCTCGAGATGCTCAACTGAGTGCCTGCCTCCTGCCACATCAATTCTTCGATCCCCAGCCATGATCATCAGTTCATCCATCGATTTAGTTTGCTTTTTCGTTCCGTCCATCGATTTAGTTTTCTACTACGTACTTTGGTAGGTGAAATCTACTGTGTGAAGCTGTGTTCTGAATCCAGGAATTCTGAATGAAGTGTATGTAGTGCTAGTTTTTCTGAACAATGACTTTGCTGATGCGTGTGTTGCATTGTCATTCGACAGGAAGCAATGTAATCTAGTTGCGTTGTTCAAACTGAAAATATTCATCCATTCTGAGCAGAAGTCTTGTATCACACGCTAATGTCGGGTTGCACCAGCGCCGGAGCGGCCCGGCCACGAGCAGGTTCTGCAGCAGGGGCCCCGCCTCCATGACGGACTACAGCAGCCGGCCCCTCGGTGGCAGCGGCTTCTTCTTGGCGAGCATGTCAAGCACGGCACCACGGCGTTGTCCCCGCACTACAGTTGCTTCGCTGGCGGGGGCATGCGCAGGCTGGTGTGGCCGCGTTGTCGCGCCGTCTCGGGCGCACCCGAAGCTTGGACATCGCCTCCTCACTGACGGTGAGCAGGCGTTTGAGCAGGAGCTATTCTACGCCACGCTCAACATGACCGCACCTAGGCCGCTTACCTCGAAGATGGCCCCAACCGCTGCAAGCTGCTCTGCGATGAGCTTTACATGTCTCCTTCTATAGTGAATTTTTCTCATCTCTTAAAGAATGGAAGAATGATGAGTTAACCAAATTCACTGGTAAATTGTCAATGAAACTGTTGAAGGGTCAGGGTGATTCCACAACTTGTTAACTGCTATTTAAATTGTTCCGCTTCACTAAATTCAGTAATCATGGAAAGCCGCGTTACCATGCTACTCTAGGACTTGACAGTTGTGAAATAATACTAAACACCGTAAAATTACCTAAATAAATTAAAGAATTGGCGATCCTAAGATTTTGAATTCATGCAAGGTGAAAATAATAGATGTGAGAGATATCAAATGGCAGGTAATATCAAATTGCAGAAGCTGGTTTTTAATAACACTAAAAATAGTATTTGATTTTACTCAGATAAGAAATACATGGAAACAGTTACGGAAAGAAGAGAGGGAACTATGGAGACTTGAGAGGATAGCAACAATTAATCTGGTTGTATTGATATGATGAGATGTCTATAGCATAGGTGTTCTTTCTTTTGTCCTCGAGGGCTCAGGTTCATGCACAGAGTGTCAGTTTTTGTAGAAACTGTGCTTGTTTCTTTCCTCCCAAATAAACCAAAGTACTGAGTGCACACAAGAATGCTAATGTATAAGAATTTACTCAACGGTTGGAATTTGTATAATTTTAGAATAAACACACCGTATCCTGGGTTGAGGAGCTAGCAATTACAATCCTAACTTGTTGAGCGGAAATTGCAACAGTCTCTGCCTATTTGTGCATTTATGGCAACAAACTCCTGATAGTCAAGCAGCTTCGAAACTCTCCAGTGATTTTTTAGGTAACTAAGAAGCATTACTATATAAGTGTTGAATGCTAACCTTTTGTTGAGTGTCCCTCTTCCAAATATTTAAATTAAAATAATGAAAGCATTGTTTGTACCCGTTACAACAAGTAGCATCAATGCTCATGTAAGTAAGACAATCCTGCATTGGAAGAATGAAACTATTATTAGATGGAAACACACACTGAAATTAAGTTAGTGAGTATGCAAGCCATTGTACCCGTTACACCAAGTAGCGCCAATGCTCATGTAAGTAAGGCAATCCTGCATTGAAAGAATGAAACTATTAGCTGGAAAAAAAACACTGAAATTAAGTTAGTGGATATGCGAGGCATCAAGCTAAATGATTTGCAATCTTGGAAAAGAGAGCGGCGATCTTCGTTGCTTGATAAATTCACCGGGTGCATATTTTGTCTCCATAATTAATAGAGGAATTACCATGGTGCTGCAACACATACAGAACAATATCATTCCCATTTTTTATTGTGGTCATGTACTTACAGTACAGATGAACACATAACTGGTAGAAATATTTCAACCACTGCATCAAAAGCTTCACCTGCATACTTATATTACAATATAAAGAGTTATTTACCCTAAACCACCACAATTGGGCTAACGAGTTATTTACCCTAAGCTTCACCTGCATACTTATTAACTCGCGAAAACAATGAAACCGACATGTAGGCCCCATCTGTCGGGCTAACGTGGCATGCTTGTGTGGACATTTTTGCTGAGTTGGATGAGGTCCCACCTGTCAATGACTTGAGTGTTTGTCTTTTTCACTTTTTTCTTTCCCATTTTTCTCATGGGCACTTCAGCAAATAGGCTATGGGCGTGTCTGTAAGCGGCTCCACGACCAGGAGGCAAGGCCGCGCGGCGGCTCACCGGGGAGCCGGCTTATGCAGTCGTGGCAAGGAGAAGCTCCGGCGGCGCCACGGCCAGGCGAGGCCGCGCGACGGCTTACCGGGGCTTATGCAGTCGGGACAAGGAGAAGCTCCGGCGGTGCCGCGACCAGGCGATGCCACGCGGCGGCTCACTGGGGAGCCGGCTGATGCAGTCGCGACAAGGAGAAGCTCCGACGGTGCCCATGGTGGCCTTCTGTGACATGAAGGCGATGTTGGGCTCGGGTGCAGGGGATGCCGATGGCGGACTCGCGACCACAGCCGGACATGCCCTCCATGGTGCGCGCCAACACAGGTGAGGCCACGACCTCCCTGCGCACCGCCGCAGTGCCGCCAGCCGCCGCGCAGAGCACCTCCAGCGCCACCAGCGCGTGCTCTGCCGTGGCGTCCATGGGGCCCGACGCTGCAACCGCTTCCGCCTCCATTAGTCCGAGCACGAGGATGAGGTCCCACATAGGAGACTCCTCATATGGATGGTAGGTGGTTGGGCCGGCTAGCCGGTGGTGGGATGGGCTTGCCGGGGTTGGGCTCCGGCGGCGTTGCGGATAAGGTTGTGGTCGGGGTTGGTTGATTGATTGGAGAGAGAGGAAGAAGACAAAGGCTGACAGGTGGGACCCATCCAACTCAGCAAAATTGTCCACACAAGCATGCCACATCAGGCCGACATATGGGGTCCACATGTCGGTTTCACTGTTTTCACGAGCAAATCAGACAATCAGTGCTCCGCGTTATTGGTTAGGCACAGAGTTGGTGGTTTCTTGTGCCTTGGCTCAAATGTGGTACTAAGTTGTTACCCTAGCCCGAAGTGTGATGGTTTTGGGTAAATAACTCCAATATAAACGGTATCCATACAATAGCTTCAATGTTGTACTGTTACTAAAAAAAGCTTCAAGCTTGTATATGGAACCCATAATTTACCTAGTATACTATGTGAAGGATGCAACTGAAGAAAGATAAATTCAGGGAAGGTAACAATTGCAAAGGCTCGCAATTAGGTTCTTTATCAGAAAGAATAATTTGAAAACGTGAAAATAGGAGGCATGCAAGATCACGGGAACAAATTACCTGACTGGCAGCCGATATAGATTAAAAAATTGCCAAACCAAAATATGAGAACCAACCTCAATATTTGCATGAATCAGTTGACCAGAACTATGTTGACCACCACCTGTCCAATTTGTGACTGGAATGATATAAGCACAATGAAACCGTTGGGTCTAAGAGGGTCAGAGTCCCAAACTGATTCATAAATTCAATCTGAACTTTAGCCCCAAAATCAGCAGCGATGTTATGGTGGGCAGAGTCGAGGTGATGATCCAACCGTTTGGGTGGGGGAGGGGGGTGGAGTCGAGGGGTACCTCTAGGTGGGCGGCGTACTAGTGGGAATCTGGGTCATGGCAGGGACGGCAGCCATGGACGATAAATGCAGGATTTCACCGGCTTCAGCGTCGTCACGGTGGCAGTACACCACCAGTTCGCCCGTCGGTAGAGGGAACAAGAGATCGGGGATGAGGTCTCCTGAGGGAGGGGATCCCCTAGTTCACCTGCGCCTCATGCTCGTCGAGGTTAATGGCGGCGCCAGATCGCACACATCGTGGGAGAGAGACGAAAGGTCGGGGAGAGAGGGCGGCTTTCTGTATCCCCTCGATTCCTCGAGCGAATGGTTTTTTTTAGACACTAGTAAGCTTGCACAATATGACTTGGTCTCGCTCAAGTTTTGTATTCTCGAAGGTGACACATAACTGTGGTCATGTTGTTGCATACAGACAATAATATGTGTTATTTCCTCCATTAGGTGCTCGGATTGGTTGTTAAAGAAGATTGAAACCTATGATGATTGAAAAGCCACATCACATTAAAATATAAATGTCACTAAACCAAACATAAAATCACAAGACCAAAAGATTTTACATACATAATGTGTGTTGCAACCGCTACGGACGATAAAATAAGTGTCACACAATATGACGCCTGCTCACACATACGTGTGGAACTTTGCATTGAATTCCTTATTGTTTAAGAAATAAATATCACACCTCATAAAATAATTCAATATACACACAAAAGCATAAATGCTCAAAAAATGAATAAATGCCATCTACTTTGAAGCAGAATAAATTCCATCTTGAACTACCGATTCTTCTTTTGATTGGAGCCCACTTTTATATAGGGATTGAAGACCTTAGTTGCCACCCTTTTCTTCAACATCCTAGATCACAGCTCCCTAGCCTCTCGCACACCAGATTTTGCAATCAAAACCTATTTATCAAAGAAATGTTAACAACTAATCAAGCATGTTTATATTCCAAATAGCACGGCCACACTTCTTACAGTAGCTTAATTCTCTTAAGCAATACCAATACTGATAAGCATATCTGGTAAGCACTTCGGGCAATGTTCAACATGAAAAATAAAATAAAAAGGGAAGTCCTTGAAAATATTCGCCTTACTGACAAATGTCATCCTATGTTTTAAAAAAACATGACGACGAATGTTGTTTGAATGAGATCTCTATTCTTTTGGCGGACTTCCCCAAAACTTGCAGATATCTTAACCATTTTAGTTTTCTTCCATTCAAATACAGTGCAGGTTGTTGGACCTGGAGTACTCATAGCATCTCCAACATTACAGTTTGGTTTGTCTTTGCATACAAAATAGAGCAGGTGGGCAAACTGATCGCAATAGGTTTCCAGACAGTACTTCCAGAAGCTGATAAGAATATAAAGAGATGATGGCATAGTAGGTCCAAAAATACCCTTTATCTCAAAAATCATACAATTTGAACTAAAACCACGAAACTTATTTTGGATCAGAGGGAGAAGTATAAATGTGATGACATATAGTGACTTAATACAATCAGGAGTGGTCTACCCTATAACATATGGTGTTACCCATGGGCCGTGGCAAGTAAAGAAAATTCTAAATTGATAAATTATGCAGTGTAAAATCATTGGAAGTCATCAATTATAGATCTTACAAGAACCAGAGGTATGTGCATGTGAAGAGCTTATGGAAGGTAGAAAATTGTTGAATATTGTACCTAGTATTTGGCCAAGACCATTTTTATGATTAAAAAAGGTGTTGTTCAAGGAATGCCCAAATGAGACATTTTAAGAGAAAGACATGTGTCCTCTTTAAGCTGAACAAGTGGAGGCAAGAAATGGCTCAGCTCACTCAAGTTTTCTTACCACTTGGATTTTCCCTGATTGTTCGAGCTATATTATATTTAATGAGATATAGACCTATCCAGTTCATCCAATCGAGGAAAAACTCATTGCTTCTAAAAGTTGGATGGCCATCTCCCAACCAACTTCATCAGAGAAACCAAAAGTTACGTAAAGATATGGTAGTCATCCAATGAACTTGCCTTAAAAGTAAGGGTTCACCGGTAAATCTTCTATTGGTTTTCCTGAAAGGGCCATTTTTTTTTCTTGTGAAGACCATCAATCAATGCATCAGCTGGCATATGAAATATTGGATTATAAGGTTAGGAGAAATAAAAAACTTGGTCGGTGGCACTGATAATAAAGCATTCAAGCAGTCTATTTTTATTTCTGGTGAAAGGCTCAAAGATACAACTAAGGTTAAAAACTGGTGTAAATTAAAGTAGTATTGCTTCTAGTAAAGTATCATGATTATGTTAGTAAAAAATGAAAGGTGTTTCTTCTGATGAATCCCCTAGTATGTGGTTGTAATCATTACAGTAGGTGGATATCATCATGCTGACAAACAGTGTTTAAAAGTATGGTAGTTTCATAGCTCATTTAGCCAGAGAATGTGGTTTTAGCTTCTAGTTTGGTACTATCTCGCGGCTACAGCTGATCCACTGAGACCCAATGCTGATATGGTGGCTAAAGCTGGTCAAATGAGAGTTTCAGACTTAGAAAAATCTAAGCCAACTCACCATTAGCAATTAAATCCAAATCTAATCCAACTCGACAATAGCAATTACATCCAAACTCTATTCAGGATTGAGACATTGCAAATGCATGAATGATTGATTTTACAAAAGAAAAGCCTCATAATTTAACAAAATTTGGTACTATCTAGAAACATGGTATTGATAACTTATAGCATAAGTTCTAGGCAGCGCAGATCATTTACATAAAAGATAAACCGACCAAGATAGGCTCCTAATGTAACACTTCACCATTATTAATGTTGGTGCAGGTTGAAAAGGAGGCCAGTTTTTCTCCTCGGTCACATTACCGGAACCATATTCTTCTGACTTTATAAGTTCTAGGTATTTAAATCTTCTTGCACTTTACAGGACTACACATGTCATAGTTCTCAAGATGCTGAATTATACATGAACAACAGCGACTTAGATCCGAATAAGCAATTATTTTCTGTGTACAGAGCAATTTCAAAAGTTCATGTGCAACACAATACTAAACTATGAACAAGATTAAACCATTTGATGCCCGATGTCCTATATTTTTCAGAGCAAAACTAAGCCCCAACAAAACCAGATTAGGTACAACAATTCTAGTAACACATGAACTCACTCATATTATAAATCCCTGAAATCTGGGTGTGTGTACTGATCCAGAAAGTACCTAACAAATGATTGCACATGTAGTGGAATCAGGTGGTCCAAAGAAACAGTAAGAAAACACAACATATGATTGCACGTGTAGTGGAATCAGGTGTTCCAAAGAATCAGTTGTATGCTCCTATGCTCCGCCCGCACTTTCATCAGAACACATAGATTGAAAGAACGAATTCACTTTCATAAGAATGCTGCCCAAGAGTTGAAATAACATAGCAGCATACAATTTCTGCCTTAAGAGAAAAACTGTCAAACACATACCATGCAAGAACTCATGTGTTCATATGCACTTAGTGGAGAGGAAGGAGGCCTGATTGGATGCAACTCTCCAGTCAGAGGCAGTAAGGCGATTCGGGATTTGCTCATCCCACCTCCAGGAAGTCGTGAGGGAAGCTATCACCAACATTCGATTCGAGCTTTGGTCCCTGGCCATGGCATCCTGCAGCGCAGAGAGAGAGAGAGAGAGAGAGAGAGAGAGAGAGAGGGAGAGAGAGAGAGATTAGTGGGGAGAGGGAGAGAGAAGGGAGGAGGACGGCGCTGGGTGCGGCTGACCGGCAGAGGAGGTCGGCGACGGCTGAGCGCGGGCGGCGACCGGAGGCGGGGTGGACTCAGGGCGCAGGAGGAGGGTAGGTTGCTGCAGATATGTTTCTCTTGATCTGGGGCATGATTTGGGTTGAATCGTTCCGAAAATAAGGAAGTTGCGGGGCCGCCGGGATGGGGACGCGGAGCGGTACCAGACCAGGCGTCTGCTCGGCAGAACATTTAATCTCAAACGTTGATTTAGATCACAGACCATTGATGTAATATAGACTGTAAGATGTGTTTAAGTTGATTTGATCAGAGGATCCTGATTATCCCGTGTACAGTTTGTTGTGTGACTTTAGAGGAATTTATGTTTGGTCTTTTAATAGTAGTATAGGTATAGATTGGTACTATCTCGTGGCTATAGCTGATCCACCGAGACCCAATGCTGATATGGTGGCTAAAGCCGGTCAAATGAGAGTTTCAGACTTAGAAACATCTAAGCCAACTCACCATTAGCAATTAAATCCAAATCCAATCCAACTCGACAATAGCAATTACATCCAAACTATATTCAGGATTGAGACATTGCAAATGCATGAATGATTGATTTTACAAAAGAAAAGCCTCATAATTTAACAAAATTTGGTACTATCTAGAAACATGGTATTGATAACATATAGCATAAGTTCTAGGCAGCGCATATCATTTACATAAAAGATAAACCGACCAAGATAGGCTCCTGATGTAACACTTCACCATTATTAATGTTGGTGCAGGTTGAAAAAGAGGCCAGTTTTTCTCCTCGGTCACATTACCCGAACCATATTCTTCTGACTTTATAAGTTCTAGGAATTTAAATCTTCTTGCACTTTACAGGACTGCACATGTCATAATTCTCAAGATTCTGAATTATAGATGAACAACAACGACTTAGATCCTAATAAGCAATTATTTTCTGTGTACAAAGCAATTTCAAAAGTTGATGTGCAACGCAATACTAAACTATGAACAAGATTAAACCATTTGATGCCCGATGTCCTATATTTTTCAGAGCAAAACTAAGCCCCAACAAAACCAGATTAGGTACAACAATTCTAGTAACACATGAACTCACTCATATTATAAATCCCTGAAATGTGGGTGTGTGTACTGATCCAGAAAGTACCTAACAAATGATTGCACATGTAGTGGAATCAGGTGGTCCAAAGAAACAGTAAGCAAACACAACATATGATTGAACGTGTAGTGGAATCAGGTGTTCCAAAGAATCAGTTGTATGCTCCTATGCTCCGCCCGCACTTTCATCAAAACACATAGATTGAAAGAACGAATTCACTTTCATAAGAATGCTGCTTAAGAGTTGAAACAACATAGCAACATACAATTTCTGCCTTAAGAGAAAAACTGTCGAACACATACCATGCAAGAACTCATGTGTTCAGATGAACTTAGTGGAGAGGAAGGAGGCCTGATTGGATGCAACTCTCCAGTCCGAGGCAGTAAGGCGATTCGGGATTTGCTCATCCGACCTCCAGGAAGTCGCGAGGGAAGCTATCACCAACATTCGATTCGAGTGAGAGAGAGAGAGAGAGAGAGAGGGAGAGAGAGAGATTAGTGAGGACAGGGAGAGAGAAGGGAGGAGGACGACGCTGGGTGCGGCTGACCGGCAGAGGAGGTCGGCGGCGGCTGAGCGCAGGCGGCAACCGGAGGCGGGGTGGACTCAGGGTGCAGGAGGAGGGGTAGGTTGATGCAAATCTGTTTTTCTTGATTTGGGGCATGATTTGGGTTGAATCGATCCGAAAATAAGGGAGTCGCGGGGCCGCCGGGATGGGGACGCGGAGCGGTACCAGACCAGGCGTCTGCTCGGCAAAACATTTAATCTCAGACGTTGATTTAGATCACAGACCATTGATGTAATATAGACGGTAAGATGTGTTTAAGTTGATTTGATCGGAGGATCCTGATTATCCCGTGTATAGTTTGTTGTGTGACTTTAGAGGAATTTATGTTTTCTCTTTTAATAGTAGTATAGAAGTATAGATGTGAATGGTTTTCAGTGATGTGTGTGTACCTAAATGGGCTTGATAGCAGCCCATAGAAGCCCAAATAACCACAGGCCTTCAAAAAAGAAGTTTCCAGAATGGCGGTCTATTAAGACAGCCAGGCCAGTTGCGGTAAACCACCGCTTAGACTATGATCTAACTGTCGAAAACTAACCAAACACGAAATCCAACGGCCGAAAATGTTGAGGGCGTGAGAGAGCTCGCTTTAGGCTCAGTTTTACAGTCCTAAAACTGTCATGGCGGCTGTTTCAAAGTTCATGGTGGGTAATCAAAGTAACTTCCAAGCTCTCAACACTACCACGATGGTGCTGATTCCAAAGATCGAAGGGGCAACAAAACTCGCTGATTTCCGAGCATTTAGTCTGATCCACATCATCGCCAAGGTCATTGCTAAGATTCTAGCTACAAGGCTTCAACCAAATATGGGTACTATTTGTGGTCCCACTAGGGGCTAGGGCCCGCCAATGGCGGGCCTCCTGAGAGTGTTCTTGTGGCGCACTTGCCTTGTTGAAGCACCTCACTGAACCCCATACAACCATTTTCACACACACACACACACACACACACACACACACACACACACACACACACACACACACACACACACACACACATTTGTTCTGTAATAACATTGAACTAACGGTTGTTTGCCTCAAGTTTTCCAATGTCTAACATTGCGATGTAGCCAACATATATAAAGCAAGGCATATCTAACCTTAGATGAATCTTGATCAGGACAATAATATAAAATGAAGCTATAATTGTAGCTATCTATCACATCTCATTTACTTCAGAAGAAATGATAAAAAAAACTGTGAACGTATATCCTTTCAGAGGGAATCGCAGAAAAAATCAAGAGCCTACATGCATGGTAGTATTTGTTCATCCTACCAAGAGCAGCAACATCAAGTTAATATAACATCCTTTTGTTTGAGAAGCAAACAAGAAATACCTACAATTTATTCCATTGAAATGTTATAATCCAAACCACTACCATGTGACATAAAAATTTATGAGAAAATTGCAGGCTAGTTTCAGCATGCCAATGTGCAGTACGTACTACAGCTGCCTGCTACTATCAGAGTATCATGCATCCATCCACCCCAAAAAAGGACTAAACGCTGGAACTGAGATTGAATGTGGATGAAGTGATCACCTTGAAGATGCGTGGCTTGAGGTGCTTGGAGCAGATCCATCACGCGCATGCCCCTCTACTCCTACGGCTTCATCAAGATGAAGAGGCTAGAGAGAAGGAGCAATATAGGTCGTCCCCCTCTCCCTCCGCTGGCAGACCCAAACCATCAGCTAGAATGCGGCTATGGCGCAGGGAGGCCATGCCATCACGGATCGACATCGAGAATGCAGGTCCTCACAGGTTGTAAGCGCCCCTGACCACCACACCGGCATGGTTGAGAAGAGATGGATCTGGGCGGTGGTCCCCAGTGATGAGCGAAATAGAAGTTGTGTGTACCTATAGTAGCTATGTCGGTAGTGACCATCACAATGAAATATAATCAATGCGTGTTGTCCTGAGTTCTTGAAAGGTTTCACCCGGATTTTCCTGGACGAATTAAGCAAAAACATGCACAATTTCTCAAACAAGGATAGATGAGGTATGTGAATCAGATGCAGTATTAATACAACAAAAAATATCACTGTCATCAAAGGATTCACTTACAATGGAAAGAAGAAGAAGCAACACGATTTTGCTTGTCTCCGTTGGATCTGGACCAGGTACCTGCACCATAAAAATACTCAGAAAATGATGGCATAAGAAGATTACCCAGCAATACAAAAGAAAACTAAATATAGACATTGTATCCTTATTGTTAAGATTCATTTAACAGGAATTTCCTGACCATCATTGAAATGAATTGCAAGAATTTTTTCCTGATATTTAATGTAGAAAGCTAACATTAAATTATCTCTTGTGCCATGAACTTATTACAATTTTCCCACCCATTGCCATTCCGTAACCTCTGAATGTAATTTTTCTCCTCCTAGCATTGACATGGAGATGAGGATGAGTCATATTGTTGAATTCTCTAAATGGTGCATGCTTAACTTTCCAACACAAAATGAAGAAAAGGTATATTTGTAAAATTGTCAAATAAACATGCTGGCCAAGGTTGCTATCAAATAAAATAAGATCTGTAAAAGTTTTCGTAGTTAACAATAAAAACATGGCTATTACAAAACACAGTCGCCCAGATTCAGATCGCTACAGAGATCACAAATCCAACACTACAGATACCATGGTAGCCAGGAATCATATATAATACTACCATGGAAGACAGTTCGTGTTTTGTTGAGTACATACATGATACACCAGGTCAGAACCTACAGATGCAGGATCATTGATTTGTACTATTCAACAACACTGACAACAATCCCAACCCGAAAATTAAGTGGCTTGAAACCGGCAACCCAACCCACGAATAAAGCGGCATCGATCTGGAACGCAGGACAAACAGTGCCTTGTAGATGCAGTTTCAGCATAAATAAGCATAAGTAGCATATATTAAAAAAGGCTTGTGTTCAGTTGGACATGAATAGCCTTATGATTCATGAGTCGGATGAACAAAGCGAAATCAAATCAGCAGAAGGATAGGAGATCCCACATTGCCCAATTTGTACAATCGATCGGCATCACGACACTTGTAAACAACATAACAGATTTACTAATTCCAGTGCATCAATTTCTACATAAAGAAAATTGCCACATAATGAAATCCACGTCACTGGAGTTAAATTACGCAAATTTGCATAACACTCACGGGTAGAGGATAGCCATCAATCGTAGTAGTATTGGAGGTTGTGGCCATAGCGGTGTCACAACTTGATATGTTTTCAGGTGGGTACCTTTGCCACTACTCACCTCAATGCTGCTATCATGTATATGGATCTTCGGGGGAGAGGCGGCACTGTTGCTTCCCATCTGCCTTGCATGATCCCGGCTGCAGAGGCACGACACCATTGACCCAATGCTGATGACATGCTCGCAGGCACTTCCCCTCCTTTGATAGGGAGCCGAGGTTGGGCGCAGACCCCTACTCTCTTCTCCTTGGATTGCTTCTCGGTGGGCGACGAGATCACCCTCCGAAGAGGAAATACACAAATGATGACCCTTGGTAAGAATGGAATTTATCAAATCAAGCGAGTCAACATGATTTTAACTGACCAAACTTCAAGCGGAACACAATTTATATAATTGTATAATTTAGTCATGAAAACTTGCAAACATACTTCCTACTTGTCTTCCTGGGAGATAACCAACCATGTAAATATTCATCCTACTGACATGACTTGTCATACTAATCAAACTATACTTAATTATCCAATTGAGTGCAGGTAAAATCTTGTGAACTCCAAGAAATTGACAAACTTAAACTGAGTATACTTACAATGGAACTAAATCTTGAATGTCGTGCTCAATATAATGCAGTTCAACTCATATTTCTCCCCAGAAAATAAAGTTCATCTTTCAAAATATGCCTACGTTAATACCTTTGATTTGATAATGTCCACAAAGCAGAGTCTAAACAACTGCACTGGACTAGAATGCCATCTATCTTGTTGTTTTCTGTATGCTTTGTATGAGTCCAGCAGTTCACACTGACACTGAATGGAAATTCGTGTAGCACTGTTTGAATGATCAGTGATGGTATGAATGCCATACGGAGAAGTCATAAACCATAAGATACGTTATTCAAGTACCTCAACAGCATTAAGAATGTCATACAGAAACTTCCATCCCTTTATATGTGCTCGGACAGCGATATCCATGTCTTGAACTGTCGTTCTCTCCATCCATATTCCGGAGTCCTTGAGTGCCTTAGTTCACCACACTCATGTTGTTCCGTTGAACCCCAAAAAAATTGAGGAATGCTCCCTTAGCCTGTTGTTCAACCTCAAAGTGGAAGCACGGATTTAAACAAACAAACAAACAAAGCATAGATGTAATGTGATCAACAAAATTGCGATCATATGACATTGTGATAAATCATCAAATTTATGGTTCAGATCAAAAAAATTTCCAAATCACTTGATATTGGCTACCAACTCTCAGTTAACATGGCAGCAACAACAAACTATGGTAGAGGAGAAATAATGGCATCCAACGTGTTCAGATCGTGAAGAGTAAATACTTTTTTTGCGAGAAGAGAAGAGAAAAGACTATCTGACCATGGCCCGAACAGAGAGAGGGAAGGGAAGGGCCTTCCATGTCCTGCATGCCTGCCATGGTGCACCTCCGTCACACCCGCATCCTGCAAAAACCAACCGGACGGATCAAATCAAAAAATCCAGAAGAAGAAGGTGATGAGGTGAGGGGAGGGGAGGCGAGGGGAAGAGGATGGAGGGCGTCAATACCTTTGGTGTCTGCATGTTGCAACCCGTCGATGGCCACCACATCAACAAGCATCGAGAGAAGGTTGTCGCCGTCGTCGCCCCATCCCCATCCATCCATGGATGGGTGTTGGGCTAGGGTTTCATCCCCATCCATCCATTGGTCGGGCCGGACCTCAATGGCCGACCTCAAGGCCCAGGTGGACAAGGGCGCGGTGGTGCCGCTGCGGATCTGGGCGCCCCCTCACCTTGTCGCGCGATATGGGGCCTTCCCTCCCTTGGGATAGTTATAGAAGGTGAGGGGCTGGAGCGGCGGCGCTAGGGAAGGAGGAGGCCGGCGGCTGTGGGATTGGGGCGAAGGCGGGGTTGGGGTTGGGGCAGAGGAGACCGACAGTGGGAGGACGACGACGAGAAGCCGTTCTATGCACGCTAACCACCCAATCGTGATCGACCCTTTACCTATCTCCCCAATCGCTAACCACTGTAGAAATCCTGCATGGGCATCACCAGAGGGCGCCCCTTGCGCAACTCGTAATGGGTTTGATGCCAAAATGCTTTCATCAAGACGCACTCCATCTTGGACAACTTCGTCTTCATTCAAGGCCCTGCCAACAAACTGAAAACCTCCAAGTGCCTAAGCTCTATTGCTGAAAATGGCATTCTAACAGCTACCTATTCACACAAAATGGCATTCTAACGGCTACCGCAATACTGTCATCGCTGCGGCATTTCTATAGAAAAACATATTGCACTGACAAAGGCAGCAAAAGTTGGTGGCCAACAAACCCAACATGCACTAATGATGAAGCCCGGCTTGCTTGTCATAGCCGCGGAGTCTTTATCGACCGACAACTTTACTTCTTTTTTATAGTGACTGTTCTCACAAAAACACGTCACCTCTTAACACTGAGCGCAATGCACGGTAACACATGTTGCAGGTGAACCGATCAAAAAATGCGATGCGCAAGACAATTGACATACATTTTTGTAGATTAGTAAATTACAATGCCCAATTGTGAAATATGAAGTGGATCAGTAGCATATTACATCATTATAGAGATTCAAAGTTACATAGCCCAATCATGAGATACAAAGTTGGATCAGTAACATATTACAACATTAAGAAAAATTGTAACATACAAGTATGAGGAGTGTGAACCTCCCATTATCAGGTGCACTATGTAGTACAAAGTATATTTTACACTCTCCATCGAACACCAGGACAACAATCTAGTGGGGTAGAGTCGCCGATGCCATGAACTCTTGCTACAAGCTGTAACAGTTTTGGTTGTTTTGAGAATTCAAATTAGCTATATCTACTATACCACTTTGTACACCCAACGACGGAATGGTGAATTGGCGTTGTCCACTTGACAAGGCTTTCATGTCTTCATTTGTCATGGCAACCTGAGATGACCTCAACCTTTTGGATCGGACATGCTGCAATTTCATCTCCACTTGTTTCATGGTAGGCCTCTCTTTCCCTCATAGTCGCAAGCAAGTATCCGCAAGACTGGCAACATCATTAATCTCTTCATCGGTTGCTTCCTCCAGAACTTGTGTGGCTACTATTTCGGTAAGTGCTTTATCCCTCATCTCCCAAAGGAAGTAGTTGGACAAGTTTGTTTTAACCCAGAGTCACTTGTAAAAATTGGCTCCTTCCTTAGCAGCAATTCTACAAGTACTACACCAAAACTATAAACATCACTCTTCTCGTTTAACATACCAGTGTGGTAATACTCCGGATCCAAGTACCCAAATGTGCCTTGTATATTTGTAACGACGTGAGTTTGGTCAATAGGAACCAACCTTGAAGCACCAAAATCTGAAACTTTGGCAGTGTAGTTTCCATCCAATAGTATGTTAGTGGACTTCACATCACGATGAAATATTGATACTGAAGCTGTCGAGTGCAGGTAATAGAGTGCTCCAGCAGCTTCCGCAGCAATTTTCAAACTATCATCCCATGATAAGACAAAGCCGCTAGAGGTAGTGGTATGGAGGATTCCAAATAATGAACCATTAGGGATGAAGTCATATACTAGCAGCGGGACTTCGGTCTCAAGACAACACCCAAAGAGCTTGACAATATTGCGATGATTTGTCTGTGAGAGGACGGAAACCTCATTGATGAACTGACTAATCTCAACTTTCTCAATGACTTTAGACTTCTTTATGGCCACTACCCGTTGGTCAGATAAGATGCCTTTATAAACCATGCCATGCCCTCCACGACCAACAATACGTGTTGGATAAAAGTTATTTGTTGCCTTCTCTAACTCTTTAAGTGGAAAAATCTTGGTGTTATCACTCGCATTTTCATCTGAGGATATCAATTGTTGGAGGAGTGGACCTTGGTTTTGCCTAAAATGCCTTCTTCGTAACTTTTTTTGGATGTCTTTTTTCCAACAACGGACAAAAACTATTACAATTATGATCAGAAGTAGAATTCCGAAACCAGCGCTAATCATAATGGCAATGCCTGTAATGATTATGCTTGTTAGTCCTGGATTTTGTGTAGCTCATTACGTATAATTGATGGTACTAAATAACTCACCAAGTACCAGGTTTTGTTCTTTGGTCGATGTGCACATTATCTTTGCAATGTCATACACCATTTTACTAGGACATTCGGTGCAATACTGACTTCCTTTAGTGTTATGGCAAATCCCATAACATTTGCCTGGTATCTTGCTCTCATCAACATCTGCAATAGTAAGTAATGTAAGTGAAAAATATATAAGCAACGTAGCAAAGTTGCCACTTGGTGCTGCACATAATACTAGCATAATCCCTCCATTCCGCAGTAGTACTCTACATCCTACTACTCCCTCCGTTCCCAAATATTTGTTTTTCTAGACATTTCAAATAGACTGCAACATACAGATGTATGTAGACATATTTTAGAGTGTAGATTCACTCATTTTGCTTCGTATGTAGTCACTTGTTGAAATCTCTAGAAAGACAAACATTTGGGAACGGAGGGAGTACAAGTTTTTTTTAAAGTAGGCCCTTTAATAGGACCACTCAGGTATGTAAACACCCAATCCACACGAGATTAGTATTAATGAAACCCACTAGAAAAAGATAGGCTGCTCGTTTTTTGTTATCATTGATCAACGAGTAGGCAATTAATTTTCAGAACCCAGAATGTAGAATAATATGGAACAAAATAATAATCTACAATGTATATTCTTGTAGAACGTAAGGAATATGTTATTTTTGAGCTTTTGCGTTATTGTTATTGGGACACCGTAGAAATTATTAAATAAACTTAGGACAAATGTTTCTTACAAGCAGTGGTAGTTACCACCACTTGCATTTTGTATGTTGTATGTAGTATCTGTCGAAACCGAGAGTATGTCCGTGTAGTATGTAGTATATAACAATGATTAGGTAGTATATATACTAATTTTTAGGTAGTATGTACCATTTTTTGAGTATGCTCATTTTTACATACAAATATGTACGTATTTCACAAATATAACAAAAATATGGGCTCATATGCAATTTTTTCATTTAACTTGCTTTGAAATATCTTAGATATAGTATATGAACATATTTAAAATAGTAAAATAGTACATATATATATAGTACCACATGGTAGTATATGAGACATGTGGGGTAACTACCACCGGGTGGTAGGATGGATTTTCCCATAAACTTATGCAGATATGTGCATGAAGATAAATCTATAGGCTGCCGAGTAATAAAGAGGACACATAGGTTTGGGCTTGCGCACGTTCTTGCATTTACATGATTTTTTTGTCTTTCATATTTTTTTGAGATACACGAGACAAGTATCACTTTTGTAAAGGTGTGTGAGATGGTTTGCATATTAGGCTGCTCGCAATGAGAGTATCATAGGTAATTAGGTAGTATCATGCATGCCAACTAGGCAATTTTGATAAGATGACATAGAATTAAATGAAAAAAGAGAGGGATGAGTATCATATCATGATACCGTATCATATTAAATGATGTACTACTATGTGTGATGCATGGCAATAAATGAAACCATCTACGATATTAACATATGATACCATGCACTACGGGTTTGCCCAATGTTTTGGCAGTAAATTCGGTGATATATTGTATTTGCCAGCGGTTGGCACGTGTGGCGGGATCATCATAGTGTGGGATTCTTCGATCATCTCACTCTCTAACCAACATGTCACAGAACATACGATCACGACATTGACTAAACAAGTGGATGGCCAAGTGTGGTGGCTCCTGAGGGTATACGGACGACAATTGGATCAACAAAAAGTGGAGTTCTTGGATGAGATTCAGAGGTTAGAGACCTACATGCAGGGCCATGACTACTTGTGGAGGACTTAAACATAATTGTTGATGCAGGGGACAAGAGCAATGATCGACTGAATAGGCAGATGATGGCTCATTTTCATGGGGTGCTGAATGCACTTGAGCTAAAAAAAGTGTACTTGAACGGACGCAGGTGTGATCAAATGAGCGTGAGCATGCAACTTTTGAGAAGTTGGACTGTGTGTTCTCCATAGCTCGTGGGAGGATATGTTCCCGGCTTGTTTCCTCCCCGTAGTGAGCACGTGTGAACATTGGATCACTGCCCATTGTTTTTAGACCTCGATGCAAACCTCCACATGAGCTAGTGATTCAGATCTGAAAGTTATTGGCCTAAGGTAGAGGGCTTCCTGGAAGTAGTTGCTACGGTGTGGGCATCTGTTTTCTCCCACGACAATCCATTTAAGGTATTGCATGAGAAGCTTGGCGCGACAGCCAAGGCACTATCAAGTTGGAGTGCTCACAGGATTGGACACATTGAATTGCAAATACTGGTGGCCATTGAGGTGATTTAAATATTGGATGTGGCGATGGAGACTGGGCCCTCTCCGAGGAGGATATTAGGACGCTCAAAAGGAAGCTCCTTGGGCTGAGTTCTCTCAAGAGAACGATTGCGCGCTCGAAATCAAGACTGATGTAGCTCAAGGAGGGGGATGCAAGCACGCAATTCTTTCATGAGCATGCGAGCCACAGGCGCCGAAGGAATTCGATCACACAACTCACTGTGGATGGCAGCTGTGTTACGGGTCAGGCAAGTCTATCTGCGTCGGCGGATAATTTCTTTGAGGGCCTGCTTGGATCTTGCAAGGACAAATCCTTCTCCCTCAATTTGGATGCACCACAGCTACCCACGGCAAACCTGGTGCATCTAGAGGAGCCCTTCGCGGAGGATGAGATTTGGGGCGTCATAGAAAACCTCCTGATGAGAAGGCGCCTCGGCCCCATGGGTTCATAGGTATGCTCTACTTCATATGTTGGCAAATTATTAAGGAGGATTTCATGTGTGTTGTCCACATTTTCTCAATGGGAGATTCCCATGGCCTTGGGGCTATCAACGCAATGCTTATCGCGATGCTGCTGTATCGGAATGGGGTGGCCGAGCTAAAATACTTCAGGTCGGTGAGTCTTGAGCATGGTGCGGTCAAAATCTTGGCCAAGACTATGGTGTATAGGGCTGCACCCGAGCTGCATTACTTGGTGAGATGCGCTAGAGAGCTTTCGTGCGTGGCCGAGTCTTGCATGACAATTTCATGTTAGTGTAGGGACGTCGCGGCGGTTGCATGGTCTTGGGGAACCGGCGTGCCTAATGAAGCTAGACATTTCAAAAGCTTTTGGGGAACCGGCAGGACGGTTCCATTTCCATTTCCATTCGGCCTAGAGGACGGTTGTTTTCATAAAAAACTCAGTACATCTATAGTCACAAAGAAGAGGAAAATCTTACACAGTACAAGAGGTTGCGTGATCAACTCCTAGAGAGTTAATGACACGTGCAGTATCAGTTTTCAGTGGAGTTAGAACTTTATTAACAAGATATATGAAAGAACTACGTGTCAAATGTATATTGGTTAAAGCCACCAAGTACAACGCAAACTACTAATTATGTTCATACTAACTGTTTAAGTTGTAATATGGCACGCATACCACTAATTATGTTCATAGTGACTGTTTAAGTTGTGATATGACACAGTAACGCTTAGTTGTACCACGTAGGAGAACAAGCACTACTAGGAAAAGGGCTATAGATGGGATGGACACTAATGGCGCACCTGCCATGTGGTGCGCCATTAGTATATACTAATGGCGCATCATGTTCAGGTGCGCCATTAGTGTGGAAGACATTAATGGCGCACCAGGGACATGGTGCGCCACTACTGTTGCTTTTTTTTTCTTTTTTTTTTGCAAAACTACTAATGACGCACCGTGACACAGTGCACCATTACTAGTTTAAACTAGTAAAGGCGCACTGTGCCATGGTGCGCCATTAGAATATATACTCTTTTTTTATTTTTTTGCAAAACTTCTAATGGCGCACCAGAAGCAGGTGCGCCATTAGTAACCAGGGTCACTAATGGCGCATTTGCATACGGTGCGCCATTAGTACCAGGGTTACTATTTTTTTCTTAGTCCGAGGTTTCCCCACTCGATCGAGCCCCCGCCGTCCGTCGCCCACGCGCCCCCGCCCACGCGCCCAAGCCGCCCACGCACCCCTGCCGTCCGCCGCCTCCGTTCGCCGCAGCCGCCCACGCGCCCCCGCCGCCTCCCTCTCCCCTTCCTCCCCCTCGAGCGCCGCCTCCCCCCCCCCCCCCCCCCCCCCCCGAGCCCCGCCTTCCCCGCAAGCGCCGCCTCCCTCCCATCCCACCGCCGACGACCGCACGGGGTGCAGTACGAGGAGGAGGACGGGATCCGTCCGTTGCTTCCGATGGCCGCCTCCGCCGACGAGCCGGGCAGCCACACGCGCCCAGCTCCGCCGCCGCCGCCTCCTCGTCTGCATCGCCGGTGCCGCCGGAGGACGACGTCTGCTCCGTCTGCCACGACCGCTTTCGGATCCCCTGCCAGGCCAACTGTTCCCACTGGTTCTGCGGTTCGTTCCCCACTCCTCCCTCCTCCCTCCCCCGATCCATCTCCACTGTTCCCCCTCCCTACCAGGAAATTCTGCCACAAGTTAGTGTACTCTGGCTCACCAATACAGTATATGTGTGTGATGTTAATGTTGCTGCCGGTGCTTGGTTGACTTGGGTGTTCAGAAGTGAGGAAAAAGCAAAGTTGGTTTGTAGGCTTGAGACTTGAGACTAGTCTTCTTGTGTTTGTTTCAGTTTCAATTCAACAAAGCTGCAACCAAGTCATAGAAAGGATCGGCGGTTTCAATTCACAAGTACTCCGTAGCCAAGCACAAGCCTAAAGTTTGCTCTAGTACATACATTTGGTCAATTAGGAATAGACTGCACAACAATTAGGAACACTGAAAGTGGAATCTTGCATGGCACAAGAGTGAATCTGTCTGTACAGGTTTCTTTGTTTTCTTGGTACAAATTAAATTAGGAAGCATCATAAATCAAACCAACTCTGGAATATGTATGTGCTTAGTTACATTGCCTGCCTGTTGATGGTCAAGGGTTATTTTGCAATTTAACCTTTGCGTTTCGAGCTGCAACAAATTAACAGTTCAGTTTATGGAAAAGCTACTATTGTTGGCGCTGGTGGTTGGGGTGACAGAGAGCCCGAGCATACTTACTGAACATTTTTTCCCTTTGATTAAGAATTAATTCAAACTGCAACCAAGTTGATTGGACTTTCTAGGAAGATTGACAGTTCAAGTTTCAAGTTGATTGGACAATTCTGTTCGAGCTCAATTTTGTCACAGATAATGCACGAATCGTGGTGCAAAGTGCGGGGACAGAATTCTGTTCTAGGAAGTATGACTTGTCACTTCTACAAATCGAACCCATCATTTAGTTATGGACTAGTATAATTTAATTTGCAGTACTTGGCGTTGAGCAGCTAGCACTGCTGAATCTTAGTAGCAAAAGAGGCCCATTTGCAAATGTAAATCCTTAAGCATATGTTTTGGCATACAAGTATCTCTTTCTTCAAGACCGGTAAATCAACTTGTGATGCTGCTGCTGTACTACTTGGGAATTTTGTGCTGCTGCTGCTGTACTACTTGGGAATTTTGCCAACTTGTGATGTTGCTGCTGTACCCCGAGAGGCCCTTGAGTTTGCCGGAATGTCGATTAACTTCCGTTCCGGCAAATTCGGGCACTCCATATGTCCTGTTTTCAGCAAAAGGTCATGCTAAAATTTTCCGTGAATTTTAGCATGACTTTGCTAAAAATAGGACATATGGGGTACTTGCGACTAATGCATGTTTTATGATCTGTTGTAAGGGTACTAATTGGTTTCTTCTGCTGCTTATCAGAGATGGGGGGAAGCAGCCACCGTCGCTCTGCGACACCGCAGTACGAGTTGGATGCTTCCGAGTTCTTCAGTATCATACTTGGGACTTCAGTATCATCCATGACGCAGGTATATAAAACGAGAGATCTCCCCTTCACCCATCTCATTATAATATCTGTTGTTTGCTACATCACTCATTGTCCCAAACTACAGAGGCTGCCTGACAGTTTTATGAACATGCTGGTTGAAGATCCGCCAAATAATGTGAAGCTGCGACAGGCCGGCAGCGGGTTTCGCAGGCAGTGGGATGTGGAGTTGGTGATCAAGGAGGGCCACATGTACTTGTCTCGTGGGTGGGAAAAGTTCTACCATGCCTACGACCTGCGGCTGGGGTACTTCCTTCTCTTTAGGTACGACGACGACGCCATCATGCTCATCGTGAAGGTGTTCAACGCAACTATGTGTCGCGTGCGCTACGCTGACGATGATGATGCCGGTACGTTCTGCCTCTTCTTATTCCTCTACATTTGGTTTTGTCTCACATTGATTGTTAACGGTCATTGTTGCATTTGGACAGGTAATGGGAGCAGCAGCAGCGACACTGGCTACAGCCAAAGCAGCAGTGACTATGGCTGTAGCAAAAGCAACACCGATTCTGGCTTTAGCGAAAGCAGCAGCGATTCTGGCAGCAGCATAGACAACAAGAAGGATGATCCAAACTGGAGTGCGGGAGAAGAGGAGCAGAGTGGGGATGAGGAGCTGTAGGATGACGATGGGCATCAGGCTGAGGATGACCTAGCGCTGGTGGTGGCTAACCAAGGGCAAGAGATGGTGGTGGCTGACCATGGGCAAGAGATGGAGGTGGCTGAGAATGACCTAGCGATGGTCGTGCCCGTCCTTCCTGAAGGTGGCCTCGTGATGGTGGTGGTGCCTGACAATGACCACGCACCGGTGGTGGCGCCGGCGATCCCACACCTGGGCGACATGACCACGCCAATTGTGGTAGAAGACTACATCCCACTGCCTCCACCGCCCCCACCGCCTCGCCGCTCTTGGCGCATCAGACCGATGAAGAAGAAGGAGAATAACAATGAGAACTGAACTATGTCAGGTATGTCAGATCTCCAAAATGATATATATATATATATATATATATATATATATATATATATATATATATATATATATATACTTAGTTACCTATGTTATCTTTAATATGCTTAGTTTCCTATAGGTTAGCTTCATTTTACCTAAGTTGGCTCTAATATGCTAACTTAGAGCTTATATGCTTAGTTTCCTATAGGTTAGCTCCAAAATAACTTATGTTAGCACAAAATGATCAAGTTTACATAATAAGCTTATAGTCTTTTTCTGATTCTTCTTCTTTTCTAAAATGACATATGTTAGCTTCATTTTACCTAAGTTGGCTCTAATATACTAACTTAGAGCTTATATGCTTAGTTTTCTATAGGTTAGCTCCAAAATAACTTATGTTAGCACAAAATGATCAAGTTTACATAATAAGTTTATAGTCTTCTTCTTATTGTCTTCTTTTCCAAAATGACATAGGTTAGCTTCATTTTACCTAAGTTGGCTCTAATATACTAACTTAGAGCTTATATGCTTAGTTTCCTATAGGTTAGCTCCAAAATAAATTATGTTAGCATAAAATAATCAAGTTTACATAATAAGCTTATAGTCTTCTTCTTATCCTTCTTCTTTTCCAAAATGACATAGGTTAGCTTCATTTTACCTAAGTTGGCTCTAATATGCTAACTTAGAGCTTATATGGTTAGTTTCCTATAGGTTAGCTCCAAAATAACTTATGTTAGCACAAAATGATCAAGTTTACATAATAAGCTTATAGTCTTCTTCTTATTCTTCTTTTTTTCCAAAATTCTTCTTATTCTTCTTCTAGTGTTCTTCTTCTTCTAGTATTCTTCTACTCTTCTTCTTCTTCTTCTTCTTCTTCTTCTAATTTCTTGTTTATCATTTTGCAGATTTGATTTAATTCACGGAAGCTTGCATGGACGGAGTGCTTCTTTTCCATTTGTGTTTTTATTTTGTATCGATGTGAAACTTTTGTGAATTGATGGATAACGGTGTTGGATGAACAATGTGAAACTTTTGTAATATGTAACGATGGAACTATGTGTTGGCTATGTACGTATATATGATGGGACTTGTGTGTTGGCTATGATTGTTATATGGATGCTTGTCGTATATATATGTGTTGGATATCTCATATGTGAAATAGTGACCTGAGATTAAGAAAAAACAAAAAAAAATTAAAAAAATTATTACTAATGGCGCACTACATGTGGTGCGCCATTAGTATAGCAGACACTAGTGGTGCACTGTGGGCAAAACTAATGGCGCACTGCGTGGTGCGCCATTCGTATACCAGATACTAATGACGCACCAGTGGTGCGTCATTAGTAAAAAATACTAGTGGCGTGATACTAATGGCACACCGGTAGTGCGCCATTAGTAGGCAAAACCGATACGCCATTAGTAGGCCTTTTTCTAGTAGTGAAGGGCTTTGTTTTTATTGTTAAAGTATCTACAACGCAGGTGCTAACAGCAAGCGCCAGGAACGATTTCCCAGCTGTTACAAGAGATTCCAATTGAAAACCGGGATATTCGTTAGCGTCGAAGCAAACCATATGGTCGGGCGCTCCACTTTGTTTTTCCTCGCATATGATGAAATTAATTGGCTGCGGACGCCTATCCCGGACACCAGAAAATCTTGACCTGACAAAATCTAACGAGTTGCCTCAACTATCTAATAATTTTCCTGGTCTTTTATCGGGTGCTAGGTTCCCGTTGCGTTGGAGAGGGCAGCGCTAGCCTGCCTTTTTTTATTTCTCGCCTAGCACCTGCTTATGGTTGTTAGCATTGGAAACAAAGACGCCAACACAGACGCAGGGCCGGTCCTAAAATTTTAGGGGCCCGGGACGAAAACAAAACCAGCGGCCCTTTATGCATCATGCATGTTTTGGTATTTTTAAACACGGGTTACTCTTAACTTTTTATCGATGGAGTGCAAAACCAGCATGTCGACTTAGTTTTATGATTTAACTGAATATGATTATATTCATTCTATCTTACTTTAAATTTTGCCAAGGAAGTTTCACACACTATATATGAATATTTCATATACAGTTTGCCACACACACCAAATTTGAACGGCTCCTTATCACGCAACTCGAATTACTTTATAATTTACAACGCAAGTTAATTTAGCCACCTAAATAATTTAAATCGATGAAGCATTTTCCAATTAATTCATCTCAGCTATTAAACCCATTAAGGGTCGCGTGAAGGGCGGTCAACCAGCTATGCAACGTGGTGCAAACTGGTTGGCCATGGTGAAAAATCTTTTGTAATTTTTTTAGATGGATGTGTGGATTATTTTTTAGATGTATTTTTTTCTTTTTAGATGGAGGTGAGGACCTCTGGTGTTTTTTAAATGGAGGGTTATGCAAACTGGCGCTCGCTGGTAGGCTGCGGTGGTATTTTTTTTTTCCTTTTTTACTTTTTTAGATGAAGGTGGGGAATTTTTTTTTGAGATGTTTTTTTACATGGAGACGAGGACTATGTAATTTTTTTGAAATAAAAATATGCGCACAGTCTCCTCTCAAGTGACGCCCCAACCATTAGTTAGTATCATTAATCCATGGATCGTAGGAGTCATTCTCTCCCGTTGTCTTTCATCGACCACCAACACAGCCAGATTCATTAATCATCCTAATTCACTAGGTACTCCTAATTCTGCCACTAAGGGCATCTACAATGCCAAGCGCTTGAACAGGCGCTTAGCAGCAAGTAAAAAAATAGATTTTGGTTTAGCATCCGTATTAGAGTCTCTGCCTCCAACGCAAGCAGCGAAGTTCAGGCGCTACACAAGTAATAAAAAGAAAAGAACGATGGCTAGCGTGGGAGGAAAAAGGGATGGAGCGCCCGCGGAAAGTTTTTGCATCGATGCTAACAACTTTCCTGGATTCAAGTCGGAATTATACGTAACTGCCAGGAAATTAACCCTGGCATCTGCTCTAAGAGCCTGCGTTGTACATGCCCTAAGGGCATCTACAATAGCAGTTTTTTTTGTGCGGGAATATACAATGGCAGTTGCTTGTACAGGCGCTAATGAAGATAAAATTAAAGATTAAAAAATTAAAAGAACCATCGTAGCATCCGCTGACTTGCAACAGCAGATGCTACTTATATGGGTAATTAAACATCCCAAGGAAAAAAGCCCGTGGCGCTCGATGCATACTTTTGCGTCGACACCTCACCACGGATTCAACAAAACAACCGCTAATTGGCCGGGATTTTGACCCTAGCGCCCGTTTCTAAGCGCTGCATTGGACATGCCCTAACTAGCAACCTATCTAACAGAGTAAAAAAACTAAGATAGCTCCTGGATGATGAATCAAGAAAATGCTTGCCTTTTCTATTGTTCAAAATTGTGGTTCTATTCTTTCTTGTTTCGTTAGGTTTTTAATTCTTTTTTATTTTTAGTTTTTCTTTAATGTTCTGCTTTTCTTTTTTTCTCCTTTTCTAGTTCTTTTTTTGGCCATGTTCAAATTTGCGAACAATTATTCTCAAATTGCCAAACATTTTTATGAATTCGTGGACACTTTTTTTGATTGATGGAATTTTTTTCAAATTCGTGAACATTTTTTGAAAACATGAACATCTTTTCAAAATCATGAACATTTTTTGAAAAAGTGACATTTTATTAAAAATCTCATTTTTTTGTAATTTCTGAACATTGTTTACAAGTTCGTGGACATTTTTCAAATTCAGAAAAATTCCTTGAAATTGTGTACATTTTCTGGAAACTGTGAACATTTTTTGAAATTTACTTATTTTGCAAACATTTTTATAAATATCGGCACATTTTTCAAAAACATTTGAAAATTTTTCAGAAAAATTGGAACATTTTTAAAAATTTATGAACATTTTTTAATATTACTAGCAAATATGCCCATGCATTGCAACGGGAGAAAAGAGTAGCTTTGTGTTGTCCTACTAAAAAACACAAAGTGCCAAACGAAAGAATCAAGACATAATAGAACTTTCCAGAATTCTTGGGCACCAACGTTAACCGGTTTGCCCAAATTTGAATAATCATTGAAGGCACATAGAATTGATTGAAAAATGAAATGATGCAAAATTCATTACCATTCAATAAAATGGCACATTTCTTTGACTGCAAGTTTATTAATTAACATTATAAAATTGAGATGAATTTAAAATTTTCAGAATTCTCGTGCAAGAATGTTCACAGGACCGAGGGTGTTACATTGGAAAAAATAACAAATTTTTTTATAGAATTATTTTTCATGTTGTTCATTGACTTAGAAATACCAATTACGCAAATGCATTAAATAAGCATGTTTATGCGCACACATATACACCCTTTTTTGCAAATATGTAGGATGCGTATCATTCCATTGATAGAGGGTATATAGTACATGGTTGCAAACCTCGTAAAGCATAAACTAGAAGGCGCTTACGAGGATGTTGGCGAGCATTGAGCGAGATGGTTGCTCAGGCACGGGTACGTAGGCTTCAGGTTACATGGATGATGTTGCTAAGTCATGTAGCACCTACTTTGGCCTAGGTGCGAGCTCCCTCCTGTATATACTTCAGCAGGTGGGTATGAGAGGGGGGCATGCCATCGAAAATGCAGGCATTGCGGTGCGTCTAGGTAGTCCAAGCCGTGAGAGCAATTAGAGATCCAAGTCCCTTGTGATGTCTAGCTGGGGATGCATGAAGAGCGGAGGACCACCACTCGGAAAGGCCAATCGTATCGTCGGGAGGCTGGATGATTAGGCGGCAACAGTGGAAGGTGCCATGCTAGATGAAGTGGGAGACAACACAGCCAACAAGGAGGTGATGCATGGTCTCATCCTCTTGGTCACACATGATGCACATGAGGTTGTGCGGCGGCGCATGATGGGCGAGGCATGCGGCAGTCCAGCATGCGAACCAGCCATAGAAACAAGTTGATACCGGTCGGTGCCCAGTTCTTACATGTTAGGTGCCAGTAAGGAGCGCTCGTGGATCTCTGGAATAGAGCCCGGTAGCACGACTTGGCAAGATATGTGTCGTTATTAGCCCATTGTCGGTGGATGTAGTCCGCACTAGTAGAAAGAGGGTTAAATGTGAAGCACAATAGTGCCGGTTTGAATTTCAGCCGGCACTAATGTGTACATTAGTGTCGGTTCGTGGCGGCGATCAATAGCACCGGTTCGTGGCGAACCTTTAATACCGGTTCATGCCACGAACCGGTACTAAAGAGGCTATGTCAGCCTGCGGTCCGGCTATGGCCTCACCATCACCATTTAGTGCCGGTTCGTACCACGAACCGGTACTAATGAGGTTATGGCAAGCTGTTTTTAGTCCCCACCTCGCTCCCCTAACAAGCCTTTTACCACCTTAAATATGTTATTTCTCAAACTATCACAAGCACTTGGTCTTCATTGAACTCTATGTGTAGAATTTGTGGCCGCAATATGAGTCTTCATCGGTTTATAAATCGTTGATGACTCATATTGACAATTCAGATTGTACACACAAAGATCATTGATGATCAAAGTATTTTTGATGTTATAAGATCATATTGACAATTTAGACTATAAAGAAATATAAGATCATGATCTAAATGCTCTTATATTTTTTGCGTTCAGTATGCACCAACTGCTAGGCGGGAGGAGCTGTTTAGTACCGGTTCGTGGCGAACCTTTAGCGCCGGTTCGTGCCACGAACTGGTACTAATGAGGTTGTGTCAGGTAAGGCTGGGCCCCACGAGCACCTTTAGTACCGGTTCATGGATGAACCAGTACTACAGTTTCTTAGTAAGCTGTTTTTTAGTCCCACCTCGCGAAGAGAGAGGGACTAGGAGCGGTTTATAAGCCCTGAGTGCAGAGACAATGAAGAAGAGACTCAGTGCTCACGTTTCTTAGCTTCAAGCCTTCAGGAATATGGTAGACTGCACGGAGCTATGCGCAGTGCAGTTTACACTATTCCGAAAGGCTTGAAGCAAATTAACGAGCATTGCACCTCTTTTTTATTTTTAATAACTTATTACAACTCCGGACTTCTTCTGTTATGGCAAAAACTAATTGCACATCGGCATTTCTTTTTTTAAAACTTTGGTTATAACTTCAGACTTTGACCATCAAGTTTTGCAGAAAAGAAAAAATAGCAGAAAAAAAAACTATAGCTGAAAAGAAAAAAAACTATATAAAATGACCGTGAAATTGAAAATCACTACAAAATGAACTCTGAAAATGTTGAATTTTGGCAAACTAGATGAAAAACTACTCACAAATAAATAGAAGAAAATAAATATAACAGAAAAGAAAAAACTATAAAAAAAAACTACGCAGAAATAAATAGAAGAAAATAAAGCAAAAAAGAAAAAAACTATTAAAAAAATTGGGGCGCTGCCCTGTGGGCCTGCTAGGCCAGGGGCGTGCAATTACAGGCCTTAAAGGCCCAGCAGACTCACAGGGCAGCGCGCAGAGTTTAGGCCCACCAGCCTGCTATATAGAGGAGTTCAAAGAGGTAGCCGCTGCTGGGTTTATAAACCAGTGCGGCTGCCTTTCGCCCAGCGAGGTGGGACTAAACTTTGGGGTGGCAGCGCGAGGCCTTTAGTACCGGGTCGTGGAACAAACCGGCACTAAAGGAGGGCCTTTAGTATCGGTTTGTGCCACCACCCGGTACTAAAGGGGGCCGTCTCCCGCCGCTTGGCCTGGCCAAAACTGGCCTTTAGTACGGGTTGGTGGCTCCAACCGGTACTAAAGGGGGGGGGGTCTATATATACAACACGTCCGAAAATTTCATTTTCCCTCTCTGTTTGTTCCTCTGTTTCCGTCTCCGTCGCCGTCGCCGCCGCCCTCGATCGTCTCCGTCGCTGCCCCCGTCCCCGTCGCCGCCCCCATTCCCGTCGCCGCCGTCGTCTACGTCGCCGCCCCGGGCCCGCCCCCGTCCCCGTCGCCGCCCCCGTCCCCGTCGCCGCCCTCGTCTCCGTCGCCGCCCCCGTACCCGTCGCCGCTGTCGTCGCCGTCGCCTTGCCGTCGCCTCGCCGTCGCCGTCGCCCCGCTGTGAGCTCTCCCCCTCTAACCCCTCTCCCTTGCCCCCGGCGACCACCATGGGCGCCGCCCCTCCCCGAGCACACACACACACACACAAGAGCATGATAGAACTAGTTTATTTTTAGTAAATGCTTAGTTGAACTAGTTGAATTAATATATAGAACTAGTTTATTTTTAGTAATGCTTAGTTGAACTTGTTGAATTAATATATAGAACTAGTTTATTTTTAGTAAATGCTTAGTTGAACTAGTTGAATTAATATATAGAACTAGTTTATTTTTAGTAAATGCTTAGTTGAACTTGTTGAATTAATATATAGAACTAGTTTATTTTTAGTAAATGCTTAGTTGAACTTGTTGAATTAATATATAGAACTAGTTTATTTTTAGTAAATGTTTAGTTGAACTTGTTGAATTAATATATAGAACTAGTTTATTTTTAGTAAATGCTTAGTTGAACTAGTTGAATTAATATATAGACCTAGTTTATTTTTAGTAAATGCTTAGTTGAACTAATTGAATTAATATATAGAACTAGTTTATTTTTAGTAAATGCTTAGTTGAACTAATTGAATTAATATAACTAGTTTATTTTTAGTAAATGCTTAGTTGAATTAATAAAAGTAGTTGAATTAATTGAATTAGTAAGTGTTTAATGTTTCGCCTAATATGAACATAGGAAATGTCGTCTGACGACGGAAAAAATTTCGGTATGTGCCAATACTGTGAAGACGAGCGCGGCCAGTGCGACAGAAATTTCCTTGTTGATGGTAGGCGATTCAGCATCAAGCTGGATGAGACTTTCGAATTCGATACAGTAAGTCACAACAACAAGTCTGTTTTCGTAATTAAGCATGACTTATATATGCTTCATTTGCCTGACTTATAATTTTTAATTTTCACTATTCTACTAGTGCATCCCATGCCATGCAAGAATTTTTGTCTTGGATAAGATAGGTTTCAAAGATATGGAAACTATGGAGGTAAAGAGAGCTTACCTGAAAACTGAGCATGATGGTTATACTTTCAACGTCAAAGTATACAATGCACAAACGTAGACCTATTTTGAATGCAAAACTTGGCAAGCACTATGCAAGGCTTATGCATTTGAGCCTGGTATGGTTATCACCTTTGATATTCATCCGGAAGATGATATTGAAGGTAATAGAGACATATGGGTCGATGTGTAGACGCCTCCAGTTCTACCATTATGTGAGTTCTTCTCAAATATATTTTTGTCCTTGATATTGCTTATTTCAAAAATAACTGACAACTAATTTCTATTGACAGCTTATCTCCATTCAACCAAACATGTCCGGCGCTTGGTAGACAGGACCTTCTACTGTCCCGGAGCTGAACTAAACTGCGAGGAGATAAGTCATTATGTTTCATGGCTTGAGGATCTTCATACTGTCAAGACAATTTTTTTTCCTGCACTTAGAAATGTTAGTACTCAAAACGTGCGACCAATAGTGATGGTATTGAACTACGGTCACATCTATTTAGGAATGATGGTAAGATATTTACTATTTATCCTCAGTGCATATTTTGCATACATATTTTTTTTGCTAAACTTTCATTGCTAAGTATATTAATTAAGTACTATACGATGTTCTTCAACAGGACTGCCGATGACAGTTGTGCCTCAGGTGATCGAGACTAAAGGTCAGATGTCAATTGTTAGCTTAAGGCCAAGATATCCTGCATTGCACATGAATGCATTCAGGATTTCTAGAAGCGATGAATGCTTAATAGTGAAAGATTGGAGGAAAATTGTTAATGATCGCAGAGAAGTACTAGGGGGCAGCAATGAGAAGCGCAGCCCACGATTAGGAGACAGGTTCATCGGCATGCTCCAGTATGAACAATCAGGAGAGCTATACATGTTCTATGCTATTTTACCAGAGAGAGAGTAGCTAGCAGGAGTGATTTAGCTAGTTCTTCATGCTGCTCTTAATTAGTACTTGTCCTTTCATGTCCGTGTTCTTCGTTCTGAACTTAAGTGATTTGCTTTTGTGGTGTTATATATGAACGCTTATAATATCATGACAATCATGTTGAACTCGATGATTGGTTCTACTAGAAATTCTATATATATATATATATATATATATATATATATATATATATATATATATATATATATATATATATATATATATATATATATATATGCATAACGTTTACAATGTGTAGTATCGTAAAATACCAGCAAACGAAAAAGAATTAAAATGGAAACACAAAATTAAATGAAAAAGAAATCATAAAACTAAAACCCCCCAAACCTTATAGTACCGGTTGGTCTTACCAACCGGTACTAAAGGGCTCCAGGCCCCCGGAGATGGCTCGTGCCACGTGGTTGCCCTTTAGCACCGGTTCGTGCTGAACCGGTACTAAAGGGGGGGGGGGCTTTAGTGACCACACTTTAGTGCCGGTTATGGAACCGGCACTAAAGGGCCTTACGAACCGGTGCTATTGCCCGGTTCTGCACTAGTGCCGGTTTCAATCCAAGCGAGACAGCATGGACAGTACGGAGATGCCTCCAAAGGTCCACATACTCAACCAATGTTGCGTCGTTGTCAGAGCATCTCCAAGGGAGACTCGCAAAACTCCGGTAAATGTCCAATCAGACACTTTTGTTCACTTTTATAATCCGACGCGGTCCTGGATCGGTCGCGAAGCGGTCTAAACGTCCGTTTTAGGGCAAAGTGGAGATAAACATGGGTAGATATACCGGAGTCCGGACATCAACTTGACCAACCAAAAGCCTCCGCGTGGTCCTCCTCCTCTTCTCTCTCTTCCCACATGCGTGGCCCCCCTTCCATTTCTCTCCTCCCAACCAGACAACACACCAAAATATCCATCATATGCATGGTCCCCCTACTTTTCCTTCTTCCAGCCGGATACTTTGTAATTGGCATTGGATGGCTCCCTCTCATATCATGTTCGTGGACCATGTCCGTACATATACCAGAGGAATTTACGGGTCAGCATTGGAGATATGCCCTCAAGTAGCTAGATCAATAAGATAGTGTCGTGGATTTGTCACGTCAGATGTCCTAATGTAAGGACTTAGTCGCGAGGCCAACGCATCTATGTGGTAGCTTGAGAGGGGTTGAGCGGAATCGAGAGACGCAACACACAGGACGAAGATTTAGACAGCTTTGGACCCTGGGAAACATCATCCGGTAAAAACCCTACATGCTGTTTGAGGCTAGGTCTCATTATCATCACGAGGGAGTCGCCGTAAACCGGCTCTCCTCTTTGTGTCTAGCCCTAAGATTGTTTCTTGCTTGTAGCTTGTAGCTTCCCCTCTTTGGGGAGCCCTACCCCTCCTTATATAAGTTGAAGAGGCGGGTTACATGTAGAGTCCAACTCGGACTTAAGACTTAACTATTCTAACTTATCTTCATGGGCTTCTTAACATCTTGGGCTTCATAACATCTCGGGCTTCATAACCCCTGACAACCGAGTTATCACTGTTTGCCGGTTTAACATTGTCTGCCGGTTTAACATTGTCAGCTGGTTTAACATTGTCTGCCGGTTTAACATTGTCTGCCGGTTTACCACCTGCCGGTTTACCACTAGCCGGTTTACCGTCTGTCTGAGCCATCTGTCTTGACGGTCTTAACTGTCCGCCGGTTTAACATCCGCCGGTTTACCAAGTCCCGGCCGGTTTACGACTCCGGCCGGGTCATTCCGCGGGGTATATCCCTGACAGATAGTGTAAGTCTCGAGAAGAGAGATGAACACGAGAGAATTTTGTGATGCGAGAACTACCGCAGCGTTTTCTGGTTTGTCATTCCTTTTTTATGCAATTATCTCTACTCCTAATGTCTCAGTTGGTAGGTTGCGTTCCGGGTTTTATTTTCGTCCCACCTCACTCGGTCTTTTTTGGTACTTCTTTGGTACCTCCTCCCACCTCCCGCTCAGCCGCGAAAAACCAAGGAAAACTCTCCAGCCAAATCCCCCACCCGCCCCCACGCGCCTAACCTCCCGTAGAACCCATCTGTCCCGAACGAAAACAAACCGGTGAAAACAAACCGGCGAAGATTAACCAACGAAAAAAATCGCTGACCAAACTCCCGCACGTACGATCGAGGTATCGTGCCCTCGAGCGAGAAACAGTCGCCCGACTCTCTGCCCTCGTTCGCCCACCGCCTCCCTTCGTCCCTTCGCTACCGCCCTCCAGATCCCTTCGCCTCCGCCCGGCGCCGCCAGCCCCCGACCTCCTCCCCGGCTCCCGGCCGCCCGTCCCCCACATCTCACCTCCCAGGTAAAAAAACCCGCCGCCCCTCCTCTTGATCCACCCCCTCCCGCTGCGACCTCTCTCTTCCCTCGTTTCCCGCTCCACCGCCGCTGCCCCATCTCCCGCTCCGCCGTCGTCCTGCCTGATGGCATAGGGGAAACCCTAGATCACGCGCTCCGCAGCCCTATCTTCCTGCCCTTCGTCTCGCCGTCGCCGGAGGAGCGGCCGACAAAGCCCGCGTCACCTCCAAGGAAGGCGACGGTGGGGCCCTTCGTCCGTTTTCGTAGGCCATGGCTGCCTGAGCGGCCCGGAGGATGGACTGCGCGGTGTCTGCGCGTAGAGGTGCGGCGTATCCCGTGCAGGCGAGCTCGTCGCAGCGTGCGGGAGGGCGTGGCGCCGTGGCTGCGTGTGGAGGGCGCCGTGGAGCAGGGCGTCGATTTGGAGGGCGTGGGCCGGAGCGCCCGTGCTCCGGGCCGCAAGGAGGCTCGCAGGCGCGTCGCCGGCGCGCGGCACAGGGCGCCAGAGTTGATCTGGCTGTCTGTGGAGGCGGGCGTCCCTGCTGATGGCGCTGCTGGCCTCCAGAGGGCGGGCATTCTTGGACGTGCTCCTTGGCGCGGCTGTGCGGGGCGTGCGGCTGCTGCGACTGCACGTGAGGGCTGGCGCGGATCTGGGCATGGCAGCGCGAAGTGGCCGTTTCTCTGGCTCGATCTACTGCTACGGTGTCCAGGAGGCCGGAAGGAGATGGTCAGTGGTTGGAGGGGCTGTAGGCGCGCTGGTCTTACACGGTGAGGGTTGGCGAGGTGGGCTACTCGGGTCCACTGGTTGGATGGTTAAGGTTGCCGGCGAAAGCTGAACTCCGGCAGTGGCCGGAGTTGTCGATGGCGGCACCGGCAGGCCGTTTCCTTGCTGAAGGTATCAATGTTGCAGTCCTCACCTTCCACTGCCCCATGTCTCCCCCTGTGATTCACTGAAAACCTGATTCAATCCAGCTTGCTTGCTTTGTACTGTATTGCCCAGCAGCCAGACATGCCCATCCGGCCGGAAAGGAATCGGCAAGCTGCAGATTGATCAAGCTAAGTAATTTTCTTATCTTTGTTTGCACGGCCAGATAGCACGCCTTCTTGCTGATTACTTCTTCCCGTACACTCACGTGAAACAACATAGATTCACTAATTGATTTCGGCCAGATGCGCTAATACAGAAAGTTAGCTTGATTAGTTAATCTTCAGCTATTTGGGCCTAATATTGTTTTGATCTGGTCAAGTTCACACTGGGTTCTTATTTTCATAAGGCCAAATGGTGTTCATCAATGCTTGGACATGAACTCTGTTGTCATCCTATTTTAACAATATTAGGCCCAAATTTGATGTATTTTCATAACGCTGAGCTCTGTTGTCATCCTATTTTCTACAATCTTATGCTATTCTTTTTCTTCCATTCGTTTGCTTAACATTATATTCTTTGTAGATATGTCAAATTTGATGTGTTTGAAAGATGACTAAGAGTAGCAGTACTGTCGTATGGCCGGCTTAATTAATATTCCAACCACCAATCGTGGCTACTAACTACCAAGAAAAGCAGTCATATGTGTACCTTTACTAAGAGTAGCACTTCCTGAAGTTTATATATTGCAGACTGCGGTGTGGTGGTTAATAAATCATGTCAAATGTTGTAGGGTGCTCGAAGTAATGAGTTTGCTGCTGCTTCAAGGTTGGAAGAAACATTCAACTTCTACCATACTACCAGTCCTGATGTAGCTAAGCTTTTCCACATTGACCCTGCAGCCAGGTGCACCTCTGTAGTCTTGCTGAAGAAAGAGGAGGAGAAGTTAAACGTATAAGGTATTTTTATCACTAACTTGGTTCAGCTTCCAGCAGCTGCATTTTCTTTCTATGCATATTAGATTATTTGACCTATGAATTCATTATAAATGTACCGTGCTTTTGTGCTGACAATGAGTTCAGAGCATCTAGCATTGCCGAAGTCATATCGGTTAACACACTAACACCGATCACCACCCTCACACGGGAAAATGCCTCTGCGATATTTGGTAGTCCAGTCAAGAAACCAATATGTTCCGTCCTCCTCTATTTTGCAATAACTCGCTCGGTTTTCCTGATCCTTCGTGTCCTTTTCCTATCAAGGTTGGTAGTTATTCCTCTTCTTGATTGTTTTGTGTGTCGTCACAGGTGTCGTGGCTGGAGGCCACATGGACCCCACCTCCGCCGCAGGGGCGACGTGTATTTCCTCTTGCTTCACCGCCTTATAGCCAAGCAGACCAGGAGTGACCTCCTCTCCTACTACACCAGCGGCCTTCACTGGCTCTGGAGACATGCTGGCCATTGACGCTCCGACGCCGATGAGTAATCAGTTCCATCATTGACATATAACTTGACAAGGTAGTGGCACATGCTCTCCTCATCGTGATATGATCTAATTGTTGTTCGCTTGATCTTGATGTGTCGTTTGCTGCCTGTTTATCTTTACTTTAACTGCTCACTACAGAGTACGGTTGTCGGTATATATTCTCATTCCATGATTTATCTTTACTTTAACTGCTCACTTCATCTCACAGTTGTAGTCCAGACACAATAATTCTTTGAAGCAGCGCCGTAGTGGAATGATGTAAAGAAAGTGTGATGTGCCACAATTTGGATGAAATGATTTCTAGCTGCTATGAGGAACGAAGCTTAATCGGTGACTGCACTCTTTTTAACCAAGCTTCAGTCTAAGGCAAATGATACCACATATTATGCCTCCTCTTTTTAATCTTCTATTTCTCATGCTGAAGTGTTGCTATTAATACTTGTATGTTAATTTAGCTATTGGAATCCTTCGTCATCTTCCTGTTTGGTTTAGTAATTATTTGGGAGATAATCACTTTGGGGTTTCAGGCACCTTGGTATGCACATGGCAATGCAGAGCCGAAGAATATGATTCTGGACAGTAACCTGTAGTTTCATCAACCATACTTCTGGTCATACTACTGTACCTACAATCACTCTCATTCAATTTTTTTAGAGGAACTGCATTTCACCGATCTGGACATTCAGTTAAGGAATTTGAAAGGTTCAGGTCATACATGATTGATACGTGCATTTAATTGCAAGGTCAAAATTTTTACTGAGATGCTTCTTTGCCCCATTACAAGTTACGAATGACACTTATTTTCAAGTTTGACGTCTAATTGCTCCCTTCTTGATGCATAATTTTCAGCAATCAAGGTTGGTCGCGCTACCTTACCCTATCCTCGCATAGTTAATAGAAATCCAATTTAAGGTTCTATAATTAAATACAACGCCAAGAAGCACTACCGCGGGCATCATGTGTGCTTGAAACAAATCTTCTCTTTTTCTAAAAGAGTGGTATCAATTTGTTCGGAATTAGAATATTTTCCTCTTTTTGAAACACTCACATGTCTTTTGATTATTCTAACCTGGGACTAAGTACAGTTGGATGCAAGCTTGATATGTAAGTACGTCTTAGTTTAATTATTAGTCCTTGACCATGAGCAAGAATCTAGCTAGATGGGCTTTCATGTTACACATATATGCTTGTTACTGGTTTGCGAGCTAATATCTATTAATTAATTAGTTAATTCTTGAATTAACCTGTAATTTGCTAACTATTATTGGTTATCACCGTCCACCATCTTCGTTTCGTTGTAAGTTGTTGACCATTAGCAAGAAGCTAGCTAATTGTGTGTGCATGCCACACACGTGCACATATATCAGTTGCTGCGAGTTAAGATCATCTGCCAACTACCTTTATATGTAATTGTGTGCTGCGTTCTCACTGCTTCCAGTAGATACTATCATTTCAGAGTTCACCTAAAATTTGCAATGTTCCAATTTTTGGGATCAAAATACAACTTTTTTTTAAATTTAAGCCAATATAAAATGTGTGCAGGTTGACTTTTAAACCATTTTTGCTTACAAGAAGCTTATCAGTTGTAATGTTTAGCACCTACATAACCTGATGGTCATGTAGTGACTTGGGATTGGCAATTAAAGAAACATGGGTATCGAGCATATTAATGTGAGAAGTAGATATACAATATGTTATAAAGGAGAAGACAAGTAAATATTGAGTGTGAAAGATAAGTATGATTTTTTTACTATCATATGAATTATTGAATTTAATCTGGTATTCAACCCCTCAAAATTAGATTTAATACATGCTACTACACCATTACTTATCTCTACTATTAAAGGAGAATTTGACAAGTAATCAAGCAAGTCAGCACTATCGTCGATGGAAGTTGTCATGCGGAGATGGAAGTTGACAAGTAAGTTTCTCCATGAAGCTGATCTGATGTGAAGCTTGTGCCAGATAAAAGGTTAATTGAGTTCTCATCTCCAATATGTGTGCATTCTAACTATCCTTGTTGATTCAATGGTTCCATGATGCTACATTTCACTTGTTTTTCACCTCTTGATGCTACTATGGACAGAAGGCGTTTGGTAATTTGCACATTTTTTTTTGATAAACTGTGCCAATATCACCTGCATTATGATTTTTAAATTATTGATCCCTGCTATAATGTAGCGTGCCCACATAACAAGTATTCCGCAATCTTTGCAAGCATGTATTTGTTTGTCTAACTGTAGGTGGAAGAACAAGATCCACTGTGTGTGAAACGGCAACAATAAATATCATGTCATTAGGTAGACTTCTGATAATTCTACTCTGCATTTTTTTGCTTTAGTAGAAGTTTTCTGCCGCATTATTCTATGGGCCACAAATTTTCTACCATCCTTACATTAACTCAAGGTTGTGTCCTGGTGCTGACTTATTTGAGTTTTCTAATTGGGTTTGTTGTGCTATGCTGAATATCTTTGTCATGTAGGATGTTTTCTATTTTTTTGTTATGTAAAAAGTTTTCAGTTTGCATTCTTAATGACATTGAGGTTACTCTATGAACACAGATCATGTCATTTGACTTCCTGGAGAACCACATATTCCTGGCTATTGGAAGGGTTAGGTCAAGTACTGAGTTGATTGCCCAGAGAGTTGAGTTTGTACAGGAGGCTGATAAAAGAAGTCACTTGATGGATCTGCTCCATGTGCAAAGAGACAGTTCAGATCAAGGGAGGTAATATTTTGATTGTCCGTTATTTTTATTATTTAATCACTTACTCTGACGTTTTGTTGTTCTTTAGTTTCTCTTAAGATTAGTTGTGGAAGTACTCTGGAGGTGCTCCAAGTAGAGAAAGCAGATCTTTATTCCAAGTGATCATTTTTCTGCCGTCCTTTGCTACAGCAAGCTCTCATACTTGTCTTAGTGGAGAGTGGAGACCAAAAGGGGTGCCGACTCACGAGAGAACTGGTTTTGTATGAATGGATTTTCAGCGACTTCAGTTCATGGTGATGGAAACCAGTAGGTTTATCCTTTTTTTCTCCTTCAGAACCTCCCATTTTTGCTTGGAGCATATTTATTTCTGCTTGTTCTCTGGAATGATGTAATAATCGGTCAGTTGCTACCATCAAATGAATATTGCCAATTTACTATTCCTTTGGTTTGTTTGACAGACTATTGTAGGTTTTGTACTTTCCAGGTATTGCTATCACACATCAAATACTTATTTACTGATTTGCTCCAAAATTCCTGTTGTTTGAATCTTCTTACCTGTTGATGAATACTGGACGTTTGTTCTTATGAAACTAAAGATGTTTGTGTTATCAAGGGATGTTTTTTCTTGGCATATTGATGTACCAATTCTTACAGGAAAGAGATGCATCCATGGATGCTGCAGTTGACTGCATCTTCAACCTTGGGGAGATTAGTGATATTTGGCTATGTTAGAGGATCAATGATAGAGGAAAAAGTTATTAGGATAATAGAAGTTGTTAGGCTATTTTTCTTTGTACGTGTGATTTTAATCCTGAGGTAGGAGGGTTTGTATGAGTGCAACTATCACCTCTCATGCAATGCTAAAAGGGGAAAGGAAAAAAATCAGAGGACTTTGTGATCTTTTATGTATATCATTGCAAAATTGTATGGGAAAATTGTTGAATTTGTCAAAACTTCGAGGATGGAATTGATGACGAATGTTGCAAGTCATTCTAAGTTAGGGATGATGGGTATGTGTATGGCAATGTGGCGAGCTTGGAGAAAACATATGCAAATTTGTAGCTGGGTGGTAATGTAGAGCTTTTTTTTAGAGAAAAGGCGAAGGTCGAGCCCAACCTTTCCCAACATTGAAATAACAAAGCCATCAACCAGCCAGGATTACAAGAGCAATACAATACAACGAAAATAAAAGAGAAACGGAAGTAAACGATACAAGGTACAAAACAGAACAGACTCAACCGACCACCGCCGTGCCAACACTGGCAACCCAACAGGACCATGAGAAGAGAGCACCTCGCGCTTGCATCGTGTCGCTATCTGCATGCAGGTAGAGATGAAAATGGAGTGGAAACTTTCCGTTTTTCCGGAGAAAAAATGGAAACGAAGAGGAAATATGAAAAAGGAAACGGAAATTTGTGAAACGGAAGTGGAAATGGAATTTTTTATGCGGAAACAGATACAAAAACGGAACGGTGTTTTTCGGTGGAACATGCATGGAAACGGAACTTTCCGTTTCCGTAGATATGGAATTTCTGTTTTTACTATAGACCTATAGTTGCTTTGTAGCCCAACCACCAAAGAGAACACAATGACACAATTAGTAGAATGGATTTGAGGCCCAACTTCTACTACCACACATGTACTCAGCTTGACCCTATACGCAATTGTCCTGTATTACTACAATACTACGCTAAGTTGCTAACATAATGATATTATTTTGTAGCCATGTTAACAACTTGTTAAATTTGTTTGTTTTTGTGTGTATTTCTCTATGATTCAAGGGTTTTTTAAGTTTCGATCAATGCCTATTTCTGTTTCCGTATCCGCTTTGTATGCGCTCCGTGTCTGTTTCCGGTAGTATCTATTTCCGTATTCATTTCCGGGGTTTCTGTATTCGTTTCCACTTCTATAAAAAAATGTGAAAACAAATATGATAGCACTCAGTTCCGTCCTTTTTCGCTCCGTTTTCATCCCTACATGCAGGGACCAAACATGGTCTGTTTCCACTTCCGCAAAAGGCCACTACACTTCACCCAGGCTCGATGGGTGCCGCACCGACGAGCGGCAAAGTGGATCCCTATAACCCAGAGCCACGGTGCCCAAGCTGTCAAAGGAGAATAGCATAAACGAACCCACAAGCAATGAGTAACCAACCACATTGGCACCGTCGTCGGCATCAGAAAGGCACCGCGTCGGTCGAGAGTTGCTTATCGAAGGAACAATCCATGGGGCAGGCCAAAAGGGCCAACACCAAGCACCAACCGAAGTCAAGCAACAAGTTGCCAGAGATGAGAACAGGTCGACAACGCCACCACTATTCCCCCACCTCTAATAGGTCCCGGGGGACGCCTTTTGGAAGGAGCACGACACCATGATGCCATCGTCGTTCAAAGCAGGGGACCAAGGGCTTTCACCCACGCTAGGGGGGTGGGCAGGGGAAGATCCTCACCAAAGCCTCCCGGAAGGGGGTCCACACCAAAAGGTCTCGACATCGATGTGGCCGCCACGTCGGCCAGAAGATTCCTCCGGATCCATGCCTTCCCACCAGGTCTGTGGAGCCAGCACACGGGGACAGTGAACACGGCGGCCAGGCATCGTAGCCAGCTTGGAACGGAGTAGATCGGGCCGCGGGCAGAGCAGAACCAGGACTCGGTGGAAGGCAGATCAGTTGCGACTGCCCACACAACCGATGACTGCGACCCCATGCCACCCGCACGACTGAGGGACAACCCATCTGCACACCCACCGGCACAACCTACCGCCCACACTATGCCGCGCACCACCGACTGGGGGTGCCGCCCTGGGAGCCGAGGCCCTCCACGTGAGGTGGAGCCGCCACCTTTATCGGTGATGCGCGACCGCGCTAGAACCACCTCAGGCGGCGGAGGAGGAGAGAAAGGAGGAGGGGGTGAGTGGAGGTGGCAGCTAGGGTTGGCTCCCGAGTCACCTCAGAAGAGACAACGCGGGGAGGGGGGAGGCAATCCAAACAACTCACTTCTAGCTACAGTTGAAGCCAAGCAACTTGATATATTCATCTCTTAGTCCATGGGTTAGGGACGATGGGAATGACTATGAAAATTTGGCAAACTAGGAGAAAACACAAGGCATATTTGGAGCGGGGTGACAACATAGCAAAGCAATAATACAATGGTCGAGGAGCTTAGTTGAGTGAGTCGTCATAGATCCTTTTGTCAGCCCGTGGCAACGCACGGGCATTAAACTAGTAAAGCTCAATAGCTAACTACCGCTCTCGGACGCTTTGCAATGATCCACAACGACGGCGACATCCCGCGATTGCCTCACACAGCGGTGTCAACGCCCGGGAGATAAGAAAGGAGAAAAGGTGGCGCACCATCCCCACTAGTAATCTGCATGGGCGCGTCACATCCGACCCATCTATGCTCTTATTAAAACAGAAAACATAAACTGGGGCTTCAGGAAACGTCAGGAAAAGTTAAGTGAGTTCTACCGGGAAAATGATCGTACCATTACTGAAAGTATGAATCTTGGAGCAGTTCCAAGAAACCCTAGCATGCAAGCTAAACGGATGGCCGGACATGTATTTTTTGCAAGTAACATCAAACAATTGCAAGCAATGTTGTTGCTGTGACGCCTCTCACATGTACTAGTACATATACTGTGCACGCAGCTGAGTGTAATGATACCTCGACATGCTCCCGGCCTCGCCTGCACCTGGTACGTGGACCAATAGTACAGCTTGTTGATGGGGCCGGCATTTATTGTGTTTGCAAAATACTGAAGATTATACGCGGTGGAAATTTAGCGTACAGGAATAGGCCCGTATGCCAGGGGAGCGGAGCGAAGCATCGCCGTGACGACTGGATCGAAAATGTTCCATTGCTCCATGTTGGTTGCGGTCCAGCCGTACCGGCCTACCGAGCACAACGGCGTCTTCGTGACGACCGAGCGATTTTTTTTTTTGACAAACTGGGTCCACTGCAATCTCCACCCCTTTGCGTGCTCTGCTCTGCGCGCGGGCGGTTCAACCTATGGCGATGGCGGAGGCGGTCGGGGATGGATTCGAGTTCTTATCAGATCCGGTCGACAGGTATGCTGAGATGTTTTAGTCTTTTGCGTGTGTGTATCTTAGGTGTGTGGTCTGGTTTGGACAGATTTCCAGTGCCGGTGATTGGAACGGTGAGTGCATGCCGGCAGTGCAGCCGGTTCCAGATTTGTTGGACAAGATCGGCGAGTCCGGCATTGGGGATGTCGGCGATGCGCCGGCGAAAGTACTGCTGGACCTGAACGGCGTTTGCACGTGATTGAGCTTGTCGGCGGCTGACTCGGACCAGTCAACGGGCAAGGACGACCCGCAGGCGCCAGGGTCGATGGAGAGGTAATTCCCTCATAAGCTATACAGACTGTATTGTTGGCAACGTTGTCCTGCGGTCGCTCAAGTCTGGACGGGGCTGCTTAGAACCAATTAGTGTAGATCAAATCATAGCTGTGCCCCCTGTCCGAAGAAGACAGAGACTATAGTTGTGCCCGCTGGGGGAAGAAGCTTTGGTTCATTGGGTTGGGAATTCAAATTCCTTCTCATCTATATCAGCATTTTCTAAAAAAAAAATGTTTTTCTCGTTTGCCAACTGTCTACTAGTGTTGTTGCTGCTGTCTACTTTAGTTGAAAATTATACAATGCTAATCTGATTGAACCTGTGCCTACTTAAATTTGATGCCATGCTAACCACATAGCATGGTGGTGGATGTGGATCCATTTCCCTCTGGTTTAACTCTTGGTTTGGCATGTATTTAAGTGCCGTTCAATCAGATAGCAAAGGCTTTCACTGCTAGGGTAGGGTAGCAGATGATATTGAACTACTAGAAACTTCAGGTGTTAATAAATGGTATATGCTCGTTGCTTTACAAAATTTGGATAAAATGAAATTTAGGTACAAAATTCTATTTGGACTGATGTTTCTAAAAGCTAGCCTATCAGCGCTTCAAATTGATTTTGCAAATTGTATAGGATGCAAACTTCATGAAACGTTCTCTTGGATATAGCTTTTTGATGCTTCCAAAAATTGCATGTATTGGTGTCGAGGATCACTCTTAAAATGAAAAGAATTGGCATCGAGAAGATAGTTTTGAGGCGTGTTAAAATTGTGAAACAGCCCGGTAGGACGAGATGTTCTATTGTACTTGAGTAAGGATCTGGAGTATTAGTTGTGTTCTTGCATGAAGCACTTGTTTTATGCTAGACTATTTGCAGATTGTGAGTGACATTCACATGTGAATTACTTAATTCAATATTACACCTTAAGAACGTACTGAATTCAGTACTATTACTGACTTTGGCTGATTGACTGACCTTGTATCAGTACTATATTTAGCATCTCAAGAACACTTGTGGAGTTTCTTGGTTTTAAACTTTTATAATCAGCTTCCATCCACTTCAAATTTACTTAACTGGCCTTAGTTTTATCAGTAGTCCATGGTTATTTGACACTAATTGTTAGACTTAGGATTGAAGTAGCTTTTGTACAGCATGGCAACTCACGTCACACATGTCAGCTTGGAAAAGCCTTTTTTCCTCTGCCTAATGTTAGCAAAGCCTGAACAGTTCACAAATAATTCCTGCACATACATTAGATGGCTTCTGAGCTGACAACACAGCCAAATTTTATTTATTTTTGGATATTTGTTTGCAGAATGGATAAGCTGCATTCATTTTGTCAAGTCTTTGCATGCTTGTTCATGCAAAGATCATTTTGCACGCTGCATTCATGCATGCCAAGACTCTGAATTCATTTACGTGTCTCTTTTCACTTCACACGAATTAACTTTAACCCTTGTCGCAGGTTTGATCTATGCAGCATCCAGAAAAAAGATGCCTCACATTTGTCGTGGGTCTGGTCTATGTAGCATCCAGAAAAAAGATGCCTCACATTTGTTGCGGGTTTGATCTAGTGTTTGGTATATGAGGCCATGAACTGAGATTCCAGCCGTTGGTGGCGTGGCCACACTTGTCCTCGCGAGAGGGAGTGTGGTGGCGCGTGGAAGGACCTGCCAGCCTGACGCGGTGCTAAGCATGGATCTGCGGCCTGCCGGTCGCCTGCTCCGGCATAGTGGAGCCCTGGCGGGACACTTGGCAGAGGGGCTCGGGTGGCCTGTGTGGCGCTCGGGCCGCGGCTTCGGCTGCAAGGGGTGCGATGATGCGCGGATCGGTGGCCCGAAATAGCGAGGAAGGTCGCCTCCAGCTGCGAATGTTGCAGATCGGTCTCCGGCGGCCGCGGTGGTGCACATGGGGCGTGTCGGTGCTTCTTATGTTCATCTGCGGTTTGGAACCGAGGTGGTTCCTGGCTTCGGGCAGCCTCCTCTGTTCCTGTTGGCATGGTGCTCGGCAAGGCACGGCCGGCTTGCATTGCGTCCGGTGGCTCTGCGTCCGGACGACCATTGATGGATCCGGTGCCTCGTTCTGGAGGTTGGCCGCTGATGGCCTCTGCGAGGTGCGGTTGGCTGCGGCGGGTTTCAGTGCTTCTTCTTCGTCGGTGCCAGCTCTGATGGTGGTGCTGGTTGGTGGGCTTGTTGACGCCGGTGCGGGATGATGTGCGTCTGAGGTGGTGTGGGAGCTTGGGTGAAGACCCTGTCTCGGCCTTGTGTCATGACCAGCGATGGGGCAGCTGTGGCCGTCGTTTACCTTCCTGGAGGCATCGTTGCTTTGCTGCTGCACCCCTCCAGTGCAGATTCGGCCAATTTGGCCTCTCCGGGGGAAACCCTTGATCTGTGGTCAGATGATGGCGGCGCCTCGGTGTCATACTCTCTCTTGGGGGCTTCGTCTTGGGAGCTCGGCATTGGCTAGTGGGACCGGTGGATGGCGGTGGGTTGTGACGTCCAGGCTTCTGTGGCAACGATGATGTCGGGGGCGTTGTCGGCGACACGGCAATGGTTGAGGTAGCCGGCTCTTCTCCGGCGTGCCCACGAGTTTGCCTCGACTTGTCTATTGTTGTGAAGTCGAAGCTGCGTCGGGGGGGCCTTGCGGTATACGATGACAGGCTGCAGGTTGCCCTTTCGGCGATCTCTGTGCCGCTAGCCGTTCCTAGTTTCCTTCTTCGTACCTCTCTGTCAGGGTTGGAGCTGCGTTGTCTGGTCGGGGTGGCTGAGTTTTGGCGCGCATCTTCATGCAACCCTTCATGACCTCTGCACTGTGGGTTGAGTCGACCACCATCTACGGCGTAGTCACAATCGTTTGCTCAGAGTGTAGGGATGCAATGATGCCTCTAGGGGAGGGGTGATGACGATGACGCCTGCGTGTTGTCTCGTTGACGCCCTCTTTGGAGCGGTTTTGTGGGTTTTCTTTTGTGTGCCGCATAGCGGTTGTGATGGTTTTTGCCCGGTTCTCCATAATTAAATGGGCAATTTGGTTTTCACTTGGTTTTTCCTGATTAACTGAGCAACTTTTTTCTTCTTAATGAATGCAGGATAACTGCCATTATTTATTATTATTATTATTATTACTGCTATTTCCTTAAAAAAAATTGTTTGTTGCAAGACTTTGATTTTTTTTGGAGAATGACTACCCAAACACCACAACCCCTCAGTTGTTACATTCAGATAGCATGAGCGGACGTAGCCCCTCAGGTACGTTCGCAATAATCAGTAGGTGTCCCTCCCGTCTGCTGTATGCCGCAAGCTCGTGGGCCAGAAAATTCCTGCAGCGATTTCACAGCATTGATTCCAACAGACTTGAACAGCATTGCCGTGTTTTTTATATCTCTAATCACTGGGAAGCACTCCGATCGATTTGGGGAGTCCATCCACAATTCCTTGGCAATCATTGCGCAATCAGTCTTGATGATTATATCTCCTCGGTGCATAGCTGACAATGCGGTGATCCCCATGAGGACGGCCTGTCCTTCTGCCTCCTTAACCGTTCTGCAAGCGCTCATCGCCCTGCATGCCGAAAATAGTACCTGGCCGCGGTGGTCTCTAGCGACAGCCCCTGCCCAGCATTGTCCGGTTTGCAACTGAAAGGCCGCGTCTGAATTGATTTTGATCACACCATCCGATGGCTTTTCCCAGCGTGATTCCGCTGCTGCACTCACTTGTATCCGAGGCTAGTTTTCTCCTGAAACAGACGCCGGCGAGCAAATTCTCTCGACTGTCCCAGCGGCAGGAAGCGACAGGTTTTTAATTTCTTCCTCGTACCCTGTGAGGAACAAGGCAGACCTCGATACTGATTCCTTGCCCTCATGGTGTATGCAGTCATCGCGATGTTTCAGCTCGTGATGACTACAGAAGATGGTGGAGGAGGCTGCGAGGCTTGCCAAGGTGATGGGAGAGGAACTAAATAATTCTTATAGTTTACTTAAGCTTCTTGCAGAGCATGTTCAGTTTTGGCGACTAGTTTTGCCACAATAAATCCGAGAATGAACGCTGGGCCCATATGAGAGACCATTTGGTTGTCCTTGTTAAATATACTTTTTTATTGTTCACATATTCTCCTTCACTTGCTCTTCGAGAAGATAATTTTTTCTCATGCCGGACAATTTGAATGCTTACTGCTACCTATATTTGTGAAATGTCTTAATGTTGTTGTGATATATTTACGAAATTTTATACATCAGATTGTGTGCTTAATACTGTTATAGTTGCAAAATGTTGGATGAGCAATTTCGCATATGATCAGTTTGAATGGTTATATTGCAGCTGGGACTAACCAAATAGTTAATCAATAGCAGGGATTGCAGGGAGCAGGGTTGCTAGGGGGAATTAACCCCCACAGAGATTGGCTGACAAGTAGGGATAAACCTAATCACCGGGGCGATTAATTCCACTAGGGGATCGGTTCCCCTATAACCTTACAAGGCCTATGGTTGTCCTACATCTACTGGAACATCGTAACAAAGATGGACTTTGCCTCAAATGTGTAGCCAGTTTCGGAAGCGGTGTTCATCGTCCTGCATATGTACTTCCGTTTTTCCCTATAGGGTGAGTGTAGTTTCTTTTTCTTGGTTTGGACGTACATAAATTATGTTGTTCAATCATACGCGCGAGGGTTCTAACCTGTGGAGCCCATGTCATGAATTTGCAGGCAGCACAGGTGATGAAAGCTAACACGCCATTGGAGTAGCATGCGAGTGAGGTGAGGGCCCACATACAAGAAGTTTGGCGAGCGAAGCAGGGCAGTACAAGTAGGGGTGGGCATATAAACCGATGACCGAAGCACCGAACCGAACTAACCGTGACCGAACCCGAAGTCACCGAAACCGAATTCTTCAGTCATAAATTCGGTCAGCTAATCTGAAAAACCGAACTCTCTTCGGTCAATTCGGGTGTACGTATCGAGTAACCGAATACACCGAAGTACCGAAGAAATTGATGGACTCGAGAGAAACCTACATAGTCACAGGCCCATAGCCCGCAGCCCACAACCCAACTACTCGGCCTCGAGAGCAATAAATCCTTTTCCCAATCCGCATCGGCACCTCCACCACATCCCTAGCCGCCGTCCGCTACTCTGTTGACCGCCGCAACAACTAACCATATCCATCTCTCTCTCTCACTCCTCACCTGCTGCCGCTGCTGCCGGTGGCGATGGAGACCTCCCTGCCCTGTGGCCGCGCGGCGCCGACTCCACCTCCGGCCAGCAGCTCGGCCTCCGCATCCACGCCAAGCAGAAGGTGCCCCTCGCCTACAACACACTCCTACAGCTCGCAATCTTGCCACCCCATGTCTTCTACTTCTACTGATCCCCGTGGCCGGCGGCGCGGTCCACTTACCCTCCTATCCATCCGACGGCAGTGCTCCTGCTCGTGGAGATGGAAGATGACCGGCCAGGCAGCGATCCTCTCTTATGCTCAACCTGATGCACAGATCGGAGTTGGAAATCTTGGTATGTGATGGAATAAAGAAGGGAGTGGGTAGGCTCATGGATCTGGGGCTCTAATTTTCAACAGCGAGGGTGGAGAGGGATGAGGTGATGGATGAATTACAGCTTGTAATTAGCGTGTATTTTTGCTACAATTGATCTTGATCGATGTCATATGGCCTGGATGTCTATTCTCTGTTGCATGCTTGGTTTTCCTTTTGTCACTTACTCTCAAGACTGTGATTCTGTTTTGTTTTTTAGACCGAAGTTGGTCTTGCAGAACATCGGTGTTGTTCGGTCTTGACCGAGACCCGAACCGAAGTGTACTGCACCGTTTTGTCGGTTAGTGCTTATTTAGGAAACCGATCGGTCAGCAAAATCTAAAAACCGATTTTTGTGGAAACCCGAAGCACCGAACCGATCGGTTCGGGGGAACCGAACGCCCAGGCCTAGCCCCACCTGTCATACGAAGCCCGGAAGGAGACTAACATCAAATAGATCGCGATGAGGTAATTGCGCCAACAATATCGGAAACCTTTCCCCCATAGCAACACGGTTCCCTTCCAATTCCCTTCCATATCTCATCTCCAATCTCCACCGAATCCACTCGCCGTTGCCACCGCCCAACTCCTCGCCAGCCGCCGCGTCCCATGGCTGGCGCCCCCATGAATCCGGTGCCCGCACAGCTCTTCAACTGCCTAGTTCGATGGCACACCTCGTGCTCTCCGTGTACGCCAAGGTGCCGCCGGGGGCCGATGCGTGGCAGTGAGTTGGATCTGTCGCAAGTCCAAGACCCATAGCTGGGGGTCGTGCACGTTGCAGCGGGACCAATTGCCGCCAGCAAGACCGTCGTCCAGGGAACGCCGCTGCCAAACCTGAAGGTCATGGTGCCGCCGCCGCCGCCGCCGATTGTGCTGGAAACATCTCGAACTTGGCTGCTTCTGTCCCAAACGGGCTGTCAGCCCAGTCGCACGTAAGTGCCGAGAAGAATCTCTCTTCCCGTCTAAAAAGCACGGTTCCCTTCCTCATCTCTTGTTGAACTCATCGCACGCCCGGTGACCGGTGACGCATCACCACTAGCTAAGCAAGGTTTGTTGCTGACTTACTCTCCAACAGTTCGTCTTCTCCTGCTCCCTACTCTACCGATCTGCGGTCTTCATCAATTTTGTTATGTTATGTTCTATCGATTTGTGCATCTGTTCTGTTCTTGTCGAGAGAGTCGATTCATCTAGTCAATGGTCAAGTTCACGTGGACGTGTATATGCATGTGCTAGTGCTACTGTAGATCAATCCAGGTGCATGTCTGCTAGTTTCGTAAGTTAGCTTGCACGCAACATAGCCTCTTGTGGCTTTGATCTAGCAGGTTTTAAACCAACAGATTACCCCTTCCCATGGATCCTACCCAGATTCTTATGTTCTGTGTCTCTCTAAGATTGAATTGTAATTTTTCCAAACCTCAGTGTACTATATATTGTATTTTCTGAAACAACCTATATTGTATTTTACATAATCTGTTTAAACTTTTGGTCATTGACATGTTGCAGCAGATATGTCACTGACAAGGATTAACGTTGTTCCTAATAGCTACTAATGATGAAGGCTTCACGGATTGTGATGATGCTGATGCGGATGAAAATGAAGAAGGTAAGTTTGTTGTTCATTCCTTGCTGATTGCAATATATGATCATTCATCATCAAAAAATAATTCATGGTTCTATATATTCAGCTGAAAATACGGATTCAAAAGAGCGTAAGAAGAGGAAGTTGAAATATACTTGGAACCTTCAAGATATGGTTCGCTGTGTTGGTAGAGTGCTCGAATTCATTTCATATGATCCCTATTGTTTGTCTCTGTTTTTCATGGGTGATCAGAATGAAGCTGCAATGGTTAGTTTGATTTTCTCTAACAGGCAGGAATTTAAGTATTCTTGAAGAGCCTGAGAAATATGACAGGGACGTAGCCCTTGCTACAATTGTAAGTTGCAATCCTCAATTTCAATTTGCTAGCAATGCTGAAATTAAAAATGAATTTTTGGCCATGCATGTCTATGTGGCACTTATGATAACTAAAGATTTGTTACATAATTGCAAAAAGTGCAATACTCTCGGTAATGCAAAAAAGCAAAGATTGCATGGCCTTTAACCTTGGTACGTGACTAATATCCTGCCTCTGTCACTACTTCCATCATTTAAATGCATTGTGTGCTAACAGTTCATTTTGTTTTTTGTCTGCAGATTCAAAAGATGAATGGATAATTATATGGGTGTGTGGCAACTATACTGCAATGATGATGATGATGCTCCATTTCATGATGATGATGATGGATGCTTTTAGTTTTAGTATAGGGATGATGTCCGGTTGGATGATGTTCCTTAATTAGTTAAGTTTTGGTGAAGTTGTAGGATGTAGATGGATGTTTTCGGTTTATGATGTCAAGAAAAATATTTAGATTATGCCTCACATTTGGATGATATTCCTCATGTAATGCCCACTATTGTAATTTAATAGTTTTATATAATATATATGACTTCTTCCTCGTGAGTATATTCTCTTGTTTCTCTTCACTTGAAATACATAATTATCAGCAATTCGTGGAGCATTAATTTAATTGTTGGACGTTTGAAGCGTTGCAAATTCTCTGTTGCCAAGCAATGGGATTTTGATTCCTATACATTACGCACCAACATATATATGTGTTGTAAAAGTCTGTTTAATGTGTTGTAGTCTTGCAACGGTCTCTTTTACCAACAATAGTCTAATTGTTGCATTATATGCTAGCAGCATTGGATAAGGCTACGCATCCCAAACCGTTGGTAAAGACTCTTACAACACATATATGGACTTTTAGATACGGAAGATACATAACACTAGGTACATCCGTATCTACACAAATCCAAGATAAGTAATTTAGGACCAAGGTAATATTTTGCAAGAGCGTGTTTGCTGAGTGCCTAATAAAATACACCCGACAAACGCTAGCTCAGCGATTCCGGTAGCAATCCTTGTCATAGTTTCCGACTGGATTACTTTCGGGCGAAGCTACACATATGTAAATTAAATTTAAGTATCTTACGTACGAGCTTAGCTGGAAATGGTTGATTAGAAGAGAAAAGGGAGGGGGCCCCCACACAGGGGGATAAATTAGTTAGGGATAGAAGGTTAGCTTTTGTATCCCACCAATAGGTGTAGCATTTTTGTTGTTTCCATATGTAGGCATGTTCAGTGCATACTACTTGGATTCGGATACCTACGTTTGGCTATGTACATAATCAAAGTCTAGCCAATGAACAAGCAGACGATCCAATCCAAGTTTAAGCATAATAGAATCAGCAATATGTTTATGTTCTGCGATGATCGGTGATATTTCAGTATCATGCATAGGTTGAACTTATTATCGAATCTAACTTGTGGCCCGTTTGCAAATGATACAATTTATACTCTATAGGTTCTATAAATATGAACATCTCATAATACACTAGAAACCACTATTAGTTTATTAGTTGGATATTATTCACTAGAAACCTCTAACAAGATATGTAAGGAAACTAAACTACACATGGACATATGCACATACACAAAAATATTTTGTGTGCACTATAATTTTTATGGACTTTTCACACAAATATTTCAGAGATAACTTATGTTACATCATAATTTAAATTTGCATAAACAAAATGATCAGTGACATACGTTGCAACCGATAACAAAGAATATTGGTAAGCAATACCAACTAAATTATGTGGTTAATTATACCCACTAACAAATAATAATTATACTCAACATTGTAGTATGATAAGAAAGTAAGTACAAAAGTTCGGTATAAAACTACTTTTTAAAATTCGCCATGGGTACAAATTTCTTTTGACCGCCCCTGATGTGAGACATGTACAAAATTTTGTGGAAGGTGGTGGCCGGCGCAATGTTCCTCGTGGCTTTTGCGACCGCGACTGCTGCATCCGTGTGGTCGTCGGGGAGGGCGACTTTGAAATCGCATCAGTGGTGGAGGCTCTATGGAGTTACCGTTTCAGAGTTGCAGGGCGGCACAGCGACGGAGCTTGATCTAGAGGGCGGTGCGACAGCCGACGCCCCCCCCCCCCCTTGCACGATACATAGACTTCATGCCTGCGGGGGTGGGGGGGGGGGATAAATGCCTTCCCCCTTCCAACAACACATAACTTCGTTGTAGGGATATGATTGGCAGTGGAGGGATGAGGGCAGGTGGAGGAGACCTGGTGGGGGAGAAGCAGGGGGATACCTAGAATTTGTGTCCGTGTAGGGAGTCTTGGTTCTTCAGTTTATCTCCGAAGGTAGAGAGGCGATGAACTTCACCGACTCCGATGGCTAACCCTCAGGTGAACTTGTCAATTTGTGTGGGTTGTGTTTTCTAAAAACCGTATCTTGATCTAGGAGAGCCCTAGAACAAATTTAGGTTGCGCTTGGTTCATCGTTTTCGTGCCAAAACCATTTTAATTTACGGAGACTATTATTTTTCCTGAACGACTGTTTGGATCGTTCAAAAGGGGGAGATTGTTGGTGCAATAATTTTCCTCCTTATGTTTTGAAGATTGTCGTAAAAACAGTGAGGGACTATGTGTTTGCTAGTGCACTCAGAGATTATAGGTCCCATGAGTCAAGAGGAGTTTGGTATAAACTCTGAAGATAATCTCCTACGCAATAATGAACATTATTATCAAAAATTATGAATGACGACGATGACCCTCGAAAATTGCCGAAGTGAAGCAATTGCTTCAATGCGTGGTCCAAAGAAATTGACTAAAGCCGAGAAGAATGAAGAAGGATAAAAGACGTAGTATTTTCTTTCGTAGTTCTTTTTGTATTTCTTGAGTCATAGGACCACCGTACTATTGAGAGGGTATAGTGTTCGAAACTTATATTTCTCTGATCCTAACCAAAACCTTTGTGAGTTGAGAGAAATCTCTTTGTGCTTTGAAACAATACACAACAGCCAGAGACGTAGTTCTTTTTGGTTGCGAGAGATTTCATTTGGGCCGAGGAGTTAGCTTACTTGTTCCTCAAGTAGAGTTGCGAGGTGCTCTTGAAATATGACCATTGGCAACATGTCGGTTGGTCATTGGCTAAATGTCATGTGCAAAATGGTCCTTTTCCCCTCGGGGAAACCATGACTATAAATATCCACCCCACTCCGAAATGAATCATTGGTTGCACCATGTGATTGTGGAAAGTTTGCTTGAGCACCCTCTCCCGAGAAGATTTGAGTTTAAAATCCACTGAGAGAAAAATCTAGAGCTGAAAAATTAGATAGTGGTTTAACATCACTGAAATCTAAGTCTTGAGAGCTGCCAACTATCTACAAGGTTAGGTGTCAACTTCTTTAGTCACTACTAGGGAAAGCCTTATACGCAGAATCTTACCAGTAGCGAGGGGCAAAAACAAGCGCTACTACAACTTACCAGTAGCACATGGCAACCAAACGCGCTGCAGCTAAGTTCATAGCAGTAGCGCGTCTCAGTGAAGAAGCGCTACAACTACAATTCCCCTACTGTTCTCGCCAGGCTACCAATAGTAGTAGCGGGCTTAAGTAAAGCGTTCTGCTGCTAAGTTTGTTGTAGTAGCGTGTGATACGTCTCCAACGTATCTATAATCTTTGATTGTTCCATGCTATTATATTATCTGTTTTGGATGTTTAATGAACTTTATTATGCACTTGTATATTATTTTTGGGACTAACCTGCTAACCAAAGGCCCAGTGCAAATTGTTGTATTTTTGCCTATTTCAATGTTTCACAGAAAAGGAATATCAAAAGGAATCAAAACGAAATGAAAAATTTGGGAGAGTTGTTTTTGGAACAAACGCAATCCAAGAGACTTGGAGTGGACGTCAAGGAAGCAACGAGGCGGCCACGAGGTAGGAGGGCACACCCGGGGGGGGGGGGGGGGGGTAGGCGCGCCCCCACCCTCGTGGGCCCCTCGTGGCTCGACCGACCTACTTCTTTCGCCTATATATATACCCATATACCCCAAAAACATCCGAGAGCACCACGAAACCCTATTTCCACCGCCACAACCTTCTGTACCCGTGAGATCCCATCTTGGGGCCTTTTCCGGCGCTCCGCCGGAGGGGGAATCGATCACGGAGGGCTTCTACATCAACACCATAGCCTCTCCGATGATGTGTGAGTAGTTTACCACAGACCTTCGGGTTCATAGTTGTTAGCTAGATGGCTTCTTCTCTCTCTTTGGATCTCAATACAAAGTTCTCCTCGATCTTCTTGGAGATCTATTCAATGTAATACTCTTTGCGGTGTGTTTGTCGAGATCCGATGGATTGTGGGTTTATGATCAAGATTATCTATGAACAATATCTGATTCTTCTCTGAATTCTTATATGCATGATTTGACATCTTTGCAAGTCTCTTTGAATTATCAGCTTGGTTTGGCGTACTAGATTGATCTTTCTTGCAATGGGAGAAGTGCTTAGCTTTGGGTTCAATCTTGCGGTGTCCTTTCCTAGTGACAGTAGGGGCAGCAATGCACGTATTATATTGTTGCCATCGAGGATAAAAAGATGGGGTTTATATCATATTGCTTGAGTTTATCCTTATACATCCTGTCATCTTGCCTAATGCGTTACTCCGTTCTTATGAACTTAATACTCTAGATGCATGCTGGATAGCGATCGATGTGTGGAGTAATAGTAGTAGATGAAGAATCATTTCGGTCTACTTGACACGGACGTGATGCCTATATACATGATCATGCCTAGATATTCTCATAACTATGCGTTTTTCTATCAATTGCTCGACAGTAATTCGTTCACCCACCATAAAATATGCTATCTTGAGAGAAGCCACTAGTGAAACCTATGGCCCCCGAGTCTATTTTTCATCATATAAGTTTCCGATCTATTTTATTTTGCAATCTATACTTTTCAATCTATATAACAAAAATACCAAAAATATTTATCTTATCATCTCTATCAGATCTCACTTTTGCAAGTGGTTGTGAAGGGACTGACAAGCCATTTATTGCGTTGGTTGCAAGGTTCTTATTTGTTTGTGCAGGTACTAGGCGATTTGCGTGTAACCTCCTACTCGATTGATACCTTGGTTCTCAAAACTGAGGGAAATACTTACGTGATACGTCTCCAACGTATCTATATTTTTTTGTTGCTCCATGCTATATTATCTACTGTTTTAGGCAATATTGGGATTTATTATCCACTTTTATATTATTTTTGGGACTAACCTATTAACCAGAGGTCCAACCCAGATTTGTTGTTTTATGCCTATTTCAGTGTTTCGAGGAAAAGGAATATCAAACAGAATCCAAACAGAAAAATCCTTTTTGGAACCTGATTTTTTCACCGGACAAGACCGAGGGAACTTGGAGTGCACGTCAGAAGATACGGGAGCTGCCCACGAGGGTGGGGGCATGCCCACCCCCCTGGGGCGTGCCCCCCTGCCTCGTGGGGCCCCCGTGGCTCCCCAGATGTACCTCTTTCACCCATATATACCGTCGTACCATAAAACTTCCAGAACAGAAGATAGATCGGGAGTTCCGCCGCCGCAAGCCTCTGTAGCCACCAAAAGTCAATCGGGACCCTGTTCTGGCACCCCGCCGGAGGGGGGAACCTTCACCGGTGGCCATCTTCATCATCCCGGCGCTCTCCATGACGAGGAGGGAGTAGTTCACCCTCGGGGCTGAGGGTATGTACCAGTAGCTATGTGTTTGATCTCTCTCTCTCTCTCGTGTTCTTGATTTGGCACGATCTTGATGTATCGCGAGCTTTGCTATTATAGTTGGATCTTATGTTTCTTCTCCCCCTCTTCTCTCTTGTAATGGATTGAGTTTTCCCCTTGAAGTAATCTTATCGGATTGAGTCTTTAAAGACTTGAGAACACTTGATGTATGTCTTGCCGTGCTTATCTGTGGTGACAATGGGATATCACGTGCCACTTGATGTATGTTTTGGTGATCAACTTGCGGGTTCCGCCCATGAACCTATGCATAGGGGTTGGCACACGTTTTCGTCGTGATTCTCTGGTAGAAACTTTGGGGCACTCTTTGAGGTTCTATGTGTTGGTTGAGTAGATGAATTGAGATTGTGTGATGCATATCGTATAATCTTGCCCACGGATACTTGAGGTGACATTGGAGTATCTAGGTGACTTTAGGGTTTTGGTTGATTTGTATCTTAAGGTGTTATTCTAGTACGAACTCTAGGGCTGTTTGTGACACTTATAGGAATAGCCCAACGGATTGATTGGAAAGAATAACTTTGAGGTGGTTTCGTACCCTACCATAATCTCTTCGTTTGTTCTCCACTATTAGTGACTTTGGAGTGACTCTTTGTTGCATGTTGAGGGATAGTTATGTGATCCAATTATGTTATCATTGTTGAGAGGACTTGCACTAGTGAAAGTATTGACCGTAGGCCTTGTTTCCTATCATTGCAATTCCGTTTACGCTCACTTTTACCACTTGGTACCTTGCTGTTTTTATATTTTGAGTTTACAAAAACCTATATCTACCATCCATATTGCACTTGTATCACCATCTCTTCGCCGAACTAGTGCACCTATACAATTTACCATTGTATTGGGTGTGTTGGGGACACAAGAGACTCTTTGTTATTTGGTTGCAGGGTTGCTTGAGAGAGACCATCTTCATCCTACGCCTCATACGGATTGATAAACCTTAGGTCATTGATACGTCTCCGTCGTATCTATAATTTTTGATTGTTCCATGCCAATATTATTCACTTTCATATACTTTTTGGCAACTTTTTATATTATTTTTGGGACTAACATATTGATCCAGTGCCCAGTGCCAGTTCCTGTCTGTTGCATGTTTTATGTTTCGCAGAATATCCATATCAAACGGAATCCAAATGGGATAAAAACGGATGGAGCTTATTTTTGGAAAATATGGCAAATTTCAGAAGAAAAATCCACGCGAGACGGTGCCCGAGGTGGTCACGAGGCAGGGGGGCGCGCCCCTCCCCCCTGGGCGCATGCCCTACCCTCGTGAGCCCACTGTAAGGCGGTTGATGCTCTTCTTTTGCCGCAAGAAAGATAATATTCGGAAAAAAAATCACAGAAAAGGTTTCAGGCCAATCGGAGTTACGGATCTCCATATATACGCGAAACGGTGAAACAGAGCCAGAACAGAACGTAGAAACAGAGAGATAGATCCAGGAACAGAGGGGAAACCCTCCTCCCATCTAGGGAGGAGGGCAAGGAAGAAGAAGAAGGAGGGGGGCTCTCTCCCCCTCGCTTTCGGTGGCGCCGAAACGCCGCCGGGGGCCATCATCATCACCGCGATCTTCACCAACACCTACGCCATCTTCACCAACATCTCCATCAACTTCCCCCCTCTATCTAAAGCGGTCCACTCTCCCGCAACCCGCTGTACCCTCTACTTGAACATGGTGCTTTATGCTTCATATTATTATCCAATGACGTGTTGCCATCCTATGATGTCTGAGTAGATTTCTATTGTCCTATCGGTGATTGATGAATTGCTATGATTGGTTTGAGTTGAAGGAAATATGCCCTAGAGGCAATAATAAAGTTATTATTTATTTCCTCATATCATGATAAATGTTTATTATTCATGCTAGAATTGTATTAACCGAAAACATGATACATGTGTGAATACATAGACAAACATAGTGTCACTAGTATGCCTCTACTTGAACTAGCTCATTGATCAAAGATGGTTATGTTTCCTAACCATAGGCATGTGTTGTCATTTGTTTAATGGGATCACATCATTAGGAGAATGATGTGATTGACTTGACCCAATCCTTTAGCCTAGCACTTGATCGTTTAGTATGTTGCTATTGCTTTCTTCATGACTTATACAAAGTTCCTTTAACTATGAGATTATGCAACTCCCGTTTACCGGAGGAACACTTTGTGTGCTACCAAATGTCACAACGTAACTAGGTGATTATAAAGGTGCTCTACAGGTGTCTCCAAAGGTACATGTTGAGTTGGCACAATTCAAGATTAGGTTTTGTCACTCCGATTGTCGGACATGTATCTCTGGGCCCTCTCGGTAATACTCATCACCTAAGCCTTGCAAGCATTGTAACTAATGAGTTAGTTATGAAATGATGTATTATGGTATGAGTAAAGAGACTTGCCGGTAACGAGATTGAACTAGGTATTGGATACCGACGATCAAATCTCGGGCAAGTAACATACCGATGACAAAGGGAACAACGTATGTTGTTATGCGGTTTGACCGATAAAAGATCTTCGTAGAATATGTGAGAACCAATATGAACATCTAGGTTCCGCTATTAGTTATTGACCGAGAATAGTTCTAGGTCATGTCTACATAGTTCTCGAACCCGTAGGGTCCGCACGCTTAACGTTACGATGACAGTTTTATTATGAGTTTATAAGTTTTGATGTACCGAAGGTTGTTCAGAGTCCCGGATGTGATCACGGACATGACGAGGAGTCTCGAAATGGTCGAGACATAAAGATTGATATATTGGATGACTATATTCGGACACCGGAAGTGTTCCGGGTGTTTTCGGAGAAAAACCGGAGTACCGGAGGGTTACCGGACCCCCCGGGAAGTAATGGGCCTTGATGGGCCCTAGTGGAAAGAGAGAGGGGCCGGCCAGGGCAAGAGGCGCGCCCCCTCCCCTTGAGTCCGAATAGGACAAGGAAGGGGGGGGGGGGGGGCGGCCCCCTTGCCTTCCCCCTCTCCCACTCCTTCCTTCCCCCTCCTTCTTGGAATAGGAAAGGGAGGGGGCAAACCTACTTGGAGTAGGTTTCCCCCTCCTAGGGCGCGCCTCCCCTTAGGCCGGCCCCCTCCTCCTCTCCCCCTTTATATACGGGAGGGGGGCACCCCATAGACACACAAGTTGATCTATGGATCGTTCCTTAGCCGTGTGCGGTGCCCCCCTCCACCATATTCCACCTCGGTCATATCGTCGCGGAGTTTAGGAGAAGCCCTGCGCCGGTAGAACATCATCATCGTCACCACGCCGTCGTGCTGACGGAACTCATCCCCGACGCTTCGCTGGATTGGAGTCCGGGGGACGTCATCGAGCTGGACGTGTGCTGAACACGGAGGTGCCGTACGTTCGGTACTTGGATCGGTCGATTCGTGAAGACATACGACTACATCAACCGCGTTGTCATAACGCTTCCGCTTACGGTCTACGAGGGTACGTGGACGAACACTCTCCCCTCTCATTGCTATACCATCACCATGAGCTTGCGTGTGCGTAGGAAATTTTTTCAAATTACTACGTTCCCCAACAGTGGCATCAGAGCCTAGGTTTTATGCGTTGATGTTATATGCACGAGTAGAACACAAGTGAGTTGTGGGCGATACAAGTCATACTGCTTACCAGCATGTCATACTTTGGTTCGGCGGTATTGTGAGATGAAGCGGCCCGGACCGACATTACGCGTACGCTTACGCGAGACTGGTTTCACCGTTACGAGCACTCATGCTTAAAGGTGGCTGGCGGGTGTCTGTCTCTCTCACTTTAGTTGAACCGAGTGTGGCTACGCCCGGTCCTTGCGAAGGTTAAAACAGCACCAACTTGACAAACTATCGTTGTGGTTTTGATGCGTAGGTAAGAACGGTTCTTGCTCAGCCCGTAGCAGCCACGTAAAACTTGCAACAACAAAGTAGAGGACGTCTAACTTGTTTTTGCAGGGCATGTTGTGATGTGATATGGCCAAGACGTGATGCTATATTTTATTGTGTGAGATGATCATGTTTTGTAACCGAAGTTATTGGCAACTAGCAGGAGCCATATGGTTGTCGCCTTATTGTATGAAATGCAAACGCCCTGTAATTGCTTTACTTTATCACTAAGCGGTAGCGATAGTCGTAGAAGCAATAGATGGCGTAACAACAACGATGCTACGATGAAGATCAAGGTGTCGCGCTGGTGATGATGGTGATCATGACGGTGCTTCGAAGATGGAGATCACAAGCACAAGATGATGATGGCCATATCATATCACTTATATTGATTGCATGTGATGTTTATCCTTTATGCATCTTATCTTTTTTTGATTGACGGTAGCATTTTAAGATGATCTCTCACTAAAAATTATCAAGAAGTGTTCTCCCTGAGTATGCACCATTGCCAAAGTTCGTCGTGCCCAGACACCACGTGATGATCGGGTGTGATAAGTTCTACGTCCATCTACAACGGGTGGAAGCCAGTTTTTGCACACGCAGAATACTCAGGTTAAACTTGACGAGCCTAGCATATGCAGATATGGCCTCGAAACACGGAGACCGAAAGGTCGAGTGTGAATCATATAGTAGATATGATCAACATAAAGATGTTCACCATTGAAAACTACTCCATCTCACGTGATGATAGGTTATGGTTTAGTTGATTTGGATCACGTGATCACTTAGATGACTAGAGAGATGTCTGTCTAAGTGGGAGTTCTTGAGTAATATGATTAATTGAACTTAAATTTATCATGAACTTAGTACCTGATAGTATTTTGCTTGTCTATGTTTGTTGTAGATAGATGGCTCGTGCTGTTGTTCCGTTGAATTTTAATGCGTTCCTTGAGAAAGCAAAGTTGAAAGATGATGGTAGCAATTACACGGATTGGGTCCGTAACTTGAGGATTATCCTCATTGCTGCACAGAAGAATTACGTCCTGGAAGCACCGCTAGGTGCCAGGTCTGCTGCAGGAGCAACACCAGATGTTATGAACGTTTGGCAGAGCAAAGCTGATGACTACTCTATAGTTCAGTGTGCCATGCTTTACGGCTTAGAACCGGGTCTTCAACGACGTTTTGAACGTCATGGAGCATATGAGATGTTCCAGGAGTTGAAGTTAATATTTCAAGCAAATGCCCGGATTGAGAGATATGAAGTCTCCAATAAGTTCTACAGCTGCAAGATGGAGGAGAATAGTTCTGTCAGTGAGCATATACTCAAAATGTCTGGGTATAATAATCACTTGATTCAACTGTGAGTTAATCTTCCGGATGATAGCGTCATTGACAGAATTCTCCAATCACTGCCACCAAGCTACAAGAGCTTTGTGATGAACTATAATATGAAAGGGATGAACAAGACTATTCCCGAGCTCTTCGCAATGCTAAATGCTGCGGAGGTAGAAATCAATAAGGAGCATCAAGTGTTGATGGTTAACAAGACCACTAGTTTCAAGAGAAAGGGCAAAGGGAAGAAGAAGGGGAACTTCAAGAAGAACAGCAAGCAAGTTGCTGCTCAAGAGAAGAAACCCAAGTCTGGACCTAAGCCTGAAACTGAGTGCTTCTACTACAAGTAGACTGGTCACTGGAAGCGGAACTGCCCCAAGTATTTGGCGGATAAGAAGGATGGCAAAGTGAACAAAGGTATATGTGATATACATGTTATTGATGTGTACCTAACTAGAGCTCGTAGTAGCACCTGGGTATTTGATACTGGTTATGTTGCTAATATTTGCAACTCGAAATAGGGACTACGGAATAAGCGAGCACTGGCCAAGGACGAGGTGACAATGCGCGTGGGAAACGGTTCCAAAGTCGATGTGATCGCAGTCGGCACGCTACCTCTACATCTACCTTCAGGATTAGTTTTAGACCTGAATAATTGTTATTTGGTGCCAGCGTTGAGCATGAACATTATATCTGGATCTTGTTCGATGCGAGATGGTTATTCATTTAAATTAGAGAATAATGGTTGTTCTATTTATATGAGTAATATCTTTTATGGTCATGCACCCTTGAAGAGTGGTGTATTTTTATTGAATCTCGATAGTAGTGATACACATATTCATAAAGTTGAAGCCAAAAGATGCAAAGTTGATAATGATTGTGCAACTTATTTGTGGCACTGCCGTTTAGGTCATATCAGTGTAAAGCGCATGAAGAAACTCCATACTGATGGACTTTTGGAATCACTTGATTACGAATCACTTGGTACTTGCGAACCGTGCCTCATGGGCAAGATGACTAAAACACCGTTCTCCGGTACTACGGAGAGAGCAACAGATTTGTTGGAAATCATACATACAGATGTATGTGGTCCGATGAATGTTGAAGCTCGTGGCGGATATCGTTATTTTCTCACCTTCACAGATGATTTAAGCAGATATTGGTATATCTACTTAATGAAGAATAAGTCTGAAACGTTTGAAAAGTTCAAAGAATTTCAGAGTGAAGTGGAAAATCATCGTAACAAGAAAATAAAGTTTCTACGATCTGATCGTGGAGGAGAATATTTGAGTTACGAGTTTGGTTTACATTTGAAACAATGCGGAATAGTTTCGCAACTCACGCCACCTGGAACACCACAAAGAAATGTTGTGTCCGAACGTCGTAATCGTACTTTACTAGATATGGTGCGATCTATGATGTCTCTTACTGATTTACCGCTATCGTTTTGGGGTTATGCTTTAGAGACAGCTGCATTCACAATAAATAGGGCACCATCTAAATCCGTTGAGACGACGCCTTATGAACTGTGGTTTGGCAAGAAACCAAAGTTGTCGTTTCTTAAAATTTGGGGCTGCGATGCTTATTTGAAGAAACTTCAACCAGATAATCTCGAACCCAAATCGGAGAAATGTGTCTTCATAGGACACCCAAAAGAGACTGTTGGGTACACCTTCTATCACAGATCCGAAGGCAAGACATTCGTTGCTAAGAATGAATCCTTTCTAGAGAAGGAGTTTCTCTCGAAAGAAGTGAGTGGGAGGAAAATAGAACTTGATGAGGTAACTGTACCCGCTCCCTTATTGGAAAGTAGTTCATCACAGAAATCAGTTCCTATGACAAATACACCAATTAGTGAGGAAGCTAATGATATTGATCATGAAACTTCAGATCAAGTGTCTACTGAACCTCGTAGGTCTACCAGAGTAAGATCCGCACCAGAGTGGTACGGTAATCCTGTTCTGGAAGTCATGTTACTTGACCATGATGAACCTATGAACTATGAGGAAGCGATGATGAGCCCAGATTCCGCAAAATGGCTAGAGGCCATGAAATCTGAGATGGGATCCATGTATGAGAACAAAGTATGGACTTTGGTTGACTTGCCCGATGATCGGCAAGCCATTGAGAATAAATGGAACTTTAAGAAGAAGACTGACGCTGATGGTAATGTAACTGTCTATAAAGCTCGACTTGTTGCAAAAGGTTTTCGACATGTTCAAGGGGTTGACTACGATGAGACTTTCTCACCCGTAGCGATGCTTAAGTCTGTCCGAATCATGTTAGCGATTGCCGCATTTTATGATTATGAAATTTGGAAAATGGATGTCAAAACTGCATTCCTGAATGGATTTCTGGAAGAAGAGTTGTATATGATGCAACCAGAAGGTTTTGTCGATCCTAAAGGAGCTAACAAAGTGTGCAAGCTCCAGCGATCAATCTATGGTCTGGTGCAAGCCTCTCGGAGTTGGAATAAACGCTTTGATAGTGTGATCAAAGCATATGGTTTTATACAGACTTTTGGAGAAGCCTGTATTTACAAGAAAGTGAGTGGGAGCTCTGTAGCATTTCAAATATTATATGTGGATGACATATTGTTAATTGGAAATGATATAGAATTTCTGGATAGCATAAAAGGATACTTGAATAAAAGTTTTTCAATGAAAGACCTCGGTGAAGCTGCTTACATATTGGGCATTAAGATCTATAGAGATAGATCAAGACGCTTGATTGGACTTTCACAAAGCACGTACCTTGATAAAGTATTGAAGAGGTTCAATATGGATCAGGCGAAGAAAGGGTTCTTGCCTGTATTACAAGGTATAAAGTTGAGTCAGACTCAATGCCCGACCACTGCAGAAGATAGAGAGAAAATGAAAGGAGTTCCCTATGCTTCAGCCATAGGCTCTATCATGTATGCAATGCTGTGTACCAGACCTGATGTGTGCCTTGCTATTAGTTTGGCAGGGAGGTACCAAAGTAATCCAGGAGTGGGTCACTGGACAGCGGTCAAGAACATCCTGAAATACCTGAAAAGGACTAAGGATATGTTTCTCGTATATGGAGGTGACAAAGAGCTAGTCGTAGATGGTTACGTCGATGCAAGCTTTGACACTGATCCGCACGATTCTAAATCGCAAACCGGATATGTATTTTTATTAAACGGTGGAGCTGTAAGTTGGTTCAGTTCTAAACAAAGCGTCGTGGCGGGATCTACATGTGAAGCGGAGTACATAGCTGCTTCAGAAGCAGCAAATGAAGGAGTCTGGATGAAGGAGTTCATTTCCGATCTAGGTGTTATACCTAGTGCATCGGGACCAATGAAGATCTTCTGTGACAATACTGGTGCAATTGCCTTGTCAAAGGAATCCAGATTTCACAAGAGGACCAAGCACATCAAGAGACACTTCAATTCCATTCGGGACCAAGTCCAAGTGGGAGACATAGAAATTTGCAAGATACATACGGATCTGAATGTTGCAGACCTGTTGACTAAGCCTCTCTCACGAGCAAAACATGATCAGCACCAAGACTCCATGGGTGTTAGAACCATTACTATGTAATCTAGATTATTGACTCTAGTGCAAGTGGGAGACTGAAGGAAATATGCCCTAGAGGCAATAATAAAGTTATTATTTATTTCCTCATATCATGATAAATGTTTATTATTCATGCTAGAATTGTATTAACCAGAAACATTATACATGTGTGAATACATAGACAAACATAGTGTCACTAGTATGCCTCTACTTGAACTAGCTCATTGATCAAAGATGGTTATGTTTCCTAACCATAGGCATGTGTTGTCATTTGATTAATGGGATCACATCATTGGGAGAATGATGTGATTGACTTGACCCAATCCGTTAGCCTAGCACTTGATCGTTTAGTATGTTGCTATTGCTTTCTTCATGACTTATACAAAGTTCCTTTAACTATGAGATTATGCAACTCCCATTTACCGGAGGAACACTTTGTGTGCTACCAAACGTCACAACGTAACTGGGTGATTATAAAGGTGCTCTACAGGTGTCTCCAAAGGTACATGTTGAGTTGGCATAATTCGAGATTAGGTTTTGTCACTCCGATTGTCGGAGAGGTATCTCTGGGCCCTCTCGGTAATAATCATCACCTAAGCCTTGCAAGCATTGTAACTAATGAGTTAGTTATGAAATGATGTATTACGGTACGAGTAAAGAGACTTGCCGGTAACGAGATTGAACTAGGTATTGGATACCGACGATCAAATCTCGGGCAAGTAACATACCGATGACAAAGGGAACAACGTATGTTGTTATGCGGTTTGACCGATAAAAGATCTTCGTAGAATATGTGGGGACCAATATGAACATCCAGGTTCCGCTATTGGTTATTGACCGAGAATAGTTCTAGGTCATGTCTACATAGTTCTCGAACTCGTAGGGTCCGCACGTTTAACGTTACGATGACAGTTTTATTACGAGTTTATAAGTTTTGATGTACCAAAGGTTGTTCGGAGTCCCGGATGTGATCACGGACATGACGAGGAGTCTCGAAATGTTCGAGACATAAAGATTGATATATCAAATGACTATATTCGGACACCGGAAGTGTTCCGGGTGTTTCCGAAGAAAAACCGGAGTACCGGAGGGTTACCGGAACCCCCCCGGGAAGTAATGGGCCTTGATGGGCCCTAGTGGAAAGAGAGAGGGGCCGGCCAGGGCAAGAGGCGCGCCCCCTCCCCTTGAGTCCGAATAGGACAAGGAAGGGGGGGCGGCGCCCCCCTTGCCTTCCCCCTCTCCTACTCCTTCCTCCCCCCTCCTTGGAATAGGAAAGGGAGGGGGCAAACCTACTTGGAGTAGGTTTCCCCCTCCTAGGGCGCGCCTCCCCTTAGGCCGCACCCTCCTCCACTCCCCCTTTATATACGGGGAGGGGGGCACCCCATAGACACACAAGTTGATCTACGGATCGTTCCTTAGCCGTGTGCGGTGCCCCCCCTCCACCATATTCCACCTCAGTCATATCATCGCGGAGTTTAGGCGAAGCCCTGCGCCGGTAGAACATCATCATCGTCACCACGCCGTCGTGCTGACGGAACTCATCCCCGACGCTTCGCTGGATTGGAGTCCGGGGGACGTCATCGAGCTGGACGTGTGCTGAACACGGAGGTGCCGTACGTTCGGTACTTGGATCGGTCGATTCGTGAAGACGTACGACTACATCAACCGTGTTGTCATAACGCTTCCGCTTACGATCTACGAGGGTACGTGGATGAACACTCTCCCCTCTCATTGCTATACTATCACCATGATCTTGCGTGCGCGTAGGAATTTTTTTGAAATTACTACGTTCCCCAACATGAGTTGCATATTTTATTGGTGCTATCCTATTGTGCCCTCCGTGTCGCACAAGCGTGAGGGATTCCCGCTGTAGGGTTTGCAATATGTTTATGATTTGCTTATGGTGGGTGGCGTGAGTGACAGAAGCAGAAACCCGAGTAAGTAGGTTGTTTGCGTATGGGATAAAGGGGACTTGATACTTTAATGCTATGGTTGGGTTTTTACCTTAATGAATCTTTAGTAGTTGCGGATGCTTGCTAGAGTTCCAATCATAAGTGCATATGATCCAAGTAGAGAAAGTATGTTAGCTTATGCCTCTCCCTCAAATAGAATTGCAATAACGATTATCGGTCTAGTAACATAGTCAGTTGCCTAGGGACAATTCCACAAATCCTATCACCACTTTTCCATACTCGCTATATTTACTTTAGTTGTGTCTTTACCTTAGCAGCCCCTAGTTTTATTTTCGTGCTCTTTACTTTCTTGCAAGCTTACCCGAAAAACACCTACAAAGTACTTCTAGTTTCATACTTGTTCTCGGTAAAGCGAACGTCAAGCGTGCGTAGAGTTGTATCGGTGGTCGATAGAACTTGAGGGAATATTTGTTCTACCTTTAGCTCCTCGTTGGGTTCGACACTCTTACTTATCGAAAGAGGCTACAATTGATCCCCTATACTTGTGGGTTATCAAGACCTTTTTTTGGCGCCGTTGCCGGGGAACAATAGCGTGGGGTGAATATTCTCGTGTGTGCTTATTTGCTTTATCACTAAGTAATTTTTATTTGCTGTTCTTAGTTGTTCTCTATCTTTAGTTATGGATATGGAACACGAAATACAAAAAAAAATTAGGTGTACTTGCCACTCATGGAGATGGGGAACCTCCTAAAACCCTCGATGCTGGTTATGTGAAAGATATTATGTACTACTTTAATAATCCTGAGAAAACCCCATTCAATTATGTAATGGGAGTAACGTTGAATCAACGTGAATACTTTAGGGATTATCGCTTGACACAAAAAGGGAAACTATTATGGGATCAAGTTCATATATTGAAGTGGTATGCTTGGAAACTATGCGTGGAATATGATTATACTTGTTGCTCTAGGATGAATTCTCCACACCTTCCCTTTTCATGCAAATTTAACGATAATGAAACCTTAGCTTCTTATGCTACAGGTATATATGATTACTATGATGTGGAACAAATAGAAGAATTTGTTTCTTTTATGGGTGCTTATGAAATTGAAGCTATGTGTAAGGAGTTTGAGGATTTTGATGATGCTGTTTGTAGATCTGAAAATTTAGCTATCCTCAAATATTGCTATGAGAATTATAAATACAATTATGAAATTAATGCACTTATTAAGAAATTCTCCGCTGTCCAAGAAGAGACTAATATTTTGCAGGAATCTATGGAAGAAGAAATTGATGAAACTGTGAGCTCATTGGATGAAAAATATGATGAGGAGAGCGAAGAACAAAAGGAGAAAGAACGGATTAGCTACCCGTGCCCACCTTCTAATGAGAGTAACCGTCCAACTCATACATTATTTAATTCCCCTTCATGCTTACCGAAGGATGATTGCTATGATGATTGTTATGATCCCGTTGATTCTTTTGAAATATCCCTTTTTGATGATGCTTGCTATGCTTGTGGCCAAGATGCCAATATAAATTATGCTTATGGAGATGAACTTGCTATGGTTCCTTATGTTAAACATGAAATTGTTGCTATTGCACCCACGCATGATAGTCCTATTATCTTTTTGAACTCTCCCGACTACACTATATCGGAGAAGTTTGCACTTATTAAGGATTACATTGATGGGTTGCCTTTTACCATTGCACATGATGATTTTGATAGATATAATATGCATGTGCTTGCTGCTCCTACTTGCAATTATTATGAGAGAGGAACTATATCTCCACCTCTCTATGTTTCCAATATGATAAAATTGCAAGAAACTGTTTATACTATGCATTGGCCTTTACTTTGTGTGCATGAATTGTTCTTTTATGACATGCCGATGCATAGGAAGAGAGTTAGACTTCGTCATTACATGATATATATTACTTTGTGCTCACTACTAAATTACAAATCATTGCTAATTAAAATTGTCTTTGATATACCTTGGGATCCGGGTGGATTCATTACTTGAGCACTATATGCCTAGCTTAATGGCTTTAAAGAAAGCGCTGCCAGGGAGACAACCCGGAAGTTTTAGAGAGTCCTTTATTTCTGTTGAGTGCTTTCATATAGTTAAAAAACAACAAAAATAAAGAGGGGAACCCAAAACTTTTTCAAAAAGGAAAGTGAAAGTGAGAAAGACAAGCATTGTTGAAGTGGGAGACCTCCTTGAACTTTGTTCATGCTCACGACAACTTTGTGAATCTTAATTACAGAAACTTTTCAACAAAAATAATTACCCCCTTGTACAATTCCATTGTATTATAAAAATAATGTGCCAAGGTTTGCCTTTAGGATGTTTACAATGCTTGTTGGTTTGTGCGGTGCAGGACAGAAACTTTGGCTGTAGTGCGTGAATTTATTTTTTTACTGGAACATCAAATGGTTCTGATTCGTTTTGCACTGTCTTGCTGTACAAATTGTTTATTTTTCCTAATTTTGGAATAATTTTTCAAGTACCAGAAGTATGGTGAATGTTCAGATTGCTACAGACTGTTCTGTTTTAGACAGATTCTGTTTTTGATGCATAGTTTGCTTGTTTTGATGAAACTATCAATTTATATCAGTGGATTAAGCCATGAAAAAGTTATATTACAGTAGACACAATGCAAAAACAAAATATGAATTGGTTTGCAACAGTACTTATAGTAGTGACTTGCTTTATTATACTAACGGATCTTACCGAGTTTTCTGTTGAAGTTTTGTGTGGATGAAGTGTTTGATTGAGAAGGTTTCGATGTGAGAAGAAGGAAGAGAGGCAAGAGCTCAAGCTTGGGGATGCCCGAGGCACCCCAAGAAAATATTCAAAGAGACTCAAGCGTCTAAGCTTGGGGATGTTGGGAAGGCATCCCCTCTTTCTTCAACAAATATCGGTATGTTTTTGGATTCGTTTCGTTCATGCGATATGTGCAAGTCTTGGAGCGTCTTTTGCAATTAGGTTTTTATTTTTCTTTTATGCACCATGCTGGTATGAGATAGTCCTTGGTTGATTTATAGAATGCTCTATGCACTTCACTTATATCTTTTGAGTATGGCTTTATAGAATGCTTCATGTGTTTCACTTATATCATTTGAAGTTTGGATTGCCTATTTCTCTTTACATATACAACCACCATTTGTAGAATGCTCTTTTGCTTCACTTATATTTGTTAGAGTTTGGGCATATCTTTTGTAGAAAGAATTAAACTCTCTTGCTTCACTTATATCTATTTAGAGAGATGACAGGAATTGGTCATTCACATGGTTAGTCATAAAATCCTACATAAACTTGTAGATCGCTGAATATGATATGTTTGATTCCTTGCAATAGTTTCGCGATATAAAGATGGTGATATTAGAGTTATGCTAGTGGGTGGTTGTGGATTGTAGAGACACTTGTGTTGAGGTTTGCAAGTCCCGTAGCATGCACGTATGGTAACCGTTGTGTGACAAATTTTAAGCATGGGGTGTTTCTTTGATTGTCTTCCTTATGAGTGGCGGTCGGGGACGAGCGATGGTCTTTTCCTACCAATCTATCCCCCTAGGGGCATGCGTAGTAGTACTTTGCTTCGAGGGCTAATAAACTTTTGCAATAAGTATATGAGTTCTTTATGACTAATGTGAGTCCATGGATTATACACACTTTTACCTTTCCATCATTGCTAGCCTCTTCGGTACTGTGCATTGCCCTTTCTCACCTCGAGAGTTGGTGCAAACTTCGCCGGTGCATCCAAACCCCGTGATACGATACGCTCTGTCACACATAAGCCTCATTATATCTTCCTCAAAACAACCACCATACCTACCTATCATGGCATTTCCATAGCCATTCCGAGATATATTGCCATGCAACTTCCATCATCATCATATACATGACTTGAGCATTCATTGTCATATTGCTTTGCATGATCGTAAGATAGCTAGCATGATGTTTTCATGGCTTGTCTGTTTTTTGACGTCATTGCTACGCTAGATCATTGCACATCTCGGTACACCGCCGGAGGCATTCATATAGAGTCATATCTTTGTTCTAGATATCGAGTTGTAATATTGAGTTGTAAGTAAATAAAAGTGTGATGATCATCATTATTAGAGCATTGCCCCAGTGAGGAAAGGATGATGGAGACTATGATTCCCCCACAAGTCGGGATGAGACTCCGGACGAAAAAAAAAGAGAAAGGCCAAAAAAAAGAGAGAAGGCCCAAAAAAAAGAGAAAAAAAACAAAAAAAATGAGATAAAAAGAGAGAAGGGGCAATGTTACTATCCTTTTACCACACTTGTGCTTTAGAGTAGCACCATGTTCTTCATATAGATTGTCTCCTATGTTGTGATTTTCATATACTAGTGGGAATTTTCATTATAGAACTTGGCTTGTATATTCCAACGATGGGCTTCCTCAAATGCCCTAGGTCTTCATGAGCAAGCAAGTTGGATGCACACCCACTTAGTTTCTTTTGTTGAGCTTTCATACACTTATAGCTCTTAGTGCATCCGTTGCATGGCAATCCCTACTCCTCGCATTGACATCAATTGATGGGCATCTCCATAGCCCGCTGATTAGCCGCGTCGATGTGAGACTTTCTCCTTTTTTGTCTTCTCCACATAACCTCCATCATTATATTCTATTCCACCTATAGTGCTATATCCATGGCTTGCGCTCATGTATTGCGTGAGGGTTGAAAAAGCTGAAGCGCGTTAAAAAGTATGAACCAATTGCTCGGCTTGTCATCGGGGTTGTGCATGATGGGGGCATTTTGTGTGACGAAAATGAAGCATGGCCAAACTGTATGATTTTGTAGGTATAAACTTGCTTTGGCCTTGTTGTTTTGAAAAGACATGATTGCTTTATTGGTACGCTCGAAGTATTATTGTTTTTATGTCAAATGATAGACTATTGCTTTGAATCACTCGTGTCTTAATATTCATGCCATGATTAGACATATGATCAAGATTATGCTAGGTAGCATTCCACATAAAAAATTATTCTTTTTTATCATTTACCTACTCGAGGACGAGCAGGAATTGAGCTTGGGGATGCTGATATGTCTCCGTCGTATCTATAATTTTTGATTGTTCCATGCCAATATTATTCACTTCCATATACTTTTTGGCAACTTTTTATATTATTTTTGGGACTAACATATTGATCCAGTGCACAGTGCCAGTTCCTGTCTGTTGCATGTTTTATGTTTCACAGAATATCCATATCAAACGGAACCCAAACGGGATAAAAACGGACGGAGCTTATTTTTGGAAAATATGGAAAATTCCAGAAGAAAATTCCACGCGAGACGGTGCCCGAGGTGGTCACGAGGGAGGGGGGCGCGCCCCTCCCCCCTGGGCGCGTGCCCTACCCTCGTGAGCCCACCATAAGGCGGTTGATGCTCTTCTTTTTCCGCAAGAAAGATAATATTCGGAAAAAAATCACAGAAAAGGTTTCAGGCCAATCGGAGTTACGGATCTCCATGTATACGCGAAACGGTGAAACAGAGCCAGAACAGAACGCAGAAACAGAGAGATAGATCCAATCTCGGAGGGGCTCTCGCCCCTCCCAAGCCATGGGAGCCAAGGAATGGAGGGGAAACCCTCGTCCTATCTAGGGAGGAGGTCAAGGAAGAAGAAGAAGGAGGGGGGCTCTCTCCCCCTCGCTTCCGGTGGCGCCGGAACGCCGCCGGGGGCCATCATCATCACCGCGATCTTCACCAACATCTCCATCACCTTCCCCCCTCTATCTACAGCGGTCCACTCTCCAGCAACCCGCTGTACCCTCTACTTGAACATGGTGCTTTATGCTTCATATTATTATCCAATGACGTGTTGCCATCCTATGATGTCTGAGTAGATTTCTATTGTCCTATCGGTGATTGATGAATTGCTATGATTGGTTTGAGTTGCATATTTTATTGGTGCTGTCCTATTGTGCCCTCCGTGTCGCGCAAGCATGAGGGATTCCCGCTGTAGGGTTTGCAATATGTTTATGATTTGCTTATGGTGGGTGGCGTGAGTGATAGAAGCACAGACCCGAGTAAGTAGGTTGTTTGCGTATGGGATAAAGGGGACTTGATACTTTAATGCTATGGTTGGGTTTTTACCTTAATGAATCTTTAGTAGTTGCGGATGCTTGCTAGAGTTCCAATCATAAGTGCATATGATCCAAGTAGATAAAGTGTGTTAGCTTATGCCTCTCCCTCAAATAGAATTGCAATAACGATTATCGGTCTAGTAACATAGTCAGTTGCCTAGGGACAATTCCACAAATCCTATCACCACTTTTCCATACTCTCTATATTTACTTTAGTTGTGTCTTTACCTCAGCAGCCCCTAGTTTTATTTTTGTGCTCTTTACTTTCTTTCAAGCTTACCCGAAAAACACCTACAAAGTACTTCTAGTTTCATACTTGTTCTAGGTAAAGCGAACGTCAAGCGTGCGTAGAGTTGTATCGGTGGTCGATAGAACTTGAGGGAATATTTGTTCTACCTTTAGCTCCTCGTTGGGTTCGACGCTCTTACTTATCGAAAGAGGCTACAGTTGATCCCCTATACTTGTGGGTTATCAGTCATCCACTTGAGGGAACTTTGCTACTGTCCTACAAACCTCTGCACTTGGATGCCCAACAACATCTACAAGAAGAAGGTTGTGTAGTAGACATCAAGCTCTTTTCTGGCACCGTTGCCAGGGAGGCTAGGTAAGTGAAGGTATATCTTTAGATCTTGCAATTGAATCTTTTTGTTTCTTGTTTTAGCACTAGTCTAGTTTATAAAAGAAAACTACCAAAAAAATATGGAATTGAGTTTGTCTCACACGCTTCATCTTTTTAATATCTTTCGTGAGTATGATGGAAAGGATAATTGTGCTCAAGTGCTAGAGGAAGAAATCCATAAAATATTTGGCACTAAATATTTGAATGATGAGCATGATTGCAATGTTGTTAGTATGAACTCCTTGAATATCCATGATGCTAATGATGATTGCACTAGTTATGATGAAAATGTCTCCTATAAGCATGTCAATTTTTGTGGAGTGCATGTTTGCACGAACACACCAAATAGGGAAGATACATACTGCAAGAGGCATAAGTACTTAGAAACCAAATGGTTGCAAAAAGAGCTAGATGAATGTGCTGGAAGATTTTATATTTTCGTGCTCCTTGTGAACTTTGCAATGAACATGGTCATTTAAAGCTCCAATGCTATTTGTTTCATGATCAAGTCATGTCCAAATATTGTGATAATTTGATTACCCTTGAGCATCATAAAGAGCTTAGCCTTCTTTTGGGTTATGAAGAAATGAAACATATAACTGTGGGTATTCCAAAATTTAATCTCGACAAAGTTCTTAATTTTGATCTAGAGAAGATTTATATGTATTGTGCGGTGAATTGCATAGAAAATCCTTATATTACCAATTACATATAGAAAAGAAAACAAATAGAAGATGAAGAAAATGCTAACGAAAGGGAAGAGACTTCCCAATATCCTCCTATTATTTCTTATGATGAATCAGGTAACGAGGAGGAGCCTTCTATTCAACCAATCTCATTAATAAGGAGCTCCAAAAAGAGGATTGAACCCACACATGATGTGGTGAAGAAGAAGAAAAGAAAAAGGAAGAGAGGTAAAAAGGTATCTCTCCCAAACAAAGTTGCTCCTATTATTGTTGTGCCTCATGAAAATGAAGATGATATACTTGATGATGATCTCGTTATGCCTATTGCTTGTTGTGATGATTATGATAGGGAAGATAATGATACTCCTTATGATCTTGAAAATCTTTTTGGCAGTTGCTTTAAAGAATATAATAATTGCTATACTATCGGTGCTATCCATACTATTAATGATGATAGTGATTATGCTTATGATACAAAAAGGCCCAAGCTTGGGGAAGCTATGTTTGATGAGGATGACATATTTAAGAATATATTTGCTGCAATTAATGTTTGTCCCAAGCTTGGGGATGCTATGTTTAATAATGAGGATATTTTTAGCCTTCCATGTTTTGATATGCAAAGTGATTATGATGAGAACAAAGTTGCTACTTATGATGATTATTGTGATAAAACTTATGCTATAAAAAGTAGTGATAATTGTATTTATAAAAATTGTCATGATTATGAGTACCCTTTCTCTGAACATTACTCTTTTAATGTGGAAACAATTCATAGTATTCAAGTCTCTTATGATACTCCCACTATTCTGGATGAGAATAGATTTGCTTATGTGGAGAGTAATAAAAATTCTATACTTGTAGATCATGAAAAGAATGATTTAGGTGCTGGTTATATTGTTGAATTCATTCATGATGCTACTGAAAATTATTATGAGGGAGGAACATATTCTTGTAGGAATTGCAATAATATCAAGTTTCCTCTCTATGTGCTTAAAATTTTGAAGTTATGCTTGTTTTACCTTCCTATGCTAGTTGATTATTGTTCCCATAATTTGTTTGCTCACAAAATCCCTATGCATAGGAAGTGGGTTATTGTTCCCACCGGACGCAGATGACCTAAGCCACATAATCCAGCAGCCAAACGAATTGGCCAGGCAATTCTGGACATGGTTCTTAACAAAGAAAAATCAAATTGTCGACTGTCCGGATGCAGAGGCCCTCGCGGCCTTCAAACATAACATCCGCGACGAGTGGCTGGCCCGGCACCTAGGACAGGAAAAGTCGAAATCCATGGCAGCCCTCACATCACTCATGACCCGCTTCTGTGCGGGAGAGGATAGCTGGCTAGCTCGCAGCAACAACCTCAGCAAAAATGCTGGCAGTCCGGATACCAAGGACCGCAATGGCAGGTCGCGTCGAAACAAAAACAAACGCCGCATTAACGGCGACAACAATGAGGATACGGCAGTCAACGCCGGATTCCGAGGCTCCAAACCCGGTCAACGGAAGAAGCCATTTAAAAGAACTACTCCGGGCCTGTCCAATTTGGACCGCATACTCGACCGCTCTTGTCAAATACATGGAACCCCCGAAAGGCCAGCTAACCACACCAACAGAGATTGTTGGGTATTCAAGCAGGCAGGCAAATTAATTGTCGAAAACAATGACAAGGGGCTACACAGCGATGACGAGGAAGAGACCCGGCCGCCGAACAACAGAGGACAAAAGGATTCCCCCCTCAAGTTCGGACGGTAAACATGATATACGCAACGCATATACCCAAGAGGGAGCGGAGGCGTGCACTAAGGGACGTATACGCGATGGAGCCAGTCGCCCCAAAATTCAACCCATGGTCCTCTTGTCCGATCACTTTCGATCGAAGAGACCATCCGACGAGTATCCGCCATGGCGGATTCGCCGCATTGGTTTTAGACCCAATCGTCCATGGATTTCACCTCACGAGAGTCCTGATGGACGGCGGCAGTAGCCTGAACCTGCTTTATCAGGATACAGTGCGCAAGATGGGCATAGACTCTTCAAGGATTAAACCTACAAAGACGACTTTCATAGGCGTCATACCAGGTGTTGAAGCCAGTTGCACAGGCTCAGTCACACTGGAAGTGGTCTTCGGATCCCCGGATAATTTCCGAAGCGAGGAGTTAATCTTCGACATAGTCCCGTTCCGCAGTCTTTATCACGCTCTGCTCGGACGAACCGCGTTCGCAAAATTCAACGCGGTGCCGCATTATGCATACCTTAAGCTCAAGATGCCAGGCCCTCGCGGAGTCATCACGGTCAATGGAAACACGGAACTCTCCCTCTGAACGGAGGAACATACAGCGGCTCTCACGGCAGAAGTACAGAGCAGCCTTTTAAGGCAATTCTCGAGTCCGGCCGTTAAACGGACGGACACGGCCAAACGCGCCTGGAGCAACATCAACCAAGACCACCTGGCACGTTCCGAGCACGCGTAGCAATGCGGCCCCAACCCCCGCCCTCGCACAATTGCAAGACAAACTCTCCGCGTACATAATTACGCCCTGGAGATACCATGGGTCTAGGGGAAGGGGCATGACCACAACAAACCCAGAGTGCGGCTCGACCACACCAGGGGCTCCCAATTGTGTCACTCTTTTCTTTTATTTTTCTCTTTTTTATACAAGACTCTGTCCGGCGGCAAACCTGCCGAACTCATGATGCAACAGCCAGGGAGGGACAAAGGCCGCGACGAACACTCAGGTGGTCTCCATTACGAGCATTAAATTTGTTAAATACACCATTCCGCGGCCTACCCCTGGAGGGAGACGCCTTTCATTCATCCAATCCCTTGCTTTCCGCACTATTTGTATCATTTCGCACTCATAGCAGATCTTTTTGAATAAATAATGTAGAACTTTTTGCCCATAATTGCATTACTTTATATATATATGTTCATTTACGGCATGTTGCATCCGTATATTTTGGTACGGCCGAATACACCAGGGGCTTATGTTCCCCGCATTACGGTGTGATAAAGTCCGAACACTTTCACAAGTGCGGCACCCCGAACTTATAGCATTATATGAATCGGCTCCGAATCATGTCTTGGGTCAATAGTTGGGTTTGCCCGGCTCCCATGTTTGGCACCTTACGTTCCGGTCTATCCGCTAAGGTAGCATTGGGAGAACCACTGCGATTGCGCCCCGGTTGAGCCGGGTTAACGCCTCAGTGGAGAAAGCTAAAACTGACTAACATGATAAAGCGAGAGACTGGTCGCTGTTCGAGAGGTTTTTTTCGGGTCCTTAAAGACCTACGCCGCTTCGAGCGAAGTTCCGGATAATGTCCGACGAAGGCGTGGATAGCGCCCCAAATTCGGTCTTCCGAATACTAGGGGCTTCGCCGAAATTTAAAATTATAGAATTCTATGGCTAAGTGAGAGTGTTCAAGCATTATAAGTCCGGTTGCCTTGTTCGTCGTGTTGAGCGCCTCCCTAGATGGACCCAAAAATGGGAACAAGAGTGCTCAAGTTTATCCCGAACACCCCAGCACTAGTGGCATGGGGGCTGAAGCCAACGACTTGCCATCTCTCAGATTTTATAAAAGGCCGCACAGAAGGTAATATTTTAAATTAAACAAGCGTTGCTTAGCACATATGAACAAAGTTTTCAGCGCACAAGATAATACATAGTGAGTTTACTCAATAATTACATCTCGGGGGCACTCATCCGCAATCTTGCGGGCACCCTTCAGGACAGTCTTATAGTACATCTCGGGCGTACGATATTCCTTGCCCGTTGGTGGCGCGTTAGTGATTAGCTTCTCCGCATCCAGCTTGCCCCAATGCACCTTTGCGCGGGCAAGGGCCCGACGAGCACCTTCAATACAAGCGGAGCGCTTGATAACCTCCACCCAGGGGCACGCATCCACCAGCCGCCGCACGAGGCCGAAGTAGCTCCCAGGCATGGCCTCTCTAGGCCACAGCCGGACTATGAGGCCCTTCATGGCCTCCTTAGCTACCTTGTGGAGTTCGACCAGCTGCTTCAGCTGGTCGCTAGGGGGCACCGGATGGCCGGCCTCAGCATACTGAGACCAGAAGACCTTCTCCGTTGAGCTTCCCTCCTCACCACGGTAGAACGCGGCAGCATCGGATACACTGCGAGGCAAATCTGCAAACGCCCCTAGAGAGCTCCGAATTCGGGTAAGTATCAGGTAGTTTACATTAACATGCTTGCTTTGCATGAAAAATGCCTTACCCGCAGCTATTTTCTTCACATCTTCCACCTCCTGAAGGGCCTTACGGGCCTCGGCCTTGGCGGATTTGGCACTTTCGAGAGCCGAGGCGAGCTCGGACTCTCGAGTCTTTGAGTCGCGTTCCAAACTCTCATTCGTGGGTTGCAGACACGGCCTCCTTCAGGGTTGCCACCTCATTCGTGGCCCCTGCAGTACCCATGTTACCCTTGTTATTCTTTTATTGCAACCTAAATCCTTTTCTGTAAGGTACAAGTTCAAAGTGGTGTTACTCACCTTCTTTGTCCTGGAGCTGCTTCTTGGCACGGCCGAGCTCTTGCTCGGACCGCTCAAGTTCCTGCTTCAAAGCACCGACCTCCGCAGTCAGTGTGGCAGAAGTCAGCAGCGCAGCCTGCAACCCATATTGACATAACTTTTTAGCAACCCTGCATATATCTTTTTAGATCCTCAGTCCAGCTTTTCTTTCCAAACACCGAATCAAGCATCAGGGGCTACTATCTATGCAGTATTACATTACATAATTTTAACTTCTTACCTCAAAGCCTATTAGAAGGCTACTGTAGGCTTCGGTCAGCCCGCTCTTGGCGAGCCGTACCTTCTGAATCATCGCACTCATGATAGTGCGGTGTTCTTCCTTGCTGGAAGCGCCTTGGAGCGCCTCCAACAAGTTGTCAGGCGCCTCCGGTTGGACGGAGGCCGCTGGCCGGACTCCGGAACCACTGCGGTTTCCGACGTGGAGTCCGGCGCAAAGTCCGGGAGGCCGCCTTGGGGCGCCTCCGGAGCCTCCCCCTGATGGGTCCCTTCTTGGGATCCCACCTCGGCGTCCTCAGTGGCGCGAGGGGTAGAGGCCGTAGGGATGGAGTCCACATTTGACGGAGCCAACGACCCGCTCGATGAAGCGGGGAGATCATCATCGGCCGGACTGTAGGCAGTATGCGGCATTAGAAGGACGCTACTTGACATAAAAAGAAATTATAAATCATTCAGGAATCCGGATACTTACGATCTCGCCGGAGGCCTGGCCCTTGAAGGCCATTCTTCCTCGCCAACATTGATGTTGGCGGAGCTGTCCGGGAGAATAGTCCTTCCCTTCTTGGACCCTTTGGCCTCCCCTGTTGGGGAAGCCTTCCTCTTCCTCTCTCCCTCCTCTGGGAGAGAGTCCTCTTTCTCCTCCTCGTTTTCAGGGGAGGAGTCCGCCTCGGAGTCGTCGGATACCTGAAAACGGGAACTCTTTCGAGTACCCGTGGCCTCCGTCTTGGCCTTCTTCTCCGGCACCACGTGCGGTGCCGGAACCAGCAGCCTCGCTAGACGGGCGTCTACTGGGTTTTTTGGCATGGGAGCCGGGCAGTCGATCTGCTCCGCCTTCTTCATCCAGTCCTGTCAAAGGAAAAGGGGAAATCAAAACCCGCATAGAGTCAAACTATGAAAAGCAAGTGTCCCGTAAAGGGGTAGAATCACTTACCTCGTCATCTTGGCGCTGCGAGCGAAATCCGCGATATTCAGTCGCAGATGCGGGGGCTTCGGCGCCCTTAAACAGCACCCTCCAGGAGCCTTCGTACGTCGTGTCGAAGAGCCCGCGCAACGCTTGGTGCTGTTCCGGATCGAACTCCCACAGATTGAATGCCCGCTCTTGGCATGGGAGAATCCGACGAACGAGCATGACTTGGACCACGTTAACCAGCCTGAGCTTCTTCACCAGCTTCTGGATGCAGGCTTGGAGTCCCGTCACCTCCTCCGAACTACCCCACAGCAAGCCTTTCTTTTTCCAGGAGGTGAGCTGCGTAGGGATACCAGATCTGAACTCGGGGGCCGCCGCCCACGTAGGGTCGCGCGGCTCGGTGATATAGAACCACCACGATTGCCATTCCTTGACGGATTCCACAAACGCCCCTTCGAACCAAAGGACGTTGGGCATCTTGCCCAACATGGCGCCTCTGCACTCCGCTTGAGTGCCCTTCACTACCTTCGGCTTGACATTGAAGGTCTTGAGCCACAAGCCGAAGTGGGGCTGGATACAGAGGAAGGCCTCGCACACGACGATAAACGCCGAGATGTTGAGGATGAAGTTCGGCGCCAGATCATGGAAATCCAGGCCGTAGTAGAACATGAGCCCCCGGACAAAGGGGTGAAGTGGAAAGCCCAGTCCGCGGAGGAAATGGGGAAGAAAAACGACCCTCTCATGGGGCCTGGGGGTGGGGATGAGCTGCCCCTCGTCGGGCAGCCGGTGCGCGATCTCGCCGGACAGATAGCTGGCGTCACGCAGTCTTTCGATGTGCTCCTCCGTAACGGAGGAGGTCATCCACTTGCCTCCCTCTCCAGACATGGCTGGGGAAGGTTGAGACGAGATGTGCGGGCTTGGGCGCTGGAGCTCGAGTGCGCGGAGATGGATAAGCAAAGGAGGAAGAAGGCGTAGGTGAAAACGTGAATCCTTATCCCTTATATATAGGCGGACGAAGACTATGCGTCCCCCACCTGCCTGGTAAAACTCGCTTATCTCCCAAGCGTCACCATCAATGGCGCGGTTGGGTTACCCACGTCCGTATTGATGAGAATCCCGGATTAAGGGGGAACACGATCTCTGCTTCGACAAGATGTGCCAAGGAAACCGCTTCGCTAAATGCGCTGAGGTGGTGAAATAAAAAACGATTCAAGTAATGGCTTGGTAGTGGTGTGATGTCATGCCGCAAAAAACGTCAGCACATTGAACTTGTGTATATATTATTCTCTCTACGGTGGAATGTGGAATTTATTTTGAAGAGCCGGACACTATCCTGGTGTTCACAATCTTCTACGAATTATTCGAAGGAGGAACCCGCCTTGCAATGCCAAACAATATGCGCGCCGGACTCATCGTCATTGAAGCATGGTTCAGGGGCTACTGAGGGAGTCCTGGATTAGGGGGTGTCCGGATAGCCGGATTACCATCATCGGCCGAACTATCATCGGCCGGACTATCATCATCGACCGGACTCCAAGACTATGAAGATACAATATTGAAGACTCCGTCCGTGTCCGGATGGGACTTTCCTTGGCGTGGAAGGCAAGCTTGGCGATACGGATATGTAGATCTCCTACCGTTGTAACCGACTCTATGTAACCCTAGCCCTCTCCGGTGTCTATATAAACCGGATGGCTTTAGTCTGTAGGACACGACAACATCAACCCTTACAATCATACCATAGGCTAGCTTCTAGGGTTTAGCCTCCTTGATCTCGTGGTAGATCCACTCTTGTAAACATCCACAATATCAATATCAATCAAGCAGGACGTAGGGTTTTACCTCCATCAAGAGGGCCCGAACCTGGGTAAAACATTGTGTCCCTTGTCTCCTGTTACCATCCGCCTAGACGCACAGTTCGGGACCCCCTACCCGAGATCCACCGGTTTTGACACCAACAGTGACACTTATAGGAAAAGCCCAACGGATTGATGGGAAAGAATAACTTTGAGGTGGTTTCGTACCCTACCATAATCTCTTTGTTCGTTCTCTACTATCAGTGACTTTGGAGTGACTCTTTGTTGCATGTTGAGGGATAGTTATTGTTGGGGAACGTAGTAATTTCAAAAAAATTCCTACGCACACGCAAGATCATGGTGATGTATAGCAACGAGAGGGGAGAGTGTTGTCCACGTACCCTCGTAGACCGAAAGCGGAAACGTTATGACAACGCGGTTGATGTAGTCGTACGTCTTCGCGACCCAACCGATCAAGCACCGAAACTACGGCACCTCCGAGTTCTAGCACACGTTCAGATCGATGACGATCCCCAGACTATGATCCAGCAAAGTGTCAGGGAAGAGTTCCGTCAGCACGACGGCGTGGTGACGATCTTGATGTTCTACCGTCGCAGGGCTTCGCCTAAGCACCACTACAATATTATCGAGGAGTATGGTGGAGGGGGGCACCGCACACGACTAAGAGAACGATCACGAAGATCAACTTGTGTGTCTAGAGGTGCCCCCCTGCCCCCGTATATAAAGGAGCAAGGGGGAGGGGCGGCCGGCCAGGAGGAGGCGCGCCAGGGAGGAGTCCTACTCCTACCGGGAGTAGGAGTCCCTCCTTTTCCTTGTCCAATTAGGAGAGGGGGAAGGAAGGGAGAGAGGAGAGGAAGGAAAGGGGGGGCGCCGCCCCCTCCTTGTCCAATTCGGACTACAGGGGGAGGGGGCGCGCGGCCTGCCCTGGCCGCCCCTCCTCTTCTCCACTTTGGGCCCATGAGGCCCATTAACCCCCGGGGAGTTTCGGTAACCCCCGGTACTCCGGTTTTATCCGAAACTTCTCCGGAACACTTCCAGTGTCCGAATATAGCTGTCCAATATATCAATATTTATGTATTGACCATTTCGAGACTCCTCGTCATGTCCCTGATCACATCCGGGACTCCAAAAAAACTTCGGTACATCAAAATATATAAACTCATAATGAAACTGTCATCGTAACGTTAAGCGTGCGGACCCTACGGGTTCGAGAACAATGTAGACATAACCGAGACACATCTCCGGTCAATAACCAATAGCGGAACCTGGATGCTCATATTGGCTCCTACATATTCTACGAAGATCTTTATCGGTCAGACCGCATAGCAACGTACGTTGTTCCCTTTGTCATCGGTATGTTACTTGCCCGAGATTCGATCGTCGGTATCTCAATACCTAGTTCAATCTCGTTACAGGCAAGTCTCTTTACTCGTTCCGTAATACATCATCTCGCAACTAACTCATTAGTTGCAATGCTTGCAAGGCTTATGTGATGTGCATTACCGATAGGGCCCAGAGATACCTCTCCAACAATTGGAGTGACAAATCCTAATCTCGAAATACGCTAACCCAACATGTACCTTTGGAGACACCTGTAGAGCTCCTTTATAATCACCCAGTTACGTTGTGACGTTTGGTAGCACACAAAGTGTTCCTCCGTCAAACGAGAGTTGCATAATCTCATAGTCATAGGAACATGTATAATTCATGAAGAAAGCAATAGCAACATACTAAACGATCGGGTGCTAAGCTAATGGAATGGGTCATTTCAATCACATCATTCTCCTAATGATGTGATCCTGTTAATCAAATGACAACACATGTCTATGGTTAGGAAACATAACAATCTTCGATTAACGAGCTGGTCAAGTAGAGACATACTAGTGATGTTTAGTTTGTCTATGTATTCACACAAGTATTATGTTTCCGGTTACAATTCTAGCATGAATAAAAAACATTTATCATGATATAAGGAAATAAAATAATAACTTTATTATTACCTCTAGGGCATATTTCCTTCAGTATCCCACTTGCACTAGAGTCAATAATCTAGATTACACAGTAATGATTCTAACACCCATGGAGCTTTGGTGCTGATCATGTTTTGCTCGTGGAAGAGGATTAGTCAACGGGTCTGCTACATTCAGATCCGTATGTATCTTGCAAATCTCTATGTCTCCCACCTGGACTAGATCCAGGATGGAATTGAAGCGTCTCTTGATGTGCTTGGTTCTCTTGTGAAATTTGGATTCCTTTGCCAAGGCAATTGCACCAGTATTGTCACAAAAGATTTTAATTGGACCCGATGCACTAGGTATGACACCTAGATCGGATATGAACTTCTTCATCCAGACTCCTTCGTTTGCTGCTTCCGAAGCAGCTATGAACTCCGCTTCACATGTAGATCCCGCCACAACGCCTTGTTTAGAACTGCACCAACTGACAGCTCCACCGTTTAATATAAACACGTATCCGGTTTGCGATTTAGAATCGTCTGGATCAGTGTTAAAGCTTGCATCAACGTAAGCATTTACGATGAGCTCTTTGTCACCTCCATATACGAGAAACATATCCTTAGTCCTTTTTAGATATTTCAGGATGTTCTTGACCGTTGTCCAGTGATCCACTCCTGGATTACTTTGGTACCTCCCTGCTAGACTTATAGCAAGACACACATCAGGTCTGGTACACAGCATTGCATACATGATAGAGCCTATGGCTGAAGCCTAGGGAACATCTTTCATTTTCTCTCTATCTTCTGAAGTGGTCGGGCATTGAGTCTTACTCAATTTCACACCTTGTAACACAGGCAAGAATCCTTTCTTTGCTTGATCCACTTTGAACTTCTTCAAAACTTTGTCAAGGTATGTGCTTTGTGAAAGTCCAATCAAGCGTCTTGATCTATCTCTATAGATCATAATGCCCAATATGTAAGCAGCTTCACCGAGGTCTTTCATTGAAAAACTCTTATTCAAGTATCCCTTTATGCTATCCAGAAATTCTATATCATTTCCAAGTAATATGTCATCCACATATAATATCAGAAATGCTACAGAGCTCCCACTCACTTTCTTGTAAATACAGGCTTCTCCAAAAGTCTGTACAAACCCAAATGCTTTGATCACACTATCAAAGCATTTATTCCAACTCCGAGAGGCTTGCACCAGTCCATAAATGGATCGCTGGAGCTTGCACACTTTGTTAGCTCCTTTTGGATCGACAAAACCTTCCGGCTGCATCATATACAACTCTTCTTCCAGTAATCCATTTAGGAATGCAGTTTTGACATCCATCTGCCAAATTTCATAATCATAAAATGCGGCAATTGCTAACATGATTCGGACAGACTTAAGCATCGCTATGGGTGAGAAGGGCTCATCGTAGTCAATCCCTTGAACTTGTCGAAAACCTTTTGCGACAAGTCGAGCTTTGTAGACAGTAACATTACCGTCAGCATCAGTCTTCTTCTTGAAGATCCATTTATTCTCAATTGCTTGCCGATCATTGGGCAAGTCAACCAAAGTCCACACTTTGTTCTCATACATGGATCCCATCTAAGATTTTATGGCTTCAAGCCATTTTGCGGAATCTGGGCTCACCATCGCTTCTTCATAGTTCGTAGGTTCATCATGATCTAGTAGCATGACTTCCAGAACAGGATTAATGTACCACTCTAGTGCAGATCTTACTCTGGTTGATCTACGAGGTTCAGTAGTAACTTGTTCTGAAGTTTCATGATCATCATCATTAGCTTCCTCACTAATTGGTGTAGGTGTCACAGAATCCGGTTTCTGTGATGTACTACTTTCCAATAAGGGAGCAGGAACAGTTACCTCATCAAGTTCTACTTAACTCCCACTCACTTCTTTCGAGAGAAACTCCTTCTCTAGAAAGTTTCCGAATTTAGCAACAAAAGTCTTGTCTTCGGATCTGTGATAGAAGGTGTATCCAATAGTTTCCTTTGGATATCCTATGAATACACATTTCTCCGATTTGGGTTTGAGCTTATCAGGTTGAAGTTTTTTCACATAAGCATCGCAGCGCCAAACTTTAAGAAACGACAACTTTGGTTTCTTGCCAAACCATATTTCATAAGGTGTCATCTCAACGGATTTCGATGGTGCCCTATTTAACGTGAATGCGGCCGTCTCTAAAGCATAACCCCAAAACGATAGCGGTAAATCAGTAAGAGACATCATAGATCGCACCATATCTAGTAAAGTACGATTACGACGTTCGGACACACCATTACGCTGTGGTGTTCCGGGTGGCGTGAGTTGCGAAACTATTCCGCATTGTTTCAAATGTACACCAAACTCGTAACTCAAATATTCTCCTCCACGATCAGATCGTAGAAACTTTATTTTCTTGTTACGATGATTTTCAACTTCACTCTGAAATTCTTTGAACTTTTCAAATGTTTCAGACTTATGTTTCATTAAGTAGATATACCCATATCTGCTTAAGTCATCTGTGAAGGTGAGAAAATAACGATATCCGCCACGAGCCTCAACATTCATCGGACCGCATACGTGTGTATGTATGATTTCCAACAAATCTGTTGCTCTCTCCATAGTACCGGAGAACGGTGTTTTGGTCATCTTGCCCATAAGGCACGGTTCGCAAGTACCAAGTGATTCATAATCAAGTGGTTCCAAAAGCCCATCAGTATGGAGTTTCTTCATGCGCTTTACACCGATATGACCCAAACGGCAGTACCACAAATAAGTTGCACTATCATTATCAACTCTGCATCTTTTGGCTTCAATATTATGAATATGTGTGTCACTACTATCGAGATTTAATAAGAATGGACCACTCTTCAAGGGTGCATGACCATAAAAGATATTACTCATATAAATAGAACAACCACTATTCTCTGATTTAAATGAATAACCGTCTCGCATCAAACAAGATCCAGATATAATGTTCATGCTCAACGCTGGCACCAAATAACAATTATTTAGGTCTAATACTAATCCCGAATGTAGATGTAGAGGTAGCGTGCCGACTGGGATCACATCGACTTTGGAACCATTTCCCACGCGCATCGTCACCTCGTCCTTAGCCAATCTTCGCTTAATCCGTAGTCCCTGTTTCGAGTTGCAAATATTAGCAACAGAACCAGTATCAAATACCCAGGTGCTACTGCAAGCATTAGTAAGGTAAACATCAATAACATGTATATCACATATACCTTTGTTCACCTTGCCATCCTTCTTATCCGCCAAATACTTGGGGCAGTTCCGCTTCCAGTGACCAGTCTGCTTGCAGTAGAAGCACTCAGTTTCAGGCTTAGGTCCAGATTTGGGTTTCTTCTCCTGAGCAGCAACTTGCTTGCTGTTCTTCTTGAAGTTCCCCTTCTTCTTCCCTTTGCCCTTTTTCTTGAAACTAGTGGTCTTGTTGACCATCAACACTTGATGCTCCTTCTTGATTTCTACCTCCGCAGCTTTCAGCATTGCAAAGAGCTCGGGAATTGTCTTATCCATCCCTTGCATATTATAGTTCATCACGAAGCTCTTGTAGCTAGGTGGAAGTGATTGGAGAATTCTGTCAATGACGCGATCATCTAGAAGATTAACTCCCAATTGAATCAAGTGATTATTATACCCAGACATTTTGAGTATATGCTCACTGACATAACTGTTCTCCTCCATCTTGCAGCTATAGAACTTATTGGAGACTTCATATCTCTCAATCCGGGCATTTGCTTGAAATATTAACTTCAACTCCTCGAACATCTCATATGCTCCATGACGTTCAAAACGTCGTTGAAGACCCGATGCTAAGACGTAAAGCATGGCACATTGAACTATCGAGTAGTCATCAGCTTTGCTCTACCAGACGTTCTTAACATCGTCAGTTGCATCAGTAGCAGGCCTGGCACCCAACAGTGCTTCCAGGACGTAATTCTTCTGTGCAGCAATGAGGATAATCCTCAAGCTACGGACCCAGTCTGTGTAATTGCTACCATCATCTTTCAACTTTGCTTTCTCAAGGAACGCATTAAAATTCAATGGAACAACAACACGGGCCATCTATCTACAATCAAACATAAACAAGCAAGATACTATCAGGTACTGAGTTCATAATAAATTTAAGTTCAATTAATCATATTACTGAAGAACTCCCACTTAGATAGACATCCCTCTAATCCTCTAAGTGATCACGTGATCCAAATCAACTAAACCATGTCCGATCATCACGTGAGATGGAGTAGTTTCAATGGTGAACATCACTATGTTGATCATACCTACTATATGATTCACGCTCGACCTTTCGGTCTCCGTGTTCCGAGGCCCTATCTTTTATATGCTAGGCTCGTCAAGTTAAACCTGAGTATTCTGCGTGTGCAACTGTTTTGCACCCGTTGTATTTGAACGTAGAGCCTATCACACCCGATCATCATGTGGTGTCTCAGCACGAAGAACTTTCGCAACGGTGCATACTCAGGGAGAACACTTTTACTATGATAATTTAGTGAGGGATCATCTTATAATGCTACTGTCAATCAAAGCAAGATAAGATGCATAAAAGATAAACATCACATGCAATCAATATAAGTGATATGATATGGCCATCATCATCTTGTGCTTGTGATCTCCATCTTCGAAGCACCGTCATGATCACCATCGTCACTGGTGCGACACCTTGATCTCCATCGTAGCATCATTGTCGTCTCGCCAATCTTATGCTTTTACGACTATCGCTACCTCTTAGTGATAAAGTAAAGCATTACAGGGCGATTGCATTGCATACAATAAATCCACAACCATATGGCTCCTGTCAGTTGCCGATAACTCGTTTACAAAACATGATCATCTCATACAATAAAATTTTGCATCATGTCTTGACCATATCACATCACAACATACCCTGCAAAAACAAGTTAGACGTCCTCTACTTTGTTTGTTGCAAGTTTTACGTGGCTGCTACGGGCTTAAGCAAGAACCAATCTTACCTACGCATCAAAACCACAACGATAGTTTGTCAAGTTGGTGATGTTTTAACCTTCGCAAGGACCGGGCGTACCCACACTTGGTTCAAATAAAGTTGGAGAAACTGACACCCGCCAGCCACCTGTGTGCAAAGCACGTCGGTAGAACCAGTCTCGCGTAAGCGTACGCGTAATGTCGGTTCGGGCTACTTCATCCAACAATACCGCCGAACCAAAGTATGACATGCTGGTAAGCAGTATGACTTATATCGCCCACAACTCACTTGTGTTCTACTCGTGCATATAACATCAACACACAAAACCTAGGCTCGGATGCCACTGTTGGGGAACGTAGTAATTTCAAAAAAAATTCCTACGCACTCGCAAGATAATGGTGATGTATAGAAATGAGAGGGGAGAGTGTTGTCCACGTACCCTCGTAGAACGAAAGAGGAAGCGTTATGACAACACGGTTGATGTAGTCGTACGTCTTCGCGACCCGACCGATCAAGCACCGAAACTACGACACCTCCGAGTTCTAGCACAAGTTCAGCTCGATGACGATCCTCGGACTCCGATCCAGCAAAGTGTCGGGGAAGAGTTCCGTCAGCACGGCAGCGTGGTGACGATCTTGATGTTCTACCGTCGCAGGGCTTCGCCTAAGCACCGCTACAATATTATCGAGGAGTATGGTGGAGGGGGGCACCGCACACGGCTAAGAGAGCGATCACGAAGATCAACTTGTGTGTCTAGAGGTGCCCCCTGCCCCCGTATATAAAGGAGCAAGGGGGAGGGGCAGCCGGCCAGGAGGAGGCGTGCCAGGGAGGAGTCCTACTCCTACCGGGAGTAGGACTCCCTCCTTTTCCTTGTCCAACTAGGAGAGGGGGGAGGAAGGGAGAGAGGAGAGGAAGGAAAGGGGGGGCGCCACCCCCCCTCCTTGTCCAATTCGGACTAGAGGGGGAGGGGGCGCACGAACTGCCCTGGCCGCCCCTCCTCTTCTCCACTTTGGGCCCATGAGGCCCATTAACCCCCCGGTACTCCGGTTTTATCCGAAACTTCTCTGGAACACTTCCGGTGTCCGAATATAGCCGTCCAATATATCAATCTTTATGTCTCGACCATTCGAGACTCCTCGTCATGTCGGTGATCCCATCCGGGACTCTGAACAAACTTCGGTACATCAAAATATATAAACGCATAATGAAACTGTCATCGTAACATTAAGCATGCGGACCCTACGGGTTCGAGAACAATGTAGACACAACCGAGACACGTCTCTGGTCAATAACCAATAGCGGAACCTGGATGCTCATATTGGCTCCTACATATTCTACGAAGATCTTTATTGGTCAGACCGCATAACAACATACGTTGTTCCCTTTGTCATCGGTATGTTACTTGTCCGAGATTCGATCGTCGGTATCTCAATACCTAGTTCAATCTCGTTACCGGCAAGTCTCTTTACTCGTTCCGTAATACATCATCTCGCAACTAACTCATTAGTTGCAATGCTTGCAAGGCTTATGTGATGTGCATTACCGAGAGGGCCCAGAGATACCTCTCCAACAATTGGAGTGACAAATCCTAATCTCGAAATACGCCAACCCAACATGTACATTTGGAGACACCTGTAGAGCTACTTTATAATCACCCAGTTACGTTGTGACGTTTGGTAGCACGCAAAGTGTTCCTCCGGCAAACGGGAGTTGCATAATCTCATAGTCATAGGAACATGTATAAGTCATGAAGAAAGCAATAGCAACATACTAAACGTTCGGCTGCTAAGCTAATGGAATGGGTCATGTCAATCACATCATTCTCCTAATGATGTGATCCCATTAATCAAATGACAACACATGTCTATGGTTAGGAAACATAACCATTTTCGATTAACGAGCTAGTCAAGTAGAGGCATACTAGTGACTTTTAGTTTTTCTATGTATTCACACAAGTATTATGTTTCCGGTTAATACAATTCTAGCATAAATAATTAACATTTATCATGATATAAGGAAATAAAATAATAACTTTATTATTGCCTCTAGGGCATATTTCCTTCAGTTATGTGATCCAATTATGTTATCATTGTTGAGAGGACTTGCACTAGTGAAAGTATGAACCCTAGGCCTTGTTTTCTATCATTGCAATACTGTTTACGCTCACTTTTACCGCTTTCTACCTTGCTGTTTTTATATTTTAAGTTTACAAAAACCTATATCTACCATCCATATTGCACTTGTATCACCATCTCTTCGCTGAACTAGTGCACCTATACAATTTACCATTGTATTGGTGTGTTGGGGACACAAGAGACTCTTTGTTATTTGGTTGCAGGGTTGCTTGAGAGAGACCATCTTCATCCTACGCCTCCTACGGATTGATAAACCTTAGGTCATCCACTTGAGGGAAATTTGCTATTGTCCTACAAACCTCTGCACTTGGAGGCCCAACTGTTGGGGAACGTAGCAGAATTTTAAAATTTTCTATGCATCACCAAGATCAATCTATGGATTCATCTAGCAACGAGAGAGAGGAGTGCATCTACATACCCTTGTAGATCGCGAGCGTAAGCGTTCAAGAGAACGAGGTTGATGGAGTCGTACTCGTCGTGATCCAAATCACCGATGACCGAGCTCCGAACGGACGGCACCTCCGCGTTCAACACACGTACGGTTGGGGAAGACGTCTCCTCCTTGATCCAGCAAGGGGGAAGGAGAGGTTGATGGAGATCCAGCAGCACGATGGCGTGGTGGTGGAAGCAGCGGGGATCTCGGCAGGGCTTCGCCAAGCTCAGTGAGAGGGAGAGGTGTTACGAGGGGAGAGGGAGGCGCCAGGGGCTAGGGTGCGGCTCCCATGCGCCTCCCCACTATATATAGTGGTGGAGGGGCTGGTTTCTTGCCCTCCAAGTCCATTGGCGCGTGGGCAAAGGTGGGGGAAAGAAATCCCATCATTTCCCTTCCCCACCGATTGTTATCCCCCCTTTTTAGGGATCTTGATCTTATCCCTTCGGGACATGATCTTATTCCTTCTAAGGGGGATCTTGGTGCGCCTTGACCAGCGGTGTGGGGCCTTGCCCCCACTACCCACGTTCATGTGGGTCCCCCCATGGAGGTGGGCCCCACTCCGAAACCTTCTAGAACCTTCCCGGTACAATACCGAAAAATCGCGAACATTTTCCGGTGGCCAAAATAGGACTTCCCATATATAAATCTTTACCTCCGGACCATTCCGGAACTCCTCGTGATGTCCGGGATCTCATCCAGGACTCCGAACAACTTTAGGGTTACCGCATACTAATATCTCTACAACCCTAGCATCACCGAACCTTAAGTGTGTATACCCTACGGGTTTGGGAGACACGCAGACATGACCGAGACGACTCTCCGGTCAATAACCAACAGCGGGATCTGGATACCCATGTTGGCTCCCACATGTTCCACAATGATCTCATCGGATGATCCACGATGTCGAGGATTCAATCAATCCCGTATTCAATTCCCTTTGTTCAGCGGTATTGTACTTTCCCGAGATTCGATCGTCGGTATCCCGATACCTTGTTCAATCTCGTTACCGGCAAGTCTCTTTACTCGTTCCGTAACACATCATCCCGCGATCCACTCCTTGATCACCTTGTGCACATTATGATGATGTCCTACCGAGTGGGCCCAGAGATACCTCTCCGTCACACGGAGTGACAAATCCCAGTATCGATTCGTGCCAACCCAACAGACACTTTCGGAGATACCCGTAGTGCACCTTTATAGCCACCCAGTTATGTTGTGACGTTTGGCACACCCAAAGCATTCCTACGGTATCCGGGAGTTGCACAATCTCATGGTCTAAGGAAATGATACTTGACATTAGAAAAGCTTTAGCAAATGAACGACACGATCTTGTGCTAGGCTTAGGATTGGGTCATGTCCATCACATCATTCTCTAATGATGTGATCCCGTTATCAACGACATCCAATGTCCATGGTCAGGAAACCGTAACCATCTATTGATCAACGAGCTAGTCAACTAGAGGCTTACTGTAACATCCCAAAATTCTAAATTTTGGAATGTTATAGTAAATAGATAGATTTGATTGATTGTTTGATTGATTGTGTGAAATTGAGTGAATTCGAAACTTTTTGAAAGTTAAATGAGAGGGAATAAAATGACTTTCCCAAACTTTCATTTTTGCATTCGTGATCTCCGTGAATTCAAATACTTTTCATCACAAAACCCCGGAGAGAAGATGACACGACTTCTTCCATTTATATAAATGACAGGGGGTGTTGAAATTATTTGAATTTCATTTGGAAAATATTTCCAATTCAGAAACTTTAAGCAACTCAATGATTTTCACGAGAGAAGATAATATGACGTCTTCAAAATATATGAAATATGAGTTGGAAGTTTTAAAAGAATTAAATTCAAAGTTCTTTTTAATTTATTTTCAATTTGGAGTTATTTGAGTTTTATTTAAATTATTTTTCTCCAAAAATAAAATATATGGAAAATAGCATAACATGATTCCCTACAATAGAAAATTGGAGAGAAATAAATTTGAATTCATTTCGGTATTTTTAAAATGATTTTTATTAGGATTTAATAGACCAGTTGCACTGTTTGAATTATTAGAATTTGTGTGTATTTTATTTAATGCTACAAAAATATCCACGTTGTAGAAAATCTTTTTCTGAAATTTTTGATATATTATATGCCTATAAAATATATTTTTTATTTTGTTTTATTTTATTTTTGGCTGGAAAATCTTTATAAAAAAAGGAAACCTCTTAGCCGACCAGGCCAACTGGGCCGAAGCCTAGCCAGCCGGCCCAGCCCAGCGCGCCGCACCGTCACCCCCGCGCGACCGATTCCAGGCTCGAGTCCGCCGCCGCCACGCCTCGCCAGAGCCGTCTTCCCGCCGGACTCCTCCTCTCCTGCCCCCTCCTCCACGCCTCCCGAGACCTCCCCTCCCCCTATAAAAGGCCCCGCCCGGGCCCTCTCCTCCTCGCCTCTCGCGCCGCCGCCCCTTGCTAGATCCACCGCCGCCGCCATCGGTTATCGCCGCCGCTCGCTGCTGCTGCTCCACCCGCACCGTTACTCGCCACCGCGCCGCCTGCTGCGCCGCACGCAACGCCGTAGCCGCCGCATCGCCGCTGCCCGCGTCGCCGCTGCCCGCCTCGCCGGAGTCCGCCGCCTCGCCGGAGCCGATGCCGGTTCTTCTCCGCCGAACCGCCGAACCGGTATAACCCCTTCCCTGTCCGGTTTATTATTTAATTTTAGGTTTTCTACGGTTTTCCTTAAAAAGCCGGTTTTATATTTAGTTTGGTTAAATAGTGGACATTCGTCCGTTAGTATTCGGTGGTGAACGGTTTTCGTCGGGTTTGTTTCTGTAGCGAACGTTCGTTCGATAGGATTTTTCTTTTATTTTATTTTTCTGCCAGGGACCTAGTTGTAGTTGTTTTATTTTACCGTTTAGCCCCTGGTTTTCAAACGACCGCATCTTTTTACTCGTTAGTCCAAATCCAACGAAACCAACACCCACTTCTTCGTTATGATCCTCTCTATCCAGTAAAACAACTTAAACATGTTTTTTGAAAATATAAAATATGATTTCAAACAGCTTTGAATATGAATCTTCTTTTGATCGTAACTTGAGTTTAGTAGCTCCGTTTGAGTTGATTCTTTTTGCAAATTAAAGCTCTTGACCTAAACTTTCTGATAAGGCCAAATTCAAATAATTTTGGTACTGTTAGAAATTGTTTTATGTTGCAAGAGTTATTTGCTTGGTTTTGATGTTTTCCGAATCGTCTTCTTCGATCTTTCTTGTCTTTTGAGTGATTGCTTATGTGTGGTTACTATTGCTTGATTATGATAGATTGACCGGAGTGTGACGAGTAGAGCTATCAAGATTTTTGAGTGGGAATCATCTTCATCAACATTTCAGGCAAGTTCACACTTTGATCATACCTCTTTCACACCCAGTTTTTATTGCATTAGATCAATCCTCAAACATTGCATGATTAGGATCTAATTAAATTTTGGGATGGGAAGTAGTTGAGGTAGTACCTATTACCTGTTTATTATCAAACCCTTGGGAGTTACTATTACATTATACTTATATTGCCATGCTATGCTCGTAGACGTGGATTGGGTTTTGAGAGTATTCATGATAGATGTGAGATTGTTAATTAATGGTTTACTTAAGGTGGCAACTTAAACACACATCTGGGTGGATTGAGGTACCTGGTTATTCTAGGATTGCCTGTCTAGGCACATGGGTAGACCAGGATTGCCTATTTTTTTATGGACCGCCACCCAGGCTCAAAGGGATCATGAGATTATTCATACTAGAAACTTCTGTGCGCAGCCACAAGCTATTATGGGCTCTAGCATAGTTGATTAAGTCATGCGAACTCTTATAGTGGTAGACTAGCAGATGTAGGGGATGTAGGTGTACCGGTCTACCCATCGTAAGGTGCTAGTGCTTCTGAAAGACTATGTCTCGGTTATCCGTTTCTCAAACACCATGTAGTGCGAGAAATCCAACGGAGGAGATCGAGTCTTGTGGGGAAAAGTGCGCAAACCTCTGTAGAGTGTACAAACTAATCATGATTAGCCGTGTCCCCGGTTATGGACATCTTGAGTATCTAGTTCTTGGATTATCCTGTTGATCTCATCACGTTACTCTAAATTAAATTTGTTGGGTTGTTAATGATTACTATTAATTGGGATTGAGAATGCTGTCAACCATTTTCAATGTTTAACAACCACCATGGTAGTTAAATAAAAAGTATTCCTTTGCAGTAGGGAAAAATTTGCTTTTCGCAAAAACATTATAACCATAGAGCTTTTCCACCAGCCATATATGCATGTAGTGATAGCCATTATTCATCATTGCTCTACAGTGTGAATTTGCCAGTACATTCAATGTACTGACCCTTTGTGGCTGCAACGTCTCATGTTGCAGGATTATCTTACGACGAGTAAGTGATACGTTAGGGTTACGATTTCTACACTCAACTTTGCCGTTGGTGTTGATGAGAATCCACAACCTTGTTACTTCCGCTATTTGGATTGAGGTAATAATATTTACGTTATTTTATACATGTGATTTACCTCTGTTATAAATCCTCGAGTACTGTGTGTGTCAGCATACCGATCCAGGGATGACACTTAAGCACAAAGACTTGATCCATTTGGGTTGGGTCGGTACAAGATGGTATCAGAGCACATGTTGACTGTAGGACGTGACCCTAGAAACTGGCAAGCCCATAGGAAAGATTTTCTCTACAATTTTTTTTTCAAAAAGATCTTTTACTTCTTTTCTCTTCTGAGCTTATTCAAATATTCCCTTTAGTGAGACCATACCCCTTTCCCCTTTTGACCACTCAAAGATTCGACGGATGAGACCACTTCAAGAAGGATAAGATATCGGACAACTAAGACCATTCGGAATGAAGAAGATTTTACCATGCATTAGAAGAAAGGAAGCTGTCAATACCCGAGATCAAGGTGTGTTGGAGAAAGACCGGAACACGGAGAGTTAATTAAAAACTCAAAGTTTTGTCAAGAAAACCCTAAGACAGGAGATATCAACAATGGACTGATAGCTCATGGAAATGGCAAGAGCAGAAACACGGTTATCCGTGATGTCATTGTTCGCTGATGCTATTATTACTGTGCTGAGTTAAGCATGCATATGCATGGAAGGATTGGATGGTAGAAGGCTGATGGAGCACTTATCAGCAAGATGGAGTTTTAACTTTAGCCAGCGTATCACCAGGATCTGGAAAGTTACATTAATAAGTTAAGATGGACCAACAAGAAGCAGTATTTAATGAGGAAGAAAGAACTTAGGACCCAGAAGCTGAAAGTAGCCAAGCCGGAGGAGCAAAACCTCAAGATACAGGAGATTCGTCAGGAACTGAAGGACAGCAGGACCATGGTTCATACCAAGGATGTTGAAACCCAGAAGTTTGGAACGCAACTCCATAAATATTAAAGGACGTCACGATAGACTTTGCGACAACAGAGATGATCTGAGAAGGACGAGCACGATCAGAAGAAGCCATTGGAGGCATGAATAAGACTTGAGGAGTTTGATGACTTTGAAGATTTATTGACCCTTAGAAGACCAAACCCCTGTTTTATACCTACGTTAGATGCGACGTTTGTGAGCTCTCATTTGTTTGATGTTTTTCCGACAACCACAAAAAAAATCTGCCCTTTACAAAACCATTGTTTGCATTGTGTGCATCCCTCTCTATCTCTCTTATCCCACCCCAAACCATTGGACGCAATAGAGGATGAATGGAGATGAGCTCGTATTTCCTGGACCGATAAGTCAATTGGATACAGGCCGATGGATTCAGAACATGGAGGATCACATGGAGGATAACATTATAGCCAGAAAAGATATAACCCAGCATACTCTTCAGTGCTTTGTAAGAGTTTCTGCTATCTGGTGGAGGATGTACCAAACCATCAATGGATGGCAAAGAGTGACCACTTGGGAAGAATTTAAGTTGACTTAGCTAATGTCTCGGTTTGTGTCCTAGAAATTGAAGCGTTCTGGAAAGGATATGAAGAAACCCTGTGCATGCAATCTTTGTGGAGAGATAGGACACAACCATAAAGAACACAAGGATGAATGCCCTAATTGTGAAGGAAGTCACCTAGCTGAAAAATGCCCCACTAGGTAGATCACTTGTTTCTTGTGTGAAGGGACTAACCACTACCCTGCTCAGTGTCACATTTACCCCTTGGTACAAAGAACCATCCAGCAGAAGAAAGAAGCAATGAAAGGAGCCCTTATGGAAAGTTTAGAAGAACCTGTGATGAAGGAAGAGGTGGAGGACACACCCAAAGAGGAACCAATTAAACCCTGCACCAGGTCTTGCTATTCATGTGGAGAAGAAGGACACATCTCCCAGAATTGTATGAATGGGGATCTAGTAGAATTCCCGACGGAGGAAGTAGAGTATGACCCACAGGAAATAGAAGCCCTGATTGGAATGGAAAAGTCCAGAAAGAGAAGTAGATTGGATTCCAGAAAGGATCTGAGTCATATCACTTGTTATAAGTGCAAGGAGTCAGGGCACTACCTCAGCAATTGCCCAAAAAGGAAGCCAAGGACCCAAGGAGGCTATATAATCACAAGGAAACCTCGAAACTTGTGAGAAGTAATATGTTTCTGTTGTAATGAAGCAGGGCACTTTGCTACAGATTGTCCGAAGGAGAAAGAGACTTGTGATAAATAGTTGAGTTTGTAACAAAAGAAATATAGTAGTAGAAGTGAGAACATTTTCCTTTATATTGAGGTGTTGAGTTGAGGCATGTAATGGAAAAACAGGAGATTGTAATAATTTGAGAATCAATAAAGTTAGCAGTGTTGGTACTGATTTGGATTTTATGAGTTACTCTATGAGGAAAGATGTTGACCATTTTCGAGGATATAAGAAATATGGTCTAGGCAATACTGGAGCAATTTAAGGGTGGTAGTACCCTGTAAGAACCGTTGACCCCTGGAAAAGATAAGGATACTCCACTGAGTGGATTTCGGACAAAATAAATACGAGTTTTGTCTCGATATGTGTGATACCCCGGGAGTGTGTGGGATGAAGTTGGAGACGTCAGTTGTTTGGACCAAATGTGATCAAGGAGTCAGAAGAGAATGTTAAGTTGATTCAAGACAGACTGAAGGTAGCTCAGTCCTGGCAAGAAGAGTTATGCAGACTCAAAAATGCAAGGAGGTAGTCTATGAAATTGGAGATAGAGCATGTCTTCGTGTGTTCCCTCTGCAAGGAGTTAAACGATTTGGAGTGAAGGGAAAGTTAGCCCCGAGATTTGTAGGACCATACCGAGTTTTGGAGCGTATGGGAGAAGTGGCCAACAAGTTGGAGTCACCCGAAGGACTGTCAGGAGTTCATGATGTGTTTTACGTTTCCCAGTTGAAGAAGTGCCATGCAGAGATGGCCAATATTCCCCTGTAAGGACGCTTGACCCTGGAAAGGATAATGATGTTCCACGAAGTGGATGTATGGACTTCATAAGTATAAGTTTTTATCTCGATAGGTGGGATATCCCACGAGGATGAAGAGATGAATTACTATTGGATATAAAGGAGGTATGATGTTAGAAATATGGATCAATGGAAATTCCATGATGAGTCCAAGTAAGCATGTCCTAGTTTGGTGCCAATAGAAGGAAGAAAGACATAACAATTGGATGGATTTTAAGTATGCTAGGAAGCTGGAAGTTGGATGTTGGATTAGAGATCCGTTGCCCCGATGATGAGTACAAGGTTTGCAAGTGATGAGAAGGGCCATAACCCACAGGCCCCAGGACCTGCCAATAAGCAAGTACACTCTTGCTGAAGGGAAAACCCAGGAAGGAGTTACGACTTTATCGACAGATGATCTTATAAGAGTTTACGCAAAACCTGAGAGTTGTGAAGGAACGATAAATGTTTGTTTGGCTTGCAGAATCAATGGATTTATCCGAACCTGGTTCATTGACAAGAGAAACTATGCAATGCCTGTGAGGATGACCGAGTGTTAGAATGCGAGATTCGCTAAACCATATACAAGGTAATGATTTGGGTGCGGGATGAATTGATCACCATACCGACTTACTCTTATTATTCGCCTTGCTATATGGGATGGTAAATCTGAGTGACTTACCTATAGTAAAGAGACGACGATCAAAACCTTGTTTAAACCTTAGAATGGTATAGGTATTTTTTCCCTTGTACACGGCAGTTGTTGCCAACCGTAGGTTATACGGTGAGGATCAACCAGACCCATTTCCTGCAGGAGAAACCATAAATTGTTGACCACCATGAGATATTGATAGTTGTTTAGTTTTGGCGCCAGACCCGTCAGCTAAGAAGACCCAATCTCGGAATAACCTTACCAAGAGGAAAGGACAGAAGAATTGCGGTAAAGGTTATGCCGCTACCGGAAGAGCTCAAAGAAGGAATTTTCCCGAGAATTTGAGAAGACCGGCCCCGTCAAGAATAAGGATGGAGGACATGAGTATTGATGGGACAGTAACAATGTTTCTAAGGGTGGTAGCACCCCAGACCTTCTGTGATGATCGATGGATTTTGAGAAGACCCCCAAACCTAACCTATTTCTTTCTAGCCTCTCCGAATCTCGAGGACGAGATTCATTTTAAGGGTGGTAGGTTTGTAACATCCCAAAATTCTAAATTTCGGAATGTTATAGTAAATAGATAGATTTGATTGATTGTGTGAAATTGAGTGAATCGAAACTTTTTGAAAGTTAAATGAGAGGGAATAAAAGGACTTTCCCAAACTTTCATTTTTGCATTCGTGATCTCCGTGAATTCAAATACTTTTCATCACAAAACCCCGGAGAGAAGATGACATGACTTCTTCCATTTATATAAATGACAAGGGGTGTTGAAATTATTTGAATTTCATTTGGAAAATATTTCCAATTCAGAAACTTTAAGCAACTCAATGATTTTCACGAGAGAAGATAATATGACTTCTTCAAAATATATGAAATATGAGTTGGAAGTTTTAAAAGAATTAAATTCAAAGTTCTTTTTAATTTATTTTCAATTTGCAGTTATTTGAGTTTTATTTAAATTATTTTTCTCCAAAAATAAAATATATGGAAAATAGGGTAACATGATTCCCAACAATAGAAAATTGGAGAGAAATAAATTTGAATTCATTTGGGTATTTTTAAAATAATTTTATTTGTATTCAATAGACCAGTAGCACTGTTTGAATTATTAGAATTTGTGTGTATTTTATTTAATGCTACAAAAATGTCCACGTTGTAGAAAATCTTTTTCTGAAAATTTTGATGTATTATATGCCTATAAAATATTTTTGTTTATTTTGTTTTATTTTATTTTTTGGCTGGAAAATCTTTATAAAAAAAAGGAAACCTCTTTGCCGACCAGGCCAACTGGGCCGAAGCCCAGCCAGCCGGCCCAGCCCAGCGCACCGCCCCGTCACTGTGGCGCGATCGATTCCAGGCGGGAGTCCGCCGCCGCCACGCCTTGCCGGAGCCGTCTCCCCGCCGGATTCCTCCTCTCCTGCCCCCTCCTCCACGCCTCCCGAGACCTCCCCTCGTCCCTATAAAAGGCGCCGCCCGGGCCCTCTCCTCCTCGCCTCTCGCGCCGCCGCCCCTCGCTAGATCCGCGGCCCCCGCCGTCGGTTACCGCCGCCGCTCGCTGCTGCCGCTCCACCCGCGCCGCTCCTCGCCACCGCGCCGCCTGCCGCGCCGCACGTGCCGCCGCTGCACGCCTCGCCGGGGCCGATGCCAGTTCTTCTCCGCCGAACCGGTATAACCCCTTCCCCGGTCCGGTTTCTTATTTAATTTTAGGTTTTCTACGGTTTTCCTTGAAAAGCCGGTTTTATATTTAGTTAGGTTAAATAGTGGACATTCGTCCGTTAGTATTCGGTGGTGAATGGTTTTCGTCGGTTTTGTTTCTGTAGCGAACGTTCGTTCGATAGGATTTTTATTTTATTTTATTTTTCTGCCAGGGACCTAGTTGTAGTTGTTTTATTTTACCGTTTAGCCCCTGGTTTTCAAACGACCGCATCTTTTTACTCGTTAGTCCAAATCCAACGAAACCAATGCCCACTTCTTCATTATGATCCCCTCTATCCAGTAAAACAACTTAAACATGTTTTTTGAAAATATAAAATATGATTTCAAACAGTTTTGAATATGAATCTTCTTTTGATCGTAACTTGAGTTTCGTAGCTCCGTTTGAGTTGATTCTTTTTGCAAATTAAAGCTCTTGACCTAAACTTTCTGATAACGCCAAATTCAAATAATTTTGGTACTGTTAGAAATTCTTTTATGTTGCAAGAGTTATTTGCTTGGTTTTGATGTTTTCCGAATCGTCTTCTTCGATCTTTCTTGTCTTTTGAGTGATTGCTTATGTGTGGTTACTATTGCTTGATTATGATAGATTGACCGGAGTGTGACGAGTAGAGCTATCAAGATTTTTGAGTGCGAATCATCTTCATCAACATTGCAGGCAAGTTCACACTTTGATCATACCTCTTTCATACCCAGTTTTTATTGCATTAGATCAATCCTCAAACATTGCATGATTAGGATCTAATAAAATTGTGGGATGGTAAGTAGTTGAGGTAGTACCTATTACCTGTTTATTATCAAATCCTTTACCTATTACCTAGTACCTCTAGGGCATATTTCCAACACCAACAACGTCTACAAGAAGAAGGTTGTGTAGTAGACATCATTACGCTACTTTGCTGCATCATCCTTTCCTCTTCAAGGGAAAACCAACACAAGCTCAAGAGGTAGCAGCGTGTTTCACGGAGAAAGCGCTACTGCTAATGAAAGGAAAATAAAATGAAAAACATATGAAAAAGTAAATGAAAATGAAAGAAATAGAAAAAGGGGAAGGAAAAAAAAGAAAATATGAAGGAAAACAAATGAAAAATAAAAATAAAGGAGAAAGGCATAGCAGCAGCATGCTTTGAGGATAGGCGCTATAGGTAACTTAGCAGTAGCGCGTTTTTCCAGCCAGCGTTATAGCTAAGTTAGCTATAGCTAGTGTAGCAATAGCGCATTTCCTGGAACACGCTACTGCTACTTTTGACTTAACCGCACAGTTCTTTCTTCCCCACGGCCACTTCCCCAAATCGAACTCCTCCGTTGTCGCCGCCGTCGTCGCCCTGTGTCGCCGTCGGCCGCTGTGCGCTCTCCCGTCGCCCTCCGCACGCCCCCGACCCCGACCTCGACACCGCCCCCGACTCCGACCTCGACACCGCCCTCCGCCGCGCACCCGAGCCTCGACCCCGACCCTGACCTCGACGCCGCCTTCCCCTCCCTCGCTGCTGGCACCCAAGGTGAGCACACCTCCTCCTCCCCCTCCCCTACCTCTGCCTAGCTAGAGTTCCTAGGGTTCATCAAATTTTAGGGTGCATCAAATTAGTTAGGGTTCATCAAATTAGATGCTAATTAGGGCAGTAGTTCCTAGGTAGGTTCATCTAATTAGTTAGTAAGAACTAGGGCAATAGTATTTAATAGAATTAGTAAGAAAATTAATAGAACTAGTTGAACTAGTTTATTTTTAGTAAGAACTAGTTGAATTAATAGAACTAGTGTACAATTCTGAGAGCGTAACCCATTTTGGTTGCACAAATTGGGAAGCACTTTGCAAGATGTATGGTTTTTATGAGGCTATGCTTGTCACCATGGATCTTGGTGATCCTGACATCGACCAAGACAATATGGACATTTGGATCCTTGTTGATACGCTTCCAATTCTACCGCTATGTGAGTTTCTCAAACATAGTTATTAACTAATTTATATTGTTAATTTCAAAATATTTGACAACTTATTTCCGTTGACAGCTTATTTTCATTTTTCAAACAATGTACGGAAGATGGTAGACAGAAGCTACTACACCGATGACCCTGAATTAACTTATCAGGAGAAAAATCATCTGGTCGCATTTTGTACTGATCTTGAGAATTACAATATCTATTATCAAACTCCTCCACATTATGGTCAACACGTGCCACTAGTGCACATGTTGAACTATGGTAACATCCATGGAGATGACATGGTAAGATTTTTTACTATTACAACATCCGTGCATCTTTTGCATAAATTCTTCTAAAACTGAACTACATTGCTAACTATGAAATTATTACTATTTTTTCAAAAGAAAATCCCCAAGAATTGTGTGCCTCATCTGATGTATCAGAATGGTCGCCTTGATGTTTTGAACATACAGCCTGGTCATCCTACGAATCACACCTGTCCATATCGGGTCTCTAAAACCGGTGAAGAAATGATAATCAAAGAATGGAAAAAAATGTATGGTCAGTCGTAGGGAGGTTCTTGGAAGCAACATTGTGTGAAAGGCAAGAATTGGAGACAGGATAATCTCCATTCTCCATAATGGAGAGTCAGGGGCTATCTTGTTTTAAGCTATTTTACCTAAGAGAAGGTAGTAGGTCCTATGAGAAAGAAGTAAGTCCTAGGTACAATGTTTATTATGTGGTACAATACGTGTTAGAGTTGATGATGATGATGAGTTGTGATTATGACTAGTGACCAACTTGCTATGTGATGTCTCATTGATGAAATCGATGATCATGAGGAGGTGTTATATGACAATGATGTATTATGATGATAACTTGTTAATGATATGGTGATGATATTTATTATATCATTGGGTGAAAGAACCGCAGATTAGCTTCAAGTGGATGGCAAGTGGATGTCCATCCACTTGAAACTAGTCCACGGTTCTTTCACCCAGTGATGTAATAACTCATTATGATGTAAAAACAATCTCTAAATTGTTGTTGTATGAAAATTTGTATAAAGGTGTATGAATACAACATGAAATAAAAAAGAAATATAATACGGAATAATAGTAGTAGCGCCGGCTGCTAGAAGCGCTACTAGTAATTACTAGTAGCGCCCTTTCCATGAAGCGCTACTACTAAGTGGATATAGCGGTAGCGTGGGTTAACTCACGCTACTGCTAACCTTTAGCTGTAGCGCCTTACTAGTAGCGCTGCCTCCCGCGCTACCGCTAGGCTTTTCCCTAGTAGTGAGTGACCAAGAGTAATCGTGGTTCACAAAGAGAAGTCTGTGAAGGTCAAGGAGATCAACTCAAGCATCTACCCCAAGTTATCGTCACTAGTTGACGAACTAGTGGTTGAGGAGAATAGGATGAAGTGAGTTTATATTCTTTTTTTCAGTTACAATTCCCTCCAAGCAGAGGTAGCTCTTTTGCAGAAGGGTGAACCTATCGAATAAATACTATGTCGCCATCGAGCACCATTGGTCACCTCTTCACCCTATTTTATATTCAATAGTTTATCATCTTTAAATTTAGACCATGTGATTTAAGTTTGGTACTTGCTTCTGGATTTCTTTCATAGTTATTCTTCTTAAACTTGTATCTGTTTCATTTATTCTGCTGCCATGTTCTGAGGGATTTGAAACTTCTCAAAAGAAAATTTAAATATCACATTCACTCCCCCCATGGTAGACATACTTCGTTCCTTCATTTATCATATCTAGACATCTTATCACAACAGAACTCAGACCATCGGTCAAGTGACTGAATTCATAGTGGGCCATTTTTAACTACTTAGCACTTCACTCAATGCTCGAACTACAAGCCTTGGTCTTCCCACTTTGGATGGCAAAATAGAATAATGATGAAGATTTTTATAAGAAGACAAAAAATTAAGAAAGTCACGCATCAATGCAGCTTGATTGGTAGACAAGAGGAAGTCTTACAATCGATATTAATACGAGGAGTAGAGATTGCCATGCAACAGATGCACTAGAGCTATAAATGTATGCAAGCTCTCCTAATATAGCTAAGTGAGTGTGCATCCGACTTACTTGCTCATGAAGACCTAGAGCATTTGAGGAAACTCGTCATTGGAATATGCAAGTCGAGTTCTAATAATGTAAAAACCCACTAGCATATAAAAACGAATATCATGAAAACTTTTTTTATGAAGTATATGGTGCTACCCTGAAGTACAAGTGTATACAAAAATAAAGTAGTGTGCCCCTTATCATTTTTTCTCTCATGTTTCTCAGTCGGCTCTTTTTGGCCTCGTTTCTTTATCCTCACTGGTAAGGGTAATGAACATTACACTTTATTTTTCCTACAACTCTGAAACTAAAATAGTGACCATAAATGAATGCCTCTGGCAGGTGCAATGATTCTAGCGTAACATATATAACAATGATGAATGATGGCCTAGCCACATATATCATGGTAGCTCTATGACCATGCAAAAGAAAATGACAATAAAAATACAAGTCATGAATAGTAATCTAATCATAAATCCACAATTAATCCGATCCTAACTGTAGATATTAATTTCATGCAAAACCAAAAACAAACCAAAAACAGGAACTGGCATTGTGCACTAAATTAATAAGTCAGTCTAAAAGAATAATATAAAATGATATAAAAATAATAATAAATGTATATAGAATGATAATATAATAGTATTAACTTTTTGGGTAGATACCGAATAATATTCAATTTTGAACAATAAGTATATAGAAAATGGGCTATAAATTCAAAAAAAAAATATTTTTGACTCCCAAAATAACTCAAAATTTAAAAGTTTGCTCTAATAATCCAAATATACATCTGCATTTTATTGATCTTAAATTGTTTGCTGAATGTTTTATAAAATAACACTCTGGCGAAGAGGCTTTTCCGAGTGTAACATTAGGCAAACACCGATATGACAAGGAGTATCAATTTTTCAACAAAAAAGTTACTGCATAGTATACGGGGCGTCCTACGCGTCGGCTAGAAGATCCGTCACCTCGTGAGCCGTCCAATCCAATGATGTGAACTATCCTCATGTTTATTCTTCTGTAACAAGACTCGTGTTGCACAACCTTATATTTCCGCAACAAGACCCTTGATGTAAATTCCTGCAACAAGACCCATCGCCAGCCTCTTCCTTGTATTGTTGCAACAAAACCCTTATTGCACAATTATTTTGCAACAAGTATCATGTTGCAGAAACATCGCCGCCGCCCCGTGCACTGGTACTATTGATGTTTCCCACCACCCTTCTGCAATGTCTTGACGTACGGCGCGGCGGCTGTGGCCGACACCGGAGGCGCTGACAAAACGATGGTGAGGTTGCCGACGCTCCCCGCCCGATCCGTTGAGCTGGTCGGCGGGAAGGCATTCGATGGCGGAGATCCGACATGGAGGTGCTCGGTGACGGCGACCTGCAGGCGGCCCACTTAGGCAGCCTCGGCTGCTGGGTTGAGGCAGGGGCGGTGGAGCTCTGTAGTAGTGTAGTGCAGGAGTGGCTCCAGTGCCGCTAAATAGAAGGAGGGGAGGCGCGTGGTGGGCCGATCTCGTCGGCGGTTGTCGAAGACCGGCCGTCATGGGGCGCGGTGGCGCGAGGCACATCTCCTTGGCTTGGCCGCGGTTGTGTATATATGGGAAGAGGCAGCGATGAGGCAGATGGGCTGAGCGTTTTACTTTGCAACATGCCTTGTGCAGCGCTCAGTTGATTGCAACACGATCAATGTTGCAGAACACACGTGCGGCGAGGAAGATGATGTGCGCCGCATGATCAAACACTCATCAAATGGTCGGAAAGGCGGTTGATGCCTAGCTGTTATTAGCCTGCTGAATGTAATCATACAGCTACACGTCTGCCGGTGGATAATCTGAAAAGATCCACCACCTGAGCAGTCGTTAGATCTGGTCCATCCAACGGCCTAGCCCATTCCTCATTCTTGAAACAAAATCAGTGTTGCAGAACGATTTGCAACAAAGGTCATGTTGTAAAAACATTCAACAAAGACAATGTTGTATTTTTTTCTATCTTCACTTTTTTAAAACATCGATGATGTTGCAGAAGGATTTTTGCAACAAATACGATGTTGCACAAATTAGAGATAGACCATCGTGTAGAACAGGAGCTTGGGAGGAGCACGGGAGAGGAAGGATCCAGATCCAGATCCTGCAGTTGTTGTGGTGGGCAAACTGCAGCAAAGGTTTAATTGCAAAACCGCAAGAGATAATTCTAGGCGAGCCCACGCAGGACAGGCGTCGCATGTACCAGTCAACGGACGCCCGGTTGCGATCCGCCGCCTGAAGCCGAGAGTATATACTCCGCGCAAATTACTTGACACCCGCAAACTCGGCGATTCCGGTACAATCCCTCTGTCACAGTTTCCGACTCGATTAATGTTTTCGTACGTAAGCATTTTAATGCATAATACTTGGATTCGGATACTTACGTGCGGCTATGTACATAATTGTTAGCCAGCAGAGACAACCAGAGGATCGAAAATCGAAGTTGATTGATCGATGAGGCTCGGCGGTCGCCGCCCATGGCAGGACCTCGCGTCGGAGCTGCTGGACCTCGTCTTCCTGCGCGTGTCATCCCACGTCGCCCGCGTCCGCTTCCGCGCTGTCTGCCGCCCGTGGCACACCACCGCGGCTGCAGCGGCGGCGCCGCCAGATTCTCTGTTCCCGCTGCTAGCCCTCCTTAACGCCGCCTGCGTCCTCAGCCTCCCCGAAGGCACCGTCCACCGCGTCCCCGTGCCTGTTCCCGGCGACGTCATCCAGAGCATCTCCACCGGCGTCATGCTCTTGCTCATGCACCGCGACAGGCGGTGCTCCCTCATGGACCCTCTCTCCGGGATGCTCTTGGGTCAAAGAAGGTCGCTCTCTCTGCCCACGGGCCCAGAGGCTGTAGGACCTAATTAAGTTCAGCTCCATTGCGTACCTGTTTCAGCATAGAATAAGTGCATGCATGCGTGTCCGATGGGACAGCTCCATGCGCATGCATGTACTCTCTCCGTTCCTAAATATTTGTCTTTTTAAAGATTAAAAGGGACTACCACATACGGATGTATATAGACATATTTTAGAATGTAGATTCACTCATTTTGCTTTGTATGTAGTCACTTGTTGAAATTTTTAGAAAGACAAATATTTAGGAACGGAGGGAGTAGCTAGGTAGCGAGACGTGCTGTTGCACGATCTTCAGTTTCCCGTTTTCTGTTTTGATGTAAACTCCCGATCGGTATGGCACTAGTGAAGCAGTCGTGGGATGGCGCGACGGACGCGGATCTAGAGCAGCTGATCGGGAGGTAGTTAGACTTGTAATCGCTAAGGAAAAGCGAGAGGTATAACAGAAAAACGCTGTCGAGTTCGACGGCACAGAACACCAGTGTCTTCTTCCTCGCGTGCGTTCATCCCTCTCTCACCCGTTTCTCCTCTCGATCGATCCGGCGACGACATTTGGTACCAGAGCTTCGGGTGTTCTATCCTGCGCCTTGGTGGTCGAGCGGTGTCTGATCCGCTGCGGCTATGTCGGACGACGAGAAGAAGAAGAAGGCGGCGGCAAAGGCGGCGGCGGGGCAGTCACCATCGTCCGGAGCGCCCGTCGCGCGCCTCACTGGCAGCGGCAGCGGCGAGTTCCGTGTAGTGGAGCGCGTCGTGCGCGAGGAGATGGGCGCGTCGACGATGCTCACGCGTACGAATTATCAAGAGTGGGCGCTGTTGATGCAAGTCAAGTTGCAGGTCGCCCGCGTCTGGTCCGCGGTGACCGACGATGACGCCGACGAGAATGACGACCGGCGCGCACTGCAGATTATCCTTACCGGCGTTCCGCCGGAGATGCTTCGCGTGCTGGCTGCAAAGGACACGGCGAAAATCGCGTGGGAAACTATCAAGACCATGCGGATGGGCAGCGAGCGCGCCAGCGAGGCCAGGGCGCAGGTCCGGCGGCGGGAGTTCGAGGACCTCAGGTTCAAGGACGGGGAGACCATCGAAGATTTCGGGCTGCGGCTCTCGGCCCTCATCGCCGATCTGGAGCTGTACGGCGACCCTGTCACCGAGCACAAGGCGGTCCAGAAATTCCTCCGCGTAGTGCCGCGGCGGTACCGCCCGATGGCCATGGCGATCGAGTCCCTGATTGATCTCAAAACCATGACCATCGAGGAGCTCGTCGGCCGCGTCTCAGCCTGTGAAGACCACTACGAACTCGACGACGGCGCGCAATCCTCTGGCCGTCTTCTGCTCACCCACAAGGAGTGGCTGGCACGCGAGAAGCAGGGCGGCGGTGGCGGATCGTCGTCCGGCAGCGGCGCCGGCAAGAACAAGCAGCAGGCCAAGAACAAGTCTCCCGGCGGAGGCAAACCTGCGGCCGGCAACGGCGGCGCTGGTGGATCTGGTGGATCGGGCGGAAAGAAGAAAGGGAAATGTCACTTCTGTGGGAAACTTGGCCACTGGAAGAAAGATTGTTGGTCGTATCTGGAAAAACAAGGTCAGCAAGGGAAGAAGGAACAAGCCAATCTGGTGCGCGAAGGAGGCGACGAGCATGAGCAAGGCCTGCTCATGGCCATGGTCACCCCCGGCACAGCGGCTGAACCAGTGGCACCACAGGCAGTTTTTCTCAATGAAGAAAAGGTAATCCCCGTGCTATCCCCTGACGGTCTATGGTATTTTGACACGGGTGCCACAAGTCACATGACAGGAGAGAAGAGCATGTTTGCTAAGCTTGATGAGGGCGTGCATGGCACGGTCAAATTTGGAGATGGGTCACATGTAGCAATCCGTGGCAGGGGATCCATTGTTTTCAAGTGCCAGAGTGGCGAGCAGCGTGCCTTGACAAAGGTATACTACATACCGAGCCTGCGAAGCAACATAATCTTTGTTGGTCAGTTGGACGAAGGTGGGTGTCAGATTGGGATTCAGAATGGTTTGATGACAGTTCATGACCCAGCTCAACGCATACTAGCTCGTGTCCGGCAATCAAGCACTCGTTTGTACACCGGCATGCTGACCCTTGACACGCCGGTGTGTCTGATGACCAAAGTGGATGATGAGACTTGGAAGTGGCACGCTAGAATGGGGCATTTGCATTTCCGAGCGCTGCGTGCTATGTCTGCAAAAGGGATGGTCCGAGGTATGCCTGAGATAGCTCGCATCGAGCAGTATTGCGATGGCTGTGCACTAGGGAAACAGCATCGAGCCCCTTTTCCGCAGGCGAGTTCATATCGAGCAGAGCATGGTCTGGAGCTAGTACATACAAATTTGTGTGGTCCGATCACGCCACCAACACCAAGAGGGAACAAATACTTCATTCTTGTTGTTGATGACTACAGTAGGTACATGTGGATTGAGCTGCTCAAGTCTAAGGATGAAGGTAACTGTAAACTTCGAGCATTCAGGTCTGATCGCGGAGGGGAGTTCAACTCGTCGGAATTTCAAGAGTACTGCAGCGAAAGGGGCGTGAAACACTACACCACGGCGCCCTACTCTCCCCAACAGAATGGTGTGGTGGAGAGGAGAAATCGGTCCGTGGTAGAGATGGCAAGATGCCTGATGAAGAGCATGGCAGTACCTGCATATTTCTGGGGAGAGGCTATGAAAACTGCAGTGTATCTGCTCAACAGAGCTCCCACTCACAGCCTCGAAGGCGTCACACCGTATGAAGTGTGGCACGGGCGAAAGCCGGCGGTTCAGCATCTGCGGACTTTTGGTTGCATAGTACATGTCAAGATGTTGGGGCCGGGCATTACAAAGCTCTCTGACCGCTCCAAGCCGATGATTTTCGTCGGATATGAAGAGGGGGCGAAGTGTTACCGTGTCTATGATCCTGAAACAAAAAGGGTACAAGTCACTCGTGATGTGCTCTTCGAGGAAGGACGGGCATGGAGCTGGGACGCGGTGACCGCGGCCCCGGCGCAGGCCACGCTGGGCGTTTTCACTGTGGTGTACACCACGGAATCAGGTGTCGAGGAGCTGGGCCAGACTGGAGACTGTACGCATTCTGCTCGCGCTCGCCGCGCACCACCGCTGGGAAGTTCACCATATGGATGTCAAATCGGCATTCCTAAATGGTGATCTCAGTGAGGAGGTGTATGTAGACCAGCCACCCGGATTTGCTGCGCCAGGGGAAGAGCACCGTGTACTGAGGCTGCACAAGGCGCTCTACGGCCTTTGTCAAGCGCCGAGAGCCTGGTACGCAAAGCTTCACGATTCTCTTGTCAATCTTGGGTTTGAGAGAAGTCCATTGGAACATGCAGTCTACAGGTGTGGAGATGAGTCCACTTTTCTGCTAGTTGGAGTGTATGTGGATGACCTTGTCATTACCGGCACGGACAAAGGGCTAATCAGAGAGTTCAAGGATCAGATGAAGATGCTCTTCAAGATGAGTGACCTTGGATTACTCAGCTACTACTTGGGGATTCAGGTATCCCAAACAGAGGGTGAAATCACACTTCATCAGCGGAGTTATGCGGAGAAAATCCTAGAGGTAGCCGGCATGGAAGAGTGCAACAGTAGCAGCACTCCAATGGAGTGTCGTTTGAAGCTGAGGAAGGAGGATGAAGGCGAGCTGTTTGATCCCAAGCTGTACCGCAGTGTGATAGGCAGTCTTCGCTATCTTGTCAACACAAGACCTGACATCGCACATGCCGTGGGAATTGTAAGCAGATTCATGGAGACCCCGAGCACTCATCATTGGGCAGCCGTGAAACAGATTCTCAGGTATATTCGAGGGACGCTGGGCTACGGCTGCCGTTATCAGGCCGGGCACGGCGAGGTGAAGCTTGTTGGCTATACAGATAGTGATCATGCCGGTGACACTAAGGACCGGAAGAACACCTCCGGCAATGTATTTTTCCTTGGCAACAATCTTGTCACTTGGAGCTCGCAGAAGCAGAAGATAGTGGCTCTCTCTTCTTGCGAGGCTGAGTACATCGCTGCGGCAGTGGCGGCGTGCCAAGGTGTGTGGCTCTCTCGTCTGATCAGTGAGATGCTCGGGAGGCTGCAGGCCAAGTTCAAGCTGTTCGTGGACAATCAAGCTGCCATTGCTCTCAGTAAAAATCCAGTCCATCATGACCGTAGCAAGCATATTGACATCAAATATCATTACATACGTGATTGTGTGGAGAAGGGTCAGGTGGAAGTGGATCACATTCGTACCAGGGAGCAGATTGCAGATGCACTGACGAAGGCGCTGGGCCGTGTTGTCTTTATCGAGATGCGTCAGAAGCTTGGAATGTCCGAGGTTGGTACTAAGGAGCAGATCTTAAGGGGGTGAACTGTAGGACCTAATTAAGTTCAGCTCCATTGCGTACCTGTTTCAGCATAGAATAAGTGCATGCATGCGTGTCCGATGGGACAGCTCCATGCGCATGCATGTAGCTAGGTAGCGAGACGTGCTGTTGCACGATCTTCAGTTTCTCGTTTTTTGTTTTGATGTAAACTCCCGATCGGTATGGCACTAGTGGTGGGATGGCGCGACGGACGCGGATCTAGAGCAGCCGATCGGGAGGTAGTTAGACTTGTAATCGCTAAGGAAAAGCGAGAGGTATAACAGAAAAACGCTGTCGAGTTCGACGGCACAGAACACCAGTGTCTTCTTCCTCGCGTGCGTTCATCCCTCTCTCACCCATTTCTCCTCTCGATCGATCCGGCGACGACAGAGGCCGCCGCTACATGGCGTGGGAGTGGGACCCGCCCCACTACTTGGACAGCGTCGTCGACATTGCGCTCTTCAGAAGGAAGGTCTACGTTCTAACGAGAGCACACAATGACCCATGCCGGACTGAGCTCTACGTCCTGGAAGACAACCTCCCCGCCGGCGATGTCACATCCATGCAGTGCATATGCAGTGAACCCCCAGCCAGGCCGGGGCACTCGGTACTACCACACGGCCGACCCGTCTTACTACTACTACCTGGTCTCGTCCGGTGATCGGCTTCTGATGGTGATGGAGCACGCCATCCCGCCGGCCAAGTTCGAGGTCTTTGAGGCGGCGGGGCTGAGCAGTGGCCATGGACGGTGGAGCAAGATCGAGACGCTGGATGGTCGTGCTCTGTTCGTGAGCAAAGGCTGCTCGAAGTCGCTTCCCGCTGGTGAGCTGGTTGGAGCTCGAGAGGACCACATCTACTTCATTAGTAAGCGTGATGACTCGGACAACGAGTCCAGCGAGGAGCTCCACTCCGGCGTGTACAGCATGAAGGAAGGGAAGGTGGCACCGTTGCCGTTGGAGACGACAGGCGCATGGCAAGGTCGTGCATGGCCCTCGACCTGGTTTTTCCCGACCCGAACTTGATCAAACCATGAATTCTTTTGAAAGTTTTTATGAGGAAATTACAAGTTGTTCACCAATCAACGGGTATTGCAACAGAAGGTTGGCAAATAACAAGTACAGCCAACAAATAATTAAGCTACGCGTAACAGCAAAAGTAACTCATTTTGAGTCACAGTTCGATGCGCGTGCAAGCCAGCAATGTTAGCATTATATATAGCAGATAAAAACGAGTAACAAGGTTGGAGTGCTACTTTCCTGTAAAAAGAATAGGGTTGGGGAGGGAGTGATTCGGTGCCCAGACTCATCTGCATCTGCGATGAAGAAAAAACTTAAAAAATACTAAAAAATCCAATAGTTTTTTTGCATGGTAGATAATTTGGTGCGAGAGGTGCGCTCCAAATTTCGGATCATTTGGACATCTGTGTAGCTCTCGGCAAAAAAAAAACAAATTTGAGGTCTGTAATATTTTTACTGTTCATGTCCTGTTCTGACCCAATTTGGTTTTTCTGCCGAGAGCTACTTATGTGTCCAAAGGATATGAAATTTGGAGCACATCTCACGCCCCAAACTATCTACCATGCCAAAAAAAAATTGGATTTTTTAATTCGCTTCTATTTTTTTGGACCGGCGCAGATGAGCCTGGGCTCAGGAATGAATATTCTTAGGATTGGAGTGCTACTTTCCTGTAAAAAGAGTAGGGTTGGAGAGAGAGTGATTCGGTGCCCAGGCTCATCGGCTCCTACGATGAAGAAAAAATTCAAAACAATACTAGAAAAAATTCAAAACATTCCAATATTTTTTTGCATGGTAGATAATTTGGTGCGAGAGGTGCGCTCCAAATTTCGGATCATTTTGATATCTGAGTAGTTCCCGACAAAAGAGACAAATTTGGGGCCTGTAATATTTTTACTGTTCATGCATTGCTCTGACCCAATTTGTCTTTTCTGCCGAGAGCTACTTATGTGTCCAAATGATCTGAAATTTGGAGGGCACTTCACGCCCCAAATTATCTACCATGCCAAAAAAATGGATTTTTTTAAATTCGTTTCTATATTTTTGTGATTTTTTTGACAGGGTGGAGATGAGCCTGGGCTCAGGAATAAATATTCGTAGGGTTGGAGTGCTACTTTCCTGTAAAAAGAGTAGGGTTGGAGTGGTATGCATCGACACATATATTGGCGCTTTTTAGCTATTTTTTATATGATTAATTTGGATGGTTCATGTGATCTTGTCAGTTACTCTAGATATTTATTTAGGACAGTAAAACTAAACTTAATCTTGTCCTTGCAATCATATTTTACTAATTTGGGATCATCAACAGTGAATCTGAGTAACAATCTGTCCAACAACCCGATGAATTAACAAGAAGGATTCACATTAGGAAATAATTAAACAAATGTTGGATCTGTGCTTCAGAGCACCTGAGGCACGAACTATAATCTGAGGTGTTGAACCCGGTGGCCTCAGTCCCAGGAGAGATGCGTTGAAGGATTGCACTGCTCTCCATCGGCACAAAGTCAAGCTAAGGCGAGACACAACCCTTTACATCTCCCTCCACCGCCGCACACCCTTTTCAACAAACGCTCCCACGCCGGTGACTCCCGCCTCTAGATCTCCAACCACCTCCACGTAGATCACCTGCAACTGGACTCCGGGCCTCAACTACATCTTTGAGGGTGGCAAAACCTCTACATTTTCCTTAATCCGAGCCCTTAGAATATCCCCTTCAAAGATTATACCAAAGTTGGGGTAGGGGTGAGGGGGAGCAATGCCCCCCCCCCCCCCCCCCCAACAACACATCGGAGGATGTGATCAACGGTGTAGGAATGGGGGCTCTCTCACTCCGCTCCAGCCCCAAGTCGATCTCTCGTGTACAACAGCAAGCAGACCATGCTCCACCTCAATTAGCTCCAACCCCAAGCTCCTCTGAGCCGCCATCGCAGGAGGAGCGGCCGCGGTGGCATGAGAAGGAGGAGGCTTCATCGACTATGTACCTGTGCAGGGAGGCATAGTTTAGTATTTTTCTGAAACATTTTGCTACTTCTTATACATTAATTGCTTTCTAGATATTTACTGAATAATATTCAATTTTGAACTACATGTATGCAGAAAATGGGTTATAAATTCAAGCAAATTTATATTTCTGGCTCCTACAAACTCAAAATGTAAAGGTTTTCTCTAAAAAAATTAAAATATACATATGCATTTTATTGAATTTCAATTGCTCATCGAATGTTTTTATAAAAAACACTCGACAAAGAAGCCTTGCCGAGTGTAAGGCAAACCACTGATATGGCAAGTACTATCAATTTTTTAGTGTATTTTTCTACATATTTGGCAAAGAGTGTGTTTGCCAAGTACACTCTGAAAATTAATTGACATTCCGAACTTGGCAATTCCGATAGCAATCCTTGTCACTGGGCAGCCTCACGGAGGCGAAACGGGGCGGCGACCCTCCCTTACAAAAGTCGAATATTTTTTTACTACTAAACGTAAACATTTTTGTCAGCGGAGGGAAAATCACTACGTATTTTTATATATACTAATAAAAGAGCAAACTTTATCTTCTCTAAACACACCCCACAAACATACACAAACTTGCTACCATCGCATGATTAGGTCACTAAACTTAAATTAACAGCTAGATTTAACCTAATCTGTTTTCCGAGCAAAGTTCTTTAATATTTCTAACAAAGAGCAGACCTAATATTCAGAAAGTTCTTCAACACCTGATTCTTTTTATTTAACATTTTAAAATAAAAAGGAAAAGTTCACCACTGTTTACAGCAAAGTCCACCAAATTCATGGTAAAGTTCCTTAGATAAAGAATAGTTTGGCAGAAGTGTGTGTACATGGTGCTTCAAATAATTCTATACTGGTGGGTATTTACCCAAAAGAGAAAAAAACAAGAGGCATGCAATATTACAGGGGAGAGAAGAGGAGAGGTCCTATGTGACGCGTTTTGCCTCAAATTGCTGTGCTTTCGCAGAGACGCACGTCCTTGGCGGGCTTTATGGGCCACGTGCGGGTGTTTACTTTGAATGCGCCGTGAAAAATCAACAAAAATAGGGCCTTGGTGTGAAGTACACTCTGAAAATTAATTGACATTCCGAACTTGGCAATTCCGATAGCAATCCTTGTCACTGGGCAGCCTCACGGAGGCGAAACGGGGCGGCGACCCTCCCTTACAAAAGTCGAATATTTTTTTACTACTAAACGTAAACATTTTTGTCAGCGGAGGGAAAATCACTACGTATTTTTATATATACTAATAAAAGAGCAAACTTTATCTTCTCTAAACACACCCCACAAACATACACAAACTTGCTACCATCGCATGATTAGGTCACTAAACTTAAATTAACAGCTAGATTTAACCTAATCTGTTTTCCGAGCAAAGTTCTTTAATATTTCTAACAAAGAGCAGACCTAATATTCAGAAAGTTCTTCAACACCTGATTCTTTTTATTTAACATTTTAAAATAAAAAGGAAAAGTTCACCACTGTTTACAGCAAAGTCCACCAAATTCATGGTAAAGTTCCTTAGATAAAGAATAGTTTGGCAGAAGTGTGTGTACATGGTGCTTCAAATAATTCTATACTGGTGGGTATTTACCCAAAAGAGAAAAAAACAAGAGGCATGCAATATTACAGGGGAGAGAAGAGGAGAGGTCCTATGTGACGCGTTTTGCCTCAAATTGCTGTGCTTTCGCAGAGACGCACGTCCTTGGCGGGCTTTATGGGCCACGTGCGGGTGTTTACTTTGAATGCGCCGTGAAAAATCAACAAAAATAGGGCCTTGGTGTGAAGTACACTCTGAAAATTAATTGACATTCCGAACTTGGCAATTCCGATAGCAATCCTTGTCACTGGGCAGCCTCACGGAGGCGAAACGGGGCGGCGACCCTCCCTTACAAAAGTCGAATATTTTTTTACTACTAAACGTAAACATTTTTGTCAGCGGAGGGAAAATCACTACGTATTTTTATATATACTAATAAAAGAGCAAACTTTATCTTCTCTAAACACACCCCACAAACATACACAAACTTGCTACCATCGCATGATTAGGTCACTAAACTTAAATTAACAGCTAGATTTAACCTAATCTGTTTTCCGAGCAAAGTTCTTTAATATTTCTAACAAAGAGCAGACCTAATATTCAGAAAGTTCTTCAACACCTGATTCTTTTTATTTAACATTTTAAAATAAAAAGGAAAAGTTCACCACTGTTTACAGCAAAGTCCACCAAATTCATGGTAAAGTTCCTTAGATAAAGAATAGTTTGGCAGAAGTGTGTGTACATGGTGCTTCAAATAATTCTATACTGGTGGGTATTTACCCAAAAGAGAAAAAAACAAGAGGCATGCAATATTACAGGGGAGAGAAGAGGAGAGGTCCTATGTGACGCGTTTTGCCTCAAATTGCTGTGCTTTCGCAGAGACGCACGTCCTTGGCGGGCTTTATGGGCCACGTGCGGGTGTTTACTTTGAATGCGCCGTGAAAAATCAACAAAAATAGGGCCTTGGTGTGAAGTACACTCTGAAAATTAATTGACATTCCGAACTTGGCAATTCCGATAGCAATCCTTGTCACTGGGCAGCCTCACGGAGGCGAAACGGGGCGGCGACCCTCCCTTACAAAAGTCGAATATTTTTTTACTACTAAACGTAAACATTTTTGTCAGCGGAGGGAAAATCACTACGTATTTTTATATATACTAATAAAAGAGCAAACTTTATCTTCTCTAAACACACCCCACAAACATACACAAACTTGCTACCATCGCATGATTAGGTCACTAAACTTAAATTAACAGCTAGATTTAACCTAATCTGTTTTCCGAGCAAAGTTCTTTAATATTTCTAACAAAGAGCAGACCTAATATTCAGAAAGTTCTTCAACACCTGATTCTTTTTATTTAACATTTTAAAATAAAAAGGAAAAGTTCACCACTGTTTACAGCAAAGTCCACCAAATTCATGGTAAAGTTCCTTAGATAAAGAATAGTTTGGCAGAAGTGTGTGTACATGGTGCTTCAAATAATTCTATACTGGTGGGTATTTACCCAAAAGAGAAAAAAACAAGAGGCATGCAATATTACAGGGGAGAGAAGAGGAGAGGTCCTATGTGACGCGTTTTGCCTCAAATTGCTGTGCTTTCGCAGAGACGCACGTCCTTGGCGGGCTTTATGGGCCACGTGCGGGTGTTTACTTTGAATGCGCCGTGAAAAATCAACAAAAATAGGGCCTTGGTGTGAAGTACACTCTGAAAATTAATTGACATTCCGAACTTGGCAATTCCGATAGCAATCCTTGTCACTGGGCAGCCTCACGGAGGCGAAACGGGGCGGCGACCCTCCCTTACAAAAGTCGAATATTTTTTTACTACTAAACGTAAACATTTTTGTCAGCGGAGGGAAAATCACTACGTATTTTTATATATACTAATAAAAGAGCAAACTTTATCTTCTCTAAACACACCCCACAAACATACACAAACTTGCTACCATCGCATGATTAGGTCACTAAACTTAAATTAACAGCTAGATTTAACCTAATCTGTTTTCCGAGCAAAGTTCTTTAATATTTCTAACAAAGAGCAGACCTAATATTCAGAAAGTTCTTCAACACCTGATTCTTTTTATTTAACATTTTAAAATAAAAAGGAAAAGTTCACCACTGTTTACAGCAAAGTCCACCAAATTCATGGTAAAGTTCCTTAGATAAAGAATAGTTTGGCAGAAGTGTGTGTACATGGTGCTTCAAATAATTCTATACTGGTGGGTATTTACCCAAAAGAGAAAAAAACAAGAGGCATGCAATATTACAGGGGAGAGAAGAGGAGAGGTCCTATGTGACGCGTTTTGCCTCAAATTGCTGTGCTTTCGCAGAGACGCACGTCCTTGGCGGGCTTTATGGGCCACGTGCGGGTGTTTACTTTGAATGCGCCGTGAAAAATCAACAAAAATAGGGCCTTGGTGTGAAGTACACTCTGAAAATTAATTGACATTCCGAACTTGGCAATTCCGATAGCAATCCTTGTCACTGGGCAGCCTCACGGAGGCGAAACGGGGCGGCGACCCTCCCTTACAAAAGTCGAATATTTTTTTACTACTAAACGTAAACATTTTTGTCAGCGGAGGGAAAATCACTACGTATTTTTATATATACTAATAAAAGAGCAAACTTTATCTTCTCTAAACACACCCCACAAACATACACAAACTTGCTACCATCGCATGATTAGGTCACTAAACTTAAATTAACAGCTAGATTTAACCTAATCTGTTTTCCGAGCAAAGTTCTTTAATATTTCTAACAAAGAGCAGACCTAATATTCAGAAAGTTCTTCAACACCTGATTCTTTTTATTTAACATTTTAAAATAAAAAGGAAAAGTTCACCACTGTTTACAGCAAAGTCCACCAAATTCATGGTAAAGTTCCTTAGATAAAGAATAGTTTGGCAGAAGTGTGTGTACATGGTGCTTCAAGTAATTCTATACTGGTGGGTATTTACCCAAAAGAGAAAAAAACAAGAGGCATGCAATATTACAGGGGAGAGAAGAGGAGAGGTCCTATGTGACGCGTTTTGCCTCAAATTGCTGTGCTTTCGCAGAGACGCACGTCCTTGGCGGGCTTTATGGGCCACGTGCGGGTGTTTACTTTGAATGCGCCGTGAAAAATCAACAAAAAAAGGGCCTTGGTGTGAATCGAACCCTCGACCAGCGCCAGGGCAGATCGCGAAGCAAACCAGTGCGACAAGCTAACTGTAGTGCAAGAAGTGCAACGTAAATTTAAAATAAGCAAATGGCAACGACAAAGTTGAAAGCAAATACGTGTTGGTGGGGCTTCGAAAAGAAGACTGCAAGTGAATGAACAACGTGGCTAGACAATGTGTTCATAGATATATTTTGCCTAAAATGCCACCTCAGTTAATATAACTATATGCGGCGAAAAAAGTAACTTGTCTTTGAAATTTCGAACGTGGTTGTCTTTTTTCACAAAAGTAGATATATTTAGAAAAACGAACATTTTCAAAATTTCATAAAAAAAACTTTTAAAAACACTAACATTTTTTACGAAACCTAACAACTTTCTAAAACGTGAACAATTTTTAAACATATTGAATATTTTTTGACATTGTGATTTTTAAAAAGAAGCATTTTCTAAAATTCCTAAACATTTTTGGAAACAAAGACATTTTTCTGAACTTGTGAACAAATTTAAGAATTGTGAACCTATTTTGACATTCCAGTACATTTTCTGAAACATGAACATCTTATGAATGAAATTCTGAACACATTTTCAGAAAGTGAACATTTTCTGAAAATATGAACATAATTTTTTGAAAATAAGAACATTTAAAAAAAATTACTATGTATTTTTCAAAACACAAAGAATTTTAGAAATTGTGAACAAAATTTGAAAACAAAAACATTTTAATAAATTTCTATCAAGGATTTTATGAAACAAGAATATTTTTTGAAATTATGATTTTTTTGAAATTGCAACATTTTTCTAAAATTACTGAACATTTTTGGGAACACGAACATTTTTTGATATTGTGAACAAAATTTCAGAAATAAGAACATTTTATGAAATTACTAAAAAAGACTTTTTGAAACATGAACATTTTTTGAAATAATTAACAAAAATTTTAAATGAGAATTAGTGGACATTTTTAAAATTGTGAACAAAATTTGAAAACAAGAAAAATTTATAAAAATTCTAAAAATACTCTTTGAAACACGAAATTTTGTTTAAAATTGTGAACAAAATTTGAAAACAAGAACATTTTATAAAAGTTCTAAAAAGAATCTTTGAAAGACGAACATTTTTTAGAATTTTGAACAAAATTTTAAATCAGGAACATTCTATTAAAAATTCTAAAACGACTTTTTGAAACACGAACATTTTTTGATATTCTGAACAAAATTTGAAAATAAGAACAATTTTTTAAAATTTGTGAATGTTTTCAAAATTGGGAGCAAAATTTAAAAATAGGAACATGTTATAAAATTCTGAATAAATATTTGAAGTTTAAAAAGAAACCTGAAAAATAAAAACAAAAGGGGAAAGAAAGTAAAATAGAAAAACAAAAAGAAGAAATAAACGAAAAAAAGAAACAGAAAAAAAGGAAAAAAAGGAAAAACGGTAAAATAAAAAAAACCGGTCCAGGAATCTTCTAGAAGGTTCCCAAAACCAGAAAAACGGGCTGGAAACCACCTAGATGATTCCCAAAACTGGAATCGCTCAATGGTTTGAACGGGCCGGCCCATCCGAACGTTGCTTGATGTGCGCCTGTGCGTCGCCTCAACTACTTGCCGCAACGAGCGGGAAATAGGAGTTTCCAGAGAAGAGGGGCTTCAAAGAATCACGTGGGTGGAACAAAAAAGGATTTCTTGCATGGGGTCGGTGGGCTAGCCGGCGTGGATCCAGGTGTGCAGGATTGGCGTTGCGCGCGCAATGCGTTAGACATCGCCATATTCGCTGCTGGTCTCGACCCAGGACGGCGTGGCCCCTGTCGAGCTGTGGACAGCGGTGGTAGGGTTATCCCTAAACGCCCGCGGCAATTGCGGCGACTAATGGTTGGCAACGAAGGCAGGAGACGGCGGCTCGTCCGGCATCGCGACTTGCAAGGAGGTGGACCACGCGGTTCATAGTGGAGCTCGCGCTTTGCGCCCATGGCATGGCCATGACGGCAGCGCGTGCCTCACGCGACGCGGCGGGCAGTGGGTGGGACGCGTCTATGTGTGGCCAGGAGGCCGGGCTCGGCACCACACCCGCGTATGGCAGCAATGCCCGTCGCTAATGATGCCAACGACCACGCGAAGCTATCTCCCGGTTTCTCGCCGAGTGGTGCCAGACGCTCTTGCTGATCCCACCATGTTTGTGACACTCCCATCTGCTCCTATCCCTCTGCCAACGCAGGTAGCGCAGCGGTGCATCATGCGCGTGTTGTGTGTGTGTTCTTGTGTAGTATTGTATTGTTGCTCCGCGTGCACGCGTGCATGTTGCATCATTCCTTCAGTACCAGCTTTTACCTGATACAACTAAAGTCTAATTGTTGCAGGAAATTATATTTGTAGATACTCCCAACATTTTGAACATGATGTATATTTTAAAACGATCAGTGTTGAACCACCAGAACATTTTAGGACCTCGTTGCAACGGACGGGCATGGCTGCTACACGCAGCTCGGCAACATATGCACAACGTCAGCATGGCGCATGCTACACTCATCTGGGTCGGAGGCGTATGGTTGGTGCACTACGGTGGTGTATCCGGCAGCGGCACCCACATTGTTCATCGGTGAGCTCGGGAAGACGAAACTGAATCTTTTGTCCATCATCAGGACGGCATGAACTTGAATACAATATGTGCACATCTGCTGCATCATCACGGTGTCGCGATGATGGGCCATGAATTTCTTCCTCATTCGATTTTGAGTTTTGATCTGCGTGGATTTCTGTTCGTTCCTTGACCCCCTTTTGCAGGTTTCATGAACTCCAACTGAAGAGTGAGTTCGAGTGCAATTTCATTTCAGATAGAGCTGGTACAGATTTCTTCTCTTCCACCGGAACTTCATTTTTGGGTAAATTTTGTTTCAGGTGATATGCTAGAAATGTTTAACTACAAACTTCAGGTTTCAGTTGCACAACTATAGAGTGGAGTATTGCCAACAGTGAAGTGCATTCGTATTATCTGCATTTATATTTGAGGACAATATTTTGTAAATTTGTTTACTGCCCATGTAAATATTTTCAACTTTGTATGATAAAACCGAAGTTCATATTATATCTGGGCAGCCAAAACTGTGGTTTATAGAGTACCTGCTCATGAGGCTAAGTATGCCATGCTCTCTAACATATTCGGATTGACGCCGAGATGGAAGGAGAATTGAGAGATTAGGAGAGAGATGAGCAAGAGAGGAATTACAAAGGTTCCAGGCTGTAGCCTTGTTAAGCCTCATGTAGAGGTCCATGCAGGACTGGGTCCATGACTTCGTAGCAGGAGTCACATCCACAGTACAAGGAAATCCTCTAAAACTCTACCTCTAGCAATTTCAGAGCCAAGGCAGCTCTCTCCTCGCTTGGGGCTCCGAAGGGCGGGTGGGGCTAAGGGTGGATGCGGTCCGGACTTTGACCGAGCCAGCCTTTGGACCGGCCGCGGCCGGTCCTGTTGGGACCGGATCGAGGTGGCCGGCGAGCCTCTTTCCCAGGACTGGACCGAGAGCAGCACAAGCTTCGTTAGCCGAATGGACCGAACAGACCGATTGCTGGGAGTGCTCTGTTGGCCACTGTTTAGGCTGTAGTGTCATTGTTTAGACTGTAGCTGTCCCTGGGAGTGCTCTGTTGAGCTTTTTGGCCACTGTTTAGACTGTAGCTTCCCTTGGGAGTGCTCTGTTAAGATTTTTGGCCACTGCTAAGGCTGTCCTAATTTAGTTATGTCATACTAAGCTGCCCCTGCGAGTGCTCTGTTTCTGTTCAATGACTAGTATGGGGTTGGCGTTGATCTCCACAATGGGTAACTTGATGGTTTCAACATCATCCTCTTCATGCTCATCCCTCAACTACAAGTGTGGAAGTTAGACAAATGCACACATCACATACAACAAGACCAAATTAGAAAGAAAAAAGATAAGGAAAACACTACAAACATACGACCAGATTCAAGTCGACGTGCGCCCTTGATATAACTTGCACCACAAACTAACCCTCCACCATAACCGGTTTTAAGGAACTCCTATAGTCATCTTATATGACACGAGTTTATAAAGTAGTTCGAGAATGAGAAGTTGACAAGTTTATATCGGAAGTTCAATAGTACGAGTTGACATACCTAAAATCCTTCCTGTCGTGCTGAAGGTAGATTCCAAAGATACAGAGGTAGCCGGGATAGTAAGGAACCTCTTGGCTACCTTGGCCATAGTTGGGTACCTAGGAGCATTCACCTTCCACAAATCAAGAAGATCTAGATCCTTGTTGGGATGGGCAACATCATCCTCTAAGTAGTTCCTCAACTCACTCTTTGATATTCTTGTTGAACAGGCCGATAAGATGGAGTCATACCGAGCATGAACCGGGATACTAGGAATGTGTGTAGACGAAGATGAACTTGCTCCATTTCTAGCTCACTTATCTTGAATAACACATTTGTCATACAAGGTATCCAACTCTTTCTCCACAAGGTTGATCTCAGTCCAAGACCTCACACTTCCTTTTCCATATAGTTCTCCAAAGGCCCACTCTATGTAATTCATCTTGTACCTAGGATTAAATTAGCAAGCATAGGAGTAAAAGCAGCAAGCATCGGAGCAAAAACAACAAGCATACGAGTAAAACAACAACCATTGGAGTAAATTAGCAAGCATATGAGTGAAAGGAGCAAGCATTGGAGTAAAAACACCAAGCATACAAGTAAAAACAACAACCATTGGGGTTATTTAGCAAGCATATGAGTAAAAGTAGCAACCATATGAGCAAGCAAGCATATGTACCGTGGATCAAAGATGGTTGCAATCACCATGGAATTGTTCTTTCTTCCCAATATTTGTCAAACTTCTCCAACATTTCTTCACCCTTTTGCTTGTAGTGGTCACTATCACTTTTAATTGCATCTTTGATTGCAATCTTGATGCCAACAATTTATGGGTAGAAGATGTTCGAAGTGGGACATAAACTTCCTGGAAATGCTTTTGTCACCTCAGCCAAACTCCCAAGTAATGGAGAGAGAAGGTCATACATGTCCCACTCTGCGTTTGTTGGTGCCCAAGCATAGTTGGCACTGGAACCAGCATGAGAATCAAGGCTTCCTTATATCGACGGACAGTGCTAATCATATGATAGGTTGAACTCCACCTTGTTTGACAATGTGGGTGTAAAACTTTGATACCCACCAAAAGTGCGGAGACAAGAAGGTGACCTCTTGAAGTACTTCACCGTCGCTCACGCTCTTTATCAAATAATCTAAGACCTTTGTCCCATCTTGCAGTGACAAGGCATGGAAAAGCCAGTATGAAATCTTGTGTGGAATATTAAACTTTGCTCGTTGTACATGTGAGGCAAATAGATCACCAACAGCAAAAAACTACTAACTAGCATCGATGATGAAAAACCTAAATTATAATTGCGTGCACTATGGAAAAAAAATTCATGATGACTAAACAAAACTAGAGGAGGCTATGAATCCAAGTCGTATTCATACCTAAGGATGGCAAGCGGGAAGAGATGGGATCCGCCGGCGTTGAGTTCCTCCAGATTATAGCGCCTCCGCCGTCGCCATCGTTGCCAATTCAGCTGGCGCAGATGTGGTGCCTTATTCTTCTTCTTCTCGTCAGGCACGTCAAGTACAGTGAAGGGGAGGAGGACGAGGACAAGGACGAGGACGAGGACGAGGACGGTGAATTGATTCCTCTTGCCGGGAACGTCGATGACAGTGAAGGGGACGAGGACGAGGACGAGGACTTGACCTCGATCTGGATCGATTAGACGTGGTTCTGGTCGTGGAGGTGATCGGTTAAAAAACATCGTGGAATATTATGCCCTTCTCAGATTAAATAAATTAAATATAATCCTTTTAAATCCCCTAACAGATCCGACAGCTAACAAAAATCAGGGGGGTGAGTATTGGGTAGTACTCCCAGTACTGGCCCAATCACCATAAAATAGCTCTCAATGAATACATAGTCACCCGACTGCATGTATGGTGTCATTGTTCCGATTGCATGTATTATTTTTCATTGTTAAAAAATATTGACCACTGCCTTTAACCAAGAGAAATTTTATTTTTTATATTGACTTTATGTATGGTTTCTTTGCTGATCACAATCTGGTAATAACCCAAGGTTGCCTTAAATTGCTATGATGAACAATTAGTAGAGGCATATCTTAAAAAAAGCTTCTACTCTCATCTGTCATTTATGTATATGTACATGTAAGATTGATCATGATTATGTTGGATCAACGTTTATACCACTATCTCATATGAAAATATACTTGATATTGATTGCTTGTGAAAAATATTACAAAGATGTCCTAGATTCCATAAAAGAAATGTGTTCCATCCGTGTGATTGTGATGTTCCTGAAACGTATGATCACTTGTCTATTGTCCTTGTGCTACAACACCATAGTCAGTGGCGGAGGCAGGAATCGTAAATTTATGATCTTGAGGGGGGCCCGATTAAGAAAACATAACAAAAAAAATTACTGTTCACGCCCAAAATACAAAGAAGTGACTAATGTTGGGGAGGGCCGGGGCCCCTGCTGCCCCCCCCCCCCCCCCCCCCCCCGGTGCCTCCGCCACTGACTATAGTTGTACTCTTGGGTTTGAAATATTGTTGCTCATCCTTTGTCAACATTATATAGACAAGAATATCAATTTTGGTCTATCCTTACCATACAAATATGGAAATAAAGAAAAATGCATATAGATATTAAAGGTGATATGTTGGCCTTATCAAAAGGTGTTTATTTGTCTCATCTCTTGCTGAGAATTGAGGTGTTGAAAATATCTAGCAAGAATGCCCATATGCTACTAATCATACACCTCCTCTTCATACTTGCTTTTGTCACTGATGCCAGCCCATATAGGCCTAGCCAGCTTATTTGGTGCAGGATATAAATCAGCAGGATTCTAGTTGAGTGAGTCTTGCTATTGTCCACGTCTGATCTATAGTCACCTTACTTTTCCATGGAGCAAGGACAGACATTGGGTGTTGGTTTTTTTGGCGGCCCAAACAAAATCATAAAAAACATTTGTTTTGGAAACAGATCTACCTTGCCTGATCCCTTGGGGAGATCATGGTTGTGAGGAATATGTCAACGACCAAGTGCCGGAAGGCAAAGCGATAACAACAATCTAAAGAGGACAAGTGACAATGCACTAATTCAACAGGTACCAGGAATTTACCACATACTAGATACTAGCTTAATTTGCGAAAATGCCAAACGGAGACCGAGCTCCATGAAGGTCTTTATTTGAAAACTTCAAAATTCAAACTTTTCAGTTTCAAAAAATTCTGAAAATAAATACACATATAGCTAGATACATAATATACATGTGTGCAAATTTTTAGGTCGAAATACAATAAAATGTGAGCTATACAAAAAGGACAAATCTGGGGCTTTTTAGCATATGTACTGTTCATCTTTAAAGTCCATTATTTTGTTTTTTTTGTTCAGCTCGAAATTCAAGGTATTTCATCCTGAAATTTTTCACACATACACTTTACATCTTTGCATATATGTGTAATTTTTTCACAATTTTTTAAACCAAAATTTATGAATTTTGAATTTTTCAAAATTAAGGGCTCCATGGAGCTCGGTCTCCAAAATGCCCTACTCCTTAATTTGATGCTTCCTTGTATATAGTTACATCATTTCACTACGAGGGAAAACCTTATACACGGAGATATAGCAGTAGCGCTAGTCAGAACTAAGCGCCACTGATACTTAGTAGTAGTGCGTGTCAGAAAAGTCCGCTACAACTATAGTTGTAGCAGTAGCGCGTCCGCACAAAAATGCGTTACTACTATAATTCCCACATTGTTGCCCGTAGGCTACGGATAGTAATAGCGAGCATGAGGTAAACACATTATTGCTAAGTTCCTTGTAGCAGCGCGTTTCTGTTGTAGAGCGCTACTGCTAAGAAAAAGAAAATAAGTAGAAAAATAAATAGAAAAGTAAATGAAAATGAAAGAAATAGAAAAATAAGAAATGATAAAAAAAAGAAAAAGAGAAATAATGGAGAAAGGCCTAGCAGTAGCGCTTGTTCTCACAAAGCGCTATAGCTACATTAGCAGTAGCGCGTTTTGTGTTCCCGCGCTATAGCTAAGTTCCTTGGATAAAAGGAAAATAAAAAGGAAAATAAATAGCTACTTCCTATAGCAGTAGCGCATTTTGGCCGGAAGCGCTATAGCTAACTTAGTGGTAGCGCGTTTTTCCTACCAGCGCTACTGCTAGTTTGACTTAACCACGCGCGGGTTCAAAATTTTGCTAAGTCATTTCCCCCCTCTCCCCCTATTCTCCTAAATCCTCGGTCGCCACCGTTGATCGCGCACGCCCTCGACCTCACCGCCGCCGCCCGAGGCCACCCTCAACCTCACCGTCGCCGCCCGAGGCTGCTTCCTCGCCGCCCCTACTCCCTCATCGCCCCTTCCTCCGTCGCCGTCATCGGAGCCCCTGCTCCCTCACCGTCCATGCTCCCTCGTCGCCCCTACCACCCTCGTCCACTCCTCGCCGCCCCTGCTCCCTCGTCGTCCCTCCTCTCTGTAAGCCCCACCCCTCCTCTCTAGCTAGTTTAATTAACTTAGGTGGATTTAGTTCATTAGGTTAACTAAGTGAACTAGCTAGGTTAATTTGGTTAACTAACTAGGTTAATTAGATGTTTTTTAGATGTTTGGTTCACTAATTTGGTTAACTAACTAAGTTAGGTAACTAAGTAGATGTTAATTAGGCTAGGGCAGTGGTGGTACTAGTAGATGTTAATTAGATTTTTTTTTAGTTTACAGAGAGAATATATAAGTTTACAGAGAGATCATACTAGTTTACATTGGGCTTTAGTGATCTATAAAAGATGTTATATTAGTTTACAGAGAGAATATATGCTTTTTGTTTGTCTCACAAGACACATGAGCTATTTCTTTTTTTTTTGCGGGTGACACATGGGCTATTTCGACTAAATGTACAACCATGAACATATACGAGGTCTGCACTCTTCCCGCAGTAATAATTTGGTATGCATCTAAATGGAACAACAAGACTAGCTATACGAATCAACTTCTAATCTTGGCAACACCATGTGACACATGTGGTAAGCAATTCAAACAATTCAACAACAAAAAAACTTATCTTGGCAAGATGACTTGGGTGGTTTCTTTAATCTATATTTACACAAGCCTTTTTCCTGTGAAACAACAAATAATAAATTTGAAACACTTCTCTTCCATTTTACCTTGAATATGCATAATATTTTGAAGTTTATATTTTACATATTCCGCAACAACGCGCGGGGTATTATCTAGTTATTGAAGTTTTACTGCTTTCCTAGAATTTCCCAGATTTATTTTCAAACTAAAACAATCCAGAAACTTTTTTCACGCACTGCAGTGACACCCACAGTGGATGATCAATGCGGTCAGGGATGAGGTGAACCCAGTTAATGGTTACCTGGTCAACAGGTCAATCGGGTCACATGTAATAGACTCAATATGTTTTAGACTTATTTAAATGGGTTAATTACATAGGTGGCCCACATGTCATTGAGTGTTTAGCTAGATGGGTTATCCTGAACTGTGTCATTGCTAAACAAATGGCATGGTGCCCAGTCAGTGCCATAAAAACCCATTAAACCACCGGTAGAAAAATAAACCAGACCGGAAGAATTGGCCGGTCCAAATAAATCGACTAGCCTGGTGTAAAAGGGTTTGGCCACTTGTGGTCTCTGACAACCACTGCCGAGGTCGAGACGAGTTTGGGGGCGTCGTTGCAGCCGCGGAGCGGACACACGAGGGAGGTATAGAAGACGCAGGGTCATGTTGCGTCCGACCGTGGCCATGGGAGGCCCGGGGAAACGTCGGGGCGACGACGGAAGTGGACGGAGACGCTCGATGAAACAAGGCTACGGGGCACTAGGAAACTTGGGAGGAGAGTGCAAAGGTTCAGGAGCTCACTACAGGGCTAAGAGCATCTCTAGCAGACCCCTTATAGTCGTGCAAACTGTAAAAATCCGGCGACTATACGGGTTTGACCCCCTTTTTTGGGCTAGACCAGAGCCCGTATAGTCGCCCGGCCAGTAAATGATTTTACAGTGAACCTTACCCCCCCCCCTTTGCACACGGTATATCCATGGGTTTTTGGTGAGTATACGGGCCGAACCCTATTCCCCCGCCGCCATGATTCCCCAATCCTGTCTCCGATTTCTCGCCGCCGGTGAGCTAGATCCGCCTCCCCCGCCCACCGATCTGCGACAATGTGGAGCTCTGGCCTGCGCGGGGGTGGTGGAGATCCGGAGCGCAGGCGTTGCGTCATCGCGGACACGGGGCGCAAGCGCTCAGCCAAGAGGTACACAAAGTACGGGCTCGAGGTGCCAGCGTCCCTCCTTATATAGCGAGACGAGGAGTACGACCACCGCCATGCGTGACGCTTCGACGCGGGTTGATCTTCGGGCGCGTCCTTGCTTCCAGTGAAGAGGGAGCCCGGCGAGCTTCCTCCGCTCCGTGTCGTCTAGAGGGAGCTGGGGGAGGAGCGCCCGCGCGTGAAAGTGCAACTATCCATAGGTGGTTTTGGTAATTCATAACAATATATAGCTCATTGAGCTAATGCTATTCCAAGATAAATATTTCAGGAAAGCTCAATGAATGGCATGGCTTGGACGATGAAAGTGGATCCCTCAAAATATTAAGGACAAAGGATTGGCTCAATCTCAAAAGCTCAAGACTCTACATTTTACCTTTTAGTGATCCAAGATCACATTGAGTCTATAGGAAAAGCCAATACTATCAAGGAGGGATGAAGTGTTGCTTAATGAGCCTCTTGCTTCATGTGCTTAGTGATATGCTCCAAAACCCTCCACTACTTTCTCACATCCACTTATGACCTAAACCCAAAGTCAAACTCGGCCCTACCGATTCTTTCTATCCGGCGCCACCGAGTTCAGATGTCATAGCCACTGCCACAAACCCTAGGCAAATCGGTCTCACCGATAGGGATCTCGGTCTCACCGAGATGAGATTGTAATCTCTCTGTTTCCCTTCATAACGTTTCGGTCTAACCGAAGTGAGCGATCGGTCCCACCGAGATTACAATGTAAACTCTTTGTTTCCCTTTCGTAACTTTTCGGTCTCACCGAAAGAGCGATTCGGTCCCACCGAGTTTACCTGACCAACTCTCTGGTTAGCTAATTACCAAAATCGGTCTCACCGAGTTTGTGTAATCGGTCTCACCGAGATTACGTTATGCCCTAATGTAGGACCTTGAAGTATGTCTAGAGGGGGGGGGGGTGATTAGACTACTTGACCAATTAAAAACTTAACCTTTTCCCGGTTTTAGAGTTTGGCAGATTTTAACTATCTTAGGAGAAGTAAAACAATCATCACACAATTCAAGCAAGCATGCAAAGAGTATATAGGCAGCGGAAATTAAAGCATGCAACTTGCAAGAAAGTAAGGGGGAAGGGTTTGGAGAATTCAAACGCAATTGGAGACACGGATGTTTTTGGCGTGGTTCGGATAGGTGGTGCTATCGTACATCCACGTTGATGGAGACTTCAACCCACGAAGGGTAACGGTTGCGCGAGTCCACGGAGGGCTCCAACCACGAAGGGTCCATGAAGAAGCAACCTTTGTCTATCCCACCATGGCCGTCGCCCACGAAGGACTTGCCTCACTAGCGGTAGATCTTCACGAAGTAGGCGATATCCTTGCCCTTGCAAACTCCTTGGTTCAACTCCACAATCTTGTCAGAGGCTCCCAAGTGACACCTAGCCAATCTAGGAGACACCACTCTCCAAGAAGTAACAAATGGTGTGTTGATGATGATCTCCTTTCTCTTGTGCTTCAAATGATAGTCTTCCCAACACTCAACTCTCTCTCATAGGATTTGGATCTGGTGGAAAGAAGATTTGAGTGGAAAGCAACTTGGGAAAGGCTAGAGATCAAGATTCATATGGTAGGAATGGAATATCTTGGCCTCAACACATGAGTATGTGGTTCTCTCTCAGAAATGGTAAGTTGGAAGTGTAGGTTTATTCTGATGGCTCTCTCCACGAATGAAGAGGAGGTGGAGGGGCATATATAGCCTCCACACAAATCTAACCGTTACACACAATTTACCAATCTCGGTGGGACCGAATCAACAAACTCGGTCAGGCCGATTTTAGTAAACCAAGTGACCGTTAGGGTTTTCGGTGGGACTGACATGCATCTCGGTAGGACCGACTCGGTTAGGGTTAGGGCATAACGTAATCTCGATAAGACCAATTACACAAACTCGGTGAGACCGATTTTGGTAATTAGCTAACCAGAGAGTTGGTCAGGTAAGCTCGGTGGGACCGATTTGCTCTTTTCGGTGAGACCGAAATGTTACAAAAAAGAAACAGAGAGTTTACATTGCAATCTCGGTGGGACCGATCCGCTCTTTCGGTGAGACCGAAAAGTTACGAAAAGGAAACAGAGATATTACAATCCCATCTCGGTGAGACCGAGATCCCTATCGGTAGAACCGATTTGCCTAGGGTTTGTGGCATTGGCTATGACTATTGAAATCGGTGGCGCCGGACTGAAAGAATCGGCGTGACCGATTTTGGCTTTGGGTTTAGGTCATATGTGGATGTGAGAAAGTAGCTGAGGGTTTTGGAGCATATCACTAAGCACATGAAGCAAAAGGCTCATTAAGCAACACCTCACCCCTCCTTGATAGTATTGGCTTTTCCTATAGACTCAATGTGATCTTGGATCACTAAAATATAAAATGAAGAGTCTTGAGCTTTTGAGCTTGAGCCAATCCTTTGTCCTTAGCATTTTGAGGGATCCACTTTCATCATCCATGCCATGCCATTCATTGAGCTATCCTGAAATAATAGTCTTCGTATAGCATTATCTCAATGAGCTATATGTTGTTATGAATTACCAAAACCACCTAGGGATAGTTGCACTTTCAATCTCCCCCTTTTTGGTAATTGATGACAACAAATAGACAAAAGCTTCGATAAATGATAATAAGATTGTAAAACATCGTCGCTTTGAGAAGTATGTGATAAGCAAGAGCTCCCCCTAAATTCGTGCATATGTTAAAATTTGCTTTGGACTGCAAATGCACAAGGAATTAGGCTCATGGGTTACTCTTACATGTCACATACATCTTGGTGGAGCGCTCAAAATACTAACAATTGAATACATGCACTCATCACCAAGCAAAGTGAATGGTCATATAGGATAGATAAGATAATATCATCAAACATGCATAAGTGTAGCTTATGATCAAACACATGATCATCAATGTCTCACAAGAATAGCATAGTATCACAAGCACTAAAGAACAAACAAGTTTAAAAAACCACCAAATCAAGAGAACAAGAGCAACACTCTCTCTCTCGAAGCCTATGATCTATACATTTTTCTCCCCCTTTGGCAACAAGTTACCAAAAAGTTCCTAGAAAATGCATAGTACTAGATCGACTCTCGGGCTTGATCTACTGGTGGTGGTGGAGTCTAGATAACTCCAAGGATGAAGGCTTCTGTTGAAGTAGATGGAGCTGGAGCTGAAGTAGATGCTGGAGCTGGTTGGGCTGGTGCTGTAGCTGGAGCTGAGGAGGTGGCTCTGGTGTCTAGAGTTGGCACTGCAGGTGACCTCTGGGCTCTTGGCACTCTGGCAAATGCATCAGTCATTGTTTTGCCCTTCCTTTCCTGCATGTCATCCTGTAGTTGCTCTACTGCTGACTGAATCTCAGTTACTTTCACATCTAAGTCTTAGAACTTTTGTTCCATGATTCTCTCTAGGCTCTCCTGATTTTGAGTGAGGGTGGCCAGTCCTTTCTCAATTCTCAGTGTTGATGCTATTAAGTAACCAAGCTGCTCCTGCTTGTTCTTCAAGAGATACTCAGATGCCTCCTCTTGAGTTGGCATCCTGGCAGCTTTCTCCTTCCTTGCCTTCTCCTTCCTTTCTTGAGCACTACTTTCTTGGACGTAGCTTCATCCTCTTCTGCTATATAATCCTCATCCTCAGAATCTGAGGTTCTCTTCTTCCTTTGTCTGGTGGCAGCTTTTAGCAAATTGCATGGGGTGCTCCTGCTGCCATCATCTAAAGAGCTGGAGGGAGTAGTGCCCTCACTCATGTGCACCTGCTCTTCTGACTTGTTCTGGCTGTCACTCTGATCAGACATGATGCAAACTTTGAGTGCTGACCCTGTGAAGAGTTTATAGATGAGGTAGAGTGGACGAGCATCACAAAATGCAGAGATTTTGCAAAAAGGATGACTTGAAAATTCAGTTTTAGTTTTCCACAGAAAGCATTTCGGATCAACCGATTTTCAAACTCGGTGATACCGAAGCTGTTTTGGAACCTAAACTGATGATCTCGGTTGGACCGAGTCATAGTTCAGTGGCACTGAGACAGCTAGGGTTTCACAGAATCCTAAAATCGGTCTCACCGATTAGTAATTCTCGGTCAGACCGAGTCTCACTAGTGCAATGGCATAAGCCAAATCGGTGGGACCGAGTTTTTCAACTCGGTGGGTTCGAGATGGTTTCGTCGGAAACCTAACCCTAAATTTTCGAATCAAAACTATTCTACGGATTGCATTGACTAGATAGGAGTGTTTCAATCGTGGCTAGAATCAATAAGAACACAATGTGCTAGGAATCAGACGGGGAACAACACAATGGTCGAGTCCATACCCTAGTTCGGCGGAGACTCTCTACGACAGCAACGGCGGGGGTTGAATTCCGTTGACGGCGATGCAGACCAGCGACTGGAGGCGGCTGGCGGCGAGGAGACAATCCAGAGACTACGGAGGCAGAGCGAGCTATTGCGCGGACGAAGGGGTTCGGAGAAATTTTCAAAATTTTGCCCGTGTCTATATATAGCCCGACCCTGTCGGTGTGACCGAGTGGAGCAACTCGGTGGCACCGAGATGCAAAACTGTGTACAGTTATTGCAACTTGGTGTGACCAAACGGTTCAAATCAGTTGCACCGAGATCGAAAACATAGATCGACTTAATGATCTCGGTAGGACCGAAAAGGAGGAATCGGTCAGACCGAGAATCACAAAGAAGTTTTGGAAGTTTAAGTCTATGACGAATCGGGGACTCCGAGTGCTCCTCACACAGAGTGGTTCGAATCTGACTTGATCAAATTTTGTGATGTAGCATGAATAGAGTTTGAGAAGAGAAAAGCATAGATAGCTAGAGAAGGTTCTTAGGCATTCTTGTCCATCCACTTGGCAAGACGAATAGAAACCAAACAATCAAAACAACAAGTGGATGTCCTCGAATGAGTAAAGTATGCATCCAACATGCTCACACAATAAGATGGCAAATGAAATATGTGACAAAGCATGCACAACCAATACTAGCATCTATCAAACAATTGGCGATGACTAGGTCATCTATATATGAGTATATTGACTTAGGAGTCAAATGATAGACATTTGATCATAGGTCATACTCATCATTTAAGCTCAAGTTGGGTTACCACTTTTACATAATGCATTGATGTGTTCACACAATTAGAGTTGCTTTGACTCAATCCTTAGAGTTAAGCTCCCCCTAGATGTGAGATCCCCCCTTAGAGGGATGAACTAACCTTGGGTTTTGTCGATGATGACTTCATGTAGGTGTTGAAGATGTGGATGCTCAATGTTGATGTGGATCTTTCAGAGCAATCCATTGGAGTGAGTTGCACTTTCAACTTACCTACATGGGTTAGTCCCACAAGGAACAAACGAGAATATCCATAGACATAGAGTGATGCACACACAAAATGATGTCCATGAAATCACTTGGTTACCTTGTCCCTTGCCTTACCAACATGAGGGTTTGTGACTCCTTGAACTAATGCAAGATGTGGAAGTTGATTGCAGTTGTCCTTGCCATAATGATATGAGTGAATAATGTTGGCGGAGTCACCCTCAAGAACTCTCTAGTTCTTCTTCTTCGGGATCCACATCATCTTGATGGGAATCCTTGGAGTTGTAGTTGTACTTGATGAGGTAGAACTTGACGTAGTCTTGGGAATCCACTTGACCGAGATCTTAGGTGCTTCTTCAAATGCATCAATCTCTTCTTGAAGCTTGTCTTTGCCTTTGTTCTTGTGGTCTTGTGGTGGAAGATCATCTTGTGCTTGTGTTCCCTTGAAGGAAGTAGGATCATACTTCTCTTGTTGAGGAACAAGCTTCGTCTTGGGGTATTGATCTTCTTCCCACTCAACTCCATTGGCATTGAACTTTCATTAAAAACCAACACCTTGATTCTTCCGGTGCCTTCCTTGCTTGCGTACAATTTCCTCGAATTGCTTACTCCCGGCAATACTCTTGTATACACCTTTCTCTATAATTCCCTTCAATAAGCTATTTTCTTGCTCAAGTGTAACTTGGCTAAGAGAATCATTAGTGGAATCAAGAGAGCTACTAGAAGCAACAATATTGGACTTGACATTATTATTGTTACTACTAGAGGAAGAATCTTTCTTGTTCTTGTTACTAGACTTGACTTGAGGCATGTAGGTAGATAAGAGTAAACGCTTGGCAATGTAAGAAGAACTTTTCTTACGGAGATCGTCATTGATTGCCTTTAAGAACTCATGCTCTTGCTCAAGATTGAGATTTTCAAAGCGTAACTTCTCATGAGCCCTTACAAGTTCTCGATGATCTTCGAAGATAGTTTCATGAGCTAACTTAAGAGTGTTTAGTTCTTTAGTTAGACGCTCAATCTTCTCCTTATCATTGTCATTCGTTTCATCTTGATTAGCATGATTAATTGACGTTTCATCATAGTATTCATCACTAGAGTTGTCAACAAGTAAGTCATCGTCCCCTAGCAAGTCATCTTCATCAACATCAAAATCAACATACTCGGGGTGTGTTACCTTAGGACCTTTGGCCATGAAGCATCTTCCAATTCCTTCATTTGGTGATTCAAATATGTCATAGGAGTTGGTTTACACAAGTGTTAGACCGGCAACACCTTCATCTTGAGTGTATTCGGAGTCGGAGTGATAGCTTCTCTCGGAGTGATGGTTGGAGTCGGAGCCAGATACCCATTCACCAACATGAGCTTGATGTCTTCGTTTTGTGTAGCTCTTTGATGACTTATCCTTCCTTTTCGAATCCTTGCTTCTCTGTGAGGATCTTCTTTCATAGCGATCATCTCTACCCCTCCTCTCTCTTGGTGGTGATTCTTCTCTTTTGCTTCTTCTTCTTGGAGAATCTTCTCTTCTTTTGTAGGGTGTCGTACACTCATTGGAGTAGTGTCCGGGTCTCCCACAATTGTAGCAATTGCGCTCTCGACTAGAAGATCTTTTGTCATGGTAAGATCTTGACTTGGAGCTTCTTTCTTTGCTTCTACTCTTGTAGAATTTGTTGAAGTTCTTCACCATTAAGCTCAATTCTTCATTGAAGGCTTGTTTCTCACTTGATGATGAGGGGGCTTCACTTGAGGCTTTGTAAGCACCACTTGACTTGTTGTGAAGTTCCTCCTTATCCTTAAGTGACACCTCATGAGCAACAATTCTTCCAATGACTTCCGTTGGCTTGAGATCTTTGTAGTTTGGCATCATTTGGATCAATGTGCACACGGTATCATATTTTCCGTCCAATGCTCTTAGGATCTTCTTGATGATGAATTTGTCGGTCATCTCTTCACTTCCTAAGCTGGCAATCTCATTTGTGATAAGAGCAAGCCTAGAGTACATTTCAGCGACACCTTCACCATCCTTCATTTTGAACTTGTCAAGCTGACTTTGGAGCACATCCAACTTGGATTCCTTGACGGAATCGGTACCTTCGTGCATATCAATCAAAGTATGCCAAATTTCCTTTGCATTCTCAAGACGGCTGATTTTATTGAATTCTTCGGGGCACAATCCGTTGAAGAGGATATCACAAGCTTGAGCATTGTATTGCAGCATCTTCAACTCTTCCACACTAGCTTCACGGTTCGGTTCTCTCCCATCGAAGAATTCACCTTGCAAACCAATACACACAATAGCCCAAATGGCGGGGTTATGTCCGAGAATATGCATTTTCATCTTATGCTTCCAACTAGCAAAATTAGTACCATCAAAGTAAGGACCTCTACGGTGATAGTTTCCCTCGCTAGACGCCATACTCTCCTAGGTTGTGAAACCAAGGCTATGACCACCAAAAGCTATGGAAATCAAAGCAAATGGAGACCAAAGCTCTGATACCACTTGTAGGACCTTGAAGTATGTCTAGAGGGGGGGGGGTGATTAGACTACTTGACCAATTAAAAACTTAACCTTTTCCCAGTTTTAGAGTTTGGCAGATTTTAGCTATCTTAGGAGAAGCCAAGCAATCATCACACAATTCAAGCAACATGCAAAGAGTATATAGGCAGCGGAAATTAAAGCATGCAACTTGCAAGAAAGTAAGGGGGAAGGGTTTGGATAATTCAAACGCAATTGGAGACACGGATGTTTTTGGCGTGGTTCGGATAAGTGGTGCTATCGTACATCCACGTTGATGGAGACTTCAACCCACGAAGGGTAACGGTTGCGCGAGTCCACGGAGGGCTCCACCCACGAAGGGTCCACGAAGAAGCAACCTTGTCTATCCCACCATGGCCGTCGCCCACGAAGGACTTGCCTCACTAGCGGTAGATCTTCACGAAGTAGGCGATCTCCTTGCCCTTACAAACTCCTTGGTTCAACTCCACAATCTTGTCGGAGGCTCCCAAGTGACACCTAGCCAATCTAGGATACACCACTCTCCAAGAAGTAACAAATGGTGTGTTGATGATGAACTCCTTGCTCTTGTGCTTCAATTGATAGTCTTCCCAACACTCAACTCTCTCTCATATGGTGGAAAGAAGATTTGAGTGGAAAGCAACTTGGGAAAGGCTAGAGATCAAGATTCATATGGTAGGAATGGAATATCTTGGCCTCAACACATGAGTAGGTGGTTCTCTCTCAGAAATGGTAAGTTGCAAGTGTAGGTTTAGTCTGATGGCTCTCTTCATGAATGAAGAGGAGGTGGAGGGGTATATATAGCCTCCACACAAAATCTAACCGTTACACACAATTTACCAATCTCGGTGGGACCGAATCAACAAACTCGGTCAGACCGATGTTAGTAAACCTTGTGACCGTTAGGGTTTTCGGTGGGACTGACATGCATCTCGGTAGGACCGACTCGGTTAGGGTTAGGGCATAACGTAATCTCGGTAAGACCGATTACACAACCTTGGTGAGACCGATTTTGGTAATTAGCTAACCAGAGAGTTGGTCAGGTAAACTCGGTGGGACCGATTTGCTCTTTTCGGTGAGACCGAAATGTTACAAAAAGGAAACAGAGAGTTTACATTGCAATCTCGGTGGGACCGATCCGCTCTTTCGGTGAGACCGAAAAGTTACAAAAAGGAAACAGAGAGATTACAATCCCATCTCGGTGAGACCGAGATCCCTATCGGTAGAACCGATTTGCCTAGGGTTTGTGGCATTGGCTATGACTATTGAACTCGGTGGTGCCGGATTGAAAGAATCGGTTTAACCGATTTTGGCTTTGGGTTTAGGTCATATGTGGATGTGAGAAAGTAGCTGAGGGTTTTGGAGCATATCACTAAGCACATGAAGCAAAAGGCTCATTAAGCAACACCTCATCCCTCCTTGATAGTATTGGCTTTTCCTATAGACTCAATGTGATCTTGGATCACTAAAATATAAAATGAAGAGTATTGAGCTTTTGAGCTTGAGCCAATCCTTTGTCCTTAGCATTTTGAGGGATCCACTTTCATCATCCATGCCATGCCATTCATTGAGCATTCCTGAAATAATAGTCTTGGTATAGCATTAGCTCAATGAGCTATATGTTGTTATGAATTACTAAAACCACCTAGGGATAGTTGCACTTTCACCTAACCCTAACCATATAGGTCCTACCGAGATGCTTGTCAGTCCCACCGAAAACCCTAACGGTCACTAGGTTTACTAAATCGGTCCGACCGAGTTTGTTGATTCGGTCCCACCGAGTTTGGTAAATTGTGTGTAACGGTTAGATTTTGTGTGGAGGCTATATATACCCCTCCACCTCCTCTTCATTCGTGGAGAGAGCCATCAGAACAAACCTACACTTCCAACTTACCAGTTCTGAGAGAGAACCACCTACTCATGTGTTGAGGCCAAGATATTCCATTCCAACCACATGAATCTTGATCTCTAGCCTTCCCCAAGTTACTTTCCACTCAAATCTTCTTTCCACCAGATCCAAATCCTCTGAGAGAGAGTTGAGTGTTGGGGAGACTATCATTTGAAGCACAAGAGCAAGGAGTTCATCATCAACACACCATTTGTTACTTCTTGGAGAGTGGTGTCTCCTAGATTGGCTAGGTGTCACTTGAGAGCCTCCGACAAGATTGTTGAGTTGAACCAAGGAGTTTGTAAGGGCAAGGAGATCACCTACTTCGTGAGAATCTACCGCTAGTGAGGCAAGTCCTTCGTGGGCGACGGCCATGGTGGGATAGACAAGGTTGCTTCTTCGTGGACCCTTCGTGGGTGGAGCCCTCCGTGGACTCGCACAACCATTACCCTACGTGGGTTGAAGTCTCCATCAACGTGGATGTACGATAGCACCACCTATCGGAACCATGGCAAAAACATCTGTGTCTCCAATTGCGTTTGAATCCTCCAAACCCTTCCCTTTACATTCTTGCAAGTTGCATGCTTTAATTTCCGCTGCCAATATACTCTTTGCATGCTTGCTTGAATTGTGTGAAGATTGCTTGACATGTTCAAAGATAGCTAAAATCTGCCAAAGTCTAAAATTGGGAAAAGGTTGGTTTTTAATTGGTCAAGTAGTCTAATCACCCCCCTCTAGACATACTTTGATACATCTCCAACGTATCTATAATTTTTGATTGCTCCATGCTACTTTATCTATTGTTTTGGACTATAATGGGATTTATTTTCCACTTTTGTATTATTTTTGGGACTAACATATTAACCGGAGGCCCAGCGCAGAATTGCTGTTTTTTGCCTATTTCAGTATTTCGAAGAAACAGAATATCAAACGGAGTCCAAACAGAATGAAACCTTCGGGAACGTGATCTTCTCACCGAACGTGATCCAGGAGACTTGGACCCTACGCCAAGGCATCAGAGAGCCGGTCACGAGGGTGGAGGGCGCCCCCTGGGCGCGCCCTCCTGCCTCGTGGGCCCCTCGACGCTCCACCGACGTACTCCTTCCTCCTATATATACCTACGTACCCCCAATAGACCAGAGGAGGAGCCAAAAACCTAATTCCACCGCCGTACCTTCCTGTATCCACGAGATCCCATCTTGGGGCCTGTTCCGGAGCTCCGCCGGAGGGGGCATCTACCATGGAGGGCTTCTACATCAACACCATAGCCCCTCCGATGAAGTGTTAGTAGTTTACTTCAGACCTTCGGGTCCATAGCTAGTAGCTAGATGGCTTCTTCTCTCTTTTTGGATCTCAATACAATGTTCTCCCACTCTCTTGTGGAGATCTATTCGATGTAATCTTCTTTTTGCGGTGTGTTTGTTGAGACCGATGAATGTGGGTTTATGATCCAACTTATCTATGAATAATATTTTATTCTTCTCTGAATTCTTTAATGTATGATCGAGTTATCTTTGCAAGTCTCTTCGATTTATACGTTTGGTTTGGTCAACTAGATTGGTAGTTCTTGCGATGGGAGAAGTGCATGGCTTTGGGTTCAATCTTGCGGTGTCCTTACCCAGTGACAGAAAGGGTTGCAAGGCACGTATTGTATTGTTGCCATCGAGGATAACAAGATGGGGTATTTATCATATTGCATGAATTTATTCCTCTACATCATGTCATCTTGCTTAAGGCGTTACTCTGTTTTTAACTTAATACTCTAGATGCATGCTAGATAGCGGTCGATGAGTGGAGTAAAGTAGTAGATGCAGAATCGTTTCGGTCTACTTGTCTCGGACGTGATGCATATATACATGATCATACCTAGATAACCTCATAGCTATGCTCAATTCTATCAATTGCTCAACAGTAATTTGTTCACCCACCGTAGAATACTTATGCTCTTGAGAGAAGCCACTAGTGAAACCTATGGCCCCCGGGTCTATTCTCATCATATCAATCACTATCACTTTATTTACTTGCTTTGCTTTTACTTTTTACTTTGCATCTTTATACCAAAAATATTATCTATATCAGATCTCACTCTCGTAAGTGACCGTGAAGGGATTGACAACCCGTAATCGCGTTGGTTGCGAGTAGCTATCGTTTTGTTCAGGTATGAGGGACTTGCGCGTGACCTCCTACTGGATTGATACCTTGGTTCTAAAAAACTAAGGGAAATACTTACGCTACTGTGCTGCATCATCCCCTCCTCTTCGGGGAAAACCAACGCAAGCTCGAGACGTAGCATACTTCAAGGTCATACAAGTGGTATCAGAGCTTTGGTCTCCATTTGCTTTGATTTCCATAGCTTTCGGTGGTCATAGCCTTGGTTTCACAACCTAGGAGAGTATGGCGTCTAGCGAGGGAAATTATCACCGTAGAGGTCCTTACTTTGATAGCACTAATTTTGCAAGTTGGAAGCATAAGATGAAAATGCATATTCTCGGACATAACCCCGCCGTTTGGGCTATTGTGTGTATTGGTTTGCAAGGTGAATTCTTTGATGGGAGAGAATCGAACCGTGAAGCTAGCGCGGAAGAATTGAAGATGCTGCAATACAATGCTCAAGCTTGTGATATCCTCTTCAATGGATTGTGCCCCGAAGAATTCAACAAAATCAGCCGTCTTGAGAATGCAAATGAAATTTGGGATACTTTGATTGATATGCACGAAGGTACCGACTCCGTCAAGGAATCCAAATTGGATGTGCTTCAAAGTCAACTTGACAAGTTCAAAATGAAGGATGGTGAAGGTGTCGCTGAAATGTACTCTAGGCTTGCTCTTATCACAAATGAGATTGCTGGCTTAGGAAGTGAAGAGATGACCGACAGATTCATCATCAAGAAGATCCTAAGAGCATTGGATGGAAAATATGATACCGTGTGCACATTGATCCAAATGATGCCAAATTACAAAGATCTCAAGCCAACGGAAGTCATTGGAAGAATTGTTGCTCATGAGATGTCACTCAAGGATAAGGAGGAACTTCACAACAAGTCAAGTGGTGCTTACAAAGCCTCATGTGAAGCCCCCACATCATCAAGTAAGAAACAGACCTTCAATGAAGAATTGAGCTTAATGTTGAAGAACTTCAACAAATTCTACAAGAGTAGAAGCAAAGAAAGAAGCTCTAAGTCAAGGTCCTACAATGACAAAAGATCTTCTAGTCGAGAGCGCAATTGCTACAATTGTGGGAGACCCGGACACTATTCCAATGAGTGTACGACACCCTACAAAAGAAGAGGAGATTCTCCCAAGAGAAGAAGTAGAAGAGAAGAATCACCACCAAGAGAGAGAAGGAGTAGAGATGATCGTTATGAACGAAGACCCTCACGGAGAAGCAAGGATTCGGAAAGGAAAGACAAGTCATCAAAGAGCTACACAAAACGAAGACATCAAGCTCATGTTGGTGAATGGGTATCCGGCTCCGACTCCGACAATCACTCCGACTCCGAATACACTCAAGATAAAGGTGTTGCCGGTCTAGCACTTGTGTCGACCAACTCCTACGACATATTTGAATCACCAAATGAAGGAATTGGTAGATGCTTCATGGCCAAAGGTCCTAAGGTAACACACCCCGAGTATGTTGATTTTAATAGTGATGAAGATGACTTGCTTGGTGATGATGATTTACTTATTGACAACTCTAGTGATGAATACTACGATGAAACGTCAATTAATCATGCTAATCAAGATGAAACGAATGACAATGATAAGGAGAAGATTGAGCGTCTAACTAAAGAACTAAACACTCTTAAGTTAGCTCATGAAACTATATTCAAAGATCATTGAGAACTTTTAAGGGCTCATGAGAAGTTGCGCTTTGAAAAGCTCAATCTTGAGCAAGAGCATGAGTTCTTAAAGGCAATGAATGATGATCTCCGTAAGAAAAGTTCTTGTTACATTGCCAAGTGTTTACTCTTATCTACTTACATGCCTCAAGTCAAGTCTAGTAACAAGAACAAGAAAGATTCTTCCTCTAGTAGTAACAATAATAATGCTAAATCCAATATTGTTGCTTCTAGTAGTTCTCTTGATTCCACTAATGAACCTCTTAGCCAAGTTAAACTTGAGCAAGAAAACAACTTATTGAAGGGAATTATAGAGAAGGGTGAATACAAGAGCCTTGCCGGGAGTAAGCACTTCGAGGAAATTGTACACAAGCAAGGAAGGCACCAGAAGAATCAAGGTGTTGGTTTTGAACGAAAGTTCAATGCCAATGGAGTTGAGTGGGAAGAAGATCAATACCCCAAGACGAAGTTTATTCCTCAACAAAAAGAAGTATGATCCTACTTCCTTCAAGGAAACACAAGCACAAGATGATCTTCCACCACAAGACCACAAGAACAAAGGCAAGGACAAGCTTCAAGAGGAGATTGATGCATTTTAAGAAGCACCTAAGGCCTTGGTCAAGTGGGTTCCCAAGACTACGTCAAGTTCTACTTCATCAAGTACAACTACTGCACCAAGGATTCCCATCAAGATGATGTGGATCCCGAAGAAGAACTAGAGAGCTCTTAAGGGTGACTCCGCCAACATTTTTCACTCACATCATTATGGCAAGGACAAGTGCAATCTACTTCCATATCTTGCACTAGTTCAAGGAGTCACAAACCCTCATGTTGGTAAGGCAAGGGACAAGGTAACCTAATGTTTTCATGGACATCATTTTGTGTGTGCATCACTCTATGTCTATGGATATTCTTGTTTGTTCCTTGTGGGACTAACCCGTGTAGGTATTGAAAGTGCAACTCACTCCAAAGGATTGCTCCAAATGATCTACATCAACTTTGAGCATCCACATCTTCAACACCTACATGAAGTCATCATCGACAAAACCCAAGGTTAGTTTATCCCTCTAAGGGGGGATCTCACATCTAGGGGAGCTTAACTCTAAGAATTGAGTCAAAGAAACTCTAATGATGTGAACACATAAATGCTTTATGTAAAAGTGGTATTCCCACTTGAGCTTAAACGATGAGTATGACATGTGATCAACTGTTCTCATTTGACTCCTAAGTCAATATACTCATATATATAGATGATCTAGTCATCGCCAATTGTTTGATAGATGCTAGAATTGGTTGTCCATGCTTTGTCACATATTTCATTTGTCATTTTATTGTGTGAGCATGTTGGTTGCATATTTTACTAATTCGAGGACATCCACTTGTTGTTTTGATTGTTTGGATTCTTTTTCTTTGGCCAAGTGGATGGACAAGAATGCCTAAGAACCTTCTCTAGCTATCTATGCTTTTCTCGTCTCAAACTCTATTCATGCTACATCACAAAATTTGATCAAGTCAGATTCGAACCACTCTGTGTGAGGAGCACTCGGAGTCCCCGATTCGTCATAGACTTAAAATTCCAAAACTTCTTTGTGATTTTTGGTCTGACTGATTCCTCCATTTCGGTCATACCGAGATTACTGAGTCGATCTAGGTTTTCATCTCGGTGCAACCGATTTGTACTTTTCGGTCACACCGAGTTGCTGTAACTGTTAACAGTTATGCATCTCGGTGCCACCGAGTTGTACCACTCGGTCACACCGACAGTGTCGGGCTATATATTCACACGGGCAAATTTTGGAAAAACTTTCTCTGAAACTCCTCGCCCGCGCATAGCTCGCTCTGCCAAATGGGTCTATGGATCGTTGACTTCGTCGCCACCTACGTCCTGTCGCTGGTCTCCACCGCCATCAATGGAATTCTCCTCCGCCGTTGCCGCCGTAGCGAGTTCCCGCCGAACTAGGGTATGAACTCGATCACAGTGCTTTCCTCGTCCGATTCTCAGCACATTATGTTCGTTATGCATCTTGCCACGATTGAAACACTCCTATCCAGTCAAATCAATCCTTAGAATAGTTGTGATTCAAAAATTTAGGGTTAGGTTTCCGCCGAAACTATCTCGGACCCACCAAGTTGAAAAACTCGGTCCCACCGATTTGGCTAACGCCATTGCACCAGCAAGTCTCGGTCTGACTGAGAATTGCTAATCGGTGTGACCGATTTTAAAATTTGTGAAACCCTAGCAATCTCGGTGCCACCGAACTGTGCCTCGGTCTGACCGAGTTCACTAGTTTAGGTTCCAAAACTGCTTCGGTATCACCGAGTTTGAAAACTGGTAGATTCGAAATGCTTTCTGTGGAAACTAAAACTAAGTTTTTGAATCATTTTTTTGCAAAAATCTCTGCATTTTGTGATGCTCATCCACTCTACCTCATCTATAACCGTTCACAGGGTCAGCAGTCAGTGTGAGCAGCATGTTAGACCAAAGTGACAGCCAGAACAAATCAGAAGAGCAGATCCAATTGAGTGAGGGCACTAGTCCCTCCAGCAGCTCAGATGAGGGGAGCAGAAGCACTCCCAGCAATCTACCCAAGGCTGCCACAAGAACAAGGAAGAAGAAGACCTCAGAGTCTGAGGATGAGGATTATGTGGCAGTTGAGGATGAGGCAAGCTCCAAGAAGAAAGTGCTCAAGAAGGAGTACAGCTCAACAACAGTTAAGCCTGGAATGAAAATCAAAAGGCCAGCAGGTAGACAACCAATGTCCAAAGCCAGAGTTTCTACTCAAGCTTCTTTGGAATCCCAACCCAAAGAGCCTGCTGCTGCTGAAGCAAAGAAAAGGAAGGGAAGGGTCAAGAAGACCATAGCCAGAGTGATTGGAAAGCCTTCCATGATGGAAGAGGAAGAAGAAGAAGAGGTTGCAGAACCAGCACCCAAGGCACAAAAGCCGATGGGTGATGCTATCAAATCAGGGGCTGCAACTTCAAAGCCCAAAGCTTCTCCCAAGCCCAAGAATGCACCTAAGAGAAATACAAGGAGCATACATGCAGCTGAAAAGAACAAGGCCCCAATGCCTAAGGTTGATGCTGAGGAAGATGAAGAAGGGCAGGTCCTAAGGAAGCTCAAACCCAAGATTCCAGACCACAATGATGCTCATCCTGTGGCTGAGAACATGAAGATCAGGAGAGATCAAGGGTTGAGGCTATGGAGAGAGGCATATTCATATGCCACTGGGACAAGGACTGCTGTAGATTACAGGTTTCACACCAAGGAGCAGCAGGACTTCTATGAGACTATTTTGTTGGATAAGAAGCCCATAGTTTGTGATATGAGGTGGGTCGATTGGACCTACATTCAGGAGAATGCATAACACTATCCTGGAGTATATGACAGCTTCAGTGCGTGTGGAGTTGCAGATTTTGTTGGGCAGAAGCTCACAAACTGGAACGATGACTCATTATGGAATTCTACTTGATACGTCTCCAACGTATCTATAATTTTTGATTGCTCCATGCTATATTATCTACTGTTTTAGGCAATATTGGGCTTTATTTTCCACTTTTATATTACTTTTGGGACTAACCTATTAACCGGAGGCCCAGCGCAGATTTGCTGTTTTATGCCTATTTCGGTACTTCGAGGAAAAGGAATACCAGACGGAGTCAAAACGGAACGGAATCAACTGGAGAAGTTATTCTTGGAAGGAAAGCCACCCAGGGAACTTGGAGTGCACGTCAGGGGAGATACGGGCTACTCACGAGGGTGGGGGACGCGCCCACCCCCCCGGGAGCGCCCGCCTGCCTCGTGGGGCCCGTGTAGCTCCACCGACGTTCTCCTTTCATCCATATATACCGTCGTACCCTAAAACTTCCAGAACAGAGATTAGATCGGGAGTTCCGCCGCCGCAAGCCTCCAGAGCCACCAAAAACCAATCGGGACCCTGTTCCGGCACCCTGCCGGAGGGGATCCCATCTCCGGTGGCCATCTTCATCATCCCGGCGCTCTCCATGACGAGGAGGGAGTAGTTCACCCTCGGGGCTGAGGGTATGTACCAGTAGCTATGTGTTTGATCTCTCTCTCTCGTGTTCTTGAGGTGATACGATCTTGATGTATCTCGAGCTTTGCTATTATAGTTGGATCTTATGTTTCTTCTCCCCCTCTTCTCTCTTGTAATGGATTGAGACTCCCCTTTGAAGTTATGTTATCGGATTGAGTCTTCAAAGATTTGAGAACACTTGATGTATGTCTTGGTGATCAACTTGCGGGTTTCATGACATTGGGAACCTATGCATAGGGGTTGGCACACGTTTTCGTCGTGATTCTCTGGTAGAAACTTTGGGGCACTCTTTGTAGCAATTTTATGTTGGTTGGATGAATCTGAGATTGTGTGATGCATATCGTATAATCATGCTCACGCATACTTGAGGTGACAATGGAGTATCTAGGTGACATTAGGGTTTTGGTTGATTTGTATCTTAAGGTATTATTCTAGTACGAACTCTAGGGCTGTTTGTGACACTTATAGGAATAGCCCAACGAATTGATTGGAAAGAATAACTTTGATGTGGTTTCGTACCCTACCATAATCTCTACGTTTGTTCTCCGCTATTAGTGGCTTTGGAGTGACTCTTTGTTGCGTGTTGAGGGATAGTTATGTGATCCAATTATGTTATTATTGTTGAGAGAACTTGCACTAGTGAAAGTATGAACCCTAGGCCTTGTTTTCTATCATTGCAATACCGTTTACGCTCACTTTTATCACTTGTTACCATGCTGTTTTTATTATTTCAGATTACAAATACCTATATCTACCATCCATATTGCACTTGTATCACCATCTCTTCACCGAACTAGTGCACCTATACAATTTACCATTGTATTGGGTGTGTTGGGGACACAAGAGACTCTTTGTTATTTGGTTGCAGGGTTGCTTGAGAGAGACCATCTTCATCCTATGCCTCCCAAGGATTGATAAACCTTAGGTCATCCACTTGAGGGAAATTTGCTACTGTCCTACAAACCTCTGCACTTGGAGGCCCAACAACGTCTACAAGAAGAAGGTTGTGTAGTAGACATCAAGCTCTCTTCTGGCGCCATTGCCGGGGAGGCTAGGTAAGTGAAGGTATATCTTTAGATCTTGCATCGAATCTTTTTGTTTCTTGTTTCAGCACTAGTCTAGTTTATAAAAGAAAACTACCAAAAAAATGGAATTGAGTTTGTCTCACATGCTTCACCTTTTTAATATCTTTCATGAGTATGATGGAAATTAAAATTGTGCCGAAGTGTTAGAAGAAGAATGCATTAAAATGTTTGGCACTAAATCTTTGAATGATGAGCATGATTGCAATGTTGTTAGTATGAACTCCTTGAATATCCATAGTACTAATGATGATTGCACTAGTTATGATGAAAATGCCTCCTATAAACATGTTAATTTTTGTGGAGTGCATTGGGTTTGCAAGGACACACCAAATATGGAAGATAGATATTGCAAGAGGCATACATACTTAGAAACTAAATGGTTGCAAGAAAGGCTAGATGCATGTGCTAAAAATTTATTTTTTCTTAGCCATACTTGTGAACTTTGTAATGAACGTGATCATTTTAGTACCCAATGCAAATTGTTTCATGATCGTATCGTGTCCAAAAATTGTGATGACTTGATTTCCCTTGCACATCATAATGAACTTAGTTTGCTCTTGGGTTATGAAGAAATAAAACGTATAACTAAGATTATTCCAGAATTTGCCCTTGATAGAATTCTTCATTTTGATCTAGAAGAAATTTATATGTATTGTGTGGTGAATTGCATTGAAAATCCTTATATTGCCAATTACATAAAGAAAAGAAAACAAATAGAGGATGAAGAGAATACTAATGAAAGGGAAGAGACTTCCCAATATCCTCCTATTATTTCTTATGATGAATCAGGTAACGAGGAGGAGCCTTCTACTCAAACAATCTCATTAATAAGGAGCTCCAAAAAGAGGATTGAACCCACACATGGTGTGGTGAAGAAGAAGAAAAGAAAAAGGAAGAGAGGTAAAAAGGTATCTCTCCCAAATAAAGTTGCTCCTGTTATTGTTGTGCCTCATGAAAATGAAGATGATACACTTGACGATGATGTTGTTATGCCTATTGCTTGTTGTGATGATTATGATTGGGAAGATAATGATACTTATTATGATCTTGAAAATCTTTTTGGCACTTGCTTGGAAGAATATAATAATTGCTATACTATTGGTGCTATCCATACTATTAATGATGAGAGTGATTATGCTTATGATATGAAAAGGCCCAAGCTTGGGGAAGCTATGTTTGATGAGGATGACATATTTGAGAATATATTTGCTGCAGTTAATGTTTGTCCCAAGCTTGGGGATGCTATGTTTAATAATGATGATATTTTTAGCCTCTCAAGTTTTGATATGCAAAGTAGTTATGATGATAGCATGCCTTCTACCTATGATGAATATATTTATGAAAGTGTGTTTGGAAGAGTGTCAACTTTAGGAATTAGTGATCCCACAATATTGGAGGATGTTGAATCTTATAATATTTATGAAAGTGGATTTGGAGAGGTCATGACTTTATTTAGTGATGTATCCACTATTTCGGAAGAGGTTTCAATCGATTATGATGAGAACAAAGTTGCTACTTATGATGATTATTGTGATAAAACTTATGCTATAAAAAGTAGTGATGTTTATATTTATAAAACTTGTCATGATTATGAATACCCTTTCTCTGAACATTACTCTTTTAATGTGGAAACAATTTATTGTATTCAAGTCTCTTATGATACTCCCACTATTCCGAATGAAAAGAATTTTGCTTATGTGGAGAGTAATAATTTTTTTATGAAAGTAGATCATGAAAAGAATGCTTTAGGTGCTGGTTATATTGTTGAATTAATTCATGATGCTACTGAAAATTATTATGAGAGAGGATCATATGCTTCTACATATTGCAATAATATCAAGTTTCCTCTCTATGTGCTTAATGTTTTGAAGTTATGCTTGTTTTACCTTCTTATGCAAGTTGATTATTGTTCCCATAAGTTGTTTGCTCACAAAATCCCTATGCATAGGAAGTGGGTTAGACTTAAATGTGCTAGTCATATTCTTCATGATGCTCTCTTTATGTTTCAATTCTTATCTTTTATGTGAGCATCATTGAAATCATAATGCCTAGCTAGGGGCGTTAAACGATAGCGCTTGTTGGGAGGCAACCCAATTTTATTTTAGTTTTTTTCTTTTTGAATCTGTTTAGTAATAAATAATACATCTAGCTTCTGTTTAGATGTGGTTTTATGTTTTAATTAGTGTTTGTGCCAAGTAGAACCTTTGGGAAGACTTGGGTAAAGTCTTTATGATCATGCTGTAAAAAACAGAAACTTTAGCGCTCAGGAGATTAGCTAGAACGTTTTATTGGAGAATGCTATTTAGTTGATTCTTTTTGCATATTATTACTAGACGAATTACTCAGGTCCACCAATTTAGTTTAGAATTTTTGGAGTTCCAAAAGTTTGCATTAGTTATAGATTAGTACAGACTGTTCTGTTTTTGACAGATTCTGTTTTTCGTGTGTTCTTTGCTTATTTTGATGAATCTATGGCTAGTAAAATAGTTTATAAACCATAGAGAAGTTGGAATAAAGTAGGTTTAAAACCAATATAAATAAATAATGAGTTCATTACAGTACCTCGAAGTGGTGTTTTGTTTTCTTTCCACGAGTTTTCTGTTAAGTTTTGTGCTGTGAAGTTTTCAAGTTTTGGGTAAAGATTCGATGGACTATGGAATAAGGAGTGGCAAAAGCCTAAGCTTGGGGATGCCCAAGGCACCCCAAGGTAATATTCAAGGATAACCAAGAGCCTAAGTTTGGGGATGCCCAGGAAGGCATCCCCTCTTTCGTCTTCGTTCATCGGTAACTTTACTTGGAGCTATATTTTTATTCACCACATGATATGTGTTTTGCTTGGAGCGTCATTTCATTTTGTTAGTTTTTGCTTTCTGTCATTTAGAATAATGTTTTTCATCTTTAGTTTCAATAAAAAAGTCAAGGATAGCCTTTGCCATGCTTATTTTGCTACTATGCATGTTGCTGTTTGAAAACAGAAAGTTTACCGCTGTTGCAAAAATTCCATAGAAAAGTAAGAGAGTGGTATAATGTTGAATATTTTTGCATATTGAGATATGATAAATTTATTACATTGGGAATTTTAGTTCATAATTTTTGGAGTTAGGTAAGTATGATGAATCTTGCATTCTTTACAGACTGTACTGTTTTGGCAGATTGTTGTTATGTTTGCATATGTTTGCTTGTTTAATGATTCTATTTGATGATAGGAGTATTAAATATGCAGAGGCATTTAGTATGCAATGTTGAATAATAATTTTGTTGATTTTATACAGTAGAAAATGATAAGGTTTTTGCATTGGTTTATACTAACCTATCTCACAAGTTCTTGTTGAGTTTGTTGTGAATGAACCTTTTGATAAAAAGAGAAATCATGATATGAGAGGAATTAAGGAGACACAAAAGTTCAAGCTTGGGGATGCCCAAGGCACCCCAAGATAATATTTCAAGAAGTCTCAAGCATCTAAGCTTGGGGATGCCCCGGTAGGCATCCCACCTTTCTTCTTCAACAACTATCGGTTAGTATCGGTTGAGCTTAAGTTTTTGCTTCTTCACATGAGTTGTGCTATCCTTGCATTGTCGTTTTATTTAGTTTTGCTTGCTGTTTGGATACAATACCAAGATCTGAAATTCTTAAATGAGAGAGAGTCTTCGCATAGTTACATAATTATTTAGCTACTCATTGATCTTCACTTATATCTTTCGGAGTAGTTTGTCATTTGCTCTAGTGCTTCACTTATATCTTTTAGAACATGGTGGTAGTTTTATTTTTAAGAAATAGATGAACTCTCATGCTTCACTTATATTATTTTGACAGTCTTAAATACCATGGTATTTGCTCAAAATCCTAATATGCTAAGCATAAATGATTTGTAAAAATTCTTATGAGTGTGTTGAATACTAAGAGAAGTTTGATGCTTGATAATTGTTTTGAGATATGGAGGTGATAATATCAAAGCCGTGCTAGTTGAGTAGTTGTGAATTTGAGAAATGCTTGTGTTGAAGTTAGCAAGTCCCGTAGCATGCACGTATGGTTAAAGTTGTGTAACAAATTTGAAACATGAAGTGTACCTGGCTTGTGCATCCTTATGAGTGGCGTTGGGGATGAGCGATGGTCTTTTCCTACAAATCTATCCCCCTAGGAGCATCCGCGTAGTACTTGATTTTTGATGACTTCTAAATTTTTGCAGTAAGTATATGAGTTCTTTTGACTAATGTTGAGTCCATGGATTATACGCACTTTTACCTTTCCGCCTTTGCTAGCCTCTTCGGTACCGTGCATTGCCCTTTCTCACCTTGAGAGTTGGTGCAAACTTCGCCGGTGCATCCAAACCCCGTGATATGATACGCTCTTTCACACATAAACCTCCTTATATCTTCCTCAAAACAGCCACCATACCTACCTATTATGGCATTTCCATAGCCATTCCGAGATATATTGCCATGCAACTTTCCACCGTTCCGTTCATCATCATCATGACATACTTTACTTTTGTCATATTGCCATTGCATGATCATGTAGTTGACATCGTATATGTGGCAAAGCCACCATGCATTATTTTTCATACATGTCACTCTTGATTCATTGCACCATCCCGGTGCACCGTCGGAGGCATTCATACAGAGTCATATCTTGTTCTAGTATCAAGTTGTAATCCTTATGTTGTAATCAATAGAAGTGTGATGATCATCATTATTAGAGCATTGCCCAAAAAAAGAGAAAGGCCAAAAAAAAGAAAGGCCCAAAAAAAAGAGAAAGGCCAAAAAAAGAAAGGCTAAAAAAAAAAAGAAAATAAAAAGGGCAATGCTACTATCTCTTTTTCCACACTTGTGCTTCAAAGTAGCACCTTGTTCTTCATGTAGTGAGTCTCATATATTGTGCTTCAAAGTAGCACCATGTTTTTCATATAGTGAGTCTCATAAGTTGTCTTTTTATACTAGTGGGAATTTTTCATTATAGAACTTGGCTTGTATATTCCAACGATGGGCCTCCTCAAGTGCCCTAGGTCTTCGTGAGCAAGCAAGTTGGATGCACACCCACTAGTTTTCTTTTGTTGAGCATTTATAGCTCTAGTGCATCCGTTGCATGGCAATCCCTACTCCTCATGTTGACATCAATTGATGGGCATCTCCATAGCCCATTGATTATCCTCGTCAATATGAGACTTTCTCCTTTTTTGTCTTCTCCACACAATCCCCATCATCATATTCTATTCCACCCATAGTGCTATATCCATGGCTCACGCTCATGTATTGCGTGAAGGTTGAAAAAGTTTGAGATTATTTAAGTATGAAACAATTGCTTGGCTTGTCATCAGGGGTATAGAAGTTGGGAACATCTTTGTGTGACAAAAATGAAGCATAGCCTAACTATATGATTTCATAGGGATGAACTTTCTTTTGCCATGCTATTTTGAGAAGACATGATTACTTTGATTAGTACGCTTGAAGTATTATTATTTTTATGTCAATATGAACTTTTGTCTTGAATCTTTCGGATCTGAATATCCATATCACAATTAAGAAGAATTACATTGAAATTATGCCAAGTAGCACTCCGCATCAAAAATTATCTTTTTTTATCATTTACCTACTCGAGGACGAGCAGGAATTAAGCTTGGGGATGCTTGATACGTCTCCAACGTATCTATAAATTTTGATTGCTCCATGCTATATTATCTACTGTTTTAGGCAATATTGGGCTTTCTTCTCCACTTTTATATTACTTTTGGGACTAACCTATTAACCAGAGGCCCAGCCCAGATTTGCTGTTTTATGCCTATTTTAGTATTTCGAGGAAAAGGAATACCAGACGGAGTCAAAACGGAACGGAATCAACTAGAGAAGTTATTTTTGGAAGGAAAGCCACCCAGGGAACTTGGCGTGCACGTCAAGGGAGATACGGGCTGCTCACGAGGGTGGGGGGGCGTGCCCACCCCCCCTGGGCGCGCCAACCTGCCTCATCACTACTAGGGAAAACCGTAGTAGTAGCGCGTGTTTTGAGTCTAGCAGCAGCGCGGGTGGCCGCGCTACTAATAAGGCGCTACAGCTAACCTGTAGTAGTAGCACGGTCAGTACCCGCGCTACTACTGGTGATGGTATCAGCAGCGCTTTTCCTGAACGCACTACTATTACTTAGTTGTAGCGATTTCGCAGTCCCTTGCTACTGCTATATTTTTCATCATTTTCCTTCCCTTTCAGATACTAGATACTAGGTACTGCTACTAGATATCAAATTCATAAACCATTATTGAGTAGTACTCCCTTCGTTCCAAATTACTCGTCGTGGTTTTAGTTCAAACCATGACGAGTAAATTGGAACGAAGGGAGTACTAGATAACAATTTCATGCATAGTCAACATGCATCCTCAAGCAGTACAAGGTAATATCAACGACGATCATCAAATGTAGTTCTAGATGATATCGACGACAATCATCATATGTAGTTGTAGATGATATAGCCACACACACATATGTAGTTCTACATGATATAGCCACACACACATATGTAGTTCTAGATGATATCAAAGACAATCATCATCCTCAAGCCTGGGCGGTTGGTGTTCCTGATAGTAATTAGGATGGCCTGTCCAACACGAAGATTCTTGCCATCGAGGAATTTCTTCCACCCAACCGAGTTTAAGTGTGTGCGAACGTCCGTGTCCACACGGTAAGTACAGGTTGTGATGGAGCCCCTTGCAGTAAGGCATAGTCCAGCTGAGCCTTCTTCATCAGGCTCGATACCATAACTCACAGATATGCTCTTTGCCAATTTCTGAATAAGAAAAACATATCAATTAATAAATAGCCTCGCAAATAAGTACATATGGATTATCTACACTATTAATAGTTTCCTTAGATTCTACACTAATAAGCATGTGATCAAACTCTACACTAAAACATATCATCGACTAGATTCCACACAACATACCATATCATTGGACTGTACACTAAGTATTTCATCGGATAATTTGCATTTGTAAGTATAACATACCATATAATGTTGATCAACCATGGTTTTTGTCAGGCGGGTCACGAATGGCACCCCGACAAAGTCAGCACATGGCGGAATTATGTCCCACAGGTTGGACACCTCCTCCTCGCTCAGCCTTGTTCTTTGATCTATGATGGCTTCATGAAGTGGGTCCTCATCATGTTCATCGAGTGGGTCCTCATTATCTTCATCATCTTCGTCATCTTCATCATCTTCATCATCTTCCACCAGGTTGAGATAAATGACAGCCAGCTTGGGTCTTTCTGCTCTGAAGGAGAAGCTGATCAACTCACCACCAGTAAGATGCATGCGAGCAACGAAACGGGCCCATCCATCTCCTCCAATCTGCGACATATTGTGTCCTTTCTCGACCTCCATAGTGTACGGCCCCCCAGGAGCCTCAAATGTCACAGTGTCTCCTGTCAGCTTGTTGAATTTCAACCTCACATTGCATGGGATGATCTGTGTAAAATAAGCAAAATGACAAATGCAGTAATGCCAACACTAAAAATAAAATAGTTATTACATTTCATCTAATTTCTTACCGCCGCGTGACGAAAACTCGGCTGGAAGTAGATGCCGAACAGCTTGCCAGTTGCAAGGCTGCTGGCGCACCTTGACTTGCACAGTCGACATAGTGGTGGTGGTGGTGGCACCATTTTTCCTAAAGCAATATGAGCAAAGGATTAATGATCCACTTCACGGGAAACAAAAACAGTAGCATGTGATATTTTTTGTTCTTCCGCGAGAAGCAATTTGATGGACTAACATATTAGATGACAAGGTGCCACCTACATTTTGCCAAAAAGTAACTTATTAAAAAAAACTAAATAACAATAAAATGGTGCATACTAAATCAATTAAATGAACTAGCCTACTAAATCAACTAAATCAAAATGTTCTAAATCAACTAAATCAACTAGCATACTAAATCAACTAAATCATATCAACTAAATCAAAATGTTCTAAATCAACTAAATCAACTAGCATACCAAATCAACTAAATAATATCAACTAAATCAAAATGTTCTAAATCAACTAAATCAACTAGCATACTAAATCAACTAAATCATATCAACTATATCAAAATGTTCTAAAAAAACTAAATCAACTAGCATACTAAATCAACTAAATCATATCAACTAAATCAAAATGTTCTAAATCAACTAAATCAACTAGCCTACTAAATCAACTAAATCAAAATGTTGCATATGAACTAGCCTACTAAATCGAAATGTAGCAGGCAGGAGGGAGTAGGAGGGGCGACTCGAGGAGGGATAAGAGAGTATACGGAGGAGAAAGGCGGAGCGAGGAAGGGCCGGCCAGCGGCGAGTGGAGAGAGGACGGAGGACGAGGCCGGTACCGAGTCCAGCAAGGAGGAGGAGGTGACGGCGGCGCAGAGGGAGGAGGGGCGACGGGGGAGGACCGGCGCGAGGTGATGGCGGCGCAGAGGGAGGAGGGGCGACGGGGAGGACCGGCGCGGGGGATTGAGAGGGGATTGAGTGTGTGACTATGAGTGGATCGGATAGAGGTGCTGGGTTGGTGCGGATTAGCAGTAGCGCGGGAGCTAAAGCGCGCTGCTGCTAAGGAAGTAGCAGCAGCGCGCTTTGGGCAACGGCGCTACTGCTAATGGGGACCAAAAAGTGTGGATATTTGAAATTTAGCAGCAGCGACCTCAGCAAAAGCGCGCTACTACTACATCAATAGCAGTAGCACGGATCGCGGCACCACGCTGCTACTAATTAAATGGAGTTTGGTGGACACCGTCGGTCGATATTTGTAGCAGCGCGGTTTACACTTAGTGCGCTAATGCTAAAAACTTGTGTGTAGCGAGTTTCCTGCTCACGCGCTACTACTAATTAGCAGCAGCGCTCCTTTTTTAGCCACGCTGCTGCTAAGATTCTGTGTATAGGCTTTTCCCTAGTAGTGCGTGGGGCCCCCGTAGCTCCACCGACGTTCTCCTTTCATCTATATATACCCTCGTACCCTAAAACTTCCAGAATAGAGATTAGATCGGGAGTTACGCCGCTGCAAGTGTCCAGAGCCACCAAAAACCAATCGGGACCCTGTTTCGGCACCCTGCCGGAGGGGGATCCCATCTCCGGTGGCCATCTTCATCATCCCGGCGCTCTCCATGACGAGGAGGGAGTAGTTCACCCTCTGGGTTGAGGGTATGTATCAGTAGCTATGTGTTTGATCTCTCTCTCGTGTTCTTGAGGTGATACGATCTTGATGTATCGCGAGCTTTGCTATTATAGTTGGATCTTATGTTTGTTCTCCCCCTCTTATCTCTTGTAATGGATTGAGATTCCCCTTTGAAGTTATGTTATCGGGTTGAGTCTTTAAAGATTTGAGAACACTTGATGTATGTCTTGGTGATCAACTTGCGGGTTTCGTGACATTGGGAACCTATGCATAGGGGTTGGCACACGTTTTTGTCGTGATTCTCCGGTAGAAACTTTGGGGCACTCTTTGTAGCACTTTTATGTTGGTTGGATGAATCTGATATTGTGTGATGCATATCGTATAATCATGCTCACGGATACTTGAGGTGACAATGGAGTATCTAGGTGAAATTAGGGTTTTGGTTGATTTGTATCTTAAGGTGTTATTCTAGTACGAACTCTAGGGCTGTTTGTGACACTTATAGGAATAGCCCAACGAATTGATTGGAAAGAATAACTTTGAGGTGGTTTCGTACCCTACCATAATCTCTACGTTTGTTCTCCCCTATTAGTGGCTTTGGAGTGACTCTTTGTTGCATGTTGAGGGATAGTTATGTGATCCAATTATGTTATTATTGTTGAGAGAACTTGCACTAGTGAAAGTATGAACCCTAGGCCTTGTTTCCTATCATTGCAATACCATTTACGCTCACTTTTATCACTTGTTACCTTGCTGTTTTTATTATTTCAGATTACAAATACCTATATCTACCATCCATATTGCACTTGTATCACCATCTCTTCGCCGAACTAGTGCACCTATACAATTTACCATTGTATTGGGTGTGTTGGGGACACAAGAGACTCTTTGTTATTTGGTTGCAGGGTTGCTTGAGAGAGACCATCTTCATCCTACGCCTCCCACAGATTGATAAAATTTAGGTCATCCACTTGAGGGAAATTTGCTACTGTCCTACAAACCTCTGCACTTGGAGGCCCAACAACGTCTACAAGAAGAAGGTTGTGTAGTAGACATCACTACTCCACAGCACATTTCTATCTAGATGGCAGGATAGTTTGGATGTCAGAAGGAACCAGATACCAATCAACCATAGAGGAATGGGCAAGTCTGATCAATGCCCCCAAGGAAAGTGAAGATGACTTGGACATTTATGCCAAGAAGAAGATGGATCATAACTCAATGTCAAACATGTACAAGGAGATTCCTGAAGATGATCTTGAGACTCACCAGTTTGGGCCAGTAAAACACTTGCTGTCAGGGCTGCCTACAATCAATTGGATCCTTAGGCACACTCTCTTGCCCAAGTCTGGTGATCACAGAATGATCAGAGGCCATGCAATTAACTTGCTACATATATTTGATGTGCCATAGAAGTTCAAGGTCATGAGCCTTATAGTTGAGACTATCAAAAGGACTGCAGCTGACCAGAAAATAAGTTGTGGATATGCCCCACAGATCCAGGAGTTGATAAACTCAAAGATGGGCACAGGGAAGTATCTGTTGGATAAGCAACACATGGTTCTCAATCCTGAATTTGAGGACAATCAAGTTGTCATGACCGAGAATGAACCATCATCAGTGCAAGCTCAAGAGAGGAAGGAGAAGGCAAGGAAAGAGAAAGCTGCCAAGATGCCCACTCTAGCAGAGGCATCTGAATACTTTCTGAAGAACAAGCAGGAGCAGCTAGGTTACTTGATAGCATCAACTCTGCGGATTGAGAAGGGGTTAGCCACTCTAACTCAAAACCAGGAGAGCCTGGAGAGAATCATGGAACAAAAATTCTATGATCTTGATGTCAAAGTAACCGAGATTCAGTCAGTTGTGGAGCAGTTACAAGATGATATGCAGGAGAGGAAGGGCAAGACAACAACTGATGCATTTGCCAGAGTGCCTAGAGCACAGAGGTCTGTTGCAGTGCCAGCAACAGACACCAGAGCCACTTCTTCAGCTCCAGCTACAGCTCCAGCACAACTAGCTCCAGCACCAACTCCTCCAGCTCCTTCAACGTCTACTGATGCCTTCATCCTTGGAGTCCTATCTACACCACCACCAGAAGACCAAGCCTGAGAGACGACATAGTACTATGCATTTTCTAGGAACTTTTTGGAACTTGTTGCCAAAGGGGGAGAAAAATGTATAGATCATAGGCTTCGAGAGAGAGAGTTTTGCTTTTGTTCTCTCTTGTCTTCTTGGTTGAACTTTTGTTTGCTTTTGGTTGCTTGAGATACTATGCTTCTACCTGTGAGACATTGATGATCATGTGTTTGATCATAAGCTACACTTATGCTTATTATGATATTATCTTATTTATCCTTATATGATCATTCACTGTGCTTGGTGATGAGTGCATGTATTCAATCTCTATTATTTTGAGCGCTCCACCAAGATGTATGTGACATGGAAGAGTAACCCATGATCCTAATTCCTTGTGCATTTGCAGTCCAAAGCAAATCTTAAAATATGCACAAATTTAGGGGAGCTCTTGCTTATCACATACTTCTCAAAGCGACGATGTTTTTCAATTTTATTATCATTTGTCGAAGCTTTGATCTATATGTTGTCATCAATTACCAAAAAGGGGGAGATTGAAAGTACAACTATCCCTAGGTGGTTTTGGTCATTCATAACAACATATAGCTCATTGAGCTAATGCTATTCCAAGATGAATATTTCAGGAAAGCTCAATGAATGGCATGGCTTGGCTGATGAAAGTGGATCCCTCAAAATATTAAGGACAAAGGATTGGCTCAAGATCAAGAGCTCAAGACTCTACATTTTACCTTTTAGTGATCCAAGATCACATTGAGTCTATAGGAAAAGCCAATACTATCAAGGAGGGATGAGGTGTTGCTTAATGAGCCTCTTGCTTCATGTGCTTAGTGATATGCTCTAAAACCCTCCACTACTTTCTCACATCCACTTATGACCTAAACCCAAAGTCAAACTCGGCCCTTCCAATTCTTTCTATCCGGCACCACCGAGTTCAGGTGTCATAGCCACTGCCACAAACCCTAGGCGAATCGGTCTCACTGATAGGGATCTCGGTCTCACCGAGATGGGATTGTAATGTCTCTGTTTCCCTTCGTAACGTTTCGGTCTAACCGAAGTGAGCGATCGGTCCCACCGAGATTACAATTAAACTCTCTGTTTCCCTTTCGTAACTTTTTGGTCTCACCGAAAGAGCGATTCGGTCCCACCGAGTTTACCTGACCAACTCTCTGGTTAGCTAATTACCAAAATCGGTCTCACCGAGTTTGTGTAATCGGTCTCACCGAGATTGCGTTATGCCCTAACCCTAACCATATCGGTCCTACCGAGATGCTTGTCAGTCCCACCGAAAACCCTAACGGTCACTAGGTTTACTAAATCGGTCCGACCGAGTTTGTTGATTCGTTCCCACCAAGTTTGGTAAATTGTGTGTAACGGTTAGATTTTGTGTGGAGGCTATATATACCCCTCCACCTCCTCTTCATTCGTGGAGAGAGCCATCAGAACAAACCTACACTTCCAACTTACCAGTTCTGAGAGAGAACCACCTACTCATGTGTTGAGGCCAAGATATTCCATTCCAACCACATGAATCTTGATCTCTAGCCTTCCCCAAGTTGCTTTCCACTCAAATCTTCTTTCCACCAGATCCTAATCCTGTGAGAGAGAGTTGAGTGTTGGGGAGACTATCATTTGAAGCACAAGAGCAAGGAGTTCATCATCAACACACCATTTGTTACTTCTTGGAGAGTGGTGTCTCCTAGATTGGCTAGGTGTCACTTGGGAGCCTCCGACAAGATTGTGGAGTTGAACCAAGGAGTTTGTAAGGGCAAGGAGATCGCCTACTTCGTGAAGATCTACCACTAGTGAGGCAAGTCCTTCGTGGGCGACGGCCATGGTGGGATAGACAAGGTTGCTTCTTCGTGGACCCTTCGTGGGTGGAGCCCTTCGTGGACTCGCGCAACTGTTACCCTACGTGGGTTGAAGTCTCCATCAACGTGGATGTATGATAGCACCACCTAACGGAAGCACGACAAAAACATCTGTCTCCAATTGCGTTTGAATCCTCCAAACCCTTCCCTTTACATTCTTGCAAGTTGCATGCTTTAATTTCTGCTGCCAATATACTCTTTTTATGCTTGCTTGAATTGTGTGAAGATTGCTTGACTTGTTCAAAGATAGCTAAAATCTGCCAAAGTCTAAAATTGGGAAAAGGTTAGGTTTTTAATTAGTCAAGTAGTCTAATCACCCCCCTCTAGACATACTTCAAGGTCCTATAGCGCATCTGCGGCATCATCGGCCCGGAGGACTACCTTGTCGGGCCCTACACGGACGCCTTCGAAGCGGTGTTTGCCGAGCGTACTGCGCGCGAGTAGGAGGAGGAGGATGGGCACCGCCGGCGGGACGAGGCGCTCAGTGACCTCCTTTTCAAGCAGGCGCTTGCTGCCACGCGCGAGTTCGACACCAAGCAGGCGGGATGGCGCCGCGAAGCTGAGGAGTAAGCCAAGAAGTACATCGATCTTGTCTCCTCCGATGACGACGAGTGAGCTCCGATTTTGGTAAGTTTAGGGTAGGGCGACATCGAACTATGTATGTAGTATGTGTTCATCGGCGGCAAGTTTAGGGTAGCTCCGATGTAAAATAACCTATTGAAATGTAGCGATGATCAAACTATATACGTAGTTTACGGTTTCAATTAAGGGCTCTCTTCAGCCGCAGCCGATTTCGCTCCTCAAACCTCTGAATTCTCGACCCTATCCGTGATATAAGGGCCGTTGATATACCGAGTCATTAGGATGCTCTAACTGGCTGGTCGGGAGGGCAGCGGGCATATATAGGAGATGGCAAATTTGCCGAGGTCTCAAAGACCTTTGGCATTCCAAAAGGGACCTGACATTTTTTTATACCAATCTGAAGTACACGAAAACTCTTTTCCCCTCTAAATAGATTCCCTTCTACGACATGCTTAGTTGCTTGCTAATAACATCTACTCCCTCTGTTTCTAAATATAAGACCTTTTAAAGATTTTAATATAGACACATTTTAGAGTGTAGATTCACTAATTTTGCTTTGTATGTAGTTCATATTGAAATCTCTAAAAGGTCTTATACTTAGTCGCGGAGGGAGTATCACCGTAAACTAGAAATGAAAATGGAGTGGAAAGTTTCCGATTTTTCGGAGGAAAAATGGAAACAGAGAGGAAATATAAAAACGGAAATGAAAATTTGCAAAACAAAAATGAAAATGGAATTTTTTATGTGGAAACGGAAACAAAAACATAACAGTGTTTTCCGGTGGAACAGACGTGGAAATGGAGCTTCCCGTTTTCGTAAATATGGAATTTCCGTTTCTACTATAGGCCTATTGCTGCTTTTTAGCCCAACTACCAAACAACACATAACAACACAATGAGTAGAATGAGCAGAATGGATCATTTGAGGACCAACTTTTACTAGCACACACGTACTCAACTAGACCCTATACAGAATTGTCATGTACTACTATAATACTATCCTATGTTACTAACACAACCATATTGTTTTGTAGTCAGGTTAACAATTCCATAAATTTGTTTGTTTTTGTCTATATTTCTCTATGATTCAAAGGGGTTTTAATTTCTGGTCAACAAACCGTTTTGTTTCTGTGTCCGCTCTGTATTTGCTCTGTATCTGTTTCCGGTAGTATTTGTTTCCGTATTCGTTTTCGGGGTTTCTGTATTCGTTTCTGCTTCTGCAAAAAAGTATGAAAACAAATATGGTATCACCCAGTTCCGTCCGTTTCCGCGCCGTTTTCATTCCTACTGTAAACCGACCAATATTGTTACCTTGTAATCCAGCTAAGCAACTAATGACATATTCAGTATGACTGCTATGAAAGTATTGAGTATTCGAATCCCCTTTGAGAATAAATTGAGAGTTTGAATGCCAAGCTATCTGCATTCAATTCATTCTTGAACTCTATTTCATGTTCAAATAGCGATTGAACCTCACCCAAAGCTTCTAAATCGTCTATAATAGGCATGAGAGAATCTTCTTTTTTAGGATACCCATAGTATGCCTAGCCTAAATACCAAGGAATTTATGTATTGCACATATTTTATTATTCAATTTGTGCATTGGAGTAGGCCCGGCAACAGGTTTCTCTCACACCTCCTTGACCATATCATGAAAGCCATCACCAAGCAACCAGCTAAGTTCGGACTTGAACTTGCGTGTACTGTGTGGTCATGGCGAACCAGTGGTTAGAAGGATGGGAGCATGGTCTGCTAGAGCCTCGACATGAGGTAATGCACGCACGAAAACCACAGGAAATTTAGATTCCCATTATGTGTCCATTAACACGCGATCCAGTTTCTTGTATGTTGTTTTCTGAAGACTGTTTGCCCAAATGAACTATTTTCCAATCATGGAAACTTCTCGCAGATCAAGACTGTCAATTACAAGCAAAGGAAGCGCGGTGAGTGAACGGGTGGGGAATAAACGGCAGCACCTGGCTGGCAAGCGAAAGCTGAGCTGCAGCTAGCATCGCTTTTGGCGGATGGAGGAGAGAGTAGGGGGGGTGTTTCGACCATGCCGTCCGGCAGCCAATTTGGTACACGCGGCCGGCGATCCATCGCGTTGCCGTTGCTGCCGGGCCCTTACGAGGCCCTCTCCTTGCGAGACGCCGACTGGAGTTTCTCGACGCTGCAAGGCTCCACGCCATTGACGGCGGCTCGTCGCCCCTGAGCTCCACCACGCCACCACTCTGCCACACAGTAGGTCGACGAGAAACGTCCGTCCGACGCCTGCTTACGAGCGCACGGGTGTCTCATCTTCAACTTAGTCTTGTGGTGTCAAGGCATCCGTCATTTAGCACTGAATCAATTTAACATGGGGAGAACGATCCTGCTACACATGTATTCATCTTGTAGCGATTCGCATGAGAGGATGGTTGTGTTCATCGATGAAATCCTTCACAAACCACTGTCCTGTTTCCTTCTGTCTTGCAATCATCAATTTAGCTTTACACCCTACACGAGTTATACTCCGTGGCCTCCTCTTTCTATCTTCCATCTTTCTCTTCACGAACCCTTTCACGACTACACAAAAATTTCCTTAAAATTATATGGCAGTTGGATCCATCCCACTCGCCATAGCTTCTCCGGACACTAAAACCTTTCTCAAGACCATATTTGTTATAGAATGAATAACCTTCATCCTCAATATTAACATCTTGTTGGCAATATGATAGTACTCCATCATTGACTCATGACTTACATCCGCCATGTCTTCCTGCATCACAATTCTGACGAATAAAAATCTGAAAGAACAAACATAAATGCATGCAAAACCCCAGTACGAAATCTTGCATGGAATTGTAAACTTTGCTCCTTGTACATGTTATGGCAAGCGATCATAAACGTCCATAAACTGGGTCCCCCATAAACTAGTGAAGTGACCATGGATGATGAAAAATTCTAAATTGAATTGCATGCACTAGGGAAATCTAAATCGATGATGACAAAACAAATCTAAGTAGGAGGTGCAGGCTACGAAACAAAGTAAGTTTATGGCGATATCTCCCGCAGGCATTGATATCTCCTGCTACATCAAGAAAAACAAGCCTACTTTCAGAACAAGCATTGATATCTCCCGGCGGCCTAACCGAGGGGCCAACCGCAGAGTATAGATCCATCTACGAGGAAGTTGGAGTTCCTGCCAAGACTCACTTCCAACGGGCCAATCAAACGGGGAGGAGTTGAGATTCGGGTGATTCATACCTTAGGATGCAAGCCCGGAAGCGATGTGATCGGCGGGGGCGAGTTCCTATAGCGCCGCCGCCGTCGCCGCTGAACTGCCGCCGCAGATGTCGCGTCTTAATCTTCTTCCTGCCGCCGGGCACGTCGTTTATAGTAAAGGGGACGAGGTGGAGGACGAGGACGAAGCCGACGATGGTGTTAGTTCCTCTCGCCGGGCTCGTCGGACAGAAGGAAGAGGACGAGAACGAGGACTGGATCTAGACGTCGTGGACGTGATCGGTTCAAAACATAATATTTTACCCTGGACCATTATGCCCTTCTCTGATTAAACTAATTAGGTTAATTCATTTTTAATCTCCCACCAGATCGGACGGCTAATAAAAATGGGAGGGGTAAGTACTCGAAAGTACTCCCAGTACTGCCCCAAACACACTTTGCTGACTCATAGTGATATCGTTGAAACTAGATAGTGCATTAAAGCTCTGCGCAAAAATAGCAGCTTAAGATCAAGTCATTAATAAACCAAGGAATTCAGTGGTTAAATATCTTGGCCCAAAGGTAGATGCGCCTGCTACAGGCTTGTTCATATGAAACCAACAGCATCCGAAGCTTGTTGTTGGCCAAGCTCTTCCGTCCCATCCCATCTATCTGGGTTTTTTTTTCAAAAGGAGGATTACCCCATCTATCTTGTTCATATGATCAAACCATGTCCTCCCCAGTGTGGGTGCTGATCCCCGAAGTCGATAGAGTAGCACCCGCGTTTCCCACTCCACTTGAAAGATCCCTCCTCGGTGCCCTCTCCGGCAAGGTCTCCATCCCCATGTGCAACAGCAGGAGCCAGACATATGTGAGAAGCTCCCAGCCAGTGCCCAAACTCTTGGCATGTTGGAATCCTCGGCACCTACTGGCACTACAAGGATTCCGGTCTATTGCAACAAAATTTATTGCTACAACTATCTTTAGTTGCAATAGAACACAATATTACCACATATTCTCTAGTTGTGGTAATAGGATGCACACATTGCCACAACTGAGCCTAGTGGCGATAAATACTCATTTTGTTGAAATAGAGGCGTCGTATTGCAACAAACTACATAGTCGTTGCAACATGGTAGCGATATTGCAACAAACAAATTACGTTGCGCGAGACAGTCATCTTGTTGTAATAGAGACAAGGTATTTCAACAAAAATATCTATTCGTGGTAATATTTGTAAAGATATTGCGACGTCTGTGAGACGTAGCGTTAGATACAAATATTGTTGCAAAATATTTGCTACCTATTGCAACAAAAAATGTATTGGTCGTAATAGCATATATTTTAAAAATTGAAAAACATGAACAACTATTTATATAGGACGAACAATTTTTAAATATACATTGAAATTTTTTGTAGTATACGCCGAAATATTTTTCAAAACATATTGAACATTTTCATGATATAGGCTGAACAATTTTTCGAAATACACAATGAATATGTTGTTGTATATGTTGAACAATTTCTTAATATACGATGAACAAGTTTCAAATACAAGGTAAACAATTTCTTAATATACGATGAATGTTTTTGTAATACACGATGAATATTTTTATAATGCATGGCAAACGTTTTCATAATATCAGGTGATTATTTTCTTAATATGCGGTGACCATATTTTTAATACACGGTGGCCTTTTTATATACTACAAAAAGGAAAATAGAGAAGATAAATGGCGAAAAAGGAGAAGAAAGAAAAGAAACCGCAAAAAAGAAAAGAAAATAAAAAATAAGTAGAAAGAAATAAGCAAAAAAAAAGAATAAGAAGAAAGAGAAAGAAGAAAGAAATCAAGAAAAGAATAAACCCCGATTGGAAAAGAAAACAGAACAAACAAATTCATGGAACCTTCTAGAAGGTTTCTAAAACCGACTAGGGACTTTCCAGAAAGTTCCCCAGACAGGGGTCCCGCAATGAAGAAAACAGAGCGAAGCCGAATCATGGGCCTGCCCAAGTGAAAGCAACGAGGTTACACGCCCGAAGGTGAGCTACAGTTGGCCGGCCCAGCGTTGCACACATCTATGCTAAAAACCAGAGCATATAGAAAAACAAGCAAGAAGTGGGAATCGAACCCACATGCCACCATGAGGAACTTGCGCACAGTACCACTGCACCTCCATGACTTTGGTCTGTTTATTCCGAAAACAGACTATATGACAATTATTTCTGTCGCATGACATTTTTTAAATAAAGAAAACGTAAATTTGAAAAAGAATCCACTTTTTTTTAAAGTTCATCCATTTTGTAAAACAATTCACGGATTTTCAAAGAAATGTTCAGAAAAATGAAAAAAAATCATATTGCTTGATAAAAAGTTCATCAATTTTGGGAAAAGTTCATCGAATTTGAAAAAAAGTTCATCAATTTTGAAAAAGTCCATTGGTTTTGAAAAATTCATCATATTTGAAAAAGTTCGTCAATTTTTGAAAAAGTTCATCAAATTTGAAAAAAAGTTCATCGATTTTGAAAAAAATTCATCGGTTTTGAAAAATTCATCGTATTTGAAAAAAGTTCATCGAGTTTGAAAAAAGGCTCACATGCTTGACAAAAGTTTATTGATTTGAAAAAAATTCATCAATTTTTTAAAAAGTCCATCAAATTTGAAAGAAAGTTCATCGGTTTTGGAAAAAAAGTTTATCGATTTTGAAAGCCATCATCCATGTGAGACGTGACTTATCAAAACTCTTTTTTTTCATGTTTGCTTGACAGTTTCGGCTGGAAGTAATACCCTTATGTGGCAGTTAATGATGAGTTCACCTAAAAAACATTTATGGTTAGATAAGGAAGGAAACGCATATGTTGTATTGGGTACGGATTCCAGCTTGTTCGACCGATTCCAATAATGTTGAATAATTTTCTAATATGTATCGAATATTTTTGTAATATACGTTGACCAATTCGCAAATACACATTTAACATTTTGTGTAAGATATGGTTAATCAAAATCAAATACATAATTAACATTTGTAGTATTTCATTGAAAAAGTTCTTAATATACAACGAACATTCTTATGATACATGTTGAGCTTTTTTTGATATACCATGAACATTTTCTTAATATAAGATGAACATATTTGTAATACACAATTGGCATTTTTTTTACACATTGAACTTTTTTATCATACCATAAAACAGAAATATGGAAAAAGGAAAAGGAAAAAAGGAAAATGCAAATAAACATAAATAGAAACTAAAAAGAAAAAAAAAGAAACTGAAATAGAAAAAAAAGGTAGAAACAGTGAAGCTCGACCGTGGGTTGGCCCAAACTGGGCGTCGGGACTGGGCGCCTTGAGCGATGTCGCAGCTTCTTGATGAGCGCGCGTCAAATAGAATCCGCCCTGACCTAGCGATTCGGCGAGATCGCAATGAAGGTTGGCTGACACATGGTCGAACTGGAAAGCAGAAGTAGGGCTAGATTTGCTTATGGGCTAATTTAGAGTGGTAGTATATTCAGCCCAGTATTCAAAGGCCCGGGCGACGGAGTTCCAGGTTTATAGAATTTTGACCGTTTCCCAAACTGTTTGCAGGACTGAAGTGTATTCTCTATCATGACCTTCTGATGAGTGCGGAAATTCAATTCAAGAATGGTTTATGTAGATGAACTAGACGCACGTGGCCTCTTTCTCTATAAAGGAAAATGCTAGACGCATAGACGATTACGGGCGTTTTACATGGCATCCTTCTAGCTAACCTCTCTGCCCCCTTGATTTTCAGGGGGTGTGGGCCCTTCCTCCCCCCAATCCTTAATACTAGTGGTCCACGTCAACCAGTCGGTGAAACCCCGTAAAAAAACTCGTTGATGTAGCATTACCGCTCTACAAATGGATCTCCGTCCAAGTCCAGGCTGTTGGGTCTTCCTTGGATTGGATTATATTGGATAGGCGTCATCCTTGCACTAGAAGCCCCGGTGAGTTGGTAGCCTGGAAGCGCCGGTTATGGTTAGCTAGGGTTTGCTAGATGAAAAATGTCGAATATATGTGGTGGCATTTGATTTTGGTTGTGTGATTAACATGATGATCTACATATGTTCTTGGTGTATGTATTTGCATGCGTGACCATCAGGACTTCTTTGGATTCCATTCTATTGGATCGACAGACCAACCAATAAGAAGGACGGTTTTCCGTTGTGTCCTTCGTGTTCTTCGTCATCTCCCGTCTTATCACCCAATCTTAAGATCGAACCGTGAGATCGGGACCGACATAGATCGACCATCTCATCACCACATACCTACATATGTTTCAAAGCAAGAGTATAACATATAATAGTTTTAAAGCGAGGATGATATGATGTTTCTGTCAATGAGTGTAGGGCACACCACCTCCATTACCCTTGCCGGCTCGGAGCCTCGGTTGTTGTTCTTGTGTCAACTACATACTCTCCCCGTCATCATAAATGTCATGTACGATTGCCAACAAGGAGGGCATCTATCTCGGTCACTCAGCAAAACAACCTTTTACAAACAAATTTTAGTAATATTACGTTTAGCAGCAGATATATTTCATATTGATTAGAAATATTTTTTTCAATATTCTAAATGTTCCTAAAAAAAGCACGTTCTAAACAAATAATTAAGCGTGTACTCTGTTTTATGGATGTAATTTTTTACCTTCCCGCTAAAGCCTTGAGTCTCCCTCCAATTTGTTTGTATTTTCCAACAAATAATTTGGTAGTGTCTGGCGCCACAACTTCTTAAACTCCCCGCTAAACACCCCTCACAAATACTCCCGATTATTTCTCTTAATCAAATCGTCGAGATTGGATCTGAGATCTCTCGTTCTGGTTACTCCATCCTCAGGGCGTCAGGACGGCGGCGACACTGCGGATCACACCGGAGTCCATCGAACGAACGTACACCGTCTCAGGTTATTCCTTTCTCCCAAATCTCGTCCGCATAGATGTGCAGCGCAGCACCTAGAGTTGCGGCCGCAGTTCTTCTTCCCCGGCAGCTTCTGCACTTCCATCTCGAACCCGTCCCCCCGCGGCCGTAAGATTCTTCCCTTCGTAGGCGTGGGAGCAAGGAGACCGGGAGGGGGTTCCGTTGGGAAGGGGTGGAGCAGGAGACGAGGCGGATGCGCGCGAGGCTAGAGAAATTGGTGGTGGCGGCGGCGGTCAGGAGGACGCGGAGGCGGAGGCGGTGGGGCGGCCATGCGGACACGAGGAGGAGGGGCAGCAGGAGGCGGTGGACGGATGGCCATGGTAGCGCCCCCTTTCCATCGTAGAACTACCACGCCGCCGGCCGCCGTGCAGCACTCCTCACTCTCGCCGTGCTGGGAGACAGTCGACCTGCTGTCGTCGGTGCCGTCCACGGCCTCGGCCACAGTCACGGCGGTCGCGACCACGATCAGGACTCCTGTATTTTTGTATTTTGGAGTGTCCCACGTTTTCTGTAAATAGTCCCAAGTTTTCCTTTCACCGATGGCCGCTGACCCTCGTTTTGTTCCCCGGGATCGGACGCAGATGCATAGGAACTTGTTCAGTTTCTATCAGGCACAAACAAAGCAGAGGAAAAAGAACAGAGTACTAGTGCAGCTTAGGTGAAAGAGAGAGACATGCAGGTTTAGACAATTGTTTGACTATAATCAGTTTTAAGCTAACATTGACTATGTAAGATATTAAGTTAATACCACAACCACTGTCCAGACTTCTTATAAGCGTATGTGCCTATACTGAAGCATATTGCTACATTCAGCTTATTTAACCTTGGTTACTGCATGTATATGTACTGGGATTTCCTTATCAGGGTGAGCTCTAATCGATGTGTCATGTGTATGCTTCACAGCTTCAGTATAGGTTTAGATTACAGAAAGCCTAGCTTTTAATTATAAATCAAAATTATAGACTTATGCTTTGCTAAAAGACTTCTGTTCTGCATGCTATAACACAATTTGATTTGATTTACTCTTTTAAGCCTAGCTCCTTTTTGCTTACAACAACTTCAGTATAGACTTGAGTAGATATTTTTCTAGTCACTTTTTTATGCCTAGCTTCTTTTTTCTTACAACAGCTTCAGTATAGACTTGAGTAAAAATATTTCTAGTCACTTTGTTATGCCTGCTTTAAGTATTGTGTTTCTTCTGAAATTGACTCAAATTATGATATTACCTACAGAAGGGCACAATGATGAATTCAACACAAGATTCTGCTGGTAGGAGACCAAGTACAATACAGCGTCAACTTGGTAATAATATTTATGTTCACTTCAATTTATGCCATAGCAGCAAAGGTAATTTAAGTTATCTCTAATATTTGGTATAATTAAGAAGATCCTGGAATTCTTAATCTTCAGAACTGTTAAACCTTATACAGGAACTCAAGAACAATCTGACACTCATGTGTCTGCTAATGACATGTGTGCACCGGATGAATGGCCGTCCCATGCTCGCCGCAACCATGCACAGCTGCAGAATGGTACTTTTTTGTTTATATTTGCATCCTCGTTTCTTACAATGCAATACCGATTATTGCAATAATTCTTGTATGGTTTGGGTTGTAGAAAGTGATGGACAGAGGAAGAAAGGGTGAGGTGTTCTAAAAGGTTTTAAATCAAGCAAGAAGCGTTTTGGCAATGGATTTGCAAAGTTAATATTGCATTCTCTGAAAATTTGGGTGGTACAGTAGGAATGAACTATCGTTCATTCAAGGATGACGTGGCAGTCATAATGAAAAGAAAGTCACCACTCATTGGAGTGAGGAGATGATCAGACATTCACTCTACCATCCATCTACTCATTGCTGCAGATATGATGGTGTGTACAACCTTTTTCGCATGTGTAATCTCATTTTTCTATCGATGGTGACTACTAAATTCTATCCATTTGTTGTACGCATTACAGGACAGCTGGGATTTGGATGATACACCAGAAACAGAAGAAACAATTCTCAAAATTGCGAAAGAGCAATATAGAGGCTGGCGATCAACTCTAAGCTCCACTTACAAGGCATAAAAAACCGATGCGAGTAGGTTGGACAATGTGCCGGAAGATTTACAACCAGAAGAGTGGGAATGGATGATTGAGTACTTCGGCACTGATTCAAACTTTCAAGTTATCTCTAAGCTCACTGTTTATGAACTGTGTACTATGATGAAATGGCTTGTCTGACTGGTTGTATTTTGTTTGAATGAATGGATAGAAAATCAGCCAACAGAACATTGATAACCGTAAAAAATAGAAGACGAAACATAGAATTGGATCACAATCATACTCACAATTTTTTTTTGAGAAGCTATGAGTCTAACTCAATATGTATGCTTGGATGCTAACTATCCTTCCATGTTTCAAGCATCTCATTGTTATACTATTTGCATAGACTTCAAAACCAGAGAAGAGCCAGATTGTATTGCTCTTTGGGAACTAACCCACACGAAGAATGGAACATGGACTAACAAAGAGTAGCATGATGTTTATGTGAGTACACTGCTAATTAGTCATTGTGTTGTTTCTTTATTTTCCTGACTAAGTATTTTCAATTTTCATTTAACTTGAGCTAAATAAAATTTTGATTTCTTCGTTGCAGGATCAAAGTAACTGGAATGGACTCTAGACCATGGACAATTTAGTCTTTGCTTTTAATTAGGATGGCACATTCAGTATGTTGAATGTGTGCTAAATTATATTTCAGTTTCATTTGATGGATATTGGCCATGTAAACCTTGATATTTTATGTATCTACAATTCTACATCATATATGCATTATTTGACTCATGTAATTGAGTGCCTGTATTTTTTTTACTGCTGCAGTGGGCTATTACCGCAACCTACTTTTGGTTGCAACATGTTGGCACCACGAAAAATGTAGCTTTGCGTCAAATGTTAGTCGCCGCAACCACTTGTTTTGTTGCACCAGGCTGTTGCGACAGAACACTTCATATTGTCGCAATAACTTATCGCCGCAAACATTTTGTCCGTTTTGATAGCTATTTGTCACCACCAAAATGAGTATGTTGCAATTTTAGTATTACCACGGCTAGAGAGTCGTTGCCATACATTACTGCCACGAACATAGTGTTCGTGGTGAAAGGACTATACCCACAAAAACAAGAGTTGATGCCATAGGGTATTGCCATGGAAGAGCAAGCGCCACGAAAAAGAGTTGTTGGTATAGGTTATTGCAACAAATGCCTATCGCCACAAACGGCAAATTCGCCCGGTTTGCTACCTGTTGCATTAAGCTATTGCTGCAGACCAAATTGTGGCATCAAGTGCGTGATGCCACAGGAACAAATGTGGCAACTTGTCACATGGTTGTTGCAATAACACACTTTCTTGCCACAATTATTTTTTTGTCGCGATAACCTATTACCATGTGTCCAGTCGCAACGGCCGGCAACGAACACCATGTTGTGGCAATAGGTACTTATTGCGACAATTGGGAACTTATTGCAACGAACGCTTTTGTTGCAATAGACCCAGATCCTTGTAGTGTGGCCGAGAAGCAGGGCATCTCTACCCATACACCTTCGATCACCTCCCACATCTTCTCATCACCCAAAGACAACAACAGTTCAGAAATCTTCCAGGCATCATGGATAAACCCTTCCTATGCAGCTGGATATTCCTCTATATCAGGTGGTGAATCTGTGTGTTCAACAACTTGTTTGCTGTACTTTGTTGGTTGCACCTTGGCGATTATTCTGTCCACAAGTCTTCTTTCAGCCTCCCGGGAGATGGCACTTTTCCCTTGGGGATCTCCATTAGCGATGGCTTGTCACCCTTGATGACGGCCTTGAATAATGGCTTGTCGTACTTGAAGATCTCCTCCAGTTCAGCATTAGTAGCCTTGAATAGATTCCGTCTCGTGCCAGGCAACCCCCTCGTAAAATGTATAAAGGGTAAGATGGACTTTTCACAGATCGTACTGGGTTGCTGGAACGTATACGGCACCGTACATTAATAAACCAAGGAATTCAGTGGTTAAATATCTTGGCCCAAAGGTAGATGCGCCTGCTACAGGCTTGTTCATATGAAACCAACAGTGTCCGAAGCTTGCTGTTGGCCAAGCTCTTCCATCCCATCCCATCTATCTGGGGGTTTTTTTCAAAAGGAGGATTACCCCATCTATCTTGTTCATATTATCAAACCATGTCCTCCCCAGTGTGGGTGCTGATCCCCGAAGTCGATAGAGTAGCACCCGCGTTTCCCACTCCACTTGAAAGATCCCTCCTCGGTGCCCTCTCCGGCAAGGTCTCCATCCCCATGTGCGACAGCAGGAGCCAGACATATGTGAGAAGCTCCCAGCCAGTGCCCAAAATCTTGGCATGTTGGAATCCTCGGCACCTACTGGCCGAGAAGCAGGGCATCCCTACCCATACACCTTCGATCACCTCCCGCATCTTCTCATCACCCAAAGACAACAACAGTTCAGAAATCTTCCAGGCATCATGGATAAACCCTTCCTATGCAGCTGGATATTCCTCTGTGTCAGGTGGTGAATCTGTTTGTTCAACAACTTGTTTGTTGTACTTTGTTGGTTGCACCTTGGCGATTATTCTGTCCACAAGTCTTCTTTCATCCTCCCGGGAGATGGCACTTTTCCCTTGGGGATCTCCATTAGCGATGGCTTGTCAACCTTGATGACGGCCTTGAATAATGGCTTGTCGTACTTGAAGATCTCCTCCAGTTCAGCATTAGTAGCCTTGAACAGATTACGTCTCGTGCCAGGAAACCCCCTCGTAAAATGTATAAAGGGTAAGATGGACTTTTCACAGATCGTACTGGGTTGCTGGAACGTATACGGCGCCGTATATGTAGAGAGGTGGCAGCGACTGGGCCGGCCCACTCAACGGCACCGAAATTAGCTGTGTGCAAAAATTGCAAAAAGCAACTATCGAACTCAAGACTTCCACGTCGCAACCGAGCACTACTAGCCACTTGAGACAACATCCGCTAGCGACTAATATATGCAGAAATAGTTTATGATTTAACACTAACAGCACATTCACTGTAGCAGCATTCCTTGCTGCACCGTACAGAATTTTGAATTACTAGCTATTTGCCCGTGCGTTGCAACGGGGCTATATATATTCTAGTAGTATAACATCCATCGTGTATGTCTACAGTCATAGCTCAACGTAAACAATTCGAGCTAAAACTCACGACTTTTGGTAGGTATGAAGCACATCTGCTGGATAACACCACGATTTATGGCCTTTATACATAAGAGATTCAGTGAGTTTATGGCAGAGATTGATTATTTGGTTTCTGCAAATTTATAACCTTGTCATATGTGAATTAATTGATTACCATAATTGCCATATATGAGATTTTTGTGAATTTATGGCCTTACCATACGTATATTGATTGATTACCGTAATTACCGTACTACCTCCGTTTCAGTTTACAAGTCCTGCGCGTATACCTAGGTTGCCAATTTTATCATTCTAATATAAACTATATAACACAAAAATTATACCTTTTGAAAGTAGAAACTCCGAAGTTTATGTTGGTATATTTTTTGAAATATATGACTTGTATTAGGTTGGTCAAATTGACGACCTAGAGGTTCGCGCACACCCTGTAAACTGAGAGAGAGGTAGTACTACATTTGAGATACACTGGGATTTCATGGCCAGACGAATAAACCAGTAAGAGAGAAAACCACAGTGGAAGGGGGAGGAAAATCGATGGAGGCGAAGGAAAATCGGTGGGGATGGGGGTTCTTAGAAGTGGATGTGCATCATAGGTATAATCCACTGTAGAATATATGCTGGTATGCCGATGAAAGCAATTGTCTTTTTAGGTGAAGATTTTGTATCCTGCCCATGAGCTGCATAATATCGATGGAGTATGAACCTTGTAAAGCACATTAAGATTTCAAAATGTAAAAGCACTTACCACGCAGCATGGATTAATTACTAAGTCTGATTTGGTAAATAAGTACTAAACTTCCTTCTATGAGGAAAAGTCATTGGTGATCAAGTGCTAACTCCACTCTAATGACACTATTGTCATGTTGAGAGGATACTGAAACTGAGTTTCAGGCATAAAAAAGAAAAGAAAAACGAAGCATAATATTGTTTGGACAATTGTAAAGTATGATCACACGACAGTAAACTTTTACGCTGATGTGAAATACATCAAGGCCCTTTCAGAGGAAATATTACACAATTGTCATGGATCAATGCAAGTTATTCACAGCAACAACACACACCCAGATTATGGATCATCAGAATGCATGAACTAAAAACGTGAAAAAAAACCCTGGAATTTTGACTTCAGGTTCCCTTCATGCTTTCATGGTTCCCCTGAATCCGGATGGCAAGCAAAAATCATTAAGGGAACAAGCTAACAAAAGCTATATTGGATGGAGGCCAACCTCGATCTACTCTGGAAGGAGGGTCCAATGGTTAAGTGATATTTTCAGATAATAAGTTTGGCAGTGAAAATTTCTATTTCTACATAAAATATCGTATCAAAGGATTTCATATGGAGGGAGGATTCTGAATATTGGCCTCACGGGAAATAGTGTTCAGCGTGGATGGAATGGTAGGACGAACAGAAGCAGCAGCGTAACAGCATCAGCAATACGGAGAGCAGCAGCAGCGTAGCGGCAAAATTATATCTCACGCAAGTCTCCCCTCATCGTCACTGTTGGAACGCATCTTCAGGAGCAGCTTCAACGGTCTGCACACGATCTGGTGCACGCTCCAGCGCATGATCGGCTAGAGTTTAGCTGTAGTGGTTAGTGGACAACGGCATGACTGCCTCCTGTATATGTACGCTGTCAAAGGGTGAATGAAAACACTGTCAATTCTTCCATTCTTCTCCTTCAGTCACCATGGTCGTGTCGCTCCGTCGATGCCGCATCTACCCATCTCCTTTCCAGATCGAGCGCTACACCCCTATTCCCTCCCCTCCCTGCCACCTTGGTTCGAGCAAGGCGTACGTGCATCGGCACCGCGACGCACACCCGCGCGTGGTTGCGCACCTTAGCTGCATCACTCTATGAAGAGCTGCCGGATCTCTACCTCGGCGAGCGACCTGCCTCCCGCATCATCTCCTTCCCCCAACGGCGACATCTCCTCTAGTCGGGGCGGCCCCCTCTCTATCTCCCCACCACGATTGACTTGATGCGCCCATGACGGATCTAGTCGAGCGAGGCGAGAGGGGGGGGGGGCATCTGGCAGGTGGGAGAGGGAGGGCCAGGCATCCTGGCGGCTCGCGGCTGGGAGGAGCGAATAAAGGAGAGGATCGAGGGAGCCAAGGCAGAGGGAAACTAAAGAGTTAAAAGGAAGGAATAGGAGAGATGCCGTCTGTGATTGATCTGTATTAACTGTGTTATATGCATTAACCAAATAAGGTATTAATTGCCATCCGTGAATTGATTGTATTACCATTTTTTTTGCGGGTGAATAACTTGTATTACTCAACTCATAGAATTACAATCATCAGCAGCTAGCTGGACAGTTTCCTCAGGACCAGAACCCAACCAAGTCATGGTTCTACCTTTGGTACGAGCAAAATTAGCTAGACTGTCACTAACCCTATTTTGAGATCGAGATATATGAGTAATACATGATTCAAGAAGACTCAAAAGATATCTAATTTCAGTAACTATGGAAGAATACACCGATCTATCAACTTCTTTAGACTGAACAAGCTTAACTGCCACTATGGAATCCATATCTATGGATATCGGACAATTGCTTCTCTGCAAGGGAAAGGAGATACCCTCCATGCATGCACACAACTCCGCTTCAAGAGCATCTCTGCACGAAAATAGTACTCGACAGGCTGAGAAAATGATATTACCATTGCTGTCCCTGAGCACCATACCTGCACCGGCTGATCCCTCGTCCGAGAATGAGCCATCACTGTTTAGTGTAACCCAACCCGAGCTAGGAGGCTGCCAAGTTTTAGGGGGACGAGCAGATGCTATTTCATGCGGCCGCAGCAGCACCTTATCACATGTGATAATTTGTTTTCCTTTCTCCGGGTCAGAAGCTAAGTCCACCTTCAGGAACAAGATCGAATTCAAATAGGACACAAGAAAACGCTTCGAAGCTTCCATGGTCGGCATTGGTTTATGATGAACAACCTCAGTGTGGATATGCCAAGAACGCCACAAGGTAAAGAGAACCATGGAACGCTCCATGTCTGGAAGTGGCTCAAGAACGTTTAGCAACCACTCGCGCCCATTGTTCTGGATTGAAGAGAGGGTCGGCAGCCGCCATACTTCCGACATAGTATCCCATAATAAGCGTGACTGAGGACAGCGGCAAAAGGCATGGAAATTATCCTCAGGTTCACCAGCACACCTCGGACACAAATCAGTCAACTCCAGACCTCTAGTGCTTTTCTTTTGCCATGTAGGAAGCGAATTTGTAGACAATCTCCAAGCAAGATTTCTGACCGCAGGTGGTACATCACAAGACCATATTAAATTCCAACAGGACCGGCTACCATCAGGTCTAGTGCTTGAACCAGCAACTTTACTTATGTGAATTTCGTCAAAGGCCACTTGGTATGCACTCTTAACAGTGAATAAACCGTAGTTCCCCGGGCCCCAGGCTAGTGTATCTTCACGAAGACGCGGGGATGCTCGAATTTTCATAATTTCAACAACATCCGCCTGCAAGAAGTATTGTTGCAATAGATCATACTTCCAGGAGCCGTTATCATTCAACAGTTCAGAAACAAAACGAAGTCGACACGTCCCTTTCATAGAAATTGGCTTGTAAGAAAAGGGCCGAGGAATCCAATTGTCACGCCAGATGCGGATGTTACGCCCATTACCAACTCTCCAAATAAGGCCCTTTTTTAACAAATCAAGTCCATGGTTAATTCCTTGCCAAGACGACGATGCATTCCCTGTGAAAACGGTATCTTCCAAGTTGCCTTCAGGATAATATCTAGCTTTCAACACTTGAGCACACAAACAGTCGGGTTTAGATATTAATCTCCAGGCTTGTCTAGCTAATAATGCTTGATTGAATAAACGAAAATCACGGAAACTAGCACCTCCCCTATCTTTTGGCTGTAACAAATCGTCCCATGCACGCCAGTGTACTTTCCGCTTTCCGTTGGCCGATCCCCAATAAAAACTTCTGACCATCCTCGTGAGCTCATCATAGACCGAGAACGGCAACCTGAACACGCCCATGATGTAAGTTGGTAAGGCTTGAGCCACCTACTTAATTAATGTTTCTCTTCCAGGTTGTGCTAGGTGGCCATCTCCCCATTGAACGAGACGTTTAGTTAGACTCATTTGTAGATTTTGGAATTTGCCTTTGGACATGCGTCCATCAGGGGTTGGAAGGCCTAAGTATTTCTCCTCGAATAACAAACTGGTCACATTCAGCACCTCTCTTACTTCCTCCTTGACAGAAACAGGACAAGACTCACCAAATAAAATAGAGCACCTGTTGAAATTAAGGCTTTGACCAGTAGCATTACTATAAAGGTCCAGCACGTGCTTAACATTGTCCGGTTGACCACGAGATGCCTCAAAGAACAATATAGTATCATCAGCAAATAGAAGATGTGAAATTCCAGGAGCTCTCCTGCATACTTTAATAGGAGTTATACTGACAATTGAGACATTATGCTTTAGTACAGCAGATAACCCATCAGCCACAAACAAGAATAGAAACGGAGAGAGAGGGTCGCCTTGCCGAAGTCCACGCGACGGTGCAAATGAATCCAAGAGGGTTCCATTAAATTTAACAGAATATCTCACCGACGTGACGCACGCCATTATCTAGTCCACCCACCGGCGAGAGAAACCCAACTTTTGCATCACCTGCTCCAAGAACGCCCAATCAACTCTATCATATGCCTTTCACAAGTCGAGCTTATATGCACAAAAGCTCTTAGTGGGGTCCTTCTCTTGTTTAATATGATGAATGCATTCAAACGCAATAAGAGCATTATCTGTTATCATTCTACCATGTATAAAAGCACTTTGCTCCGGTGAGATAATATCATCCAGCAGGGGCCGATGTCTATTCAGCAGGCATTTAGAAATAACCTTGTAGGTGACGTTGCAAAGACTAATCGGCCTGAAATCAGAAACAGAAATTGGGTTAGGAATTTTAGGAATGAGGACAATAGAGGTAGAGTTGACCCCTTCTGGCATTACTCCCGTCCTAAAGAATTCCTTGACCGATGCAAGAACACCCTCCTTAAGTGTACTCCAGTTGCGTTGAAAAAATCACGCCGGGAAACCATCGGGACCCGGAGCTCTTAAGGGACCAATTTGGAAAAGCGCATCCAAGATTTCCTTATCCGAGAACTGGGCACATAATTTTTCATTATCTTCTTGTGATACTTTTGTTTCTAGTAACTCCAGGATGGATGAAGCATTAAGATTAGGGTCACATGAAAAAACACTCTGGAAGTAATCATTAGTTAAGCTAGCCATCACATTAAAATCAGTATGCACAATACCAATACTATCAGTAAGCTCACGGATTTTATTTTTTCGTGCCCTCCAAACAGCCTTGCTCTGAAAATACTTCGTATTCCTATCACCTTCCTTCAGCCAAGTAATCCGTGATCTTTGCATCCACGTCATCTCCTCTTGATAGATCAGCTCGTTCATTTTATCTGTGATCCTTCTAATGTCTTGTCTATCAGCGTTCATCGACATAAGCTCCTCGAGCTGAGTTCTAGACTTTGCTAAGTCCCTGGCCACATTACCAAATTTCCTACTCCAAGCACCTAGCGAAGTCATAGTTTTTGCAAGTGCTTTTTGTAGTTTATCCATACTGTCTATAGCTCCAACCGAGTCCCAAGCCTCCTTTATCACATCCGGAAGCATACCATCCCGCTCCCAGAAAACTTCATAACGCCGAGCCTTTGGGCCTGCACGCCCTGTGTCCGTCTCCCCCTTTAATACCACAGCAACATGATCCGAGCAGGGGGATACTACATGTTGAACCGGGTACAGGGGAAAACGATTACGCCAAGAATTTGTTGCCGTTGCTCTGTCCAGACGGACCTTTACATTACTAGCACCACCGCGCAGATTGTCATAGGTAAATGGAATGCCTGAGAAGCCCAAATCTACAAGCTCGCACACCTCCAAAGTGTCCCGAAACGCGATCATCTAGGGTTCCGGTCTTGGCGTTGTAGAGAGATGTTCAAAGTCCCATAGTGCCTCGTTGAAATCACCTATGACAAGCAAAGGTTTTGACCGTGTGGAGAGGGAAATCGTTGTCAGGTGGGAGAGGATTGACGAAGGGGTGGACGTAAGAGGGGAGACGGAACCTTACGGTTATTTTAGGTAGTAGAGATTTGCAACCATTTTGGAAAACATGACCAGGTTTTTGAAAAAAAAATCTGAATCAAAATTTGAAATTCATATACATGGTTTTGAAAAACCTGAACATTATTGGAAAGTTCTAACATTTTCCAGTAACATGAACAAAATTTGAAAACTAGATCATTTTCAAATATAATTCACATTTTCTTGAAAATGTGAAAATTCCTAGAATTATTTTTAATTTACAGAAAAATTTAGAAAAATTCACAATTATTTGACCTGTAATTTTTTTTAATCAAGATATTTTTTTGAAATTCCGAGACCTTTTTGAAATTTTCGAACAAATTTTCAACCATGTGTTTCTTGCATTTGTCTACAAATTTGAAAACAAGGATATTTTCTGAAATTCCTCCAAAAAAAATTCAAACTTAGCCAAACATTCTTGGAATTTGCAAACAAATTTTAAACATGAATAATTTATTAATTTGTTTTGGAAAACGAGAACATTTTCCTGAAGTTTTCTCGGTTAAAAAATGCCGATAAATGGCTACACGTCGCAACATGCATATGGTGTCTAAAGTTGTTCAAACCTGGCATGGATGTCTATCACGGACATGGCCACCTGCTTTCAAAAGTTGGGGTCATTTGAAGGATGTCCAGAAATACACCATGTTCAATGGAGACTATTCAGGTAGGCTAGTTTGTTGGAAAGCACATTGTTTTGAAAATCTGTCAAATGGCCCGAAGTATTTTCCACTAGTTTGTATGACCAACCCAAGGCATAATACCAAGTTGTTTCCATTCTTGACAACTTTTGCATTTTCTAGAGTTTTTCCGAGAAAAAGGCAAATACATGGTCGGACGTGTCGCAACGTGTGTATGGTGTCAGAAGTCGTTTAAACTAGGCATGGATGCCTAACATGGGCATGACCACATGCTTGCCAAATTTGGGGACAGTTTTGAGATTTCTGAAAAAAAATACTATGTCTAACGGAGAGTGTTCGGGTATTAGAAAGGTTCATTTGGGAGTACCTCGTTTCTCGACATCCCTTAAATGACCTTAATTTTTTTCATGGCCTTGTATGACCAATTCGAGGCACCATGCCAAATTGTTTGGGTTTTCAACATGTTTTCATTTTTTGATGTTTTCTTGGTGAAAAAAAGCCGATAAATGGTTGAACGTGTCGCACCATGCATACAGTGTCGGAAGTTGTTCAAATTTGACATGGATGTCTTCCATGGGCATGTCTACCTTTTTACAAAATTTGGCATCATTTCATGAACGTCCATAGACCATGTTCAACGAAGGGTGTTCGGGTAGGTGAGAAGGATCTGTCTAAGAGCACATTGTTCTTTCCATACTTTAAATAGCCCCAATTTTTTCCATGTCCTAGTATACCCAATTCAAGCGGCCACGTTAAATTGTTTTGGTTTTCGACAAGCTTTGCATTTTTTGAAGTTTTCCCAGTCAAAAAGGCGAATAAATGGTCGGACGTGTCGCAACTTGCATGCGGTGTTAGAAATCCTTCAAACCTGACATGGGTGCCTACTATTGGCATACCCACCTGCTTGCAAAAGTTGGGTCATTTGAAGGATGTCCAAACATAGACCATGTTGAACGGAGGGTGTTCGGGAAGGACAAAATGCTTCGTGTGAGAGCACGTTGTTTCCCGACATCCTTGAAATGGTCCCAATTTTTTTCATGACATTGTATGACCATTTGAGGGCACCATGACAAGTTGTCCGGATTTTCAACAACTTTTGCATTTTCTGGAGTTTTCAAGGTGAAAAAGGCCAACGAATGGACGGACGTGCCGCAGTGTCCAAACGATGTCTGAATTTGTTCAAACCTGGCATGAATGCCTAACATAAGCATGCCCACCTCTTGCAAAAGTTTGGGTCATATATCCATAGTTAAAGAAACACCAGTTGAGAGGAATGTGGCAGACATGGCCAGACGGGTGCATCCATGAGCATGTAGTTTTTTCCTAATTTGAATGCTTCTATTATTTGCAATTTCCATCATTACTAATGATAATTTTCTTATATCCTAACCATTTTTTAAAATTTATCAAAAAAATTGGAATTTCAAATTGTGTACAAAATTTTACAAACTTGATCACTTTTAAAAAAATTGTTAATAAATTCCCAACAGTAAATGGAAATTTTGGAACAAAAATGAAACCACATACTTTTTAAAAAAAAAATATCATTTTTTTATGAAACGCAAACATTTCTTAAATTTGTGAATATAAAATTTGAAAATGGGAACATGTTTTGTAGTTCTTGAATATCTTTTAAAGTTGTAAACAATATTTGAAAACAAGAACATTTTTTGGTATTCCAAACAATATTTCAAGTTTTTTAATAGGTTTCAAAAACAATAATAAAATTAAAATGAGAAAAATGAAAAGGTAGAAAAGAAAAAAATGCTTAGACCTTGCCCTAGTATGATGGCATCGCTCCCATCCGGCGCCTGTTTGGCCGGGCCAAGCATACGCAGATTTGAAAAAAATCATCAAATTTGATTTTTTTTGTAGATTTTTTAAAAACCTTAACTAAAAGTGTTGCAAAAAAAGTTTGACAAGTTGAAAAGATTTAGAAATTTCGGAAAAAAAATCACGAATTTGATTTTTTTTTATTTTCAAAAGTTTAGGCATATGATAAAAAATAAGGAAAAATAAAATAAAAAGGGAAAACGAAAAAGAAAAATAAAATGAATAAGAATAAAAAAGAACAAAACACGGTTTTAAAGAATAAAAAAATCCAGAAAAACCAATGCGCAACTAGCTCGTTTTGCCTCAAGTTGGTTACGCCCTGTTACTCGTCACAAACGTGATGTGATGCCGACTGGCTAGCACTCTTTACCATTAACCTGAAAAACACTGTTCGATCCTGGGTACTCTCGCTTTTTCTTCTTTAAAAATTTGCGCGTCCAAATGGCCCGGCCCACTACTGTAGGCAAAGGCCTCTTCTGTATCGGCGGCGGCGACTAATTCTTCAAAAAGACAATCCTACCATTTATTATGAAGGGGTATGAAGAGATCTCCACCGTTGATGTGTTTAGGGGGGTTGTACCGAAGAAGAAGTGATAGCATATCAGGATGTTCAAATACCACTCAACTTTCAGGCCTTTGATGATTTTGTAGCATGGAACCTTACAAGGAGTGGTGTCTTCACTGTTAGCTCGGCCTACCATGAACAATGGGCACATAAATTCAGAAATCTTTCCGTCAGCATGTATGCGTCTACTTCAGCTATACAAGCTGAGATTTGGAAGCATCTGTGGGAGTTGCAAGTGCCACGTAAAATTCAAATATTTTGCTGGCATGCCCTACGTGGAGTTGTCCCGTTGTTTTCGATTTTGGCAAACAAACACCTACCCATCAGTGATGTATGTCCAGTATGTCGCAAGGGACCGGAGGACATGAGACATTTACTTTTCCAATGCGATTTGGCAAAGGAGCTATGGAGGGGTCTCGGGCTCTGGGATCATATAGAGCAAGCGACGCATGTAGATCACTCAGGATCAGCAATATTGGAATTCTTACTTCTGGAACCGCAAACCAAAACCCTGATAATGCCAAGTCTGAATGTGAAAGAAGTCATAGCAGCGGGCTGCTGGTATATTTGGTGGCTAAGGAGACGCCACACTCACCATGACTCATGTCCACCGTCGTCCAGATGGAGTTCTTCTATCCTTGCAATTGTGGCAAACTATGCCAACGCCATCAGCAACAAAGAAGTGGTATTTGAACACAGGTGGAAGAAACCTGATCCAAAGTTTATTAAATTAAATGTCGATGCTTCCTTTCATGATGATGTAGGCTCTGGAGCGACTGGATGTGTACTTCGGGACGACAAGGGGCGGTTCCTTGCTGCTCAATGCAAATTCATTCAGGTAGCGGCAGATGCTGCGACAATGGAAGCAATGGCAATGCGTGATGGTTTAAACCTAGCAAATATTTTGGGTTTAATAGAATGGCAGCAGAGTCAGACTCTCTGAGTGTTGTCAACAATTGTCAGGGACAAGTTCAATGGTGGGACTCAGCAGCGGCAATCTTTGCTGAATGTCTTGATATGGCAACATCGATAGGGAAGGTCACCTTTTCACACTGTTTTCGTGAGGCAAATTCAGTAGCTCATGAGCTAGCAAAATTTAGCTTCTGTAATAAATGTAATGAAAGTTGGACTGAGGAACCCCCGGGGTTTTTGATCAGCCAATTAGTGAATGAAGTAACTCTGTTTTAAGTTCATAAAGCTAGCCATGATGGCCTCCCCCCCCCACCAAAAATGATGGACAAACAGTAGGTATACCATGTAGTTGGAAATATGTCTGCGTTTTGTGGCATTTCCACGACTAGCTAATGTGTCTCCCTTTTGGTAGAAGCACAAGTCTGTTGCGATGTGCCAGAGAAGGACACTCTCATCGAATGACTTGTTTAGCCCCCATTCCTGGTCTTTGTCGCACCCATTATGATGAATAGTCCATTGGCCCCATTGGATTATGAGTCCAAGGACTAGTCAAGACTAGTCTATGAGTCTCAACTCCAGGGCCGACTACACTTCAGTGTCGACTAGTCTATGAGTCACAACTTCAGTGTCGACTAGTGTCGACTAGTGTCGATTAGTCATGATTAGTGTATGAGTCTCAACCTCGGAACGACTCGTCGACTTTTTGACTCGTAAACCCTGACCGGCCCCTCCGATCACTTAACTTCCTATAACTGGCAGCATCTACAATGCATTTCTCCCACCAACATTTCACATATCCAAGAACCAACTCGGTAATTCTGAAAGATGAGGAGCATGACTTCATGCACCAACGCTGGTCAAGGAAGTCCTTGCAGTTGAAGGAACTAAGGACGCACATCTTCTTGTCGTGCCTTTTCTTGCGAATAAAGCAATTTACTAGGCTATACTGAGCAACCATGCCAGACGATATGAGTAGCCGCTCAGAGCTGCTGCAAGCATGTGAAAGTACATGGCAAAAAACTGGTTCGCAGTAGTACAACAGAACAAGGCATATGTAACTTTGGCATCATTAACATTATAAGTATCTCTGTGACTCTTGTGGAAGAGGCCAATGGCTGCAAATGGCAGGTACAGAGCTAGTGCCAAAAAGCACGAAGTAAAGAAGTTCTGAAATGTAATATCTGCTTTTTCTCGCTTCTTGAATTTTTCTGACAGGTTCCATGGATGTAGTCACCTTTTGTTTGGTGTAGAGAAGCTTGAATGCGTTCAATAGCCCTTTCCGCAAAAAAGAGCATGTTTTTTTTTCTCATCAAGCACCCAAAAGATCAGTATACGATGATGCAAGGTCCACAAATATCTTACCGATTTGAACATCATTTTTCTATTCTTTTCCCTTTCTTGGATTTGGCGCCTTTTTCCATTGGCCTCTCCTTGGGTTCGAAGAATATGGTTGGGATCAAGGCCAGCAGCATTCCTTTTCCATGTGCTTGACGATGATGGTTGGATTCCACTTCATCAATTTCTGCTTGGGCTTGGGGAACATGGTTGTGCTTAAGGTCAACTGCAGGGCCTTCTCGTTGTGACTGGACAAAATTCCTTGCTTCTTGCACATACTCTTCAAGCGAAATGGTCTTGCCAAACATGCTTCCCATCCTCGCGGTAGTATCAGAAGAGCTGACTAGGCTATTGATGCTGGCTCTCTTGAGAGCCCATGGTTTCTCTATGCATTTGACAATCCCTGAGACAAAGAAGGAGATTGATGCCAGCAACAACCTTGTGTCTCCGCCTGTGCCTGGCCATGATTTGCATAACACGCTAGATAGCTACCATGACTTGAGACACCGCAGTGAGGACATACCGTGTCGACAGCTCGTTGTCTTCGATATTATATAGGCACTTATTACGTCCTATCCGCTGAGGTGCATCAGGAGAACCGGTGCCCACACCACCTCCGGGATGCTATTGATGTTTGCAGCACCATAATCATGTCTTCTCTGGCGGTTAAAGAGGGTAGCCAAGGCGTATATGGCCAGCATCACTACGCAGGTATAGGATCCATATGATGGATTTGTACCAGGAAGGAATAGCAAACTTACGGAAGGGGGCAGAGAAAAGCAGGAGGTAAAGAGGCTGCTGAGGACAAGGATGCGCAGTTGCCACTCCTCCCATCAATCTACTGCGCTCAATAGACCCATCTAGTCTAGCTCTTGCTCAACAATCAGTCGCACACACGCACAAAGTGAGGCTGATTTGTTTCAAGTTCACTTCCTAATCCAATTTATGTGTGCACATGGTTAGCTACCGGTAGCTAAAAAGTAAGAACGCATGCAGCTCCATTCGTTTCAAGCTAGTAAAAAAGCAAGAGTGGTCGCAGCAGCTCTTAGACTTGTACTCGTTCCTGGTACAAATCCATCATATGATAGTGCAGCCACTACTCTATGCACTAGAGTACAGGCTACAGCGACCACGGGATGTAGTTTAATCATACTTAGCTTGATGGACTGATCAACTTAACATTTTTCTTGACCTGTCTACTGTTTTCATATATGATTTATCATTTGTCCTATGCCAACTACCGGCTGGCACACATCAAACCAATAAAAACCTTGCGCTATTCTAGTCTACTTGTCACTCGAAAGACGTCGTCGCGGCAGGACTTCGACGAGGCCCATCTCCACGCAGTGGCTCCTCGCACCATCCGTCTGCTCCGCATTTTATGCTGCTTGTCGGTGGCGCCTCCTCGTCAGAGGACCACCAGGCGCACGGCCACAAGGAGCGACGAACGCCATCTGGCTCCTCCTTACGAGCGCGGCGCGGTGGGCACTCTGGCTGGCTTGGGTGCTGGATTCGCAGGGACAGAGGAATAAGGAATGATGGTGCAGCCACTACTCTAGTGTAGCTGGGCCGGGTAGCTGGGCCTGGGCCTGACTGTGAGAAGCCCACTGTTTGTTGGTTGCCTCATTGGGCTTGTTCTTGAGAGTGCCAGTCCATGTTCTCCATCTCCATTGCCTCCAAAACAAATGTTCTCCATCTCCATGTCAAAACTCCGGTGTCCGAGATCATCACTAGTGCGGCGGCTTCCTGGGATAGACAGCTTGTTCAAGCAACATTCATGCCAATGGACGCACTAGTCATCTTGGGAATACCTTTGTGTACTCGGAACATACCCGACTTTTGGGCATGGAATTATGAAAAACACGGCTGCTTCTCTGTGAAATCAGCGCACAACATGCTAGTTGCTACTAGGCAACGAAGAGAAGCGTGGTTAGAGGAGGCTGCTAGACCTTCTAGCACAAGGGCCGAGGAAGGATCATGGAAATCCTTATGGAAAACCGGAGTCTCGGGCAAACTGCGTATGTTTCTATGGAGACTTTCAAAACATTTACTACCGACAAATGATATATGAGCTCATCTCACATGGCGGACTTGTCCCATGTGGACTGTGTGGAGTCCGGGACTCATGGCGCCACTCTCTCGTGGAGTGCACCTCGTCGAGGAGTGTGTGGGCCCATACTCATGAGGAGATCACACATAACACCATAGCAACAACAGATCCCAATGCAAAACAGTGGCTGTTTACACTGATGGAATTGCTATCACATGAAGATTTTGCTCTTGTGGCAGTGACTTTATGGTCTATATGGCATGCTAGGCGCAAGGCCATCCACGAGGCAATTTTTCAGAGCCCCCACGCGACGTATAGCTTCATCACGAGGTTTATGGCTGTCCTCGGGATCATCAGAGGTGACAAGCAGAACATGGCCTGGGGGGATGCAGTGCCACATCGAATGCAATAGCAACCGAAGAGGCCACCCTCAGGACACTGTAAAATACACGTGGACGCAGGTGTTTTGGCAGGAAGAGGAGGCTCAGCTGCGGCAGTCTGCAGAGATGAAGGGGGTAATTATCTGGGGAGCTCGGCACTAGTGCTGGAAGGAGTTCTTGATCCAGCTTCCCTAGAAGCTGTTGCATGCCATGAGTCTCTAGCTCTTGCAGAAGACCTAGGAATCCAGAACTCTGTTGTGGCATCGGACTGTCAACAGGTCATCTCAGATATCAACAGGAGTGCTCGAGGGCAATATGGAGCAATCATCAGCGAAATAAACCTTAAAGTGTCTACCTTTTATTGTATTTTTACTTTTGAGAGTCGTGTTGTTAATTATGAAGCACATAGTTTAGCGAAGTTTTCACTGTCTAGAGGTCCGGGACGCCACGTCTGATTTAGTGTTCCCCATGACAGCAGATGTATCCCACTTCATGTGGACTTTGATGAATAAACTTGGAGTTTTACCCATAAAAAAATCTCCATGTCACAAGAAACAAATCTACGTCTACATTAGCTTCCTCTCCAAAAAATAAATTTACATTAGCTTCAATGATGAACTTCAAGTGTACACGTTGAACACCCCGCAAAGAAAAAAAGAAAAGTGTAGAGATTATATCTGTGTGATGTTTGGAACCGCTCTGTCGACCAGTTTGTTATTTGTGCCTGCTGAGCCTGTCATGGCTTATAGAGCGGTCTTGTTAAAAGCTTAAATACGAATGCTTTTCAGTTGATGATACAGGAGCCATGGGAATCAAAGAGCAACTCCCATGGGTTGACCCAAATGGATGGCGCATTTGTCCGTTTAGGTCGACCACCCGTCCGGCGTCGGTCCTGTTTTAGATTTGGGTCGGCAGTGCGTCTAACGCGTCGATTCATTTCATGTCCGTGTGGCCGGCTGGCCGCCCTATTTCAACAACTAGCTCATTTTTGTATTGTTTCACACACAATTTTGCATTCAAACATATAGTCAAATAACATAGTTTCAAACCGAATAAAATAGCATAGTTTTATAAGCCGAAGAAAAGTTAAAAATGCCTCACACAGTTTTGCAAGACGAATAAAGAAGATACATCTATTGGTTGCCAACATGAGCCCACATATGCTCAACCAAATCATTTTGCAATTGCATGTGAGTTTTTCAATCACGCATGTCATGATAAAATTGGGTGGACTGTTCAAACGTTGCCGCTCCTCCATGCTCAGGCACAACATTCTCACCCTGAAACTGAAACCCTTGATCGTACAGACGTTCCCGGCGCTCATTTTCTATGATCATATTGTGCATGATCACAGAAGCAGTCATCACCTCTCACAGTTTTTGCGTCCTCCAGGTATTAGCAGGATACCGAACGATGCCCCATTGAGATTGCAAAACACCAAAGCCACGCTCGACATCCTTCCTAGCACTCTCTTGCTCTTGGGCAAATCTTTTCCTCTTCTCTCCGACAGGGTTGGTGATTGTCTTGACAATAGTGGTCCACTGAGGATAGATACCGTCACCCAGGTAGTATCCTTTGTCGTAGGTGTGGCCGTTGATAGTAAAGTTCACCGGTGGGTTGTTGCCTTCGGCAAGCCTAGCAAACACCGGCGAGTGCTGAAGCACGTTGATATCATTGTGTGATCCGGCCATGCCAAAGAAAGAGTGCCAGATCCATAGATCTTGAGACGCCACGGCCTCTAGTATGACAGTGCAGACATGGCCCTTATAGTACCCTTGCCAAGCAGAAGGGCAGTTCTTTCACTCCCAGTGCATGCAGTCTATGCTGCCAAGCATCCCTGGGAAGCCCCTGCTGGCATTCATCGCCAATAAATGGGTTGTATCTTCAGTAGTCGACTATGTCAAGTACTCAGGGCCAAACACAGTAATAACAGCCTTGCAGAACTTATACAGGGACTCTAGGCATGTAGACTCGCTCATACGGACATAGTCATCAATGAGATCATCGGGCACTCCGTATGCAAGCATTTGTATGGCGGCAGTGCATTTCTGATAAGGGGAGAAACCAATTTTTGGAACGACATCCCCCTCTGTAATACGGTTGAAAAGATGCCTACTCATACAAAAACAGCGGCGGAATTTCCAATGTTTGAACAACGAATTTGTTGTATCAAAGTAGTCCTTCCAAAGAAGGAGATGCCCGTTGTCTCGGTTGCAATTCAATGCCGGAAGGTGGCCCGGAATGGAGCCACGGAACAACAGCCGCTGGCTATTGAGGTGGTGATGGACCAACACGGCAGTCAATTTCTCCTCCTCATCATCGGACGACGAATCGTCGGAGTCGCAAAGGAAACTGTGAAAAAAGAACTTGTCGGTGGAGTCCATTTATACCTTGGCAAACTATTGAACAGCTTGCAGGCGTCGACGAAGGAGACGGCCGGCGAAGGGGGCCGCGGCACGCACGGACCCAACTAGCTGCCCTACCGGCGTCCGACGAACGTGCCGGTGAGGATCTGGCCGGCCAGCGAGGCGGCTTCTTGGTCTCGGTCACGGCTATGTCGGGGGGGGGGGAGTGGGGGTAGGAAGCAGTCGGTTCCCCGGCGGCAAGACAGCGGTGGCGGGAGACGTGGGAGGTGGTGGCTTTGCTGAGCGGATGTTGCGGCGCCGACAGCTGGCAGAGTCATCGGAAAAAATGGGCGGCGGCGTCGGCGACGAAGGAGGCGGGCGAGGGTTGCTGTTGGATATATAGGGGAAGGCCAATGTGCCACCGACCAATGGGCCCGGGGAGGAGAAGACGAGCGTGCGCGTGTCCGTCTTGTGTCCACGCCGACGCAAATCCGGCTCAAAAATGGGCTAGAAATGGGTCACCCGCGAATGAAAAGCGGACACGCGTCCATTTGGGTCGGCGCGTTGGGCCAACATTTGTGTCCGCGCCGACCCAAACAAACACCAGCGGACGAAATGGGTCGCCCTGTTGGAGTTGCACTAATAAGCTGAATAAATAAATGATACTGGTGATCGAGTTTTGGAACATTGCTGATCGAGTCCAGTTTCACTAAGGAGCATAATAGAGCTGCCAACCACCTAGGCTGAACAAATCATAGTTATGCTTTGACTATTCGCAAACAAAAAAATAATTGTGCTTTGACTGAAAATAGTGTGCCAAATGTAAAAAACGCACAATTACTTGTTTAATACCTAGTGAAATTGACAATATTTAAGATATTCTGCAGCCCTGTGAGTACTATTCTTGCAAGCAGAACTAATGCCTGAATAGTCGAACATCGGTGCACTGCTCTGACGATTCTTGTATTGATAAACAGGGGCGGCAACAATGTATCAAACCACAACTACCTACGCGTTAACCAAATACTAAGAAGACTAGGCCCGTAAGGGTTCCTTTTTTCTGGTTTTTTTGGAAAAAATTTTACCGTGTTTCTTTGAGTGACGCGTGTGCAGCCCTTGTCTATCTCTGCGTCTACAGCCCATTGTAAGGTAGAGCTCTTTTCTTTTTTTAATATTTGTTTGACTGGTCGGTTTGCATGGTCAAATTGACGTGCCCGTTTCAGATTTTTCTTAGTTTGCTCTGTTCCATGTGTCCCTGCATGGGCATGCATGTCCCTGGGCTAGTTCACATGACCCTTCTAGATTTGGTGCGTTGGTTCCGCTCCATGCCGCATCGCCATGCATGTCGCCACGTTTGTCTCACATGCAGTTGATTAGCAGTTTACCAATGGACACGTTGCCCTCTGGACTTTTATGGTGGGCTTCGTTTTTGTTTTTTCTTTCCTTTTGGCTCCCAATAAGTATTGTTTGCCTGGTGTTCGTTCACGGCCCTCTTTGTGCGTTCTTCATGTTCGTTTGGTCTGGGCTATGTCTAACCCTATCCGCCGCCGCCGGGCCCGTCCTCATGGCTAGCTCCACCATGTCGCCGACCGACACTCCTCTCCGGTGCCAGATCCGGCCGTTCTAGGTGCATCCCCGCCAGATCCCGGTGGCATACACCCGCGACAAAGTCCCCACAACTAGGCCTGATGCAGCCTCCTCGCCGGCTGGAAATGCCACCAGCCCCGACGGCATGGACGTCGGTGCTCATCTCGTCGGAGCCCACCTCGTCATCTAATTTGGGCTGCTTCCAGCCGGTCTACACATGCGCCCATCAGTCCAGGAGTCTCCCTCGCTGGGAGAACCAGAACATGCCAAACGCTTATCAAATCACCAGGTGAGTTCGAAGCTGGCTTTGAGAATCTGAATTTGTGGACTTGGGAGGTTGGGAGAGGTTCAAGTTGTTTGGGTTCTGTGCTTGGTGAGTACTGCTCTTTCTAGACTTTTTATCAGCAAGGGATGATTTTGGCAATCTTTTTGTTGTATTCATGATGTTGTGCATTTTTAGATCCGAGGGCCGGTGAGGCGGGTCGACGGTGGCAGGAACACCAAGAAATTCATCGTGGGAAACATCCAGTAGATTCATCGTCTGGTGAGTGTTTGGCTTGCTTGATTTTTTTTTACAAAATATTGTTGTCTGTTTGGTTTCTTTTTTCACTCTCTTTTGATTTCATATTTAGCACTTTTTAGATGATCTGTTGACCCATGCAGTTGGAAGGAATGTTCGGCCAGCACTATGCGGATTAATTGATCCTTGTCGTGTTGCTGTTAAGAGTTGCATCTGATGTGGATGTTTTGTATCGTTCGTATTTTACTACTGGTTGGTTCTTTATAGGAAGGCAAGAATTTGGTATAGAGAGCTTAATATATCTTTGTAGACCGTAAAAACATCAATTGTTCTGGAAGGTGACATAGTTGTTTACAGGGAGACGAATACAAGCTATTTTGGCCTGAGTAGATGGCATCAAGGTTTGGAACAACAATAATACCATTTGGATTGGTTGGAGAAGACGATATATGTGGTGTAAGTGGAACCTCGAAAAATATGTTATCTTACTATGTTATCCCCTTGATTATCTAATGTCTAGAAACAATGTTTTTCACCTCAAATGTTGTTAGACTACAGTGATCTTCCGGGGCTCCATTTTTATGATATCAATGACAACAAGCTAAATGAAGAGGGCCTAAAGCTAAGGTATGTTTTGATTTCATTTTAGAAGCAAAATAATAATAGTTTGTCCATGAGAATCAATGATCTTTATTTATCTTATTGTTTCTCAGGACTGATTTTATGGGAGAGATAAAGAATAAATATATGCATCCTGTAGTGCTTACGCGAAAAATGTCAGGAAGATTTTACTTCATCTTTAGGGAGCCTACTTAAACAAAAGGTAGCCAGCTGCGCTAGCAAATAGTAATCTGAAAAGATATCTACATGTTCTCATGGCAAGTCAACATACGCTGCCCTGTTATCCTTTTTAGATAATCGAAAAATGAGTCAGAATGCATAAGTATTTCGGAGAGCCCATGTCTGATTAGGTTTGCTTCTTGTGTTTCGAATTTTTTACTTGTTTGCATAGGGAGGGAGAAGGAGTTAAGAGACAAAGAGAAGGCCCAGCACCTCTATTTGCATGACAAATCTGAAGTGGAGAGCTGCATCAAGTATCTGAAGAGGAGAGAGGAGGATCCCTACAGGAGTACACTGCCCAGTTTCTATATCAGGCAGCTCATCGTTCTGATGCAGAAATATCCACATTTGAACCCAGAGTCTGAGATGATCAAGTTTGTCATTAGTTAGGATCCAAACCAATTGTTTATATTGTTCATGTTAATCTTTTATATACATATTTTTTTAAATACCTCAAATTAATTGCAGTTCATTCAGATTAGAAGGGTCTATAAATATTTAAAACTAAGTTCAGAACTGTAAATTTCTATGTGAAGTATATTAGTGGATTTACTAAGCTAGGCAGGGGCTCTCATTCCACTAAATGTTATTTTGTTAATTTCTACCAGTATATTGTACTAAAGGTCAATCAAAGAAACTAAGCACACATTTTCTATCCACTTTCAGTATGTGAGGATTGATTTTTTAAGGCATGTTATATTCAGACTTAACTTAAATATATATTTTTCGTTGGCATTCATTGAAGCTCTTATTTTCTTTTCCTTTGAGTAAGCCAATGACGGCTGCTACGACTCGAAGAAATTTTACCAAAAAAATTTATATATTACCCAAGAAAACACGAACACGCATGAAACCAGCCTCCAATTGAAAGCAGATCAACTTGCTCATGCACACACTACTGCCCACAGAGTCAAAACTTCCAAAAACATAGCCTGCACTGAATAGGAATTGAGCAAAGGCAAAAGCTACTCACCGATGCACCGCGTCTATAGCTCCATGAGGAAGATGTTCAGCCGGAAGGTCGCCGTCCATCGGGCGCGGGACGTCTGCGTGACAGAGGCCTCCCACGTGATCCTCTTGGTCGATACTGTGGCGCGAGAAGACCAAGACACCGGGTGCACAGGAGCATACCGTGTTCATCTCCCCGTCCACCTCCAGCTCCAAAATCCCCTGCTCCCCCGCAAGCACCGCCACGTCGACTACCGCGCCTGGGCGCCAGATGCGGCAGAGGTCGCGCTGGTGCGCTCCGCAAATCCCATAACCTCCGCATCCCCCGCCGAGCGCGCGGGCCAGCGTAGGCTCTGTTGCTGCAGCAACGGCCTTGACCGGCCGCCTCCTTCCGCACGAGCCAGGATCTCGTCGAGATCGTACGCGACGCCTGCGGTCTTGGCTTGGGTCTCTGGGAGAGCTCAGTCTCTTGCGGCCGAGAGCACGAATGAGGAGGAGGGCGTCGGCTGCCGGCGGGACTCCGGCAGGTCGGGTCGCAGGCGAGCGTCTGCACCGGCAAGCACGAGCACGCGCGAGAGAGGAGAGTGGGTGATGCGGTCAGCCACTAGAGAAATGATTTGGCGAAGATGTGTTGGATCCCTCTCGTCCACACCTTCTCTCACTTCCCTTGCGACTTGTTCAACCTCATGCGACGTGGCAACGTACCATGCACCAAGATTCGCATGCGTCCATCCAACGGCAACAGCAACGTTCTCTTGGAACTGGCAAAAATCAGGTATGTTACCAGGGACCACTGCCGTCACCGTAGCAACAACTTCATTTGTTTTCTTGTGTAATAGTCATGAGAGTATACACTTTGATTTTGTTGGAACATGGAAGTACAAAATTTGATGAAGCCATGCAACTGGTAGATGCTTCAGCAAAGCATATATATTGTTTTTGGGCAGCATGAAGCAAATGATACATCCAAAAGGATCAAAATTAATTAACCATGTTAATGAATACATCTTTATATTCACTATTTTAGCGAATGCGTGCTGTTGAAACTTTTCAAACAATTTTTTCTGATTTTTCTATTGAATGTGAAATGTAGCCCAACTAATATTTCAGAGGTAAATTAATATTTGGTCATGCAAATTGATATGTACTGCTATTTTTTCTCACTATGTGTTCATGCCTTCCAGTCCAAATAGACATCTTGATAACAATTATTCTTGCTTAGATCTAAATTCGTAATTTCCTTTACAAAATACGATGAAAGTTAAATTGAAAAGATTGCATGAACAAAGGCCAGGTCCATTTTCTATGTTTCTTCATGCTTTCAAATTCAAAGAGACTATTTTTTCCATGTCTCTTCGTGCCTTCAAATTCAAAGAGACCCGCATAAATAAGGGCACATCAACTTTCTTCACCGCTGCAAAGATTTACTCATGCATATGAACACGCAACAGATTCTCAAAAACTCATGAAAAATAAGCCTCGAACCAAGCACCAATGCGCGGCGTGCCACCGCGCACTACCTGCTAGTCGAAGCTAGCTGCCCATAGTACGAGAATCTGAGAGCATCTATAGGCAGACCCCAAACTTTTTCATTAAACTCGAAGGTGGCCGGTTAAAAAAGAGTGATCCCCTTGTATATTCCTAATCTTTAATGAAAAGGCAGAGCACCTGCCGTTCGAGTCAAAAAAAAACGGGACTGCTAATTTTCATCCGGATGAAAATTATTGGCATTCATCCGATTTGTGAGCCGTCCGATCTGTGTCCTGAGATTCGTCTGATCTCTCGCTACCACCCTGCTGGCTTACCGGGCGCGCTCAATTTCCGGGGGAGACCCGTTCTCGCTCGCGACCCGTGTCTGTTTTTTCTTTTTGAATTTTTTCATTTCGCCCCCGTAGCTGCCAGGTTCCCTTCCCCTTCCTCTCGTTCCCTTGTCATTCCCAACACGCAACCAGAACAGAGTCCAGAGAGAGATTCATGGGGCACCGGTGGTTCCCTATCCGCTCGATTCGCTAGGGTGTGGTCAGGCGTCCGGCATTCGCCCTCCGGCTGCTTCGCTCCCGTCCGGCCGCCAACCCCCTCCTGCTCCCCCGCTGTCCGCGCCGTTGGTCTGCAGCATCTCTCGACAGCCGCACCAACCCACGGCCTCTATTTCTACCCCGGCGACTTCGCTAGTCTTCGTGATTCGGTACGTTTGTCCGTTTTTGCCTGGATCCTCATGTGTATTGTAAGTTCTGTGTAGGATTTTATTCTCAGATCTATCCTCTTTTGTCTGATGCATGTGGTTTGCGGTGTAATCTGGGATCGAATCTTGTACTCACGGCTAGTTCTAGGGTGTGTACTCTGTGGTCTGATTTGATCTATTCTCTGTTTGTATCCGGCTGATTGAATCTCTAGGTGTTTGAGTTCGAACACACTGGATTCGTTTTGCAGTGTCTTCAAATCCATTTTCGTGGTTGTAGGTTTTGTACGCCCTATGCTGTTAGGTTTGTTTGTTGATTTACCACCTAAATCAGTAGCAGAATCGGTCTGCTCCAGCCATTCAAGCCGCTAAGCCAATTTCAGTGGCCTCTACAGCAGGCGGTTATCAGTTGCTAGTTGTCCTCGCTCTGCAAGTAGCAGCCTCAAATCTCATGGTCACTTTTTTGTTGTTGTGATGTATTTTGGGTCAGCAAAGCAAAGCTAGAGTAGAGTGTCTTCAGAGTTTGTTGGTTGTAATGTAGGATCAGTGTTAATCCTTTGTGCAGCAAGCTTAATACTAGTAGGTGTTAATCCTGCAGTTAGCAAGTACTAAGGCTCAGGTCTTCTGAATCTAACAAGCTTAGGTTGGATTCGGGGGGGCTTTGGTCTGTTCATCTTTTCAGGGGGAGTAGTAATTGTACATGTAGTTTTCTAGTGGGCAGTAGTTCATGTTCAGGGGGGGCTTGATACGGTTTTTCTCTGTTAGATGTACTATTCAGGAATAGTAAGGGATATATATGTGAGATTGCTGTACTTCTCCACTTAGTTTTTTTTTGTTATTGTAATTTTAGTGGATTGTAAATTGCATTTCTTAGTGTAATCCCTAGTGGATTTACACTGTAATTCTTAGTGGATTTACACTGTAATTATATTTGGATTTGCACTGTAATGTTCATCGGAATTCCAGTGCATTTTCTTCGTGGTTTTTACACTGTAATTATGTTTGGATTTACACTGTAATTCTTAGTGGATTTACACTGTAATTATATTTGGATTTGCACTATAGTCTTCATCGGAGTTCCAGTGTATTTTCTTCGTGGTTTTGCACTGTAATTATATTTGGATTTACACTGTAATATTCATCGAAATTCTAGTGTATTTTCTTAGTGGATTTAGACTGTAATAATATTTAGATTTACACTGTAATCTCAATCGGAATTCCAGTGTATTTTTCTTAGTGGGTGAAGTGTAATCCTCAGTTGGTTTCCACTGTAAATTGCAGGGGATTTCTTCACTCTAATTCTCGTGGGTTTCCACTATAATTCCACTTATTAGCTGTAATTCCAATTGGATTTACAGTGTAAATCAAGTTGCACTGATATTGTCAGTGGGTTTAGTGTAATTGACAGTAAGTTCTTATTTTTTTATATTTTTAGTTTATTTTAGTGGTTTTTTATAGTGTAATCCTTACTGGAATTTACACTGTAATGTGTAGTGTTTTGTTTCATCTTTTGTAAATTACAGTCTATATTAATCTGAATACCTGTGTACTTACCGTCTAAGTTAATGTACATTAACCCTGTAACTTACTATCCCATTTTTAGTCTATTTTTCAGTGTATTTACACTGTAAAGTCATTTGGATTCTATGTAATTACACCGTAATGTTAGTGCACTTACACTCTATTTTCCTGTGTAATTTTATTTGTAATTGTAATGATTTACATCTGTAATTACAGTCTAAGTTAATGTAGATTTTTAACCCTGTAACTTACTATTCTATGTACTGTAATTTCCAATCTATTTTCAGTATTTACACTGCAAATTCATTTGTATTAGATGTAATTACACTGTAATTTTAGTGCACTTATACTCTATTTCCCTGTGTAATTTCAGTGAATTACATTTGTAATTGTAGTGATTTATATTTGTAATTACAGTTTAAGTTAACTGTAAATTTTAACCCTGTAACTTACTATATCCCATGTATTGTAATTTCCAGTTTTTTTCCAGTGTATTTACAAGGAAGGTCAGAGTAATTTACAACCAAGTTGTAATGTGACAAAATATCACAGTAGTCTCTCAAGATATGTTGATTTCTGTATTTTTTTTAGTGTAAGTACAGTGTGTAGCTTAAGAAATTTGGACTTAAATTTCTGTATTGTGTCATGTGTGCACATGACAGTTACTGGGGTCAAATAGCAAGAGAATTAAGTTGGTCATTTTGGCTTCATCTTACATGAAGGAGTGCATCTTCATCTTGCTGGTATGACTTCTTGATGCTGAAATTTATGAAGATAATGAAAGCACTCGGTAGTGTTTGTTAGCAAGTGTACTCTACTCATTTTCCAATTTTCACTGCACTTTATAAGCTGTTTACAGTGTAAAAAGTTGAGATGCAGTTTTACAGGCATGATTTAAGACGATTACTGTTTTTTACACTGTAAATCTACTATAGAATGTCACTGTAAATTGTAGCAGTTTACTGTGTAATCCTATTGTAAATTACATTGTAATTGTCACTGGAACAATGGTTTTTCATTGTAATTCTACCGTAAATCAGCATTGTAAATTTGCGGTAACTCTACTGTGAATTATATTTTTAAATCTACTGCAGTTGTACTGTAAAAGTCACTGTAATTTGCTAAATTGATCATTGCTCACAGTACTTTGATTAATCTTTTGTAGAGTTGCTGTTTTATATTTCCGGTACTGTGTAAACTAGATAATACCCCGCGTGTTGCTGCGGAACCGGTTCAAATATAAAAGGGGGCTATGTTTGGTTAGGAACTTGGAATCAATAAAAATAACCACCACATTTAATTTGAACTGCACTAATTAGTGACAAAATTGTCATCTTCAAATTGCAACTACATATGACAAAAAAATCGGAATGTACTTAATAGTCCCAAGAATATGTATGTTATATTGTTATGGAAATATAACAAAACAAATCAAATCTTTTTTGTAGTAACACTGATTTAAACTTGTTTTGGCTGTGAAACATGACATATCCTAAAGCATTCATGCAACTGAACTTAACACTAAATTTGCTAAATCATCTCCAAAATATCAGGGGGGAAATTATCATGTTAGTTATGGTGCTTCACAAACAAATGATGGATGAGTTACTATTGTCACATCAGACATGATAATTATCCTTGACCATCAGTGTTAATTGCATCCGGAGTGCTTTGGAAGTGCTCCTGCTGCATGGATATAAACTAATCATAAATTTAGTTGTGAAACCAATAGCAGATCAAGAAATCATAATATTTGAACATTAAACCATATATATTACTGACAGAAAACAAATAACTAAAATTGAAAGCTGACCTCAGTTTTTTTTTGACCAATTCAGCTTGGATAAGCAACAACCAAGTCTATATATTGATCTCTATTACCACATTCTGCAAGGAATAAATAAGTGTAAGAAAAGTTGTCTAAGGAAGAATAGGGTGCATTTTGTAAATAGAGGAAGCAAACAAAGCAAAACGAAGTCATAAATAGATTGATGCAATAATAATTTGATATACCTTCTCCAAATGGGCAGGATGCAGCAGGCAGAAGAAATGTACAGAAACTAATGGAGAAAAAGAAACGCATAAGTACTACATGAAATAACTTATTTGGCAACATCAACTTTAATGATTCAGTTAATAGGAATCTACTTATATGTGTGTCGCGGAGAAAATAGCAGGTAAATCCTAAACATATTTCCACTCCAAAAAAAAAATCATGTGACATATTTAAGATATGCACATGTTGAAGTCTGATGCTACTATATCTATCTTAAACTTCACAAAGACATAGAATCGATGGACTGAAGTTGCAACGCTTCTATAAGTACATGTTTGGAAGAGCAATTGTGTACAGACCTGTTCAATGGAGCAATTAGCAAACTTGTATACTTTTAGAAACATCGTCATAGTTCTAAATTCAGATGAAGGGAGCGGCACATCAGTCAATAAATGCAAAATAACGGGCAAATAACACAGTATAGTTGAAAGTATAATTGTGAAGGAAACAATATTAAGTCTCGGTAGACATGAATCCATTACAGAAAGGGATATATCAGCAATCAAACAATGAATAATCAATAAATATATTTGTTACCTTATGTCCAAGTGAAGAGCATCTACGTGAAGTCTGTGTGAAAGACTGAAAGTACGCAGAGTTGGTAACTTGGACCGGTGAGTGTACAACAGCGAGGCATCGCCGGCTCGCCTACCTCATCAGTTACAGACCAAAATCATCATATTGATTCGCTTCCATTGCATGGAGAAGCATCTTGATTATCTAGGAGACGGAGAGAAGAGCGATGTGCAGAATTGCAGACTCTATGTCACAAAAGAAGAAGATTGGAATTCGATGACATGATGACCCGGTGGACTATGGGTGTTCCTTCCATGCAAAAGAAAAAAAAAACTTGCATGCCATGGCTGAGGCCCTGCCCGACTCGCACCAATGTGTTCCTTGGATGATGAAAAGAAAAAAGATTGACAATTAGATGACATGGTGACCCGGTGGACTCCTCTGTACACTTGCTGTTCCTTCCAGGCAAAAAACAAAAGGGGACCTCCATGCCATGGCTGAGGCCCTGCTCGGCGATCCACCAAGCACTCCTTTCAGAACGAATAAAGAAGTCAAATTCAGATTGGAAAGCCACCAGCGGCCGGTCTGATTCTGCTGGATCCAGAACGAAAAAATAAGTCAAATTCAGATTGGAAACCCACTAGCGGCTGGTCTGATTCTGCTGGAACCGGCCGTAAACGACCTCCCCAGCGGCTGCGTAGCTACCTTATAGCCGGAACGGAGACAAAGTGACAATCACGGGGAGGGGAAGACCAGGGCAAGCAGGGCGAACCTATAAGAAGGAGCAGGGGAAGCCGAGCCGTTCGTGAATCGAGAAGTGGAAGCGCAAAGGGAACGTGCTGCATGATCTAGCGGTTGTGTTGGTGCTAGCGTTTTTAGCAGCCGAGGAGCCATGGAAGGTGGAGCCAACAGCCAAGCCAACGCAAGGGACGGAGTGCGGGGTTGATCACAAATCCGACTAGTGAGCCGCTCCACTGGAGTACCGAGAGGTAGATGGGCAGACCGCAGACGGTATACCACTGGACATAATTATCTTGAGGAAAAAAATGTATGTTAATAGAAAAATCGCTGATGTGGCATAGTGGTGAGGTCGATAGGCTGCATGTCAAGAGAAATAGGATAGTGGGGATGAACTATTTAGGTATTATAGATGGGGAATTTGACCATGCCTTTTCATGCCAATGTTGATCCCATGACCTCATTCTCCTTTTCTAATCAGTTTTTCTTAATTTCCTGCAATGTAATGCTAGTTTTTCCTCTGTTTTTCATGTCCACATTCGTGCAGATTCTGGGAAGTAGGAGAGGGAACTGTTCACAGGGAGGTAGAGAAGATTGACATGAGAGGATCTCTTACATGTGCATCCATGATTTTCTCAAGGTTTGCCCTCTAGATATTGGAGGAATTCCCCCTGTGATTTCATCTTTGATGGGGTGGACAAGCACATCGACACATTCAGGGGACAGGAACAAAACGGAGGACATGTGACACTTGTTAAACTCTGTGTTGCCAAAAAATATGACTGAAAACTAATTGGATTTCAGAAGAGGATTTTTGCAGTGTCACTTTAATGCATCTTTCACTATAATTCTCAGTGGGCATGATAGAAATTACTGTGTTTTTTTAGTGAATTTTACACTGTATTTGTCAATGTGTTTTTAGGTGACATCATCTTGGTGTTTTTTCTCCCTTTGTTAGCCTAGTGATCATGGAAAAGCTTTGGGTGTATCGTTGTGGTTCTTTCAATTCCTCTTCTGGCTGTTGTTCTGTCCGGGTTGGAAAAGTTGGAGTGTGGACCCGTTAATTTGTTTAAAAGCGGGGCAGAAAAGAAAACATGGGGACATGGGACAGTTGGCATCCTGTGGTTGGCTGAAAAATCTGGATGAAAGCTTTTGAATTTCATCCGGATGTAGAATAGACAGTCCCAAAAAAAAGAGTGATCCGACCAGACCCCCCCCTCCACTTTATCCCTAAACATCTCGACTGGCCGGCATTATCTCAAACCCATCTCTCATCCGGGGGCAGTACGAGGGGGTCCAGTTACCCCTGAGCAGCCGGCTGCATGCCCACATGGGCCAAACTGCAGCGTCTTGGCGAGAAGACCACGGCCGCAACAGCGCCATCAAGCATGTGTCGAGGAGGAAAGCCGTCTGAGCTAGGAGAGCTAGGGTCGGAGCTCGTTCGCGTTGTGCTGCTAGCCGAGGCCGCTATGCCGTGCTGGGGCTCGCGTGAGCTGGGCCGCTATGCAGCCGCCCCGTGTTGGCCGTCGTGCGTGCAGGGCGGGCGTGTTATGTCGCGGTGGTGTCGAAGTGCGGCTGTCGTGCACCACCGCCGCGTGTAGTTGGCTCCTGTGCCCGCCGCACCGCGCTTGTGCCGGAGCATGACATGGCTGCCATGCGCCCACGCCAGAGTTGCCCCAGAGCTCGTGCGTTGTGGCCGCGCTCTGGTCGTCGTGCTCGCCTCCACCCATGCAGGGCACCGCAGCCGCGTGCGGGCTAGCTAGCTGCTAGCTGCTGTTGGCCGCACACAGGCTTGCGTGCTAGCTAGCCAGCCGCTGCTCTGTGTGCTGCCCATGGGATGGCGAGCAGCTGCGTGCTTGGGCTGGCCTGGCACCGCGCTTGTTCTTGAGGTGAGATATTGCTGTTGTGCTTGCTCTTCACTTGCTCCGACGGTGTCGCACACATAGTGTTCGATGAAATGTTTGCACAATTACTCCCTCCGTTCTGATTTACTCGTCTTGGTTTTAGTTCAAGTTCAAATTTGAACTAAAACCACGAGGCACAAATCAGAATGGAGGGAGTAGAAATTAAGTGGGGGTTCAAAATAGGGGGTGCAGTTATTTTGTAGGAAAAATGAGGGGTCAAAACGGATGCGCCTAGGCATTGACCAGGCGTCTTCGTGGACGTTTGAGGGGTAAAATTAGTTAGATGCCGCTGTATACGCTCTGACACGGAAATTTCTAGCATCGAACGAACCTCTCCGGACCCCTTGTTAGAAAGATATACTCCCTCTGTATGGAAATGTGTGATCTGAACGATATTATATTTTGGACAATGCTAACGCCCACACGTGTGGTCGGAGCCAAACTTGTCCACACGTCTTATAACACATAGACTACGCCATGTCACCGCATGCATGCATGTGAGAATCTTTTTGTATTTTCAGTTTTAAAAATATTTTATCTTTTAAATCAGAAATTCGATTGAAGATCTGCTTTCACCATTAAATCCCTCGCGACGAGATCTTCGAAACTAGATCTCATATCAATATATTTGGGATGATTTTTTTGGTTAAAAGTTGCCATGTCTATTGCACATAAATTGCCATGATATATTTCAACTATTTTCTTCTATATTTAAAAGTAAATTTTGACATATTATAAAACAGGAAATTAAAAAACTAGACTTGCCATGCATCATAAACTAAAATTGCCATGATGCATGCACTTAAAATTGCCATGGTTCATAAAAGAATATTTTCATGGTCAAATTACTGAAATTGCCATCATCAAAAAACTAAAATTGTCATGCTCTGCAAACTAAAATTGCCACATGGCAACTTTAGTTTAAGCACTATGGCAACTACAGTGTAAACATCATGGCAACTTTTGGGCAAAAAAAATTTTCGTCGAAACATATCAACACGGGTCTAGTTATGAAGATCTCGTCGAGACGGATTTGATGGTGAAAACGGATTTTTAATTCGATTTTTAGGTAGGAGATAAAATATTTTTAAACCGAAAACCAAAAAAATTTCTGCTGATGTCATCTGTTCATACGTGGCAAAATGAGTCGTGATGGAGGAGTGTGGACGATGCGCAAACGCCCACACGTGTGACCATTAGTTTTTCCGTATATTTTTTATAGAGGGAGTACTTTATTTTCAACTTTAGCCCAGTGTCCTGACCGAAGCCAAATCCCTGAACCGAAGCGATAAACAGAAATCAAATGAGCCAACCAAATCCCTGAACACACAGAGGCGGCAATGTAAAACTACTCGCCAGGCCACTAACCTTCATGGATGTGCCTCCCTCCAATCTGTGTACAGGGAGCGGTGCTTGATATTGTACGCCGCCACCTCAGTGCCACCGGGGATCGGCCATTGCTCCCGGCGATGCTGGTGTTGGAGTGAACCTTGTTATTTTTTGTTTTCATCACGTTTATCTACTAGTGTCATGCACGTAGTGATGTAACATCACTGATGTTCATCCACTAAGCTGCGGCTACATACTCATGTAGAGACGAGGTCACGTGTGTGTATGACTAGTTTAGTTAAATTAGAGTGTGCACGGCCAGTTAGTCATGCCAAGTTGTGAGCGTCCCATAACACTGTGTTTGGCACTAAATTGTGTATGTGCCGTTGCATTAGTAGCCTGGATGGATTAGTTAGCTATGGAGCCGGAGCAGCCGAGTCACGTGGCACTTCAACGTGGAGGAAGAATAGAAAGCAATTAGTTGAGGCTTGTCAAATACGTGTGTATCCAGACTTGGTTATTACTCAAGCGTGTGTGTAGCTAGCCCATGGAGTACTAATCAAATCAAGCAGTCATGTGCTTAACGTCAAAAAAAAAATCAAGCAGTCATGTGCTTGACCATCATGTGTGTGTGCATGTGTGAGGGGGTTAGTGGGTGTGTATGTTGTGTGGGTCTGACTACTTAAACACATGTATTCACTTTTTTTTCAGGAAAGGCCATCATGGCTATCTTTATTAAACGTGGAATAGAGATACATCATCTATTGGGGAATTCATCAGACAATCAGGTGGCTCGTCGATCCAACTACTAGAAGTCTTATTACAAAAACTATAATTAGTTAGCACATGTGTCGCTTGATTAGCCGAACGAAAACAATGCTCATGTATCGACTTCATTTGTGTTGAGAAAAGAACAAGAGAAAAGGCACAAGTGTGTGTGGTGCCACAAAAAAAATTCCTTGTGTGTTCTTCTTCTGCTTTGTATGTGTGTGTTGGATCCTTGTGCAAAGCTAACAGTTGGAGGCTCTGCCCCGACGAGTCCGGTCGATGAACTGTGGATCTACAGTGCATGGGAGAGCAAGGTCGGATAAGGGAGAAGAGAGATTGGGGGAGGGGGGGGGGGTAAGGAGAGGAGGAGGAGGAGGAGGTCAGTCATGCGACCTAGGAGATGGCGGCGGCCCGCCGGAGTCTCTGATGGAAGCGGGGTAGAGGCGGCGGAGGGAGCTCGGGCTCGGGATGAGTTCCTCCTCTAGAATCTAATTTCAACACTAAAATAAGCAAAATGACAAATGCAGTAATGCCAACACTAAAAATAAAATATTTATTACATTTCATCTAATTTCTTACCGCCGCATGACGAAAACTCGGCTGGAAGTAGATGCCGAACAGCTTGCCAGTTGCAAGGCTGCTGGCGCACCTTGACTTGCACAGTCGACATAATGGTGGTGGTGGTGGCACCATTTTTCCTAAAGCAATATGAGCAAAGGATTAATGATCCACTTCACAGGAAACAAAAACAGTAGCATGTGATATTTTTTGTTCTTCCGTGAGAAGCAATTTGATGGACTAACATATAAGATGACAAGGTACCACCTACATTTTGCCAAAAAGTAACTTATTAAAAAAACAACTAAATAACAATAAAATGGTGCATACTAAATCAATTAAATGAACTAGCCTACTAAATCAACTAAATCAAAATGTTCTAAATCAACTAAATTAACTAGCATACTAAATCAACTAAATCATATAAACTAAATCAAAATGTTCTAAATCAACTAAATCAACTAGCATACCAAATCAACTAAATCATATCAACTAAATCAAAATGTTCTAAATCAACTAAATCAACTAGCATACTAAATCAACTAAATCATATCAACTAAATCAAAATGTTCTAAATCAACTAAATCAACTAGCATACTAAATCAACTAAATCATATCAACTAAATCAAAATGTTCTAAATCAACTAAATCAACTAGCCTACTAAATCAACTAAATCATATCAACTAAATCAAAATGTTGCATATGAACTAGCCTACTAAATCAAAATGTAGCAGGCAGGAGGGAGAAGGAGGGGTGACTCGAGGAGGGATAAGAGAGTATACGGAGGAGAAAGGCGGAGCGAGGAGGGGCCGGCCAGCGGCGAGTGGAGAGAGGACGGAGGACGAGGCCGGTACCGAGTCCAGCAAGGAGGAGGAGGTGACGGCGGCGCAGAGGGAGGAGGGGCGACGGGGGAGGACCGGCGCGAGGTGACGGCGGCGCAGAGGGAGGAGGGGCGACGGGGAGGACCGGCGCGGGGGATTGAGAGGGGATCGAGTGTGTGACTGTGAGTGGATCGGATAGAGGTGTTGGGTTGGTGCGGATTAGCAGTAGCGCGGGAGCTAAAATGCGCTGCTACTAAGGAAGTAGCAGCAGCGCGCTTTGGGCAATGGCGCTACTGCTAATGGGGACCAAAAAGTGTGGATATTTGAAATTTAGCAGCAGCGACCTCAGCAAAAGCACGCTACTACTACATCAATAGCAGTAGCACGGATCGCGGCACCGCGCTGCTACTAATTAAATGGAGTTTGGTGGACACCGTCGGCTGATATTTGTAGCAGCGCGGTATACACTTAGCGCGCTACTGCTAAAAACTTGTCTGTAGCGAGTTTCCTGCTCACGCGCTACTACTAATTAGCAGCAGCGCTCCTTTTTTAGCCATGCTGCTGCTAAGATTCTGTGTATAGGCTTTTCCCTATTAGTGCGTGGGGCCCCCGTAGCTCCACCGACGTTCTCCTTTCATCCATATATACCGTCGTACCCTAAAACTTCTAGAACAGAGATTAGATCGGGAGTTCCGCCGCCGCAAGCCTCCAGAGCCACCAAAAACCAATCGGGACCCTGTTCCGGCACCCTGCCGGAGGGGGATCCCATCTCCTGTGGCCATCTTCATCATCCCGGCGCTCTCCATGACGAGGAGGGAGTAGTTCACCTTCGGGGCTGAGGGTATGTATCAGTAGCTATGTGTTTGATCTCTCTCTCTCGTGTTCTTGAGGTGATACGATCTTGATGTATCGCGAGCTTTGCTATTATAGTTGGATCTTATGTTTCTTCTCCCCCTCTTCTCTCTTGTAATGGATTGAGATTCCCCTTTGAAGTTATGTTATCGGGTTGAGTCTTTAAAGATTTGAGAACACTTGATGTATGTCTTGGTGATCAACTTGCGGGTTTCGTGACATTGGGAACCTATGCATAGGGGTTGGCACACGTTTTCGTCGTGATTCTCTGGTAGAAACTTTGGGGCACTCTTTGTAGCACTTTTATGTTGGTTGGATGAATCTGATATTGTGTGATGCATATCGTATAATCATGCTCACGGATACTTGAGGTGACAATGGAGTATCTAGGTGACACTAGGGTTTTGGTTGATTTGTATCTTAAGGTGTTATTCTAGTACGAACTCTAGGGTTGTTTGTGACACTTATAGGAATAGCCCAACGAATTGATTGGAAAGAATAACTTTGAGGTGGTTTCGTACCCTACCATAATCTCTACGTTTGTTCTCCCCTATTAGTGGCTTTGGAGTGACTCTTTGTTGCATGTTGAGGGATAGTTATGTGATCCAATTATGTTATTATTGTTGAGAGAACTTGCACTAGTGAAAGTATGAACCCTAGGCCTTGTTTCCTATCATTGCAATACCGTTTACGCTCACTTTTATCACTTGTTACCTTGCTGTTTTTATTATTTCAGATTACAAATACCTATATCTACCATCCATATTGCACTTGTATCACCATCTCTTCGCCGAACTAGTGCACCTATACAATTTACCATTCTATTGGGTGTGTTGGGGACACAAGAGACTCTGTTATTTGGTTCCAGGGTTGCTTGAGAGAGACCATCTTCATCCTACGCCTCCCACGGATTGATAAAACTTAGGTCATCCACTTGAGGGAAATTTGCTACTGTCCTACAAACCTCTGCACTTGGAGGCACAGCAACGTCTACAAGAAGAAGGTTGTGTAGTAGACATCACTACTCCACAGCACATTTCTATCTAGATGGCAGGATAGTTTGGATGTCAGAGGGAACTAGATACCAATCAACCATAGAGGAATGGGCAAGTCTGATCAATGCCCCAAAGGAAAGTGAAGATGACTTGGACATTTATGCCAAGAAGAGATGGATCATAACTCAATGTCAAACATGTACAAGGAGATTCCTGAAGATGATCTTGAGAGTCACCAGTTTGGGTCAGTAAAACACTTGCTGTCAGGGCTGCCTACAATCAATTGGATCCTTAGGCACACTCTCTTGCCCAAGTCTGGTGATCACAGAATGATCAGAGGCCATGCAATTAACTTGCTACATATATTTGATGTGCCATAGAAGTTCAAGGTCATGAGCCTTATAGTTGAGACTATCAAAAGGACTGCAGCTGACCAGAAAAGAAGTTGTGGATATGCCCCACAGATCCAGGAGTTGATAAACTCAAAGATGGGCACAGGGAAGTATCTGTTGGATAAGGAACACATGGTTCTTAATCCTGAATTTGAGGACAATCAAGTTGTCATGACCGAGAATGAACCATCATCAGTGCAAGCTCAAGAGAGGAAGGAGAAGGCAAGGAAAGAGAAGGCTGCCAAGATGCCCACTCTAGCAGAGGCATCTGAATACTTTCTGAAGAACAAGCAGGAGCAGCTAGGTTACTTGATAGCATCAACTTTGCGGATTGAGAAGGGGTTAGCCACTCTAACTCAAAACCAGGAGAGCCTGGAGAGAATCATGGAACAAAAATTCTATGATCTTGATATCAAAGTAACCGAGATTCAGTCACTTGTGGAGCAGTTACAAGATGATATGCAGGAGAGGAAGGGCAAGACAACAACTGATGCATTTGCCAGAGTGCCTAGAGCACAGAGGTCTGCTGCAGTGCCACCAACAGACACCAGAGCCACTTCTTCAGCTCCAGCTACAGCTCCAGCACAACCAGCTCCAGCACCAACTCCTCCAGCTCCTTCAACGTCTACTGATGCCTTCATCCTTGGAGTCCTATCTACACCACCACCAGAAGACCAAGCCTGAGAGACAACATAGTACTATGCATTTTCTAGGAACTTTTTGGAATTTGTTGCCAAAGGGGGAGAAAAATGTATAGATCATAGGCTTCGAGAGAGAGAGAGAGAGAGAGTTTTGCTTTTGTTCTCTCTTGTCTTCTTGGTTGAACTTTTGTTTGCTTTTGGTTGCTTGAGATACTATGCTTCTACCTGTGAGACATTGATGATCATGTGTTTGATCATAAGCTACACTTATGCTTATTATGATATTATCTTATTTATCCTTATATGATCATTCACTGTGCTTGGTGATGAGTGCATGTATTCAATCTCTATTAGTTTGAGCGCTCCACCAAGATGTATGTGACATGGAAGAGTAACCCATGAGCCTAATTCCTTGTGCATTTGCAGTCCAAAGCAAATCTTAAAATATGCACAAATTTAGGGGGAGCTCTTACTTATCACATACTTCTCAAAGCGACGATGTTTTTCAATTTTATTATCATTTCTCGAAGCTTTGATCTATATGTTGTCATCAATTACCAAAAAGGGGGAGATTGAAAGTACAACTATCCCTAGGTGGTTTTGGTCATTCATAACAACATATAGCTCATTGAGCTAATGCTATTCCAAGATGAATATTTCAGGAAAGCTCAATGAATGGCATGGCTTGGATGATGAAAGTGGATCCCTCAAAATATTAAGGACAAAGGATTGGCTCAAGCTCAAAAGCTCAAGACTCTACATTTTACCTTTTAGTGATCCAAGATCACATTGAGTCTATAGGAAAAGCCAATACTATCAAGGAGGGATGAGGTGTTGCTTAATGAGCCTCTTGCTTCATGTGCTTAGTGATATGCTCCAAAACCCTCCACTACTTTCTCACATCCACTTATGACCTAAACCCAAAGTCAAACTCGGTCCTACCGATTCTTTCTATCCGGCGCCACCGAGTTCAGATGTCATAGCCACTGCCACAAACCCTAGGCGAATCGGTCTCACCGATAGGGATCTCGGTCTCACCGAGATGGGATTGTAATGTCTCTGTTTCCCTTCGTAACGTAGCACCCTAGGCTGATCCCCGAAGTCGGTAGAGTAGCACCCGCGTTTCCCACTCCACTTGAAAGATCCCTCCTCGGTGCCCTCTCCGGCAAGGTCTCCATCCCCATGTGCGACAGCAGGAGCCAGACATATGTGAGAAGCTCCCAGCCAGTGCCCAAACTCTTGGCATGTTGGAATCCTCGGCACCTACTGGCACTACAAGGATTCCGGTCTATTGCAACAAAATTTATTGCTACAACTATCTTTTGTTGCAATAGAACACAATATTACCACATATTCTCTAGTTGTGGTAATAGGATGCACACATTGCCACAACTGAGCCTAGTGGCAATAAATACTCATTTTGTTGAAATAGAGGCGTCGTATTGCAACAAACTACATAGTCGTTGCAACATGGTAGCGATATTGCAACAAACAAATTATGTTGCGCGAGACAGTCATCTTGTTGTAATAGAGACAAGGTATTTCAACAAAAATATCTATTCGTGGTAATATTTGTAAAGATATTGCGACGTCTGTGAGACGTAGCGTTAGATACAAATATTGTTGCAAAATATTTGCTACCTATTGCAACAAAAAATGTATTGGTCGTAATAGCATATATTTTAAAAATTGAAAAACATGAACAACTATTTATATAGGACGAACAATTTTTAAATATACATTGAAATTTTTTGTAGTATACGCCGAAATATTTTTCAAAACATATTGAACATTTTCGTGATATAGGCTGAACAATTTTTCGAAATACACAATGAATATGTTGTTGTATATGCTGAACAATTTCTTAATATACGATGAACAAGTTTCAAATACAAGGTAAACAATTTCTTAATATACGATGAATGTTTTTGTAATACACGATGAATATTTTTATAATGCATGGAAAACTTTTTCATAATATCAGGTGATTATTTTCTTAATATGCGGTGACCATATTTTTAATACACGGTGGCCTTTTTATATACTACAAAAAGGAAAATAGAGAAAATAAATGGCGAAAAAGGAGAAGAAAGAAAAGAAACCGCAAAAAAGAAAAGAAAATAAAAAATAAGTAGAAAGAAATAAGCAAAAAAAAAAAGAATAAGAAGAAAGAGAAAGAAGAAAGAAATCAAGAAAAGAATAAACCCCGATTGGAAAAGAAAACAGAACAAACAAATTCATGGAACCTTCTAGAAGGTTTCTAAAACCGACTAGGGACTTTCCAGAAAGTTCCCCAGACAGGGGTCCCGCAATGAAGAAAACAGAGCGAAGCCGAATCATGGGCCTGCCCAAGTGAAAGCAACGAGGTTACACGCCCGAAGGTGAGCTACAGTTGGCCGGCCCAGCGTTGCACACATCTATGCTAAAAACCAGAGCATATAGAAAAACAAGCAAGAAGTGGGAATCGAACCCACATGCCACCATGAGGAACTTGCGCACAGTACCACTGCACCTCCATGACTTTGGTCTGTTTATTCCGAAAACAGACTATATGACAATTATTTCTGTCGCATGACATTTTTTAAATAAAGAAAACGTAAATTTGAAAAAGAATCCACTTTTTTTTAAAGTTCATCCATTTTGTAAAACAATTCACGGATTTTCAAAGAAATGTTCACAAAAATGAAAAAAAAATCATATTGCTTGATAAAAAGTTCATCAATTTTGGGAAAAGTTCATCGAATTTGAAAAAAAGTTCATCAATTTTGAAAAAGTCCATTGGTTTTGAAAAAGTTCATCATATTTGAAAAAGTTCGTCAATTTTTGAAAAAGTTCATCAAATTTGAAAAAAAGTTCATCGATTTTGAAAAAAATTCATCGGTTTTGAAAAATTCATCGTATTTGAAAAAAGTTCATCGAGTTTGAAAAAAGGCTCACATGCTTGACAAAAGTTTATTGATTTGAAAAAAATTCATCAATTTTTAAAAAAGTCCATCAAATTTGAAAGAAAGTTCATCGGTTTTGGAAAAAAAGTTTATCGATTTTGAAAGCCATCAGCCATGTGAGACGTGACTTATCAAAACTCTTTTTTTTTCATGTTTGCTTGACAGTTTCGGCTGGAAGTAATACCCTTATGTGGCAGTTAATGATGAGTTCACCTAAAAAACATTTATGGTTAGATAAGGAAGGAAACGCATATGTTGTATTGGGTACGGATTCCAGCTTGTTCGACCGATTCCAATAATGTTGAATAATTTTCTAATATGTATCGAATATTTTTGTAATATACGTTGACCAATTCGCAAATACACATTTAACATTTTGTGTAAGATATGGTTAATCAAAATCAAATACATAATTAACATTTGTAGTATTTCATTGAAAAAGTTCTTAATATACAATGAACATTCTTATGATACATGTTGAGCTTTTTTTGATATACCATGAACATTTTCTTAATATAAGATGAACATATTTGTAATACACAATTGACATTTTTTTTACACATTGAACTTTTTATCATACCATAAAACAGAAATATGGAAAAAGGAAAAGGAAAAAAGGAAAATGCAAATAAACATAAATAGAAACTAAAAAGAAAAAAAAAGAAACTGAAATAGAAAAAAAGGTAGAAACAGTGAAGCTCGACCGTGGGTTGGCCCAAACTGGGCGTCGGGACTGGGCGCCTTGAGCGATGTCGCAGCTTCTTGATGAGCGCGCGTCAAATAGAATCCGCCCTGACCTAGCGATTCGGCGAGATCGCAATGAAGGTTGGCTGACACATGGTCGAACTGGAAAGCAGAAGTAGGGCTAGATTTGCTTATGGGCTAATTTAGAGTGGTAGTATATTCAGCCCAGTATTCAAAGGCCCGGGCGACGGAGTTCCAGGTTTATAGAATTTTGACCGTTTCCCAAACTGTTTGCAGGACTGAAGTGTATTCTCTATCATGACCTTCTGATGAGTGCGGAAATTCAATTCAAGAATGGTTTATGTAGATGAACTAGACGCACGTGGCCTCTTTCTCTATAAAGGAAAATGCTAGACGCATAGACGATTACGGGCGTTTTACATGGCATCCTTCTAGCTAACCTCTCTGCCCCCTTGATTTTCAGGGGGTGTGGGCCCTTCCTCCCCCCAATCCTTAATACTAGTGGTCCACGTCAACCAGTCGGTGAAACCCCGTAAAAAAACTCGTTGATGTAGCATTACCGCTCTACAAATGGATCTCCGTCCAAGTCCAGGCTGTTGGGTCTTCCTTGGATTGGATTATATTGGATCGGCGTCATCCTTGCACTAGAAGCCCCGGTGAGTTGGTAGCCTGGGAGCGCCGGTTATGGTTAGCTAGGGTTTGCTAGATGAAAAATGTCGAATATATGTGGTGGCATTTGATTTTGGTTGTGTGATTAACATGATGATCTACATATGTTCTTGGTGTATGTATTTGCATGCGTGACCATCAGGACTTCTTTGGATTCCATTCTATTGGATCGACAGACCAACCAATAAGAAGGACGGTTTTCCGTTGTGTCCTTCGTGTTCTTCGTCATCTCCCGTCTTATCACCCAATCTTAAGATCGAACCGTGAGATCGGGACCGACATAGATCGACCATCTCATCACCACATACCTACATATGTTTCAAAGCAAGAGTATAACATATAATAGTTTTAAAGCGAGGATGATATGATGTTTCTGTCAATGAGTGTAGGGCACACCACCTCCATTACCCTTGCCGGCTCGGAGCCTCGGTTGTTGTTCTTGTGTCAACTGCATACTCTCCCCGTCATCATAAATGTCATGTACGATTGCCAACAAGGAGGGCATCTATCTCGGTCACTCAGCAAAACAACCTTTTACAAACAAATTTTAGTAATATTACGTTTAGCAGCAGATATATTTCATATTGATTAGAAATATTTTTTTCAATATTCTAAATGTTCCTAAAAAAAGCACGTTCTAAACAAATAATTAAGCGTGTACTCTGTTTTATGGATGTAATTTTTTACCTTCCCGCTAAAGCCTTGAGTCTCCCTCCAATTTTTTTGTATTTTCCAACAAATAATTTGGTAGTGTCTGGCGCCACAACTTCTTAAACTCCCCGCTAAACACCCCTCACAAATACTCCCGATTATTTCTCTTAATCAAATCGTCGAGATTGGATCTGAGATCTCTCATTCTGGTTACTCCATCCTCAGGGCGTCAGGACGGCGGCGACACTGCGGATCACACCGGAGTCCATCGAACGAACGTACACCGTCTCAGGTTATTCCTTTCTCCCAAATCTCGTCCGCATAGATGTGCAGCGCAGCACCTAGAGTTGCGGCCGCAGTTCTTCTTCCCCGGCAGCTTCTGCACTTCCATCTCGAACCCGTCCCCCCGCGGCCGTAAGATTCTTCCCTTCGTAGGCGTGGGAGCAAGGAGACCGGGAGGGGGTTCCGTTGGGAAGGGGTGGAGCGGGAGACGAGGCGGATGCGCGCGAGGCTAGAGAAATTGGTGGTGGCGGCGGCGGTCAGGAGGACGCGGAGGCGGAGGCGGTGGGGCGGCCATGCGGACACGAGGAGGAGGGGCAGCAGGAGGCGGTGGACGGATGGCCATGGTAGCGCCCCCTTTCCATCGTAGAACTACCACGCCGCCGGCCGCCGTGCAGCACTCCTCACTCTCGCCGTGCTGGGAGACAGTCGACCTGCTGTCGTCGGTGCCGTCCACGGCCTCGGCCACAGTCACGGCGGTCGCGACCACGATCAGGACTCCTGTATTTTTGTATTTTGGAGTGTCCCACGTTTTGTGTAAATAGTCCCAAGTTTTCCTTTCACCGATGGCCGCTGACCCTCGTTTTGTTCCCCGGCATCGGACGCAGATGCATAGGAACTTGTTCAGTTTCTATCAGGCACAAACAAAGCAGAGGAAAAAGAACAGAGTACTAGTGCAGCTTAGGTGAAAGAGAGAGACATGCAGGTTTAGACAATTGTTTGACTATAATCAGTTTTAAGCTAACATTGACTATGTAAGATATTAAGTTAATACCACAACCACTGTCCAGACTTCTTATAAGCGTATGTGCCTATACTGAAGCATATTGCTACATTCAGCTTATTTAACCTTGGTTACTGTATGTATATGTACTGGGATTTCCTTATCAGGGTGAGCTCTAATCGATGTGTCATGTGTATGCTTCACAGCTTCAGTATAGGTTTAGATTACAGAAAGCCTAGCTTTTAATTATAAATCAAAATTATAGACTTATGCTTTGCTAAAAGACTTCTGTTCTGCATGCTATAACACAATTTGATTTGATTTACTCTTTTAAGCCTAGCTCCTTTTTGCTTACAACAACTTCAGTATAGACTTGAGTAGATATTTTTCTAGTCACTTTTTTATGCCTAGCTTCTTTTTTCTTACAACAGCTTCAGTATAGACTTGAGTAAAAATATTTCTAGTCACTTTGTTATGCCTGCTTTAAGTATTGTGTTTCTTCTGAAATTGACTCAAATTATGATATTACCTACAGAAGGGCACAATGATGAATTCAACACAAGATTCTGCTGGTAGGAGACCAAGTACAATATAGCGTCAACTTGGTAATAATATTTATGTTCACTTCAATTTATGCCATAGCAGCAAAGGTAATTTAAGTTATCTCTAATATTTGGTATAATTAAGAAGATCCTGGAATTCTTAATCTTCAGAACTGTTAAACCTTATACAGGAACTCAAGAACAATCTGACACTCACGTGTCTGCTAATGACATGTGTGCACCGGATGAATGGCCGTCCCATGCTCGCCGCAACCATGCACAGCTGCAGAATGGTACTTTTTTGTTTATATTTGCATCCTCGTTTCTTACAATGCAATACCGATTATTGCAATAATTCTTGTATGGTTTGGGTTGTAGAAAGTGATGGACAGAGGAAGAAAGGGCGAGGTGTTCTAAAAGGTTTTAAATCAAGCAAGAAGCGTTTTGCCAATGGATTTGCAAAGTTAATATTGCATTCTCTGAAAATTTGGGTGGTACAGTAGGAATGAACTATCGTTCATTCAAGGATGACGTGGCAGTCATAATGAAAAGAAAGTCACCACTCATTGGAGTGAGGAGATGATCAGACATTCACCCTACCATCCATCTACTCATTGCTCCAGATATGATGGTGTGTACAACCTTTTTCGCATGTGTAATCTCATTTTTCTATCGATGGTGACTACTAAATTCTATCCATTTGTTGTACGCATTACAGGACAGCTGGGATTTGGATGATACACCAGAAACAGAAGAAACAATTCTCAAAATTGCGAAAGAGCAATATAGAGGCTGGCGATCAACTCTAAGCTCCACTTACAAGGCATAAAAAACCGATGCGAGTAGATTGGACAATGTGCCGGAAGATTTACAACCAGAAGAGTGGGAATGGATGATTGAGTACTTCGGCACTGATTCAAACTTTCAAGTTATCTCTAAGCTCACTGTTTATGAACTCTGTACTATGATGAAATGGCTTGTCTGACTGGTTGTATTTTGTTTGAATGAATGGATAGAAAATCAGCCAACAGAACATTGATAACCGTAAAAAATAGAAGACGAAACATAGAATTGGATCACAATCATACTCACAATTTTTTTTGAGAAGCTATGAGTCTAACTCAATATGTATGCTTGGATGCTAACTATCCTTCCATGTTTCAAGCATCTCATTGTTATACTATTTGCATAAACTTCGAAACCGGAGAAGAGCCAGGTTGTATTGCTCTTTGGGAACTAACCCACACGAAGAATGGAACATGGACTAACAAAGAGTAGCATGATGTTTATGTGAGTACACTGCTAATTAGTCATTGTGTTGTTTCTTTATTTTCCTGACTAAGTATTTTCAATTTTCATTTAACTTGAGCTAAATAAAATTTTGATTTCTTCGTTGCAGGATCAAAGTAACTGGAATGGACTCTAGACCATGGACAATTTAGTCTTTGCTTTTAATTAGGATGGCACATTCAGTATGTTGAATGTGTGCTAAATTATATTTCAGTTTCATTTGATGGATATTGGCCATGTAAACCTTGATATTTTATGTATCTACAATTCTACATCATATATGCATATTTGACTCATGTAATTGAGTGCCTATATTTTTTGTACGGCTGCAGTGGGCTATTACCGCAACCTACTTTTGGTTGCAACATTTTGGCACCACGAAAAATGTAGCGTTGCGTCAAATGTTAGTCGCCGCAACCACTTGTTTTGTTGCACCAGGCTGTTGCGACAGAACACTTCATATTGTCGCAATAACTTATCGCCGCAAACATTTTGTCCGTTTTGATAGCTATTTGTCACCACCAAAATGAGTATGTTGCAATTTTAGTATTACCACGGCTAGAGAGTCGTTGCCATACATTACTGCCACGAACATAGTGTTCGTGGTGAAAGGACTATACCCACAAAAACAAGAGTTGATGCCATAGGGTATTGCCACGGAAGAGCAAGCGCCACGAAAAAGAGTTGTTGGTATAGGTTATTGCAACAAATGCCTATCGCCACAAACGGCAAATTCGCCCGGTTTGCTACCTGTTGCATTAAGCTATTGCTGCAGACCAAATTGTGGCATCAAGTGCGTGATGCCACAGGAACAAATGTGGCAACTTGTCACATGGTTGTTGCAATAACACACTTTCTTGCCACAATTATTTTTTTGTCGCGATAACCTATTACCATGTGTCCAGTCGCAACGGCCGGCAACGAACACCATGTTGTGGCAATAGGTACTTATTGCGACAATTGGGAACTTATTGCGACGAACGCTTTTGTTGCAATAGACCCAGATCCTTGTAGTGTGGCCGAGAAGCAGGGCATCTCTACCCATACACCTTCGATCACCTCCCACATCTTCTCATCACCCAAAGACAACAACAGTTCAGAAATCTTCCAGGCATCATGGATAAACCCTTCCTATGCAGCTGGATATTCCTCTATATCAGGTGGTGAATCTGTGTGTTCAACAACTTGTTTGTTGTACTTTGTTGGTTGCACCTTGGCGATTATTCTGTCCACAAGTCTTCTTTCAGCCTCCCGGGAGATGGCACTTTTCCCTTGGGGATCTCCATTAGCGATGGCTTGTCACCCTTGATGACGGCCTTGAATAATGGCTTGTCGTACTTGAAGATCTCCTCCAGTTCAGCATTAGTAGCCTTGAACAGATTCCGTCTCGTGCCAGGCAACCCCCTCGTAAAATGTATAAAGGGTAAGATGGACTTTTCACAGATCATACTGGGTTGCTGGAACGTATACGGCACCGTACATTAATAAACCAAGGAATTCAGTGGTTAAATATCTTGGCCCAAAGGTAGATGCGCCTGCTACAGGCTTGTTCATATGAAACCAACAGTGTCCGAAGCTTGCTATTGGCCAAGCTCTTCCATCCCATCCCATCTATCTGGGGTTTTTATTCAAAAGGAGGATTACCCCATCTATCTTGTTCATATTATCAAACCATGTCCTCCCCTGTGTGGGTGCTGATCCCCGAAGTCGATAGAGTAGCACCCGCGTTTCCCACTCCACTTGAAAGATCCCTCCTCGGTGCCCTCTCCGGCAAGGTCTCCATCCCCATGTGCGACAGCAGGAGCCAGACATATGTGAGAAGCTCCCAGCCAGTGCCCAAACTCTTGGCATGTTGGAATCCTCGGCACCTACTGGCCGAGAAGCAGGGCATCCCTACCCATACACCTTCGATCACCTCCCGCATCTTCTCATCACCCAAAGACAACAACAGTTCAGAAATCTTCCAGGCATCATGGATAAACCCTTCCTATGCAGCTGGATATTCCTCTGTGTCAGGTGGTGAATCTGTGTGTTCAACAACTTGTTTGCTGTACTTTGTTGGTTGCACCTTGGCGATTATTCTGTCCACAAGTCTTCTTTCAGCCTCCCGGGAGATGGCACTTTTCCCTTGGGGATCTCCATTAGCGATGGCTTGTCAACCTTGATGACGGCCTTGAATAATGGCTTGTCGTACTTGAAGATCTCCTCCAGTTCAGCATTAGTAGCCTTGAACAGATTACGTCTCGTGCCAGGAAACCCCCTCGTAAAATGTATAAAGGGTAAGATGGACTTTTCACAGATCGTACTGGGTTGCTGGAACGTATACGGCGCCGTATATGTAGAGAGGTGGCAGCGACTGGGCCGGCCCACTCAACGGCACCGAAATTAGCTGTGTGCAAAAATTGCAAAAAGCAACTATCGAACTCAAGACTTCCACGTCGCAACTGAGCACTACTAGCCACTTGAGACAACATCCGCTAGCGACTAATATATGCGGAAATAGTTTATGATTTAACACTAACAGCACATTCACTGTAGCAGCATTCCTTGCTGCACCGTACAGAATTTTGAATTACTAGCTATTTGCCCGTGCGTTGCAACGGGGCTATATATATTCTAGTAGTATAACATCCATCGTGTATGTCTACAGTCATAGCTCAACGTAAACAATTCGAGCTAAAACTCACGACTTTTGGTAGGTATGAAGCACATCTGCTGGATAACACCACGATTTATGGCCTTTATACATAAGAGATTCAGTGAGTTTATGGCAGAGATTGATTATTTGGTTTCCGCAAATTTATAACCTTGTCATATGTGAATTAATTGATTACCATAATTGCCATATATGAGATTTTTGTGAATTTATGGCCTTACCATACGTATATTGATTGATTACCGTAATTACCGTACTACCTCTGTTTCAGTTTACAAGTCCTGTGCGTATACCTAGGTTGCCAATTTTATCATTCTAATATAAACTATATAACACAAAAATTATACCTTCTGAAAGTAGAAACTCCGAAGTTTATGTTGGTATATTTTTTGAAATATATGACTTGTATTAGGTTGGTCAAATTGACGACCTAGAGGTTCGCGCACACCCTGTAAACTGAGAGAGAGGTAGTACTACATTTGAGATACACTGGGATTTCACGGCCAGACGAATAAACCAGTAAGAGAGAAAACCACAGTGGAAGGGGGAGGAAAATCGATGGAGGCGAAGGAAAATCGGTGGGGATGGGGGTTCTTAGAAGTGGATGTGCATCATAGGTATAATCCACTGTAGAATACATGCTGGTATGCCGATGAAAGCAATTGTCTTTTTAGGTGAAGATTTTGTATCCTGCCCATGAGCTGCATAATATCGATGGAGTATGAACCTTGTAAAGCACATTAAGATTTCAAAATGTAAAAGCACTTACCACGCAGCATGGATTAATTACTAAGTCTGATTTGGTAAATAAGTACTAAACTTCCTTCTATGAGGAAAAGTCATTGGTGATCAAGTGCTAACTCCACTCTAATGACACTATTGTCAAGTTGAGAGGATACTGAAACTGAGTTTCAGGCATAAAAAAGAAAAGAAAAACGAAGCATAATATTGTTTGGACAATTGTAAAGTATGATCACACGACAGTAAACTTTTACGCTGATGTGAAATGCATCAAGGCCCTTTCAGAGGAAATATTACACAATTGTCATGGATCAATGCAAGTTATTCACAGCAACAACACACACCCAGATTATGGATCATCAGAATGCACGAACTAAAAACGTGAAAAAAAACCCTGGAATTTTGACTTCAGGTTCCCTTCATGCTTTCATGGTTCCCCTGAATCCGGATGGCAAGCAAAAATCATTAAGGGAACAAGCTAACAAAAGCTATATTGGATGGAGGCCAACCTCGATCTACTCTGGAAGGAGGGTCCAATGGTTAAGTGATATTTTCAGATAATAAGTTTGGCAGTGAAAATTTCTATTTCTACATAAAATATCGTATCAAAGGATTTCATATGGAGGGAGGATTCTGAATATTGGCCTCACGGGAAATAGTGTTCAGCGTGGATGGAATGGTAGGATGAACAGAAGCAGCAGCGTAACAGCATCAGCAATACGGAGAGCAGCAGCAGCGTAGCGGCAAAATTATATCTCACGCAAGTCTCCCCTCATCGTCACTGTTGGAACGCATCTTCAGGAGCAGCTTCAACGGTCTGCACACGATCTGGTGCACGCTCCAGCGCATGATCGGCTAGAGTTTAGCTGTAGTGGTTAGTGGACAACGGCATGACTGCCTCCTGTATATGTACGCTGTCAAAGGGTGAATGAAAACACTGTCAATTCTTCCATTCTTCTCCTTCAGTCACCATGGTCGTGTCGCTCCGTCGATGCCGCATCTACCCATCTCCTTTCCATATCGAGCGCTACACCCCTATTCCCTCCCCTCCCTGCCACCTTGGTTCGAGCAAGGCGTACGTGCATCGGCACCGCGACGCACACCCGCGCGTGGTTGCGCACCTTGGCTGCATCGCTCTATGAAGAGCTGCCGGATCTCTACCTCGGTGAGCGACCTGCCTCCCGCATCATCTCCTTCCCCCAACGGCGACATCTCCTCTACTCGGGGCAGCCCCCTCTCTATCTCCCCACCACGATTGACTTGATGCGCCCATGACGGATCTAGTCGAGCGAGGCGAGAGGGGGGGGGGCATCTGGCAGGTGGGAGAGGGAGGGCCAGGCATCCTGGCGGCTCGCGGCTGGGAGGAGCGAATAAAGGAGAGGATCGAGGGAGCCAAGGCAGAGGGAAACTAAAGAGTTAAAAGGAAGGAATAGGATAGATGCCGTCTGTGATTGATCTGTATTAACTGTGTTATATGCATTAACCAAATAAGGTATTAATTGCCATCCGTGAATTGATTGTATTACCATTTTTTTTGCGGGTGAATAACTTGTATTACTCAACTCATAGAATTACAATCATCAGCAGCTAGCTGGACAATTTCCTCAGGACCAGAACCCAACCAAGTCATGGTTCTACCTTTGGTACGAGCAAAATTAGCTAGACTGTCACTAACCCTATTTTGAGATCGAGATATATGAGTAATACATGATTCACGAAGACTCAAAAGATATCTAATTTCAGTAACTATGGAAGAATACACCGATCTATCAACTTCTTTAGACTGAACAAGCTTAACTGCCACTATGGAATCCATATCTATGGATATTGGACAATTGCTTCTCTGCAAGGGAAAGGAGATACCCTCCATGCATGCACACAACTCCGCTTCAAGAGCATCTCTGCACGAAAACAGTACTCGACAGGCTGAGAAAATGATATTACCATTGCTGTCCCTGAGCACCATACCTGCACCGGCTGATCCCTCGTCCGAGAATGAGCCATCACTGTTTAGTGTAACCCAACCCGAGCTAGGAGGCTGCCAAGTTTTAGGGGGACGAGCAGATGCTATTTTATGCGGCCGCAGCAGCACCTTATCACATGTGATAATTTGTTTTCCTTTCTCCGGGTCAGAAGCTAAGTCCACCTTCAGGAACAAGATCGAATTCAAATAGGACACAAGAAAACGCTTCGAAGCTTCCATGGTCGGCATTGGTTTATGATGAACAACCTCATTGTGGATATGCCAAGAACGCCACAAGGTAAAGAGAACCATGGAACGCTCCATGTCTGGAAGTGGCTCAAGAACGTTTAGCAACCACTCGCGCCCATTGTTCTGGATTGAAGAGAGGGTCGGCAGCCGCCATACTTCCGACATAGTATCCCATAATAAGCGTGACTGAGGACAGCGGCAAAAGGCATGGAAATTATCCTCAGGTTCACCAGCACACCTCGGACACAAATCAGTCAACTCCAGACCTCTAGTGCTTTTCTTTTGCCATGTAGGAAGCGAATTTGTAGACAATCTCCAAGCAAGATTTCTGACCGCAGGTGGTACATCACAAGACCATATTAAATTCCAACAGGACCGGCTACCATCAGGTCTAGTGCTTGAACCAGCAACATTACTTATGTGAATTTCGTCAAAGGCCACTTGGTATGCACTCTTAACAGTGAATAAACCGTAGTTCCCCGGGCCCCAGGCTAGTGTATCTTCACGAAGACGCGGGGATGCTCGAATTTTCATAATTTCAACAACATCCGCCTGCAAGAAGTATTGTTGCAATAGATCATACTTCCAGGAGCCGTTATCATTCAACAGTTCAGAAACAAAACGAAGTCGACACGTCCCTTTCATAGACATTGGCTTGTAAGAAAAGGGCCGAGGAATCCAATTGTCACGCCAGATGCGGATGTTACGCCCATTACCAACTCTCCAAATAAGGCCCTTTTTTAACAAATCAAGTCCATGGCTAATTCCTTGCCAAGACAACGATGCATTCCCTGTGAAAACGGTATCTTCCAATTTGCCTTCAGGATAATATCTAGCTTTCAACACTTGAGCACACAAACAGTCGAGTTTAGATATTAATCTCCAGGCTTGTCTAGCTAATAATGCTTGATTGAATAAACGAAAATCACGGAAACTAGCACCTCCCCTATCTTTTGGCTGTAACAAATCGTCCCATGCACGCCAGTGTACTTTCCGCTTTCCGTTGGCCGATCCCCAATAAAAACTTCTGACCATCCTCGTGAGCTCATCATAGACCGAGAACGGCAACCTGAACACGCCCATGATGTAAGTTGGTAAGGCTTGAGCCACCTACTTAATTAATGTTTCTCTTCCAGGTTGTGCTAGGTGGCCATCTCCCCATTGAACGAGACGTTTAGTTAGACTCATTTGTAGATTTTGGAATTTGCCTTTGGACATGCGTCCATCAGGGGTTGGAAGGCCTAAGTATTTCTCCTCGAATAACAAACTGGTCACATTCAGCACCTCTCTTACTTCCTCCTTGACAGAAACAGCACAAGACTCACCAAATAAAATAGAGCACTTGTTGAAATTAAGGCTTTGACCAGTAGCATTACTATAAAGGTCCAGCACGTGCTTAACATTGTCCGGTTGACCACGAGATGCCTCAAAGAACAATATAGTTGTTGGGGAACGTTGCAGAAAATTAAAATTTTTCCTACGGCTTCACCAAGATCCATCTATGAGTTCATCTAAGCAACGAGTCATGGGAGAGAGCTTGCATCTACATACCACTTGTAGATCGCGTGCGGAAGCTTGCAAGGTGATGATGGAGTCGTACTCGAACGTGATTCAGATCACCGATGCCAAGTGCTGAACGGACAGCACCTCCGTGTTCAACACACGTACGGGACGAGCGACGTCTCCTCCTTCTTGATCCAGCAAGGGGGAAGGAGAGGTTGAGGAAGACAGCTCCACCGGCAGCACGACGGCGTGGTGATGGTGGAGAAGCAGTACTCCGACAGGGCTTCGCCGAGCACACAACGAAGGAGGAGAGGTGTTGGGGAGGGAGAAGGAGGCAACCAAAGGCCAAGGACTCAAGGTATGAAGTCCCTCCTCTCCCCCACTATATATAGGAGGGCCAAGGGGGGGGTGGCCGGCCCTAGGAGATCCAATCTCCTAGGGGGCGGCGGCCAAGGGGGGTTTCCCTCCCCCCCAAGGCACCTAGGAGGTGCCTTCCCCTCCTAGGACTCTTGCCCCCTTGAACCCTAGGCGCATGGGCCTATGTGGGGCTGGTGCCCTTGGCCCATGCAGGCCAAGGCGCACCCCCTACAGCCCATGTGGCCCCCCGGGGCAGGTGGCCCCACCCGGTGGGCCCCCGGGACCCCTCCGGTGGTCCCGGTACAATACCGATAACCCCGAAACTTGTCCCGATGCCCGAAACAGGACTTCCCATATATAAATCTTTACCTCCGGACCATTCCGGAACTCCTCGTGACGTCCGGGATCTCATCCGGGACTCCGAACATCATTCGGTAGTCACATACTTGACTTCCTACTAACCCTAGCGTCACCGAACCTTAAGTGTGTAGACCCTACGGGTTCGGGAGACACGCAGACATGACCGAGACGACTCTCGGGCAATAACCAACAGCGGGGTCTGGATATCCATGTTGGCTCCCACATGCTCCTCGATGATTTCATCGGTTGAACCACGATGTCGAGGATTCGATCAAACCCTGTATACAATTCCCTTTGTCAATCGGTACGTTACTTGCCCGAGACTCGATCGTCGGTATCCCAATACCTTGTTCAGTCTCGTTACCCGGCAAGTCACTTTACTCGTACCGTAATGCATGATCCCGTGGCCAACACCTTGGTCACATTGAGCTCATTATGATGATGCATTACCGAGTGGGCCCAGAGATACCTCTCCGTTATACGGAGTGACAAATCCCAGTCTCGATCCGTGTCAACCCAACAGATACTTTCGGAGATACCTGTAATGCACCTTTATAGTCACCCAGTTACGTTGTGACGTTTGATACACCCAAGGCACTCCTACGGTAACCGGGAGTTACACGATCTCATGGTCGAAGGAATAGATACTTGACATTGGCAAAGCTTCTAGCAAACGAACTATACGATCTTTTATGCTATGCTTATGATTGGGTCTTGTCCATCACATCATTCTCCTAATGATGTGATCCCGTTATCAACGACATCCTATGTCCATAGTCAGGAAACCATGACTATCTATTGATCATAACGAGCTAGTCAACTAGAGGCTCACTAGGGACTCATTGGGTCTAAGTGTTCACACGTGTATTACGATTTCCGGATAATACAGTTATAGCATGAACAAAAGACAATTATCATGAACATTGAAATATAATAATCCTTTTATTATTGCCTCTAGGGCATATTTCCAACAGTCTCCCACTTGCACTAGAGTCACCAATCTAGTTACATTGTGATGAATCGAACACCCATAGAGTTCTGGTGTTGATCATGTTTTGCACGCGAGAGAGGTTTAGTCAACGGATCTGCGACATTCAGATCCGTGTGCACTTTGCAAATCTCTATGTCTCCATCTTGAACATTTTCACGGATGGAGTTGAAACGACGCTTGATGTGCCTGGTCTTCTTGTGAAACCTGGGCTCCTTGGCAAGGGCAATAGCTCCAGTGTTGTCACAGAAGAGTTTGATCGGCCCCGACGCATTGGGTATGACTCCTAGGTCGGTGATGAACTCCTTCATCCAAATCGCTTCATGCGCTGCCTCCGAGGCTGCCATGTACTCCGCTTCACATGTAGATCCCGCCACGACGCTCTGCTTGCAGCTGCACCAGCTTACTGCTCCACCATTCAACATATACACGTATCCGGTTTGTGACTTAGAGTCATCCAGATCTGAGTCGAAGCTAGCGTCGACGTAACCCTTTACGACGAGCTCTTCATCTCCTCCATAAACGAGAAACATGTCCTTTGTCCTTTTCAGGTACTTCAGGATATTCTTGACCGCTGTCCAGTGTTCCTTGCCGGGGTTACTTTGGTATCTTGCAACCAAACTTACGGCAAGGTTTACATCGGGTCTGGTACACAGCATGGCATACATAATAGATCCTATGGCTGAAGCATAGGGGATGACACTCATCTCTTCTTTATCTTTTGCCGTGGTCGGTGACTGAGCCAAGCTCAATCTCACACCTTGTAACATAGGCAAGAACCCCTTCTTGGACTGATCCATTTTGAACCTCTTCAAAATCTTATCAAGGTATGTGCTTTGTGAAAGACCTATGAGGCGTCTCGATCTATCTCTATAGATCTTGATGCCTAATATATAAGCAGCTTCTCCAAGGTCCTTCATTGAAAAACACTTGTTCAAGTAGGCCTTAATGCTGTCCAGGAGTTTCGTATCATTTCCCATCAAGAGTATGTCATCTACATATAATAGGAGAAATGCTACAGAGCTCCCACTCACTTTCTTGTAAACGCAGGCTTCTCCATAAGTCTGCGTAAACCCAAACGCTTTGATCATCTCATCAAAGCGAATGTTCCAACTCCGAGATGCTTGCACCAGTCCATAAATGGATCGCTGGAGCTTGCATACTTTGTTAGCGTTCTGAGGAACGACAAAACCTTCCGGCTGCATCATATACAGCTCTTCCTTAAGATGTCCATTAAGGAATGCCGTTTTGACGTCCATCTGCCATATCTCATAATCATAGTATGCGGCAATTGCTAACATGATTCGGACGGACTTAAGCTTCGCCACGGGAGAGAATGTCTCGTCGTAGTCAATCCCTTGAACTTGTCGATAACCCTTAGCGACAAGTCGAGCTTTATAGATGGTAACATTACCATCCGCGTCCGTCTTCTTCTTAAAAATCCATTTATTTTCTATCGCTCGCCGATCATCGGGCAAGTCTGTCAAAGTCCATACTTTGTTTTCATACATGGATCCTATCTCGGATTTCATGGCCTCAAGCCATTTGTTGGAATCCGGGCCCGCCATTGCTTCTTCATAGTTCGAAGGTTCATTGTTGTCCAGCAACATGATTTCCATGACAGGGTTGCCGTACCACTCTGGTGCAGAACGTGTCCTTGTGGACCTTCGAAATTCAGTAGCAACTAGATCTGAAGTACCTTGATCATCATCAACATTTTCCTCTTCAGTTGGTGTGGGCATTACAGGAATGGTTTCCTGCGCTGCACCACTTTCCCGTTCGAGAGGTAGTACTTCATCGAGTTCTACTTTCCTCCCACTTACTTCTTTCGAGAGAAACTCTTTCTCCAGAAAGCATCCGTTCTTGGCAACAAAGATCTTGCCTTCGGATCTTAAGTAGAAGGTATACCCGACAGTTTCCTTAGGGTATCCTATGAATACGCATTTTTCCGACTTGGGTTCGAGCTTTTCAGGTTGAAGTTTCTTGACATAAGCATCGCATCCCCAAACTTTTAGAAACGACAGCTTAGGTTTCTTCCCAAACCATAATTCATACGGTGTCGTCTCAACGGATTTAGACGGTGCCCTATTTAAAGTGAATGTAGCTGTCTCTAGAGCGTATCCCCAAAATGATAGCGGTAAATCGGTAAGAGACATCATAGACCGCACCATATCCAATAGAGTGCGATTACGACGTTCGGACACACCGTTTCGCTGAGGTGTTCCAGGCGGCGTGAGTTGTGAAACGATTCCACATTTTCTTAAGTGTGTACCAAATTCGTGACTTAAGTATTCGCCCCCACGATCTGATCGTAGGAACTTTATCTTACGGTCATGTTGATTCTCTACCTCACTCTGAAATTCCTTGAACTTTTCAAAGGTCTCAGACTTGTGTTTCATTAAGTAGACATACCCATATCTACTCAAGTCGTCAGTGAGAGTGAGAACATAACGATATCCTCCGCGAGCCTCAACGCTCATTGGACCGCACACATCGGTATGTATGATTTCCAACAAGTTGGTTGCTCGCTCCATTGTTCCGGAGAACGGAGTCTTGGTCATTTTGCCTAAGAGGCAAGGTTCGCATGTGTCAAATGATTCATAATCAAGAGACTCTAAAAGTCCATCAGCATGGAGCTTCTTCATGCGCTTGACACCAATGTGACCAAGGCGGCAGTGCCACAAGTATGTGGGACTATCGTTATCAACTTTACATCTTTTGGCATCCACACTATGAACATGTGTAATATTACGCTCGAGATTCATCAAGAATAAACCATTGACCATCGGAGCATGACCATAAAACATATCTCTCATATAAATCGAACAACCATTATTCTCAGACTTAAATGAGTAGCCATCTCGTATTAAACGAGATCCAGATACAATGTTCATGCTCAAACTTGGCACTAAATAACAATTATTGAGGTTTAAAACTAATCCCGTAGGTAAATGTAGAGGCAGCGTGCCGACGGCGATCACATCGACCCTGGAGCCATTCCCGACGCGCATCGTCACCTCGTCCTTCGCCAGTCTCCGTTTATTCCGCAGCTCCTGCTGTGAGTTACATATGTGAGCAACGGCACCGGTATCAAATACCCAGGAGTTACTTCGAGTACTGGTAAGGTACACATCAATTACATGTATATCAAATATACCTTTGGTGTTGCCGGCCTTCTTATCCGCTAAGTATTTGGGGCAGTTCCGCTTCCAGTGCCCCTTCCCCTTGCAATAAAAGCACTCAGTCTCAGGCTTGGGTCCATTCTTTGACTTCTTCCCGGCAACAGGCTTACCGGGCGCGGCAACATCTTTGCCGTCCTTCTTGAAGTTCTTCTTACCCTTGCCCTTCTTGAACTTAGTGGTCTTATTGACCATCAACACTTGATGTTCTTTCTTGATTTCAGCCTCTGCTGACTTCAGCATCGAGAACACTTCAGGAATGGTCTTTACCATCCCCTGCATGTTTGTAGTTCATCACAAAGCTCTTGTAGCTTGGTGGGAGCGACTGGAGGATTCTGTCAATGACCGCCTCATCTGGGAGGTTAATGTTCAACTGGGTCATACGTGCGTGCAACCCAGACATCTTCAGGATGTGTTCACTGACAGAACTGTTCTCCTCCATCTTACAACTGTAGAACTTGTCGGAGACATCATATCTCTCGACCCGGGCATGAGCTTGGAAAACTAGTTTCAGCTCTTCGAACATCTCATATGCTCCGTGATGCTCAAAACGCTTTTGGAGCCCCGGTTCTAAGCTGTAAAGCATGCCGCACTGAACGAGGGAGTAATCATCAGCACGAGTTTGCCAAGCGTTCATAACGTCTTGGTTCTCTGGGACGGGAGCGGCACCTAGCGGTCCTTCTAGGACATATTGCTTCCTGGCAGCTATGAGGATGATCCTCAGGTTTCGGACCCAGTCCGTATAGTTGCTGCCATCATCTTTCAGCTTGGTTTTCTCTAGGAACGCGTTGAAGTTCATGTTGACATGAGCGTTGGCCATTGATCTACAATACATATTTGCAAAGGTTTTAGACTAAGTTCATGATAATAAAGTTCTTAATCAAAATTATGAACTCCCACTTAGATTAGACATCCCTCTAGTCATCTAAGTGTTACACGATCCGAGTCGACTAGCCCGTGTCCGATCATCACGTGAGACGGACTAGTCATCGTCGGTGAACATCTTTATGTTGATCGTATCTTCCATACGACTCGTGTTCGACCTTTCGGTCTCCGTGTTCCGAGGCCATGTCTGCACATGCTAGGCTCGTCAAGTTAACCCTAAGTGTTTTCGCTGTGTAAAACTGTCTTACACCCGTTGTATGTGAACGTAAGGATCCATCACACCCGATCATCACGTGGTGCTTAGAAACGACGAACTGTAGCAACGGTGCACAGTTAGGGGAGAACACTTCTTGAAATTTTGTAAGGGATCATCTTATTTACTACCGTCGTCCTAAGTAAACAAGATGCATAAACATAATAAACATCACATGCAATTATATGGTTGTGACATGATATGGCCAATATCATCAAGCTCCATTGATCTCCATCTTCGGGGCTCCATGATCATCTTGTCACCGGCTTGACACCATGATCTCCATCATCATGATCTCCATCATCGTGTCTTCATGAAGTTGTCACGCCAACGACTACTTCTACTTCTATGACTAACGCGTTTAGTAATGAAGTAAAGTAGTTTACATGGCGTTCTTCAATGACACGCAGGTCATACAAAAAATAAAGACAACTCCTATGGCTCCTGCCGGTTGTCATACTCATCGACATGCAAGTCGTGAATCCTATTACAAGAACATGATCTCATACATCACAATTCAACATTCATCACAACTTCTGGCCATATCACATCACATGATCAATCGCTGCAAAAACAAGTTAGACGTCCTCTAGTTGTTGTTGCATCTTTTACGTGGCTGCGATTGGGTTCTAGCAAGAACGTTTTCTTACCTACGAATCACCACAACGTGATTTTGTCAACTTCTATTTACCCTTCATAAGGGCCCTGTTCATCGATTCCGCTCCAACTAAAGTGGGAGAGACAGACACCCGCCAGCCACCTTATGCGACTAGTGCATGTCAGTCGGTGGAACCGGTCTCACGTAAGCGTACGTGTAAGGTTGGTCCGGGCCGCTTCATCCCACAATACCGTTGAGCAAGAAAAGACTAGTAGAGGCAAGTAAGATGACAAGATCAACGCCCACAACAAATTGTGTTCTACTCGTGCATTAGAGAACTACGCATAGACCTAGCTCATGATGCCACTGTTGGGGAACGTTGCAGAAAATTAAAATTTTTCCTACGGCTTCACCAAGATCCATCTATGAGTTCATCTAAGCAACGAGTCATGGGAGAGAGCTTGCATCTACATACCACTTGTAGATCGCGTGCGGAAGCTTGCAAGGTGATGATGGAGTCGTACTCGAACGTGATTCAGATCACCGATGCCAAGTGCTGAACGGACAGCACCTCCGTGTTCAACACACGTACGGGACGAGCGACGTCTCCTCCTTCTTGATCCAGCAAGGGGGAAGGAGAGGTTGAGGAAGACAGCTCCACCGGCAGCACGACGGCGTGGTGATGGTGGAGAAGCAGTACTCCGACAGGGCTTCGCCGAGCACACAACGAAGGAGGAGAGGTGTTGGGGAGGGAGAAGGAGGCAACCAAAGGCCAAGGACTCAAGGTATGAAGTCCCTCCTCTCCCCCACTATATATAGGAGGGCCAAGGGGGGGGTGGCCGGCCCTAGGAGATCCAATCTCCTAGGGGGCGGCGGCCAAGGGGGGTTTCCCTCCCCCCCAAGGCACCTAGGAGGTGCCTTCCCCTCCTAGGACTCTTGCCCCCTTGAACCCTAGGCGCATGGGCCTATGTGGGGCTGGTGCCCTTGGCCCATGCAGGCCAAGGCGCACCCCCTACAGCCCATGTGGCCCCCCGGGGCAGGTGGCCCCACCCGGTGGGCCCCCGGGACCCCTCCGGTGGTCCCGGTACAATACCGATAACCCCGAAACTTGTCCCGATGCCCGAAACAGGACTTCCCATATATAAATCTTTACCTCCGGACCATTCCGGAACTCCTCGTGACGTCCGGGATCTCATCCGGGACTCCGAACATCATTCGGTAGTCACATACTTGACTTCCTACTAACCCTAGCGTCACCGAACCTTAAGTGTGTAGACCCTACGGGTTCGGGAGACACGCAGACATGACCGAGACGACTCTCGGGCAATAACCAACAGCGGGGTCTGGATATCCATGTTGGCTCCCACATGCTCCTCGATGATTTCATCGGTTGAACCACGATGTCGAGGATTCGATCAAACCCTGTATACAATTCCCTTTGTCAATCGGTACGTTACTTGCCCGAGACTCGATCGTCGGTATCCCAATACCTTGTTCAGTCTCGTTACCCGGCAAGTCACTTTACTCGTACCGTAATGCATGATCCCGTGGCCAACACCTTGGTCACATTGAGCTCATTATGATGATGCATTACCGAGTGGGCCCAGAGATACCTCTCCGTTATACGGAGTGACAAATCCCAGTCTCGATCCGTGTCAACCCAACAGATACTTTCGGAGATACCTGTAATGCACCTTTATAGTCACCCAGTTACGTTGTGACGTTTGATACACCCAAGGCACTCCTACGGTAACCGGGAGTTACACGATCTCATGGTCGAAGGAATAGATACTTGACATTGGCAAAGCTTCTAGCAAACGAACTATACGATCTTTTATGCTATGCTTATGATTGGGTCTTGTCCATCACATCATTCTCCTAATGATGTGATCCCGTTATCAACGACATCCTATGTCCATAGTCAGGAAACCATGACTATCTATTGATCATAACGAGCTAGTCAACTAGAGGCTCACTAGGGACTCATTGGGTCTAAGTGTTCACACGTGTATTACGATTTCCGGATAATACAGTTATAGCATGAACAAAAGACAATTATCATGAACATTGAAATATAATAATCCTTTTATTATTGCCTCTAGGGCATATTTCCAACAATAGTATCATCAGCAAATAGAAGATGTGAAATTCCAGGAGCTCTCCTGCATACTTTAATAGGAGTTATACTGACAATTGAGACATTATGCTTTAGTACAGCAGATAACCCATCAGGCACAAACAAGAATAGAAACGGAGAGAGAGGGTCGCCTTGCCGAAGTCCACGCGACGGTGCAAATGAATCCAAGAGGGTTCCATTAAATTTAACAGAATATCTCACCGACGTGATGCACGCCATTATCCAGTCCACCCACCGGCGAGAGAAACCCAACTTTTGCATCACCTGCTCCAAGAACGCCCAATCAACTCTATCATATGCCTTTCACAAGTCGAGCTTATATGCACAAAAGCTCTTAGTGGGGTCCTTCTCTTGTTTAATATGATGAATGCATTCAAACGCAACAAGAGCATTATCTGTTATCATTCTACCATGTATAAAAGCACTTTGCTCCGGTGAGATAATATCATCCAGCAGGGGCCGATGTCTATTCAGCAGGCATTTAGAAATAACCTTGTAGGTGACGTTGCAAAGACTAATCGGCCTGAAATCGGAAACAGAAATTGGGTTAGGAATTTTAGGAATGAGGACAATAGAGGTAGAGTTGACCCCTTCTGGCATTACTCCCGTCCTAAAGAATTCCTTGACCGATGCAAGAACACCCTCCTTAAGTGTACTCCAGTTGCGTTGAAAAAATCACGCCGGGAAACCATCGGGACCCGGAGCTCTTAAGGGACCAATTTGGAAAAGCGCATCCAAGATTTCCTTATCCGAGAACTGGGCACATAATTTTTCATTATCTTCTTGTGATACTTTTGTTTCTAGTAACTCCAGGATGGATGAAGCATTAAGATTAGGGTCACATGAAAAAACACTCTGGAAGTAATCATTAGTTAAGCTAGCCATCACATTAAAATCAGTATGCACAATACCAATACTATCAGTAAGCTCACGGATTTTATTTTTTCGTGCCCTCCAAACAGCCTTGCTCTGAAAATACTTCGTATTCCTATCACCTTCCTTCAGCCAAGTAATCCGTGATCTTTGCATCCACGTCATCTCCTCTTGATAGATCAGCTCGTTCATTTTATCTGTGATCCTTCTAATGTCTTGTCTATCAGCGTTCATCGACATAAGCTCCTCGAGCTGAGTTCTAGACTTTGCTAAGTCCCTGGCCACATTACCAAATTTCCTACTCCAAGCACCTAGCGAAGTCATAGTTTTTGCAAGTGCTTTTTGTAGTTTATCCATACTGTCTACAGCTCCAACCGAGTCCCAAGCCTCCTTTATCACATCCGGAAGCATACCATCCCGCTCCCAGAAAACTTCATAACGCCGAGCCTTTGGGCCTGCACGCCCTGTGTCCGTCTCCCCCTTTAATACCACAGCAACATGATCCGAGCAGGGGGATACTACATGTTGAACCGAGTACAGGGGAAAACGATTACGCCAAGAATTTGTTGCCGTTGCTCTGTCCAGACGGACCTTTACATTACTAGCACCACCGCGCAGATTGTCATAGGTAAATGGAATGCCTGAGAAGCCCAAATCTACAAGCTCGCACACCTCCAAAGTGTCCCGAAACGCGATCATCTAGGGTTCCGGTCTTGGCGTTGTAGAGAGATGTTCAAAGTCCCATAGTGCCTCGTTGAAATCACCTATGACAAGCAAAGGTTTTGACCGTGTGGAGAGGGAAATCGTTGTCGGGTGGGAGAGGATTGACGAAGGGGTGGACGTAAGAGGGGAGACGGAACCTTACGGTTATTTTAGGTAGTAGAGATTTGCAACCATTTTGGAAAACATGACCAGGTTTTTGAAAAAAAAATCTGAATCAAAATTTGAAATTCATATACATGGTTTTGAAAAACCTGAACATTATTGGAAAGTTCTAACATTTTCCAGTAACATGAACAAAATTTGAAAACTAGATCATTTTCAAATATAATTCACATTTTCTTGAAAATGTGAAAATTCCTAGAATTATTTTTCATTTACAGAAAAATTTAGAAAAATTCACAATTATTTGACCTGTAATTTTTTTTAATCAAGATATTTTTTTGAAATTCTGAGACCTTTTTGAAATTTTCGAACAAATTTTCAACCATGTGTTTTTTTGCATTTGTCTACAAATTTGAAAACAAGGATATTTTCTGAAATTCCTCCAAAAAAAATTCAAACTTAGCCAAACATTCTTGGAATTTGCAAACAAATTTTAAACATGAATAATTTATTAATTTGTTTTGGAAAACGAGAACATTTTCCTGAAGTTTTCTCGGTTAAAAAATGCCGATAAATGGCTACACGTCGCAACATGCATATGGTGTCTAAAGTTGTTCAAACCTGGCATGGATGTCTATCACGGACATGGCCACCTGCTTTCAAAAGTTGGGGTCATTTGAAGGATGTCCAGAAATACACCATGTTCAATGGAGACTATTCAGGTAGGCCAGAAGGGTTTGTTGGAAAGCACATTGTTTTGAAAATCTGTCAAATGGCCCGAAGTATTTTCCACTAGTTTGTATGACCAACCCAAGGCATCATACCAAGTTGTTTCCATTCTTGACAACTTTTGCATTTTCTAGAGTTTTTTCGAGAAAAAGGCAAATACATGGTCGGACGTGTCGCAACGTGTGTATGGTGTCAGAAGTCGTTTAAACTAGGCATGGATGCCTAACATGGGCATGACCACATGCTTGCAAAATTTGGGGACAGTTTTGAGATTTCTGAAAAAAATACTATGTCTAACGGAGAGTGTTCGGGTATTAGAAAGGTTCATTTGGGAGTACCTCGTTTCTCGACATCCCTTAAATGACCTTAATTTTTTTCATGGCCTTGTATGACCAATTCGAGGCACCATGCCAAATTGTTTGGGTTTTCAACATGTTTTCATTTTTTGATGTTTTCTTGGTGAAAAAAAGCCGATAAATGGTTGAACATGTCGCACCATGCATACAGTGTCGGAAGTTGTTCAAATTTGACATGGATGTCTTCCATGGGCATGTCTACCTTCTTGCAAAATTTGGCATCATTTCATGAACGTCCATAGACCATGTTCAACGAAGGGTGTTCGGGTAGGTGAGAAGGATCTGTCTAAGAGCACATTGTTCTTTCTATCCTTTAAATAGCCCCAATTTTTTCCATGTCCTAGTATACCCAATTCAAGCGGCCACGTTAAATTGTTTTGGTTTTCGACAAGCTTTGCATTTTTTGAAGTTTTCCCAGTCAAAAAGGCGAATAAATGGTCGGACGTGTCGCAACTTGCATGCGGTGTTAGAAATCCTTCAAACCTGACATGGGTGCCTACTATTGGCATACCCACCTGCTTGCAAAAGTTGGGTCATTTGAAGGATGTCCAAACATAGACCATGTTGAACGGAGGGTGTTCGGGAAGGACAAAATGCTTCGTGTGAGAGCACGTTGTTTCCCGACATCCTTGAAATGGTCCCAATTTTTTTCATGACATTGTATGACCATTTGAGGGCACCATGACAAGTTGTCCGGATTTTCAACAACTTTTGCATTTTCTGGAGTTTTCAAGGTGAAAAAGGCCAACGAATGGACGGACGTGCCGCAGTGTCCAAACGATGTCTGAATTTGTTCAAACCTGGCATGAATGCCTAACATAAGCATGCCCACCTCTTGCAAAAGTTTGGGTCATATATCCATAGTTAAAGAAACACCAGTTGAGAGGAATGTGGCAGACATGGCCAGACGGGTGCATCCATGAGCATGTAGTTTTTTCCTAATTTGAATGCTTCTATTATTTGCAATTTCCATCATTACTAATGATAATTTTCTTATATCCTAACCATTTTTTTAAATTTATCAAAAAAATTGGAATTTCAAATTGTGTACAAAATTTTACAAACTTGATCACTTTTAAAAAAATTGTTAATAAATTCCCAACAGTAAATGGAAATTTTGGAACACAAATGAAACCACATACTTTTTTAAAAAAAATATCAATTTTTTATGAAACGCCAACATTTCTTAAATTTGTGAATATAAAATTTGAAAATGGGAACATGTTTTGTAGTTCTTGAATATCTTTTAAAGTTGTAAACAATATTTGAAAACAAGAACATTTTTTGGTATTCCAAACAATATTTCAAGTTTTTTAATAGGTTTCAAAAAGAATAATAAAATTAAAATGAGAAAAATGAAAAGGTAGAAAAGAAAAAAATGCTTAGACCTTGCCCTAGTATGATGGCATCGCTCCCATCCGGCGCCTGTTTGGCCGGGCCAAGCATACGCAGATTTGAAAAAAATCATCAAATTTGATTTTTTTTGTAGATTTTTTAAAAACCTTAACTAAAAGTGTTGCAAAAAAAGTTTGACAAGTTGAAAAGATTTAGAAATTTCGAAAAAAAAATCACGAATTTGATTATTTTTATTTTCAAAAGTTTAGGCATATGATAAAAAATAAGGAAAAATAAAATAAAAAGGGAAAACGAAAAAGAAAAATAAAATGAATAAGAATAAAAAAGAACAAAACACGGTTTTAAAGAATAAAAAAAATCCAGAAAAACCAATGCGCAACTAGCTCGTTTTGCCTCAAGTTGGTTACGCCCTGTTACTCGTCACAAACGTGATGTGATGCCGACTGGCTAGCACTCTTTACCATTAACCTGAAAAACACTGTTCGATCCTGGGTACTCTCCCTTTTTCTTCTTTAAAAATTTGCGCGTCCAAATGGCCCGGCCCACTACTATAGGCAAAGGCCTCTTCTGTATCGGCGGCGGCGACTAATTCTTCAAAAAGACAATCCTACCATTTATTATGAAGGGGTATGAAGAGATCTCCACCGTTGATGTGTTTAGGGGGGTTGTACCGAAGAAGAAGTGATAGCATATCAGGATGTTCAAATACCACTCAACTTTCAGGCCTTTGATGATTTTGTAGCATGGAACCTTACAAGGAGTGGTGTCTTCACTGTTAGCTCGGCCTACCATGAACAATGGGCACATAAATTCAGAAATCTTTCCGTCAGCATGTATGCGTCTACTTCAGCTATACAAGCTGAGATTTGGAAGCATCTGTGGGAGTTGCAAGTGCCACGTAAAATTCAAATATTTTGCTGGCATGCCCTACGTGGAGTTGTCCCGTTGTTTTCGATTTTGGCAAACAAACACCTACCCATCAGTGATGTATGTCCAGTATGTCGCAAGGGACCGAAGGACATGAGACATTTACTTTTCCAATGCGATTTGGCAAAGGAGCTATGGAGGGGTCTCGGGCTCTGGGATCATATAGAGCAAGCGACGCATGTAGATCACTCAGGATCAGCAATATTGGAATTCTTACTTCTGGAACCGCAAACCAAAACCCTGATAATGCCAAGTCTGAATGTGAAAGAAGTCATAGCAGCGGGCTGCTGGTATATTTGGTGGCTAAGGAGACGCCACACTCACCATGACTCATGTCCACCGTCGTCCAGATGGAGTTCTTCTATCCTTGCAATTGTGGCAAACTATGCCAATGCCATCAGCAACAAAGAAGTGGTATTTGAACACAGGTGGAAGAAACCTGATCCAAAGTTTATTAAATTAAATGTCGATGCTTCCTTTCATGATGATGTAGGCTCTGGAGCGACTGTATGTGTACTTCGGGACGACAAGGGGCGGTTCCTTGCTGCTCAATGCAAATTCATTCAGGTAGCGGCAGATGCTGCGACAATGGAAGCAATGGCAATGCGTGATGGTTTAAACCTAGCAAATATTTTGGGTTTAATAGAATAGCAGCAGAGTCAGACTCTCTGAGTGTTGTCAACAATTGTCAGGGACAAGTTCAATGGTGGGACTCAGCAGCGGCAATCTTTGCTGAATGTCTTGATATGGCAACATCGATAGGGAAGGTCACCTTTTCACACTGTTTTCGTGAGGCAAATTCAGTAGCTCATGAGCTAGCAAAATTTAGCTTCTGTAATAAATGTAATGAAAGTTGGACTGAGGAACCCCCGGGGTTTTTGATCAGCCAATTAGTGAACGAAGTAACTCTGTTTTAAGTTCATAAAGCTAGCCATGATGGCCTCCCCCCCCCCCCCCACCAAAAATGATGGACAAACAGTAGGTATACCATGTAGTTGGAAATATGTCTGCGTTTTGTGGCATTTCCACGACTAGCTAATGTGTCTCCCTTTTGGTAGAAGCACAAGTCTATTGCGATGTGCCAGAGAAGGACACTCTCATCGAATGACTTGTTTAGCCCCCATTCCTGGTCTTTGTCGCACCCATTATGATGAATAGTCCATTGGCCCCATTGGATTATGAGTCCAAGGACTAGTCAAGACTAGTCTATGAGTCTCAACTCCAGGGCCGACTACACTTCAGTGTCGACTATTCTATGAGTCACAACTTCAGTGTCGACTAGTGTCGACTAGTGTCGACTAGTGTCGATTAGTCATGATTAGTGTATGAGTCTCAACCTCGGAACGACTCGTCGACTTTTTGACTCGTAAACCCTGACCGGCCCCTCCGATCACTTAACTTCCTATAACTGGCAGCATCTACAATGCATTTCTCCCACCAACATTTCACATATCCAAGAACCAACTCGGTAATTCTGAAAGATGAGGAGCATGACTTCATGCACCAACGCTGGTCAAGGAAGTCCTTGCAGTTGAAGGAACTAAGGACGCACATCTTCTTGTCGTGCCTTTTCTTGCGAACAAAGCAATTTACTAGGCTATACTGAGCAACCATGCCAGACGATATGAGTAGCCGCTCAGAGCTGCTACAAGCATGTGAAAGTACATGGCAAAAAACTAGTTCGCAGTAGTACAACAGAACAAGGCATATGTAACTTTGGCATCATTAACATTATAAGTATCTCTGTGACTCTTGTGGAAGAGGCCAATGGCTGCAAATGGCAGGTACAGAGCTAGTGCCAAAAAGCACGAAGTAAAGAAGTTCTGAAATGTAATATCTGCTTTTTCTCGCTTCTTGAATTTTTCTGACAGGTTCCATGGATGTAGTCACCTTTTGTTTGGTGTAGAGAAGCTTGAATGCGTTCAATAGCCCTTTCCGCAAAAAAGAGCATGTTTTTTTTCTCATCAAGCACCCAAAAGATCAGTATACGATGATGCAAGGTCCACAAATATCTTACCGATTTGAACATCATTTTTCTATTCTTTTCCCTTTCTTGGATTTGGCGCCTTTTTCCATTGGCCTCTCCTTGGGTTCGAAGAATATGGTTGGGATCAAGGTCAGCAGCATTCCTTTTCCATGTGCTTGACGATGATGGTTGGATTCCACTTCATCAATTTCTGCTTGGGCTTGGGGAACATGGTTGTGCTTAAGGTCAACTGCAGGGCCTTCTCGTTGTGACTGGACAAAATTCCTTGCTTCTTGCACATACTCTTCAAGCGAAATGGTCTTGCCAAACATGCTTCCCATCCTCGCGGTAGTATCAGAAGAGCTGACTAGGCTATTGATGCTAGCTCTCTTGAGAGCCCATGGTTTCTCTATGCATTTGACAATCCCTGAGACAAAGAAGGAGATTGATGCCAGCAACAACCTTGTGTCTCCGCCTGTGCCTGGCCATGATTTGCAGAACACGCTACATAGGTACCATGACTTGAGACACCGCAGTGAGGACATACCGTGTCGACAGCTCGTTGTCTTCGATATTATATAGGCACTTATTACGTCCTATCCGCTGAGGTGCATCAGGAGAACCGGTGCCCACACCACCTCCGGGATGCTATTGATGTTTGCAGCACCATAATCATGTCTTCTCTGGCGGTTAAAGAGGGTAGCCAAGGCGTATATGGCCAGCATCACTACGCAGGTATAGGATCCATATGATGGATTTGTACCAGGAAGGAATAGCAAACTTACGGAAGGGGGCAGAGAAAAGCAGGAGGTAAAGAGGCTGCTGAGGACAAGGATGCGCAGTTGCCACTCCTCCCATCAATCTACTGCGCTCAATAGACCCATCTGGTCTAGCTCTTGCTCAACAATCAGTCGCACACACGCACAAAGTGAGGCTGATTTGTTTCAAGTTCACTTCCTAATCCAATTTATGTGTGCACATGGTTAGCTACCGGTAGCTAAAAAGTAAGAACGCATGCAGCTCCATTCGTTTCAAGCTAGTAAAAAAGCAAGAGTGGTCGCAGCAGCTCTTAGACTTGTACTCCTTCCTGGTACAAATCCATCATATGATAGTGCAGCCACTACTCTATGCACTAGAGTACAGGCTACAGCGACCACGGGATGTAGTTTAATCATACTTAGCTTGATGGACTGATCAACTTAACATTTTTCTTGACCTGTATACTGTTTTCATATATGATTTATCATTTGTCCTATGCCAACTACCGGCTGGCACACATCAAACCAATAAAAACCTTGCGCTATTCTAGTCTACTTGTCACTCGAAAGACGTCGTCGCGGCAGGACTTCGACGAGGCCCATCTCCACGCAGTGGCTCCTCGCACCATCCGTCTGCTCCGCATTTTATGCTGCTTGTCGGTGGCGCCTCCTCGTCAGAGGACCACCAGGCGCACGGCCGCAAGGAGCGACGAACGCCATCTGGCTCCTCCTTACGAGCGTGGCGCGGTGGGCACTCTGGCTGGCTTGGGTGCTGGATTCGCAGGGACAGAGGAATAAGGAATGATGGTGCAGCCACTACTCTAGTGTAGCTGGGCCGGGTAGCTGGGCCTGGGCCTGACCGTGAGAAGCCCACTGTTTGTTGGTTGCCTCATTGGGCTTGTTCTTGAGAGTGCCAGTCCATGTTCTCCATCTCCATTGCCTCCAAAACAAATGTTCTCCATATCCATGTCAAAACTCCGGTGTCCGAGATCATCACTAGTGCGGCGGCTTCCTGGGATAGACAGCTTGTTCAAGCAACATTCATGCCAATGGACGCACTAGTCATCTTGGGAATACCTTTGTGTACTCGGAACATACCCGACTTTTGGGCATGGAATTATGAAAAACACGGCTGCTTCTCTGTGAAATCAGCGCACAACATGCTAGTTGCTACTAGGCAACGAAGAGAAGCGTGGTTAGAGGAGGCTGCTAGACCTTCTAGCACAAGGGCCGAGGAAGGAGCATGGAAATCCTTATGGAAAACCGGAGTCTCGGGCAAACTGCGTATGTTTCTATGGAGACTTTCAAAACATTTACTACCGACAAATGATATATGAGCTCATCTCACATGGCGGACTTGTCCCATGTGGACTGTGTGGAGTCCAGGACTCATGGCGCCACTCTCTCGTGGAGTGCACCTCGTCGAGGAGTGTGTGGGCCCATACTCATGAGGAGATCACACATAACACCATAGCAACAACAGATCCCAATGCAAAACAGTGGCTGTTTACACTGATGGAATTGCTATCACATGAAAATTTTGCTCTTGTGGCAGTGACTTTATGGTCTATATGGCATGCTAGGCGCAAGGCCATCCACGAGGCAATTTTTCAGAGCCCCCACGCGACGTATAGCTTCATCACGAGGTTTATGGCTGTCCTCGGGATCATCAGAGGTGACAAGCAGAACATGGCCTGGGGGGATGCAGTGCCACATCGAATGAAATAGCAACCGAAGAGGCCACCCTCAGGACACTGTAAAATACACGTGGACGCAGGTGTTTTGGCAGGAAGAGGAGGCTCAGCTGCGGCAGTCTGCAGAGATGAAGGGGGTAATTATCTGGGGAGCTCGGCACTAGTGCTGGAAGGAGTTCTTGATCCAGCTTCCCTAGAAGCTGTTGCATGCCGTGAGTCTCTAGCTCTTGCAGAAGACCTAGGAATCCAGAACTCTGTTGTGGCATCGGACTGTCAACAGGTCATCTCAGATATCAACAGGAGTGCTCGAGGGCAATATGGAGCAATCATCAGCGAAATAAACCTTAAAGTGTCTACCTTTTATTGTATTTTTACTTTTGAGAGTCGTGTTGTTAATTATGAAGCACATAGTTTAGCGAAGTTTTCACTGTCTAGAGGTCCGGGACGCCACGTCTGATTTAGTGTTCCCCATGACAGCAGATGTATCCCACTTCATGTGGACTTTGATGAATAAACTTGGAGTTTTACCCATAAAAAAATCTCCATGTCAAAAGAAACAAATCTACGTCTACATTAGCTTCCTCTCCAAAAAATAAATTTACATTAGCTTCAATGATGAACTTCAAGTGTACACGTTGAACACCCCACAAAGAAAAAAAAGAAAAGTGTGGAGATTATATCTGTGTGATGTTTGGAACCGCTCTGTCGACCAGTTTGTTATTTGTGCCCGCTGAGCCTGTCATGGCTTATAGAGCGGTCTTGTTAAAAGCTTAAATACGAATGCTTTTCAGTTGATGATACAGGAGCCATGGGAATCAAAGAGCAACTCCCATGGGTTGACCCAAATGGATGGCGCATTTGTCCGTTTGGGTCGACCACCCGTCCGGCGTCGGTCCTGTTTTAGATTTGGGTCGGCAGTGCGTCTAACGCGTCGATTCATTTCATGTCCGTGTGGCCGGCTGGCCGCCCTATTTCAACAACTAGCTCATTTTTGTATTGTTTCACACACAATTTTGCATTCAAACATATAGTCAAATAACATAGTTTCAAACCGAATAAAATAGCATAGTTTTATAAGCCGAAGAAAAGTTAAAAATGCCTCACACAGTTTTGCAAGACGAATAAAGAAGATACATCTATTGGTTGCCAACATGAGCCCACATATGCTCAACCAAATCATTTTGCAGTTGCATGTGAGTTTTTCAATCACGCATGTCATGATAAAATTGGGTGGACTGTTCAAACGTTGCCGCTCCTCCATGCTCAGGCACAACATTCTCACCCTGAAACTGAAACCCTTGATCGTACAGACGTTCCGGGCGCTCATTTTCTATGATCATATTGTGCATGATCACAGAAGCAGTCATCACCTCCCACAGTTTTTGCGTCCTCCAGGTATTAGCAGGATACCGAACGATGCCCCATTGAGATTGCAAAACACCAAAGCCACGCTCGACATCCTTCCTAGCACTCTCTTGCTCTTGGGCAAATCTTTTCCTCTTCTCTCCGACAGGGTTGGTGATTGTCTTGACAATAGTGGTCCACTGAGGATAGATACCGTCACCCAGGTAGTATCCTTTGTCGTAGGTGTGGCCGTTGATAGTAAAGTTCACCGGTGGGTTGTTGCCTTCGGCAAGCCTAGCAAACACCGGCGAGTGCTGAAGCACGTTGATATCATTGTGTGATCCGGCCATGCCAAAGAAAGAGTGCCAGATCCATAGATCTTGAGACGCCACGGCCTCTAGTATGACAGTGCAGACATGGCCCTTATACTACCCTTGCCAAGCAGAAGGGCAGTTCTTTCACTCCCAGTGCATGCAGTCTATGCTGCCAAGCATCCCTGGGAAGCCCCTGCTGGCATTCATCGCCAATAAATGGGTTGTATCTTCAGTAGTCGACTATGTCAAGTACTCAGGGCCAAACACAGTAATAACAGCCTTGCAGAACTTATACAGGGACTCTAGGCATGTAGACTCGCTCATACGGACATAGTCATCAATGAGATCATCGGGCACTCCGTATGCAAGCATTTGTATGGCGGCAGTGCATTTCTGATAAGGGGAGAAACCAATTTTTGGAACGACATCCCCCTCTGTAATACGGTTGAAAAGATGCCTACTCATACAAAAACAGCGGCGGAATTTCCAATGTTTGAACAACGAATTTGTTGTATCAAAGTAGTCCTTCCAAAGAAGGAGATGCCCGTTGTCTCGGTTGCAATTCAATGCCGGAAGGTGGCCCGGAATGGAGCCACGGAACAACGGCCGCTGGCTATTGAGGTGGTGATGGACCAACACGGCAGTCAATTTCTCCTCCTCATCATCGGACGACGAATCGTCGGAGTCGCAAAGGAAACTGCGAAAAAAGAACTTGTCGGTGGAGTCCATTTATACCTTGGCAAACTATTGAACAGCTTGCAGGCGTCGACGAAGGAGACGGCCGGCGAAGGGAGCAGCGGCACGCACGGACCCAACTAGCTGCCCTACCGGCGTCCGACGAACGTGCCGGTGAGGATCTGGCCGGCCAGCGAGGCGGCTTCTTGGTCTCGGTCACGGCTATGTCGGGGGGGGGGGGGGGAGTGGGGGTAGGAAGCAGTCGGTTCCCCGGCGGCAAGACAGCGGTGGCGGGAGACGTGGGAGGTGGTGGCTTTGCTGAGCGGATGTTGCGGCGCCGACAGCTGGCAGAGTCATCGGAAAAAATGGGCGGCGGCGGCGGCGACGAAGGAGGCGGGCGAGGGTTGCTGTTGGATATATAGGGGAAGGCCAATGTGCCACCGACCAATGGGCCCGGGGAGGAGAAGATGAGCGTGCGCGTGTCCGTCTTGTGTCCACGCCGACGCAAATCCGGCTCAAAAATGGGCTAGAAATGGGTCGCCCGCGAATGAAAAGCGGACACGCGTCCATTTGGGTCGGCGCGTTGGGCCAACATTTGTGTCCGCGCCGACCCAAACAAACACCAGCGGACGAAATGGGTCACCCTGTTGGAGTTGCACTAATAAGCTGAATAAATAAATGATACTGGTGATCGAGTTTTGGAACATTGCTGATCGAGTCCAGTTTCACTAAGGAGCAGAATAGAGCTGCCAACCACCTAGGCTGAACAAATCATAGTTATGCTTTGACTATTCGCAAACAAAAAAATAATTGTGCTTTGACTGAAAATAGTGTGCCAAATGTAAAAAACGCACAATTACTTGTTTAATACCTAGTGAAATTGACAATATTTAAGATATTCTGCAGCCCTGTGAGTACTATTCTTGCAAGCAGAACTAATGCCTGAATAGTGGAACATCGGTGCACTGCTCTGACGATTCTTGTATTGATAAACAGGGGCGGCAACAATGTATCAAACCACAACTACCTACGCGTTAACCAAATACTAAGAAGACTAGGCCCGTAAGGGTTCCTTTTTTCTGGTTTTTTTGGAAATTTTTTTACCGTGTTTCTTTGAGTGACGCGTGTGCAGCCCTTGTCTATCTCTGCGTCTACAGCCCATTGTAAGGTAGAGCTCTTTTCTTTTTTTAATATTTGTTTGACTGGTCGGTTTGCATGGTCAAATTGACGTGCCCGTTTCAGATTTTTCTTAGTTTGCTCTGTTCCATGTGTCCCTGCATGGGCATGCATGTCCCTGGGCTAGTTCACATGACCCTTCTAGATTTGGTGCGTTGGTTCCGCTCCATGCCGCATCGCCATGCATGTCGCCACGTTTGTCTCACATGCAGTTGATTAGCAGTTTACCAATGGACACGTTGCCCTCTGGACTTTTATGGTGGGCTTCGTTTTTGTTTTTTCTGTCCTTTTGGCTCCCTATAAGTATTGTTTGCCTGGTGTTCGTTCACGGCCCTCTTTGTGCGTTCTTCATGTTCGTTTGGTCTGGGCTATGTCTAACCCTATCCGCCGCCGCCGGGCCCGTCCTCATGGCTAGCTCCACCATGTCGCCGACCGACACTCCTCTCCGGTGCCAGATCCGGCCGTTCCAGGTGCATCCCCGCCAGATCCCGGTGGCATACACCCGCGACAAAGTCCCCACAACCAGGCCTGATGCAGCCTCCTCGCCGGCTGGAAACGCCACCAGCCCCGACGGCATGGACGTCGGTGCTCATCTCGTCGGAGCCCACCTCGTCGTCTAATTTGGGCTGCTTCCAGCCGGTCTACACATGCGCCCATCAGTCCAGGAGTCTCCCTCGCTGGGAGAACCAGAACATGCCAAACGCTTATCAAATCACCAGGTGAGTTCGAAGCTGGCTTTGAGAATCTGAATTTGTGGACTTGGGAGGTTGGGAGAGGTTCAAGTTATTTGGGTTCTGTGCTTGGTGAGTACTGCTCTTTCTAGACTTTTTATCAGCAAGGGATGATTTTGGCAATCTTTCTGTTGTATTCATGATGTTGTGCGTTTTTAGATCCGAGGGCCGGTGAGGCGGGTCGACGGTGGCAGGAACACCAAGAAATTCATCGTGGGAAACATCCAGTAGATTCGTCGTCTGGTGAGTGTTTGGCTTGCTTGATTTTTTTTTACAAAATATTGTTGTCTGTTTGGTTTCTTTTTTCACTCTCTTTTGATTTCATATTTAGCACTTTTTAGATGATCTGTTGACCCATGCAGTTGGAAGGAATGTTCGGCCAGCACTATGCGGATTAATTGATCCTTGTCGTGTTGCTGTTAAGAGTTGCATCTGATGTGGATGTTTTGTATCGTTCGTATTTTACTACTGGTTGGTTCTTTATAGGAAGGCAAGAATTTGGTATAGAGAGCTTAATATATCTTTGTAGACCGTAAAAACATCAATTGTTCTGGAAGGTGACATAGTTGTTTACAGGGAGACGAATACAAGCTATTTTGGCCTGAGTAGATGGCATCAAGGTTTGGAACAACAATAATACCATTTGGATTGGTTGGAGAAGACGATATATGTGGTGTAAGTGGAACCTCGAAAAATATGTTATCTTACTATGTTATCCCCTTGATTATCTAATGTCTAGAAACAATGTTTTTCACCTCAAATGTTGTTAGACTACAGTGATCTTCCGGGGCTCCAGTTTTATGATATCAATGACAACAAGCTAAATGAAGAGGGCCTAAAGCTAAGGTATGTTTTGATTTCATTTTAGAAGCAAAATAATAATAGTTTGTCCATGAGAATCAATGATCTTTATTTATCTTATTGTTTCTCAGGACTGATTTTATGGGAGAGATAAAGAATAAATATATGCATCCTGTAGTGCTTACGCCAAAAATGTCAGGAAGATTTTACTTCATCTTTAGGGAGCCTACTTAAACAAAAGGTAGCCAGCTGCGCTAGCAAATAGTAATCTGAAAAGATATCTACATGTTCTCATGGCAAGTCAACATACGCTGCCCTGTTATCCTTTTTAGATAATCGAAAAATGAGTCAGAATGCATAAGTATTTCGGAGAGCCCATGTCTGATTAGGTTTGCTTCTTGTGTTTCGAGTTTTTTACTTGTTTGCATAGGGAGGGAGAAGGAGTTAAGAGACAAAGAGAAGGACCAGCACCTCTATTTGCATGACAAATCTGAAGTGGAGAGCTGCATCAAGTATCTGAAGAGGAGAGAGGAGGATCCCTACAGGAGTACACTGCCCAGTTTCTATATCAGGCAGCTCATCGTTCTGATGCAGAAATATCCACATTTGAACCCAGAGTCTGAGATGATCAAGTTTGTCATTAGTTAGGATCCAAATCAATTGTTTATATTGTTCATGTTAATCTTTTATATACATATTTTTTTAAATACCTCAAATTAATTGCAGTTCATTCAGATTAGAAGGGTCTATAAATATTTAAAACTAAGTTCAGAACTGTAAATTTCTATGTGAAGTACATTAGTGGATTTACTAAGCTAGGCAGGGGCTCTCATTCCACTAAATGTTATTTTGTTAATTTCTACCAGTATATTGTACTAAAGGTCAATCAAAGAAACTAAGCACACATTTTCTATCCACTTTCAGTATGTGAGGATTGATTTTTTAAGGCATGTTATATTCAAACTTAACTTAAATATATATTTTTCGTTGGCATTCATTGAAGCTCTTATTTTCTTTTCCTTTGAGTAAGCCAATGACGGCTGCTACAACTCAAAGAAATTTTACCAAAAAAATTTATATATTACCCAAGAAAACACGAACACGCATGAAACCAGCCTCCAATTGAAAGCAGATCAACTTGCTCATGCACACACTACTGCCCACAGAGTCAAAACTTCCAAAAACATAGCCTGCACTGAATAGGAATTGAGCAAAGGCAAAAGCTACTCACTGATGCACCGCGTCTATAGCTCCATGAGGAAGATGTTCAGCCGGAAGGTCGCCGTCCATCGGACGCGGGACGTCTGCGTGACAGAGGCCTCCCACGTGATCCTCTTGGTCGATACTGTGGCGCGAGAAGAGCAAGACACCGGGTGCACGGGAGCAGACCGTGTTCATCTCCCCGTCCACCTCCAGCTCCAAAATCCCCTGCTCCCCCGCAAGCACCGCCACGTCGACTACCGCGCCTGGGCGCCAGATCCGGCAGAGGTCGCGCTGGTGCGCTCCGCAAATCCCATAACCTCCGCATCCCCCGCCGAGCGCGCGGGCCAGCGTAGGCTCTGTTGCTGCAGCAACGGCCTTGACCGGCCGCCTCCTTCCGCACGAGCCAGGATCTCGTCGAGATCGTACGCGACGCCTGCGGTCTTGGCTTGGGTCTCTGGGAGAGCTCAGTCTCTTGCGGCCGAGAGCACGAATGAGGAGGAGGGCGTCGGCTGCCGGCGGGACTCCGGCAGGTCGGGTCGCAGGCGAGCGTCTGCACCGGCAAGCACGAGCACGCGCGAGAGAGGAGAGTGGGTGATGCGGTCAGCCACTAGAGAAATGATTTGGCGAAGATGTGCTGGATCCCTCTCGTCCACACCTTCTCTCACTTCCCTTGCGACTTGTTCAGCCTCATGCGACGTGGCAATGTACCATGCACCAAGATTCGCACGCGTCCATCCAACGGCAACAGCAACGTTCTCTTGGAACTGGCAAAAATCAGGTATGTTACCAGGGACCGCTGCCGTCACCGTAGCAACAACTTCATTTGTTTTCTTGTGTAATAGTCATGAGAGTATACACTTTGATTTTGTTGGACCATGGAAGTACAAAATTTGATGAAGCCATGCAACTGGTAGATGCTTCAGCAAAGCATATATATTGTTTTTGGGCAGCATGAAGCAAATGATACATCCAAAAGGATCAAAATTAATTAACCATGTTAATGAATACATCTTTATATTCACTATTTTAGCGAATGCGTGCTGTTGAAACTTTTCAAACAATTTTTTCTGATTTTTCTATTGAATGTGAAATGTAGCCCAACTAATATTTGAGAGGTAAATTAATATTTGGTCATGCAAATTGATATGTACTGCTATTTTTTCTCACTATGTGTTCATGCCTTCCAGTCCAAATAGACATCTTGATAACAATTATTCTTGCTTAGATCTAAATTCGTAATTTCCTTTACAAAATACGATGAAAGTTAAATTGAAAAGATTGCATGAACAAAGGCCACGTCCATTTTCTATGTTTCTTCATGCTTTCAAATTCAAAGAGACTATTTTTTCCATGTCTCTTCGTGCCTTCAAATTCAAAGAGACCCGCATAAATAAGGGCACATCAACTTTCTTCACCGCTGCAAAGATTTACTCATGCATATGAACACGCAACAGATTCTCAAAAACTCATGAAAAATAAGCCTCGAACCAAGCACCAATGCGCGGCGTGCCACCGCGCACTACCTGCTAGTCGAAGCTAGCTGCCCATAGTACGAGAATCTGAGAGCATCTATAGGCAGACCCCAAACTTTTTCATTAAACTCGAAGGTGGCCGGTTAAAAAAGAGTGATCCCCTTGTATATTCCTAATCTTTAATGAAAAGGCAGAGCACCTGCCGTTCGAGTCAAAAAAAAAATAGGACTGCTAATTTTCATCCGGATGAAAATTATTGGCATTCATCCGATTTGTGAGCCGTCCGATCTGTGTCCTGAGATTCGTCTGATCTCTCGCTACCACCCTGCTGGCTTACCGGGCGCGCTCAATTTCCGGGGGAGACCCGTTCTCGCTCGCGACCCGTGTCTGTTTTTTCTTTTTGAATTTTTTCATTTCGCCCCCGTAGCTGCCAGGTTCCCTTCCCCTTCCTCTCGTTCCCTTGTCATTCCCAACACGCAACCAGAACAGAGTCCAGAGAGAGATTCATGGGGCACCGGTGGTTCCCTATCCGCTCGATTCGCTAGGGTGTGGTCAGGCGTCCGGCGTTCACCCTCTGGCTGCTTCGCTCCCGTCCGGCCGCCAACCCCCTCCTGCTCCCCCGCTGTCCGCGCCGTTGGTCTGCAGCATCTCTCGACAGCCGCACCAACCCACGGCCTCTATTTCTACCCCGGCGACTTCGCTAGTCTTCGTGATTCGGTACGTTTGTCCGTTTTTGCCTGGATCCTCATGTGTATTGTATGTTCTGTGTAGGATTTTATTCTCAGATCTATCCTCTTTTGTCTGATGCATGTGGTTTGCGGTGTAATCTGGGATCGAATCTTGTACTCACGGCTAGTTCTAGGGTGTGTACTCTGTGGTCTGATTTGATCTATTCTCTGTTTGTATCCGGCTGATTGAATCTCTAGGTGTTTGAGTTCGAACACACTAGATTCGTTTTGCAGTGTCTTCAAATACATTTTCGTGGTTGTAGGTTTTGTACGCCCTATGCTGTTAGGTTTGTTTGTTGATTTACCACCTAAATCAGTAGCAGAATCGGTCTGCTCCAGCCATTCAAGCCGCTAAGCCAATTTCAGTGGCCTCTACAGCAGGCGGTTATCAGTTGCTGGTTGTCCTCGCTCTGCAAGTAGCAGCCTCAAATCTCATGGTCACTGTTTTGTTGTTGTGATGTATTTTGGGTCAGCAAAGCAAAGCTAGAGTAGAGTGTCTTCAGAGTTTGTTGGTTGTAATGTAGGATCAGTGTTAATCCTTTGTGCAGCAAGCTTAATACTAGTAGGTGTTAATCCTGCAGTTAGCAAGTACTAAGGCTCAGGTCTTCTGAATCTAACAAGCTTAGGTTGGATTCGGGGGGGCTTTGGTCTGTTCATCTTTTCAGGGGGAGTAGTAATTGTACATGTAGTTTTCTAGTGGGCAGTAGTTCATGTTCAGGGGGGGCTTGATACGGTATTTCTCTGTTAGATGTACTATTCAGGAATAGTAAGGGATATATATGTGAGATTGCTGTACTTCTCCACTTAGTTTTTTTTTTGTTATTGTAATTTTAGTGGATTGTAAATTGCATTTCTTAGTGTAATCCCTAGTGGATTTACACTGTAATTCTTAGTGGATTTACACTGTAATTATATTTGGATTTGCACTGTAATGTTCATCGGAATTCCAGTGCATTTTCTTCGTGGTTTTTACACTGTAATTATGTTTGGATTTACACTGTAATTCTTAGTGGATTTACACTGTAATTATATTTGGATTTGCACTATAGTCTTCATCGGAGTTCCAGTGTATTTTCTTCGTGGTTTTGCACTGTAATTATATTTGGATTTACACTGTAATATTCATCGAAATTCTAGTGTATTTTCTTAGTGGATTTAGACTGTAATAATATTTAGATTTACACTGTAATCTCAATCGGAATTCCAGTGTATTTTTCTTAGTGGGTGAAGTGTAATCCTCAGTTGGTTTCCACTGTAAATTGCAGGGGATTTCTTCACTCTAATTCTCGTGGGTTTCCACTATAATTCCACTTATTAACTGTAATTCCAATTGGATTTACAGTGTAAATCAAGTTGCACTGATATTGTCAGTGGGTTTAGTGTAACTGACAGTAAGTTCTTATTTTTTTTATATTTTTAGTTTATTTTAGTGGTTTTTTACAGTGTAATCCTTACTGGAATTTACACTGTAATGTGTAGTGTTTTGTTTCATCTTTTGTAAATTACAGTCTATATTAATTTGAATACCTGTGTACTTACCGTCTAAGTTAATGTACATTAACCCTGTAACTTACTATCCCATTTTTAGTCTATTTTTCAGTGTATTTACACTGTAAAGTCATTTGGATTCTATGTAATTACACCGTAATGTTAGTGCACTTACACTCTATTTTCCTGTGTAATTTTATTTGTAATTGTAATGATTTACATCTGTAATTACAGTCTAAGTTAATGTAGATTTTTAACCCTGTAACTTACTATTCTATGTACTGTAATTTCCAATCTATTTTCAGTATTTACACTGCAAATTCATTTGTATTAGATGTAATTACATTGTAATTTTAGTGCACTTATACTCTATTTCCCTGTGTAATTTCAGTGAATTACATTTGTAATTGTAGTGATTTATATTTGTAATTACAGTTTAAGTTAACTGTAAATTTTAACCCTGTAACTTACTATATCCCATGTATTGTAATTTCCAGTTTTTTTCCAGTGTATTTACAAGGAAGGTCAGAGTAATTTACAACCAAGTTGTAATGTGACAAAATATCACAGTAATCTCTCAAGATATGTTGATTTCTGTATTTTTTTAGTGTAAGTACAGTGTGTAGCTTAAGAAATTTGGACCATACATCTAGGTGTTTTTTTCTACTCAAGACTTAAATTTCTGTATTGTGTCATGTGTGCACATGACAGTTACTGGGGTCAAATAGCAAGAGAATTAAGTTGGTCATTTTGGCTTCATCTTACATGAAGGAGTGCATCTTCATCTTGCTGGTATGACTTCTTGATGCTGAAATTTATGAAGATAATCAAAGCACTCGGTAGTGTTTGTTAGCAAGTGTACTCTACTCATTTTCCAATTTTCACTGCACTTTATAAGCTGTTTACAGTGTAAAAAGTTGAGATGCAGTTTTACAGGCGTGATTTAAGACGATTACTGTTTTTTACACTGTAAATCTACTATAGAATGTCACTGTAAATTGTAGCAGTTTACTGTGTAATCCTATTGTAAATTACATTGTAATTGTCACTGGAACAATGGTTTTTCATTGTAATTCTACCGTAAATCAGCATTGTAAATTTGCGGTAACTCTACTGTGAATTATATTTTTAAATCTACTACAGTTGTACTGTAAAAGTCACTGTAATTTGCTAAATTGATCATTGCTCACAGTACTTTGATTAATCTTTTGTAGAGTTCCTGTTTTATATTTCCGGTACTGTGTAAACTAGATAATACCCTGCGTGTTGCTGCGGAACCGGTTCAAATATAAAAGGGGGCTATGTTTGGTTAGGAACTTGGAATCAATAAAAATAACCACCAAATTTAATTTGAACTGCACTAATTAGTGACAAAATTGTCATCTTCAAATTGCAACTACATATGACAAAAAAATCGGAATGTACTTAATAGTCCCAAGAATATGTATGTTATATTGTTATGGAAATATAACAAAACAAATCAAATCTTTTTTGTAGTAACACTGATTTAAACTTGTTTTGGCTGTGAAACATGACATATCCTAAAGCATTCATGCAACTGAACTTAACACTAAATTTGCTAAATCATCTCCAAAATATCAGGGGGGAAATTATCATGTTAGTTATGGTGCTTCACAAACAAATGATGGATGAGTTACTGTTGTCACATCAGACATGATAATTATCCTTGACCATCAGTGTTAATTGCATCCGGAGTGCTTTGGAAGTGCTCCTGCTGCATGGATATAAACTAATCATAAATTTAGTTGTGAAACCAATAGAAATCATAATATTTGAACATTAAACCATATATATTACTGACAGAAAACAAATAACTAAAATTGAAAGCTGACCTCAGTTTTTTTTTGACCGATTCAGCTTGGATAAGCAACAACCAAGTCTATATATTGATCTCTATTACCACATTCTGCAAGGAATAAATAAGTGTAAGAAAAGTTGTCTAAGGAAGAATAGGGTGCATTTTGTAAATAGAGGAAGCAAACAAAGCAAAACGAAGTCATAAATAGATTGATGCAATAATAATTTGATATACCTTCTCCAAATGGGCAGGATGCAGCAGGCAGAAGAAATGTACAGAAACTAATGGAGAAAAAGAAACGCATAAGTACTACATGAAATAACTTATTTGGCAACATCAACTTTAATGATTCAGTTAATAGGAATCTACTTATATGTGTGTCGCGGAGAAAATAGCAGGTAAATCCTAAACATATTTCCACTCCAAAAAAAAATCATGTGACATATTTAAGATATGCACATGTTGAAGTCTGATGCTACTATATCTATCTTAAACTTCACAAAGGCATAGAATCGATGGACTGAAGTTGCAACGCTTCTATAAGTACATGTTTGGAAGAGCAATTGTGTACAGACCTGTTCAATGGAGCAATTAGCAAACTTGTATACTTTTAGAAACATCGTCATAGTTCTAAATTCAGATGAAGGGAGCGGCACATCAGTCAATAAATGCAAAATAACGGGCAAATAACACAGTACAGTTGAAAGTATAATTGTGAAGGAAACAATATTAAGTCTCGGTAGACATGAATCCATTACAGAAAGGGATATATCAGCAATCAAACAATGAATAATCAATAAATATATTTGTTACCATATGTCCAAGTGAGGAGCATCTATGTGAAGTCTGTGTGAAAGACTGAAAGTATGCAGAGTTGGTAACTTGGACCGGTGAGTGTACAACAGCGAGGCATCGCCGGCTCGCCTACCTCATCAGTTACAGACCAAAATCATCATATTGATTCGCTTCCATTGCATGGAGAAGCATCTTGATTATCTAGGAGACGGAGAGAAGAGCGATGTGCAGAATTGCAGACTCTGTGTCACAAAAGAAGAAGATTGGAATTCGATGACATGATGACCCGGTGGACTATGGGTGTTCCTTCCATGCAAAAGAAAAAAAAACTTGCATGCCATGGCTGAGGCCCTGCCCGACTCGCACCAATGTGTTCCTTGGATGATGAAAAGAAAAAAGATTGACAATTAGATGACATGGTGACCCGGTGGACTCCTCTGTACACTTGCTGTTCCTTCCAGGCAAAAAACAAAAGGAGACCTCCATGCCATGGCTGAGGCCCTGCTCGGCGATCCACCAAGCACTCCTTTCAGAACGAATAAAGAAGTCAAATTCAGATTGGAAAGCCACCAGCGGCCGGTCTGATTCTGCTGGATCCAGAACGAAAAAATAAGTCAAATTCAGATTGGAAACCCACTAGCGGCTGGTCTGATTCTGCTGGAACCGGCCGTAAACGACCTCCCCAGCGGCTGCGTAGCTACCTTATAGCCGGAACGGAGACAAAGTGACAATCACGGGGAGGGGAAGACCAGGGCAAGCAGGGCGAACCTATAAGAAGGAGCAGGGGAAGCCGAGCCGTTCGTGAATCGAGAAGTGGAAGCGCAAAGGGAACGTGCTGCATGATCTAGCGGTTGTGTTGGTGCTAGCGTTTTTAGCAGCCGAGGAGCCATGGAAGGTGGAGCCAACAGCCAAGCCAACGCAAGGGACGGAGTGCGGGGTTGATCACAAATCCGACTAGTGAGCCGCTCCATTGGAGTACCGAGAGGTAGATGGGCAGACCGCAGACGGTACACCACTGGACATAATTATCTTGAGGAAAAAAATGTATGTTAATAGAAAAATCGCTGATGTGGCATAGTGGTGAGGTCGATAGGCTGCATGTCAAGAGAAATAGGATAGTGGGGATGAACTATTTAGGTATTATAGATGGGGAATTTGACCATGCCTTTTCATGCCAATGTTGATCCCATGACCTCATTCTCCTTTTCTAATCAGTTTTTCTTAATTTCCTGCAATGTAATGCTAGTTTTTCCTCTGTTTTTCATGTCCACATTCGTGCAGATTCTGGGAAGTAGGAGAGGGAACTGTTCACAGGGAGGTAGAGAAGATTGACAGGAGAGGATCTCTTACATGTGCATCCATGATTTTCTCAAGGTTTGCCCTCTGGATATTGGAGGAATTCCCCCTGTGATTTCATCTTTGATGGGGTGGACAAGCACATCGACACATTCAGGGGACAGGAACAAAACGGAGGACATGTGACACTTGTTAAACTCTGTGTTGCCAAAAAATATGACTGAAAACTAATTGGATTTCAGAAGAGGATTTTTGCAGTGTCACTTTAATGCATCTTTCACTATAATTCTCAGTGGGCATGATAGAAATTACTGTGTTTTTTTAGTGAATTTTACACTGTATTTGTCAATGTGTTTTTAGGTGACATCATCTTGGTGTTTTTTCTCCCTTTGTTAGCCTAGTGATCATGGAAAAGCTTTGGGTGTATCGTTGTGGTTCTTTCAATTCCTCTTCTGGCTGTTGTTCTATCCGGGTTGGAAAAGTTGGAGTGTGGACCCGTTAATTTGTTTAAAAGCGGGGCAGAAAAGAAAACATGGGGACATGGGACAGTTGGCATCCTGTGGTTGGCTGAAAAATCTGGATGAAAGCTATTGAATTTCATCCGGATGTAGAATAGACAGTCCCAAAAAAAAGAGTGATCGGACCAGACCCCCCTCCACTTTATCCCTAAACATCTCGACTGGCCGGCATTATCTCAAACCCATCTCTCATCCGGGGGCAGTACGAGGGGGTCCAGTTACCCCTGAGCAGCCGGCTGCATGCCCACATGGGCCAAACTGCAGCGTCTTGGCGAGAAGACCACGGCCGCAACAGCGCCATCAAGCATGTGTCGAGGAGGAAAGCCATCTGAGCTAGGAGAGCTAGGGTCGGAGCTCGTCCGTGTTGTGCTGCTAGCCGAGACCGCTATGCCGTGCTGGGGCTCGCGTGAGCTGGGCCGCTATGCAGCCGCCCCGTGTTGGCCGTCGTGCGTGTAGGCCGGGCGTGTTATGTCGCGGTGGTGTCGAAGTGCGGCTGTCGTGCACCACCGCCGCGTGTAGTTGGCTCCTGTGCCCGCCGCACCGCGCTTGTGCCGGAGCATGACATGGCTGCCATGCGCCCACGCCAGAGTTGCCCCGGAGCTCGTGCGTTGTGGCCGCGCTCTGGTCGTCGTGCTCGCCTCCACCCATGCAGGGCGCCGCAGCCGCGTGCGGGCTAGCTAGCTGCTAGCTGCTGTTGGCCGCACACAGGCTTGCGTGCTAGCTAGCCAGCCGCTGCTCTGTGTGCTGCCCATCGGATGGCGAGCGGCTGCGTGTGTGGGCTGGCGTGGCACGTCCTGTCAACCAATGCACTGGTTGGCCGCGTGAGCTACAGTTTGTTCTTGAGGTGAGATATTGCTGTTGTGCTTGCTCTTCACTTGCTCCGACGGTGTCGCACACATAGTGTTCGATGAAATGTTTGCACAATTACTCCCTCCATTCTGATTTACTCGTCGTGGTTTTAGTTCAAGTTCAAATTTGAACTAAAGCCACGAGGCGTAAATCAGAATGGAGGGAGTAGAAACTAAGTGGGGGTTCAAAATAGGGGGTGCAGTTATTTTGTAGGAAAAATGAGGGGTCAAAACGGATGCGCCTAGGCATTGACCAGGCGTCTTCGTGGACGTTTGAGGGGTAAAATTAGTTAGATGCCGCTGTATACGCTCTGACACGGAAATTTCTAGCATCGAACGAACCTCTCCGGACCCCTTGTTAGAAAGATATACTCCCTCTGTATGGAAATGTGTGATCTAAACGATATTATATTTTGGACAATGCCAACGCCCACACGTGTGGTCGGAGCCAAACTTGTCCACACGTCTTATAACACATAGACTACGCCATGTCACCGCATGCATGCATGTGAGAATCTTTTTGGATTTTCAGTTTTAAAAATATTTTATCTCTTAAATCAGAAATTCGATTGAAGATCTGCTTTCACCATTAAATCCCTCGCGACGAGATCTTCGAAACTAGATCTCATATCAATATATTTGGGATGATTTTTTTGGTTAAAAGTTGCCATGTCTATTGCACATAAATTGCCATGATATATTTCAACTATTTTCTTCTATATTTAAAAGTAAATTTTGACATATTATAAAACAGGGAATTAAAAAACTAGACTTGCCATGCATCATAAACTAAAATTGCCATGATGCATGCACTTAAAATTGCCATGGTTCATAAAAGAATATTTTCATGGTCAAATTACTGAAATTGCCATCATCAAAAAACTAAAATTGTCATGCTCTGCAAACTAAAATTGCCACATGGCAACTTTAGTTTAAGCACTATGGCAACTACAGTGTAAACATCATGGCAACTTTTGGGCAAAAATTTTTTTCGTCGAAACATATCAACACGGGTCTAGTTTTGAAGATCTCGTCGAGACGGATTTGATGGTGAAAACGGATTTTTAATTTGATTTTTAGGTAGGAGATAAAATATTTTTAAACCGAAAACCAAAAAAATTTCTGCTGATGTCATCTGTTCATACGTGGCAAAATGAGTCGTGATGGAGGCATGTGGACGATGTGCAAACGCCCACACATGTGACCATTAGTTTTTCCGTATATTTTTTATAGAGGGAGTACTTTATTTTCAACTTCAGCCCAGTGTCCTGACCGAAGCCAAATCCCTGAACCGAAGCGATAAACAGAAATCAAATGAGCCAAACAAATCCCTGAACACACAGAGGCGGCAATGTAAAACTACTCGCCAGGCCACTAACCTTCATGGATGTGCCTCCCTCCAATCTGTGTACAGGGAGCGGTGCTTGATATTGTACGCCGCCACCTCAGTGCCACCGGGGATCGGCCATTGCTCCCGGCGATGCTGGTGTTGGAGTGAACCTTGTTATTTTTTGTTTTCATCACGTTTATCTACTAGTGTCATGCACGTAGTGATGTAACATCACTGATGTTCATCCACTAAGCTGCGGCTACATACTCATGTAGAGACGAGGTCACGTGTGTGTATGACTAGTTTAGTTAAATTAGAGTGTGCACGGCCAGTTAGTCATGCCAAGTTGTGAGCGTCCCATAACACTGTGTTTGGCACTAAATTGTGTATGTGCCGTTGCATTAGTAGCCTGGATGGATTAGTTAGCTATGGAGCCGGAGCAGCCGAGTCACGTGGCACTTCAACGTGGAGGAAGAATAGAAAGCAATTAGTTGAGGCTTGTCAAATACGTGTGTATCCAGACTTGGTTATTACTCAAGCGTGTGTGTAGCTAGCCCATGGAGTACTAATCAAATCAAGCAGTCATGTGCTTAACGTCAAAAAAAAAATCAAGCAGTCATGTGCTTGACCATCATGTGTGTGTGCATGTGTGAGGGGGTTAGTGGGTGTGTATGTTGTGTGGGTCTGACTACTTAAACACATGTATTCACTTTTTTTTCAGGAAAGGCCATCATGGCTATCTTTATTAAACGTGGAATAGAGATACATCATCTATTGGGGAATTCATCAGACAATCAGGTGGCTCGTCGATCCAACTACTAGAAGTCTTATTACAAAAACTATAATTAGTTAGCACATGTGTCGCTTGATTAGCCGAACGAAAACAATGCTCATGTATCGACTTCATTTGTGTTGAGAAAAGAACAAGAGAAAAGGCACAAGTGTGTGTGGTGCCACAAAAAAAATTCCTTGTGTGTTCTTCTTCTACTTTGTATGTGTGTGTTGGATCCTTGTGCAAAGCTAACAGTTGGAGGCTCTGCCCCGACGAGTCCGGTCGATGAACTGTGGATCTACAGTGCATGGGAGAGCAAGGTCAGATAAGTGAGAAGAGAGATTGGGGGAGGGGGGGGGGGGTAAGGAGAGTAGGAGGAGGAGGAGGTCAGTCATGCGACCTAGGAGATGGCGGCGGCCCGCCGGAGTCTCTGATGGAAGCGGGGTAGAGGCGGCGGAGGGAGCTCGGGCTCGGGATGAGTTCCTCCTCTAGAATCTAATTTCAACACTAAAATAAGCAAAATGACAAATGCAGTAATGCCAACACTAAAAATAAAATATTTATTACATTTCATCTAATTTCTTACCGCCGCATGACGAAAACTCGGCTGGAAGTAGATGCCGAACAGCTTGCCAGTTGCAAGGCTGCTGGCGCACCTTGACTTGCACAGTCGACATAATGGTGGTGGTGGTGGCACCATTTTTCCTAAAGCAATATGAGCAAAGGATTAATGATCCACTTCACAGGAAACAAAAACAGTAGCATGTGATATTTTTTGTTCTTCCGTGAGAAGCAATTTGATGGACTAACATATAAGATGACAAGGTACCACCTACATTTTGCCAAAAAGTAACTTATTAAAAAAACAACTAAATAACAATAAAATGGTGCATACTAAATCAATTAAATGAACTAGCCTACTAAATCAACTAAATCAAAATGTTCTAAATCAACTAGCATACTAAATCAACTAAATCATATCAACTAAATCAAAATGTTCTAAATCAACTAAATCAACTAGCATACCAAATCAACTAAATCATATCAACTAAATCAAAATGTTCTAAATCAACTAAATCAACTAGCATACTAAATCAACTAAATCATATCAACTAAATCAAAATGTTCTAAATCAACTAAATCAACTAGCATACTAAATCAACTAAATCATATCAACTAAATCAAAATGTTCTAAATCAACTAAATCAACTAGCCTACTAAATCAACTAAATCATATCAACTAAATCAAAATGTTGCATATGAACTAGCCTACTAAATCAAAATGTAGCAGGCAGGAGGGAGAAGGAGGGGTGACTCGAGGAGGGATAAGAGAGTATACGGAGGAGAAAGGCGGAGCGAGGAGGGGCCGGCCAGCGGCGAGTGGAGAGAGGACGGAGGACGAGGCCGGTACCGAGTCCAGCAAGGAGGAGGAGGTGACGGCGGCGCAGAGGGAGGAGGGGCGACGGGGAGGACCGGCGCGGGGGATTGAGAGGGGATCGAGTGTGTGACTGTGAGTGGATCGGATAGAGGTGCTGGGTTGGTGCGGATTAGCAGTAGCGCGGGAGCTAAAATGCGCTGCTACTAAGGAAGTAGCAGCAACGCGCTTTGGGCAATGGCGCTACTGCTAATGGGGACCAAAAAGTGTGGATATTTGAAATTTAGCAGCAGCGACCTCAGCAAAAGCACGCTACTACTACATCAATAGCAGTAGCACGGATCGCGGAACCGCGCTGCTACTAATTAAATGGAGTCTGGTGGACACCGTCGGCTGATATTTGTAGCAGCGCGGTATACACTTAGCGCGCTACTGCTAAAAACTTGTCTGTAGCGAGTTTCCTGCTCACGCGCTACTACTAATTAGCAGCAGCGCTCCTTTTTTAGCCATGCTGCTGCTAAGATTCTGTGTATAGGCTTTTCCCTATTAGTGCGTGGGGCCCCCGTAGCTCCACCGACGTTCTCCTTTCATCCATATATACCGTCGTACCCTAAAACTTCTAGAACAGAGATTAGATCGGGAGTTCCGCCGCCGCAAGCCTCCAGAGCCACCAAAAACCAATCGGGACCCTGTTCCGGCACCCTGCCGGAGGGGGATCCCATCTCCTGTGGCCATCTTCATCATCCTGGCGCTCTCCATGAAGAGGAGGGAGTAGTTCACCTTCGGGGCTGAGGGTATGTATCAGTAGCTATGTGTTTGATCTCTCTCTCTCGTGTTCTTGAGGTGATACGATCTTGATGTATCACGAGCTTTGCTATTATAGTTGGATCTTATGTTTCTTCTCCCCCACTTCTCTCTTGTAATGGATTGAGATTCCCCTTTGAAGTTATGTTATCGGGTTGAGTCTTTAAAGATTTGAGAACACTTGATGTATGTCTTCGTGATCAACTTGCGGGTTTCGTGACATTGGGAACCTATGCATAGGGGTTGGCACACGTTTTCGTCGTGATTCTCCGGTAGAAACTTTGGGGCACTCTTTGTAGCACTTTTATGTTGGTTGGATGAATCTGATATTGTGTGATGCATATCGTATAATCATGCTCACGGATACTTGAGGTGACAATGGAGTATCTAGGTGACACTAGGGTTTTGGTTGATTTGTATCTTAAGGTGTTATTCTAGTACGAACTCTAGGGCTGTTTGTGACACTTATAGGAATAGCCCAACGAATTGATTGGAAAGAATAACTTTGAGGTGGTTTCGTACCCTACCATAATCTCTACGTTTGTTCTCCCCTATTAGTGGCTTTGGAGTGACTCTTTGTTGCATGTTGAGGGATAGTTATGTGATCCAATTATGTTATTATTGTTGAGAGAACTTTCACTAGTGAAAGTATGAACCCTAGGCCTTGTTTCCTATCATTGCAATACCGTTTACGCTCACTTTTATCACTTGTTACCTTGCTGTTTTTATTATTTCAGATTACAAATACCTATATCTACCATCCATATTGCACTTGTATCACCATCTCTTCGCCGAACTAGTGCACCTATACAATTTACCATTCTATTGGGTGTGTTGGGGACACAAGAGACCCTTTGTTATTTGGTTCCAGGGTTGCTTGAGAGAGACCATCTTCATCCTACGCCTCCCACGGATTGATAAAACTTAGGTCATCCACTTGAGGGAAATTTGCTACTGTCCTACAAACCTCTGCACTTGGAGGCACAGCAACGTCTACAAGAAGAAGGTTGTGTAGTAGACATCACTACTCCACAGCACATTTCTATCTAGATGGCAGGATAGTTTGGATGTCAGAAGGAACCAGATACCAATCAACCATAGAGGAATGGGCAAGTCTGATCAATGCCCCAAAGGAAAGTGAAGATGACTTGGACATTTATGCCAAGAAGAGATGGATCATAACTCAATGTCAAACATGTACAAGGAGATTCCTGAAGATGATCTTGAGAGTCACCAGTTTGGGTCAGTAAAACACTTGCTATCAGGGCTGCCTACAATCAATTGGATCCTTAGGCACACTCTCTTGCCCAAGTCTGGTGATCACAGAATGATCAGAGGCCATGCAATTAACTTGCTACATATATTTGATGTGCCATAGAAGTTCAAGGTCATGAGCCTTATAGTTGAGACTATCAAAAGGACTGCAGCTGACCAGAAAAGAAGTTGTGGATATGCCCCACAGATCCAGGAGTTGATAAACTCAAAGATGGGCACAGGGAAGTATCTGTTGGATAAGGAACACATGGTTCTCAATCCTGAATTTGAGGACAATCAAGTTGTCATGACCGAGAATGAACCATCATCAGTGCAAGCTCAAGAGAGGAAGGAGAAGGCAAGGAAAGAGAAGGCTGCCAAGATGCCCACTCTAGCAGAGGCATCTGAATACTTTCTGAAGAACAAGCAGGAGCAGCTAGGTTACTTGATAGCATCAACTCTGCGGATTGAGAAGGGGTTAGCCACTCTAACTCAAAACCAGGAGAGCCTGGAGAGAATCATGGAACAAAAATTCTATGATCTTGATATCAAAGTAACCGAGATTCAGTCACTTGTGGAGCAGTTACAAGATGATATGCAGGAGAGGAAGGGCAAGACAACAACTGATGCATTTGCCAGAGTGCCTAGAGCACAGAGGTCTGCTGCAGTGCCACCAACAGACACCAGAGCCACTTCTTCAGCTCCAGCTACAGCTCCAGCACAACCAGCTCCAGCACCAACTCCTCCAGCTCCTTCAACGTCTACTGATGCCTTCATCCTTGGAGTCCTATCTACACCACCACCAGAAGACCAAGCCTGAGAGACAACATAGTACTATGCATTTTCTAGGAACTTTTTGGAATTTGTTGCCAAAGGGGGAGAAAAATGTATAGATCATAGGCTTCGAGAGAGAGAGAGAGAGAGTTTTGCTTTTGTTCTCTCTTGTCTTCTTGGTTGAACTTTTGTTTGCTTTTGGTTGCTTGAGATACTATGCTTCTACCTGTGAGACATTGATGATCATGTGTTTGATCATAAGCTACACTTATGCTTATTATGATATTATCTTATTTATCCTTATATGATCATTCACTGTGCTTGGTGATGAGTGCATGTATTCAATCTCTATTATTTTGAGCGCTCCACCAAGATGTATGTGACATGGAAGAGTAACCCATGAGCCTAATTCCTTGTGCATTTGCAGTCCAAAGCAAATCTTAAAATATGCACAAATTTAGGGGGAGCTCTTACTTATCACATACTTCTCAAAGCGACGATGTTTTTCAATTTTATTATCATTTCTCGAAGCTTTGATATATATGTTGTCATCAATTACCAAAAAGGGGGAGATTGAAAGTACAACTATCCCTAGGTGGTTTTGGTCATTCATAACAACATATAGCTCATTGAGCTAATGCTATTCCAAGATGAATATTTCAGGAAAGCTCAATGAATGGCATGGCTTGGATGATGAAAGTGGATCCCTCAAAATATTAAGGACAAAGGATTGGCTCAAGCTCAAAAGCTCAAGACTCTACATTTTACCTTTTAGTGATCCAAGATCACATTGAGTCTATAGGAAAAGCCAATACTATCAAGGAGGGATGAGGTGTTGCTTAATGAGCCTCTTGCTTCATGTGCTTAGTGATATGCTCCAAAACCCTCCACTACTTTCTCACATCCACTTATGACCTAAACCCAAAGTCAAACTCGGCCCTACCGATTCTTTCTATCCGGCGCCACCGAGTTCAGATGTCATAGCCACTGCCACAAACCCTAGGCGAATCGGTCTCACCGATAGGGATCTCGGTCTCACCGAGATGGGATTGTAATGTCTCTGTTTCCCTTCGTAACGTAGCACCCTAGGCTGATCCCCGAAGTCGATAGAGTAGCACCCGCGTTTCCCACTCCACTTGAAAGATCCCTCCTCGGTGCCCTCTCCGGCAAGGTCTCCATCCCCATGTGCGACAGCAGGAGCCAGACATATGTGAGAAGCTCCCAGCCAGTGCCCAAACTCTTGGCATGTTGGAATCCTCGGCACCTACTGGCACTACAAGGATTCCGGTCTATTGCAACAAAATTTATTGCTACAACTATCTTTTGTTGCAATAGAACACAATATTACCACATATTCTCTAGTTGTGGTAATAGGATGCACACATTGCCACAACTGAGCCTAGTGGCAATAAATACTCATTTTGTTGAAATAGAGGCGTCGTATTGCAACAAACTACATAGTCGTTGCAACATGGTAGCGATATTGCAACAAACAAATTATGTTGCGCGAGACAGTCATCTTGTTGTAATAGAGACAAGGTATTTCAACAAAAATATCTATTCGTGGTAATATTTGTAAAGATATTGCGACGTCTGTGAGACGTAGCGTTAGATACAAATATTGTTGCAAAATATTTGCTACCTATTGCAACAAAAAATGTATTGGTCGTAATAGCATATATTTTAAAAATTGAAAAACATGAACAACTATTTATATAGGACGAACAATTTTTAAATATACATTGAAATTTTTTGTAGTATACGCCGAAATATTTTTCAAAACATATTGAACATTTTCGTGATATAGGCTGAACAATTTTTCGAAATACACAATGAATATGTTGTTGTATATGCTGAACAATTTCTTAATATACGATGAACAAGTTTCAAATACAAGGTAAACAATTTCTTAATATACGATGAATGTTTTTGTAATACACGATGAATATTTTTATAATGCATGGAAAACTTTTTCATAATATCAGGTGATTATTTTCTTAATATGCGGTGACCATATTTTTAATACACGGTGGCCTTTTTATATACTACAAAAAGGAAAATAGAGAAAATAAATGGCGAAAAAGGAGAAGAAAGAAAAGAAACCGCAAAAAAGAAAAGAAAATAAAAAATAAGTAGAAAGAAATAAGCAAAAAAAAAAGAATAAGAAGAAAGAGAAAGAAGAAAGAAATCAAGAAAAGAATAAACCCCGATTGGAAAAGAAAACAGAACAAACAAATTCATGGAACCTTCTAGAAGGTTTCTAAAACCGACTAGGGACTTTCCAGAAAGTTCCCCAGACAGGGGTCCCGCAATGAAGAAAACAGAGCGAAGCCGAATCATGGGCCTGCCCAAGTGAAAGCAACGAGGTTACACGCCCGAAGGTGAGCTACAGTTGGCCGGCCCAGCGTTGCACACATCTATGCTAAAAACCAGAGCATATAGAAAAACAAGCAAGAAGTGGGAATCGAACCCACATGCCACCATGAGGAACTTGCGCACAGTACCACTGCACCTCCATGACTTTGGTCTGTTCATTCCGAAAACAGACTATATGACAATTATTTCTGTCGCATGACATTTTTTAAATAAAGAAAACGTAAATTTGAAAAAGAATCCACTTTTTTTTAAAGTTCATCCATTTTGTAAAACAATTCACGGATTTTCAAAGAAATGTTCACAAAAATGAAAAAAAATCATATTGCTTGATAAAAAGTTCATCAATTTTGGGAAAAGTTCATCGAATTTGAAAAAAAAATCATCAATTTTGAAAAAGTCCATTGGTTTTGAAAAAGTTCATCATATTTGAAAAAGTTCGTCAATTTTTGAAAAAGTTCATCAAATTTGAAAAAAAGTTCATCGATTTTGAAAAAATTTCATCGGTTTTGAAAAATTCATCGTATTTGAAAAAAGTTCATCGAGTTTGAAAAAAGGCTCACATGCTTGACAAAAGTTTATTGATTTGAAAAAAATTCATCAATTTTTAAAAAAGTCCATCAAATTTGAAAGAAAGTTCATCGGTTTTGGAAAAAAAGTTTATCGATTTTGAAAGCCATCAGCCATGTGAGACGTGACTTATCAAAACTCTTTTTTTTTCATGTTTGCTTGACAGTTTCGGCTGGAAGTAATACCCTTATGTGGCAGTTAATGATGAGTTCACCTAAAAAACATTTATGGTTAGATAAGGAAGGAAACGCATATGTTGTATTGGGTACGGATTCCAGCTTGTTCGACCGATTCCAATAATGTTGAATAATTTTCTAATATGTATCGAATATTTTTGTAATATACGTTGACCAATTCGCAAATACACATTTAACATTTTGTGTAAGATATGGTTAATCAAAATCAAATACATAATTAACATTTGTAGTATTTCATTGAAAAAGTTCTTAATATACAATGAACATTCTTATGATACATGTTGAGCTTTTTTTGATATACCATGAACATTTTCTTAATATAAGATGAACATATTTGTAATACACAATTGACATTTTTTTTACACATTGAACTTTTTTATCATACCATAAAACAGAAATATGGAAAAAGGAAAAGGAAAAAAGGAAAATGCAAATAAACATAAATAGAAACTAAAAAGAAAAAAAAAGAAACTGAAATAGAAAAAAAAAAGGTAGAAACAGTGAAGCTCGACCGTGGGTTGGCCCAAACTGGGCGTCGGGACTGGGCGCCTTGAGCGATGTCGCAGCTTCTTGATGAGCGCGCGTCAAATAGAATCCGCCCTGACCTAGCGATTCGGCGAGATCGCAATGAAGGTTGGCTGACACATGGTCGAACTGGAAAGCAGAAGTAGGGCTAGATTTGCTTATGGGCTAATTTAGAGTGGTAGTATATTCAGCCCAGTATTCAAAGGCCCGGGCGACGGAGTTCCAGGTTTATAGAATTTTGACCGTTTCCCAAACTGTTTGCAGGACTGAAGTGTATTCTCTATCATGACCTTCTGATGAGTGCGGAAATTCAATTCAAGAATGGTTTATGTAGATGAACTAGACGCACGTGGCCTCTTTCTCTATAAAGGAAAATGCTAGACGCATAGACGATTACGGGCGTTTTACATGGCATCCTTCTAGCTAACCTCTCTGCCCCCTTGATTTTCAGGGGGTGTGGGCCCTTCCTCCCCCCAATCCTTAATACTAGTGGTCCACGTCAACCAGTCGGTGAAACCCCGTAAAAAAACTCGTTGATGTAGCATTACCGCTCTACAAATGGATCTCCGTCCAAGTCCAGGCTGTTGGGTCTTCCTTGGATTGGATTATATTGGATCGGCGTCATCCTTGCACTAGAAGCCCCGGTGAGTTGGTAGCCTGGGAGCGCCGGTTATGGTTAGCTAGGGTTTGCTAGATGAAAAATGTCGAATATATGTGGTGGCATTTGATTTTGGTTGTGTGATTAACATGATGATCTACATATGTTCTTGGTGTATGTATTTGCATGCGTGACCATCAGGACTTCTTTGGATTCCATTCTATTGGATCGACAGACCAACCAATAAGAAGGACGGTTTTCCGTTGTGTCCTTCGTGTTCTTCGTCATCTCCCGTCTTATCACCCAATCTTAAGATCGAACCGTGAGATCGGGACCGACATAGATCGACCATCTCATCACCACATACCTACATATGTTTCAAAGCAAGAGTATAACATATAATAGTTTTAAAGCGAGGATGATATGATGTTTCTGTCAATGAGTGTAGGGCACACCACCTCCATTACCCTTGCCGGCTCGGAGCCTCGGTTGTTGTTCTTGTGTCAACTGCATACTCTCCCCGTCATCATAAATGTCATGTACGATTGCCAACAAGGAGGGCATCTATCTCGGTCACTCAGCAAAACAACCTTTTACAAACAAATTTTAGTAATATTACGTTTAGCAGCAGATATATTTCATATTGATTAGAAATATTTTTTTCAATATTCTAAATGTTCCTAAAAAAAGCACGTTCTAAACAAATAATTAAGCGTGTACTCTGTTTTATGGATGTAATTTTTTACCTTCCCGCTAAAGCCTTGAGTCTCCCTCCAATTTTTTTGTATTTTCCAACAAATAATTTGGTAGTGTCTGGCGCCACAACTTCTTAAACTCCCCGCTAAACACCCCTCACAAATACTCCCGATTATTTCTCTTAATCAAATCGTCGAGATTGGATCTGAGATCTCTCATTCTGGTTACTCCATCCTCAGGGCGTCAGGACGGCGGCGACACTGCGGATCACACCGGAGTCCATCGAACGAACGTACACCGTCTCAGGTTATTCCTTTCTCCCAAATCTCGTCCGCATAGATGTGCAGCGCAGCACCTAGAGTTGCGGCCGCAGTTCTTCTTCCCCGGCAGCTTCTGCACTTCCATCTCGAACCCGTCCCCCCGCGGCCGTAAGATTCTTCCCTTCGTAGGCGTGGGAGCAAGGAGACCGGGAGGGGGTTCCGTTGGGAAGGGGTGGAGCGGGAGACGAGGCGGATGCGCGCGAGGCTAGAGAAATTGGTGGTGGCGGCGGCGGTCAGGAGGACGCGGAGGCGGAGGCGGTGGGGCGGCCATGCGGACACGAGGAGGAGGGGCAGCAGGAGGCGGTGGACGGATGGCCATGGTAGCGCCCCCTTTCCATCGTAGAACTACCACGCCGCCGGCCGCCGTGCAGCACTCCTCACTCTCGCCGTGCTGGGAGACAGTCGACCTGCTGTCGTCGGTGCCGTCCACGGCCTCGGCCACAGTCACGGCGGTCGCGACCACGATCAGGACTCCTGTATTTTTGTATTTTGGAGTGTCCCACGTTTTGTGTAAATAGTCCCAAGTTTTCCTTTCACTGATGGCCGCTGACCCTCGTTTTGTTCCCCGGCATCGGACGCAGATGCATAGGAACTTGTTCAGTTTCTATCAGGCACAAACAAAGCAGAGGAAAAAGAACAGAGTACTAGTGCAGCTTAGGTGAAAGAGAGAGACATGCAGGTTTAGACAATTGTTTGACTATAATCAGTTTTAAGCTAACATTGACTATGTAAGATATTAAGTTAATACCACAACCACTGTCCAGACTTCTTATAAGCGTATGTGCCTATACTGAAGCATATTGCTACATTCAGCTTATTTAACCTTGGTTACTGCATGTATATGTACTGGGATTTCCTTATCAGGGTGAGCTCTAATCGATGTGTCATGTGTATGCTTCACAGCTTCAGTATAGGTTTAGATTACAGAAAGCCTAGCTTTTAATTATAAATCAAAATTATAGACTTATGCTTTGCTAAAAGACTTCTGTTCTGCATGCTATAACACAATTTGATTTGATTTACTCTTTTAAGCCTAGCTCCTTTTTGCTTACAACAACTTCAGTATAGACTTGAGTAGATATTTTTCTAGTCACTTTTTTATGCCTAGCTTCTTTTTTCTTACAACAGCTTCAGTATAGACTTGAGTAAAAATATTTCTAGTCACTTTGTTATGCCTGCTTTAAGTATTGTGTTTCTTCTGAAATTGACTCAAATTATGATATTACCTACAGAAGGGCACAATGATGAATTCAACACAAGATTCTGCTGGTAGGAGACCAAGTACAATATAGCGTCAACTTGGTAATAATATTTATGTTCACTTCAATTTATGCCATAGCAGCAAAGGTAATTTAAGTTATCTCTAATATTTGGTATAATTAAGAAGATCCTGGAATTCTTAATCTTCAGAACTGTTAAACCTTATACAGGAACTCAAGAACAATCTGACACTCACGTGTCTGCTAATGACATGTGTGCACCGGATGAATGGCCGTCCCATGCTCGCCGCAACCATGCACAGCTGCAGAATGGTACTTTTTTGTTTATATTTGCATCCTCGTTTCTTACAATGCAATACCGATTATTGCAATAATTCTTGTATGGTTTGGGTTGTAGAAAGTGATGGACAGAGGAAGAAAGGGCGAGGTGTTCTAAAAGGTTTTAAATCAAGCAAGAAGCGTTTTGCCAATGGATTTGCAAAGTTAATATTGCATTCTCTGAAAATTTGGGTGGTACAGTAGGAATGAACTATCGTTCATTCAAGGATGACGTGGCAGTCATAATGAAAAGAAAGTCACCACTCATTGGAGTGAGGAGATGATCAGACATTCACCCTACCATCCATCTACTCATTGCTCCAGATATGATGGTGTGTACAACCTTTTTCGCATGTGTAATCTCATTTTTCTATCGATGGTGACTACTAAATTCTATCCATTTGTTGTACGCATTACAGGACAGCTGGGATTTGGATGATACACCAGAAACAGAAGAAACAATTCTCAAAATTGCGAAAGAGCAATATAGAGGCTGGCGATCAACTCTAAGCTCCACTTACAAGGCATAAAAAACCGATGCGAGTAGATTGGACAATGTGCCGGAAGATTTACAACCAGAAGAGTGGGAATGGATGATTGAGTACTTCGGCACTGATTCAAACTTTCAAGTTATCTCTAAGCTCACTGTTTGTGAACTGTGTACTATGATGAAATGGCTTGTCTGACTGGTTGTATTTTGTTTGAATGAATGGATAGAAAATCAGCCAACAGAACATTGATAACCGTAAAAAATAGAAGACGAAACATAGAATTGGATCACAATCATACTCACAATTTTTTTTTGAGAAGCTATGAGTCTAACTCAATATGTATGCTTGGATGCTAACTATCCTTCCATGTTTCAAGCATCTCATTGTTATACTATTTGCATAAACTTCGAAACCGGAGAAGAGCCAGATTGTATTGCTCTTTGGGAACTAACCCACACGAAGAATGGAACATGGACTAACAAAGAGTAGCATGATGTTTATGTGAGTACACTGCTAATTAGTCATTGTGTTGTTTCTTTATTTTCCTGACTAAGTATTTTCAATTTTCATTTAACTTGAGCTAAATAAAATTTTGATTTCTTCGTTGCAGGATCAAAGTAACTGGAATGGACTCTAGACCATGGACAATTTAGTCTTTGCTTTTAATTAGGATGGCACATTCAGTATGTTGAATGTGTGCTAAATTATATTTCAGTTTCATTTGATGGATATTGGCCATGTAAACCTTGATATTTTATGTATCTACAATTCTACATCATATATGCATTATTTGACTCATGTAATTGAGTGCCTATATTTTTTGTACGGCTGCAGTGGGCTATTACCGCAACCTACTTTTGGTTGCAACATTTTGGCACCACGAAAAATGTAGCGTTGCGTCAAATGTTAGTCGCCGCAACCACTTGTTTTGTTGCACCAGGCTGTTGCGACAGAACACTTCATATTGTCGCAATAACTTATCGCCGCAAACATTTTGTCCGTTTTGATAGCTATTTGTCACCACCAAAATGAGTATGTTGCAATTTTAGTATTACCACGGCTAGAGAGTCGTTGCCATACATTACTGCCACGAACATAGTGTTCGTGGTGAAAGGACTATACCCACAAAAACAAGAGTTGATGCCATAGGGTATTGCCACGGAAGAGCAAGCGCCACGAAAAAGAGTTGTTGGTATAGGTTATTGCAACAAATGCCTATCGCCACAAACGGCAAATTCGCCCGGTTTGCTACCTGTTGCATTAAGCTATTGCTGCAGACCAAATTGTGGCATCAAGTGCGTGATGCCACAGGAACAAATGTGGCAACTTGTCACATGGTTGTTGCAATAACACACTTTCTTGCCACAATTATTTTTTTGTCGCGATAACCTATTACCATGTGTCCAGTCGCAACGGCCGGCAACGAACACCATGTTGTGGCAATAGGTACTTATTGCGACAATTGGGAACTTATTGCGACGAACGCTTTTGTTGCAATAGACCCAGATCCTTGTAGTGTGGCCGAGAAGCAGGGCATCTCTACCCATACACCTTCGATCACCTCCCACATCTTCTCATCACCCAAAGACAACAACAGTTCAGAAATCTTCCAGGCATCATGGATAAACCCTTCCTATGCAGCTGGATATTCCTCTATATCAGGTGGTGAATCTGTGTGTTCAACAACTTGTTTGCTGTACTTTGTTGGTTGCACCTTGGCGATTATTCTGTCCACAAGTCTTCTTTCAGCCTCCCGGGAGATGGCACTTTTCCCTTGGGGATCTCCATTAGCGATGGCTTGTCACCCTTGATGACGGCCTTGAATAATGGCTTGTCGTACTTGAAGATCTCCTCCAGTTCAGCATTAGTAGCCTTGAACAGATTCCGTCTCGTGCGAGGCAACCCCCTCGTAAAATGTATAAAGGGTAAGATGGACTTTTCATAGATCGTACTGGGTTGCTGGAACGTATACGGCACCGTACATTAATAAACCAAGGAATTCAGTGGTTAAATATCTTGGCCCAAAGGTAGATGCGCCTGCTACAGGCTTGTTCATATGAAACCAACAGTGTCCGAAGCTTGCTGTTGGCCAAGCTCTTCCATCCCATCCCATCTATCTGGGGTTTTTTTTCAAAAGGAGGATTACCCCATCTATCTTGTTCATATTATCAAACCATGTCCTCCCCAGTGTGGGTGCTGATCCCCGAAGTCGATAGAGTAGCACCCGCGTTTCCCACTCCACTTGAAAGATCCCTCCTCGGTGCCCTCTCCGGCAAGGTCTCCATCCCCATGTGCGACAGCAGGAGCCAGACATATGTGAGAAGCTCCCAGCCAGTGCCCAAACTCTTGGCATGTTGGAATCCTCGGCACCTACTGGCCGAGAAGCAGGGCATCCCTACCCATACACCTTCGATCACCTCCCGCATCTTCTCATCACCCAAAGACAACAACAGTTCAGAAATCTTCCAGGCATCATGGATAAACCCTTCCTATGCAGCTGGATATTCCTCTGTGTCAGGTGGTGAATCTGTGTGTTCAACAACTTGTTTGTTGTACTTTGTTGGTTGCACCTTGGCGATTATTCTGTCCACAAGTCTTCTTTCAGCCTCCCGGGAGATGGCACTTTTCCCTTGGGGATCTCCATTAGCGATGGCTTGTCAACCTTGATGACGGCCTTGAATAATGGCTTGTCGTACTTGAAGATCTCCTCCAGTTCAGCATTAGTAGCCTTGAACAGATTACGTCTCGTGCCAGGAAACCCCCTCGTAAAATGTATAAAGGGTAAGATGGACTTTTCACAGATCGTACTGGGTTGCTGGAACGTATACGGCGCAGTATATGTAGAGAGGTGGCAGCGACTGGGCCGGCCCACTCAACGGCACCGAAATTAGCTGTGTGCAAAAATTGCAAAAAGCAACTATCGAACTCAAGACTTCCACGTCGCAACTGAGCACTACTAGCCACTTGAGACAACATCCGCTAGCGACTAATATATGCGGAAATAGTTTATGATTTAACACTAACATCACATTCACTATAGCAGCATTCCTTGCTGCACCGTACAGAATTTTGAATTACTAGCTATTTGCCCGTGCGTTGCAACGGGGCTATATATATTCTAGTAGTATAACATCCATCGTGTATGTCTACAGTCATAGCTCAACGTAAACAATTCGAGCTAAAACTCACGACTTTTGGTAGGTATGAAGCACATCTGCTGGATAACACCACGATTTATGGCCTTTATACATAAGAGATTCAGTGAGTTTATGGCAGAGATTGATTATTTGGTTTCCGCAAATTTATAACCTTGTCATATGTGAATTAATTGATTACCATAATTGCCATATATGAGATTTTTGTGAATTTATGGCCTTACCATACGTATATTGATTGATTACCGTAATTACCGTACTACCTCCGTTTCAGTTTACAAGTCCTGCGCGTATACCTAGGTTGCCAATTTTATCATTCTAATATAAACTATATAACACAAAAATTATACCTTCTGAAAGTAGAAACTCCGAAGTTTATGTTGGTATATTTTTTGAAATATATGACTTGTATTAGGTTGGTCAAATTGACGACCTAGAGGTTCGCGCACACCCTGTAAACTGAGAGAGAGGTAGTACTACATTTGAGATACACTGGGATTTCACGGCCAGACGAATAAACCAGTAAGAGAGAAAACCACAGTGGAAGGGGGAGGAAAATCGATGGAGGCGAAGGAAAATCGGTGGGGATGGGGGTTCTTAGAAGTGGATGTGCATCATAGGTATAATCCACTGTAGAATATATGCTGGTATGCCGATGAAAGCAATTGTCTTTTTAGGTGAAAGATTTTGTATCCTGCCCATGAGCTGCATAATATCGATGGAGTATGAACCTTGTAAAGCACATTAAGATTTCAAAATGTAAAAGCACTTACCACGCAGCATGGATTAATTACTAAGTCTGATTTGGTAAATAAGTACTAAACTTCCTTCTATGAGGAAAAGTCATTGGTGATCAAGTGCTAACTCCACTCTAATGACACTATTGTCAAGTTGAGAGGATACTGAAACTGAGTTTCAGGCATAAAAAAGAAAAGAAAAACGAAGCATAATATTGTTTGGACAATTGTAAAGTATGATCACACGACAGTAAACTTTTACGCTGATGTGAAATACATCAAGGCCCTTTCAGAGGAAATATTACACAATTGTCATGGATCAATGCAAGTTATTCACAGCAACAACACACACCCAGATTATGGATCATCAGAATGCATGAACTAAAAACGTGAAAAAAAACCCTGGAATTTTGACTTCAGGTTCCCTTCATGCTTTCATGGTTCCCCTGAATCCGGATGGCAAGCAAAAATCATTAAGGGAACAAGCTAACAAAAGCTATATTGGATGGAGGCCAACCTCGATCTACTCTGGAAGGAGGGTCCAATGGTTAAGTGATATTTTCAGATAATAAGTTTGGCAGTGAAAATTTCAATTTCTACATAAAATATCGTATCAAAGGATTTCATATGGAGGGAGGATTCTGAATATTGGCCTCACGGGAAATAGTGTTCAGCGTGGATGGAATGGTAGGACGAACAGAAGCAGCAGCGTAACAACATCAGCAATACGGAGAGCAGCAGCAGCGTAGCGGCAAAATTATATCTCACGCAAGTCTCCCCTCATCGTCACTGTTGGAACGCATCTTCAGGAGCAGCTTCAACAGTCTGCACACGATCTGGTGCACGCTCCAGCGCATGATCGGCTAGAGTTTAGCTGTAGTGGTTAGTGGACAACGGCATGACTGCCTCCTGTATATGTACGCTGTCAAAGGGTGAATGAAAACACTGTCAATTCTTCCATTCTTCTCCTTCAGTCACCATGGTCGTGTCGCTTCGTCGATGCCGCATCTACCCATCTCCTTTCCAGATCGAGCGCTACACCCCTATTCCCTCCCCTCCCTGCCACCTTGGTTCGAGCAAGGCGTACGTGCATCGGCACCGCGACGCACACCCGCGCGTGGTTGCGCACCTTGGCTGCATCGCTCTATGAAGAGCTGTCGGATCTCTACCTCGGCGAGCGACCTGCCTCCCGCATCATCTCCTTCCCCCAACGGCGACATCTCCTCTACACGGGGCAGCCCCCTCTCTATCTCCCCACCACGATTGACTTGATGCGCCCATGACGGATCTAGTCGAGCGAGGCGAGAGGGGGGGGGGGCATCTGGCAGGTGGGAGAGGGAGGGCCAGGCATCCTGGCGGCTCGCGGCTGGGAGGAGCGAATAAAGGAGAGGATCGAGGGAGCCAAGGCAGAGGGAAACTAAAGAGTTAAAAGGAAGGAATAGGAGAGATGCCGTCTGTGATTGATCTGTATTAACTGTGTTATATGCATTAACCAAATAAGGTATTAATTGCCATCCGTGAATTGATTGTATTACCATTTTTTTTGCGGGTGAATAACTTGTATTACTCAACTCATAGAATTACAATCATCAGCAGCTAGCTGGACAGTTTCCTCAGGACCAGAACCCAACCAAGTCATGGTTCTACCTTTGGTACGAGCAAAATTAGCTAGACTGTCACTAACCCTATTTTGAGATCGAGATATATGAGTAATACATGATTCACGAAGACTCAAAAGATATCTAATTTCAGTAACTATGGAAGAATACACCGATCTATCAACTTCTTTAGACTGAACAAGCTTAACTGCCACTATGGAATCCATATCTATGGATATTGGACAATTGCTTCTCTGCAAGGGAAAGGAGATACCCTCCATGCATGCACACAACTCCGCTTCAAGAGCATCTCTGCACGAAAACAGTACTCGACAGGCTGAGAAAATGATATTACCATTGCTGTCCCTGAGCACCATACCTGCACCGGCTGATCCCTCGTCCGAGAATGAGCCATCACTGTTTAGTGTAACCCAACCCGAGCTAGGAGGCTGCCAAGTTTTAGGGGGACGAGCAGATGCTATTTCATGCGGCCGCAGCAGCACCTTATCACATGTGATAATTTGTTTTCCTTTCTCCGGGTCAGAAGCTAAGTCCACCTTCAGGAACAAGATCGAATTCAAATAGGACACAAGAAAACGCTTCGAAGCTTCCATGGTCGGCATTGGTTTATGATGAACAACCTCATTGTGGATATGCCAAGAACGCCACAAGGTAAAGAGAACCATGGAACGCTCCATGTCTGGAAGTGGCTCAAGAACGTTTAGCAACCACTCGTGCCCATTGTTCTGGATTGAAGAGAGGGTCGGCAGCCGCCATACTTCCGACATAGTATCCCATAATAAGCGTGACTGAGGACAGCGGCAAAAGGCATGGAAATTATCCTCAGGTTCACCAGCACACCTCGGACACAAATCAGTCAACTCCAGACCTCTAGTGCTTTTCTTTTGCCATGTAGGAAGCGAATTTGTAGACAATCTCCAAGCAAGATTTCTGACCGCAGGTGGTACATCACAAGACCATATTAAATTCCAACAGGACCGGCTACCATCAGGTCTAGTGCTTGAACCAGCAACATTACTTATGTGAATTTCATCAAAGGCCACTTGGTATGCACTCTTAACAGTGAATAAACCGTAGTTCCCCGGGCCCCAGGCTAGTGTATCTTCACGAAGACGCGGGGATGCTCGAATTTTCATAATTTCAACAACATCCGCCTGCAAGAAGTATTGTTGCAATAGATCATACTTCCAGGAGCCGTTATCATTCAACAGTTCAGAAACAAAACGAAGTCGACACGTCCCTTTCATAGAAATTGGCTTGTAAGAAAAGGGCCGAGGAATCCAATTGTCACGCCAGATGCGGATGTTACGCCCATTACCAACTCTCCAAATAAGGCCCTTTTTTAACAAATCAAGTCCATGGCTAATTCCTTGCCAAGACGACGATGCATTCCCTGTGAAAACGGTATCTTCCAATTTGCCTTCAGGATAATATCTAGCTTTCAACACTTGAGCACACAAACATTCGGGTTTAGATATTAATCTCCAGGCTTGTCTAGCTAATAATGCTTGATTGAATAAACGAAAATCACGGAAACTAGCACCTCCCCTATCTTTTGGCTGTAACAAATCGTCCCATGCACGCCAGTGTACTTTCCGCTTTCCGTTGGCCAATCCCCAATAAAAACTTCTGACCATCCTCGTGAGCTCATCATAGACCGAGAACGGCAACCTGAACACGCCCATGATGTAAGTTGGTAAGGCTTGAGCCACCTACTTAATTAATGTTTCTCTTCTAGGTTGTGCTAGGTGGCCATCTCCCCATTGAACGAGACGTTTAGTTAGACTCATTTGTAGATTTTGGAATTTGCCTTTGGACATGCGTCCATCAGGGGTTGGAAGGCCTAAGTATTTCTCCTCGAATAACAAACTGGTCACATTCAGCACCTCTCTTACTTCCTCCTTGACAGAAACAGGACAAGACTCACCAAATAAAATAGAGCACTTGTTGAAATTAAGGCTTTGACCAGTAGCATTACTATAAAGGTCCAGCACGTGCTTAACATTGTCCGGTTGACCACGAGATGCCTCAAAGAACAATATAGTATCATCAGCAAATAGAAGATGTGAAATTCCAGGAGCTCTCCTGCATACTTTAATAGGAGTTATACTGACAATTGAGACATTATGCTTTAGTACAGCAGATAACCCATCAGCCACAAACAAGAATAGAAACGGAGAGAGAGGGTCGCCTTGCCGAAGTCCACGCGACGGTGCAAATGAATCCAAGAGGGTTCCATTAAATTTAACAGAATATCTCACCGACGTGACGCACGCCATTATCCAGTCCACCCACCGGCGAGAGAAACCCAACTTTTGCATCACCTGCTCCAAGAACGCCCAATCAACTCTATCATATGCCTTTCACAAGTCGAGCTTATATGCACAAAAGCTCTTAGTGGGGTCCTTCTCTTGTTTAATATGATGAATGCATTCAAACGCAACAAGAGCATTATCTGTTATCATTCTACCATGTATAAAAGCACTTTGCTCCGGTGAGATAATATCATCCAGCAGGGGCCGATGTCTATTCAGCAGGCATTTAGAAATAACCTTGTAGGTGACGTTGCAAAGACTAATCGGCCTGAAATCGGAAACAGAAATTGGGTTAGGAATTTTAGGAATGAGGACAATAGAGGTAGAGTTGACCCCTTCTGGCATTACTCCCGTCCTAAAGAATTCCTTGACCGATGCAAGAACACCCTCCTTAAGTGTACTCCAGTTGCGTTGAAAAAATCACGCCGGGAAACCATCGGGACCCGGAGCTCTTAAGGGACCAATTTGGAAAAGCGCATCCAAGATTTCCTTATCCGAGAACTGGGCACATAATTTTTCATTATCTTCTTGTGATACTTTTGTTTCTAGTAACTCCAGGATGGATGAAGCATTAAGATTAGGGTCACATGAAAAAACACTCTGGAAGTAATCATTAGTTAAGCTAGCCATCACATTAAAATCAGTATGCACAATACCAATACTATCAGTAAGCTCACAGATTTTATTTTTTCGTGCCCTCCAAACAGCCTTGCTCTGAAAATACTTCGTATTCCTATCACCTTCCTTCAGCCAAGTAATCCGTGATCTTTGCATCCACGTCATCTCCTCTTGATAGATCAGCTCATTCATTTTATCTGTGATCCTTCTAATGTCTTGTCTATCAGCGTTCATCGACATAAGCTCCTCGAGCTGAGTTCTAGACTTTGCTAAGTCCCTGGCCACATTACCAAATTTCCTACTCCAAGCACCTAGCGAAGTCATAGTTTTTGCAAGTGCTTTTTGTAGTTTATCCATACTGTCTACAGCTCCAACCGAGTCCCAAGCCTCCTTTATCACATCCGGAAGCATACCATCCCGCTCCCAGAAAACTTCATAACGCCGAGCCTTTGGGCCTGCACGCCCTGTGTCCGTCTCCCCCTTTAATACCACAGCAACATGATCCGAGCAGGGGGATACTACATGTTGAACCGAGTACACGGGAAAACGATTACGCCAAGAATTTGTTGCCGTTGCTCTGTCCAGACGGACCTTTACATTACTAGCACCACCGCGTAGATTGTCATAGGTAAATGGAATGCCTGAGAAGCCCAAATCTACAAGCTCGCACACCTCCAAAGTGTCCCGAAACGCGATCATCTAGGGTTCCGGTCTTGGCGTTGTAGAGAGATGTTCAAAGTCCCATAGTGCCTCGTTGAAATCACATATGACAAGCAAAGGTTTTGACCGTGTGGAGAGGGAAATCGTTGTCGGGTGGGAGAGGATTGACGAAGGGGTGGACGTAAGAGGGGAGACGGAACCTTACGGTTATTTTAGGTAGTAGAGATTTGCAACCATTTTGGAAAACATGACCAGGTTTTTGAAAAAAAAAATCTGAATCAAAATTTGAAATTCATATACATGGTTTTGAAAAACCTGAACATTATTGGAAAGTTCTAACATTTTCCAGTAACATGAACAAAATTTGAAAACTAGATCATTTTCAAATATAATTCACATTTTCTTGAAAATGTGAAAATTCCTAGAATTATTTTTAATTTACAGAAAAATTTAGAAAAATTCACAATTATTTGACCTGTAATTTTTTTTTTAATCAAGATATTTTTTTGAAATTCTGAGACCTTTTTGAAATTTTCGAACAAATTTTCAACCATGTGTTTTTTGCATTTGTCTAAAAATTTGAAAACAAGGATATTTTCTGAAATTCCTCCAAAAAAAATTCAAACTTAGCCAAACATTCTTGGAATTTGCAAACAAATTTTAAACATGAATAATTTATTAATTTGTTTTGGAAAACGAGAACATTTTCCTGAAGTTTTCTCGGTTAAAAAATGCCGATAAATGGCTACACGTCGCAACATGCATATGGTGTCTAAAGTTGTTCAAACCTGGCATGGATGTCTATCACGGACATGGCCACCTGCTTTCAAAAGTTGGGGTCATTTGAAGGATGTCCAGAAATACACCATGTTCAATGGAGACTATTCAGGTAGGCCAGAAGGGTTTGTTGGAAAGCACATTGTTTTGAAAATCTGTCAAATGGCCCGAAGTATTTTCCACTAGTTTGTATGACCAACCCAAGGCATCATACCAAGTTGTTTCCATTCTTGACAACTTTTGCATTTTCTAGAGTTTTTCCGAGAAAAAGGCAAATACATGGTCGGACGTGTCGCAACGTGTGTATGGTGTCAGAAGTCGTTTAAACTAGGCATGGATGCCTAACATGGGCATGACCACATGCTTGCAAAATTTGGGGACAGTTTTGAGATTTCTGATAAAAATACTATGTCTAACGGAGAGTGTTCGGGTATTAGAAAGGTTCATTTGGGAGTACCTCGTTTCTCGACATCCCTTAAATGACCTTAATTTTTTTCATGGCCTTGTATGACCAATTCGAGGCACCATGCCAAATTGTTTGGGTTTTCAACATGTTTTCATTTTTTGATGTTTTCTTGGTGAAAAAAAGCCGATAAATGGTTGAACGTGTCGCACCATGCATACAGTGTCGGAAGTTGTTCAAATTTGACATGGATGTCTTCCATGGGCATGTCTACCTTCTTGCAAAATTTGGCATCATTTCATGAACGTCCATAGACCATGTTCAACGAAGGGTGTTCGGGTAGGTGAGAAGGATCTGTCTAAGAGCACATTGTTCTTTCCATCCTTTAAATAGCCCCAATTTTTTCCATGTCCTAGTATACCGAATTCAAGCGGCCACGTTAAATTGTTTTGGTTTTCGACAAGCTTTGCATTTTTTGAAGTTTTCCCAGTCAAAAAGGCGAATAAATGGTCGGACGTGTCGCAACTTGCATGCGGTGTTAGAAATCCTTCAAACCTGACATGGGTGCCTACTATTGGCATACCCACCTACTTGCAAAAGTTGGGTCATTTGAAGGATGTCCAAACATAGACCATGTTGAACGGAGGGTGTTCGGGAAGGACAAAATGCTTCGTGTGAGAGCACGTTGTTTCCCGACATCCTTGAAATGGTCCCAATTTTTTTCATGACATTGTATGACCATTTGAGGGCACCATGACAAGTTGTCCGGATTTTCAACAACTTTTGCATTTTCTGGAGTTTTCAAGGTGAAAAAGGCCAACGAATGGACGGACGTGCCGCAGTGTCCAAACGATGTCTGAATTTGTTCAAACCTGGCATGAATGCCTAACATAAGCATGCCCACCTCTTGCAAAAGTTTGGGTCATATATCCATAGTTAAAGAAACACCAGTTGAGAGGAATGTGGCAGACATGGCCAGACGGGTGCATCCATGAGCATGTAGTTTTTTCCTAATTTGAATGCTTCTATTATTTGCAATTTCCATCATTACTAATGATAATTTTATTATATCCTAACCATTTTTTTAAATTTATCAAAAAAATTGGAATTTCAAATTGTGTACAAAATTTTACAAACTTGATCACTTTTAAAAAAATTGTTAATAAATTCCCAACAGTAAATGGAAATTTTGGAACACAAATGAAACCACATACTTTTTTAAAAAAAATATCAATTTTTTATGAAACGCCAACATTTCTTAAATTTGTGAATATAAAATTTGAAAATGGGAACATGTTTTGTAGTTCTTGAATATCTTTTAAAGTTGTAAACAATATTTGAAAACAAGAACATTTTTTGGTATTCCAAACAATATTTCAAGTTTTTTAATAGGTTTCAAAAAGAATAATAAAATTAAAATGAGAAAAATGAAAAGGTAGAAAAGAAAAAAATGCTTAGACCTTGCCCTAGTATGATGGCATCGCTCCCATCCGGCGCTTGTTTGGCCGGGCCAAGCATACGCAGATTTGAAAAAAATCATCAAATTTGATTTTTTTTTGTAGATTTTTTAAAAACTTTAACTAAAAGTGTTGCAAAAAAAGTTTGACAAGTTGAAAAGATTTAGAAATTTCGGAAAAAAAATCATGAATTTGATTTTTTTTATTTTCAAAAGTTTAGGCATATGATAAAAAATAAGGAAAAATAAAATAAAAAGGGAAAACGAAAAAGAAAAATAAAATGAATAAGAATAAAAAAGAACAAAACACGGTTTTAAAGAATAAAAAAATCCAGGAAAACCAATGCGCAACTAGCTCGTTTTGCCTCAAGTTGGTTACGCCCTGTTACTCGTCACAAACGTGATGTGATGCCGACTGGCTAGCACTCTTTACCATTAACCTGAAAAACACTGTTCGATCCTGGGTACTCTCCCTTTTTCTTCTTTAAAAATTTGCGCGTCCAAATGGCCCGGCCCACTACTGTAGGCAAAGGCCTCTTCTGTATCGGCGGCGGCGACTAATTCTTCAAAAAGACAATCCTACCATTTATTATGAAGGGGTATGAAGAGATCTCCAACGTTGATGTGTTTAGGGGGGTTGTACCGAAGAAGAAGTGATAGCATATCAGGATGTTCAAATACCACTCAACTTTCAGGCCTTTGATGATTTTGTAGCATGGAACCTTACAAGGAGTGGTGTCTTCACTGTTAGCTCGGCCTACCATGAACAATGGGCACATAAATTCAGAAATCTTTCCGTCAGCATGTATGCGTCTACTTCAGCTATACAAGCTGAGATTTGGAAGCATCTGTGGGAGTTGCAAGTGCCACGTAAAATTCAAATATTTTGCTGGCATGCCCTACGTGGAGTTGTCCCGTTGTTTTCGATTTTGGCAAACAAACACCTACCCATCAGTGATGTATGTCCAGTATGTCGCAAGGGACCGAAGGACATGAGACATTTACTTTTCCAATGCGATTTGGCAAAGGAGCTATGGAGGGGTCTCGGGCTCTGGGATCATATAGAGCAAGCGACGCATGTAGATCACTCAGGATCAGCAATATTGGAATTCTTACTTCTGGAACCGCAAACCAAAACCCTGATAATGCCAAGTCTGAATGTGAAAGAAGTCATAGCAGCGGGCTGCTGGTATATTTGGTGGCTAAGGAGACGCCACACTCACCATGACTCATGTCCACCGTCGTCCAGATGGAGTTCTTCTATCCTTGCAATTGTGGCAAACTATGCCAATGCCATCAGCAACAAAGAAGTGGTATTTGAACACAGGTGGAAGAAACCTGATCCAAAGTTTATTAAATTAAATGTCGATGCTTCCTTTCATGATGATGTAGGCTCTGGAGCGACTGGATGTGTACTTCGGGACGACAAGGGGCGGTTCCTTGCTGCTCAATGCAAATTCATTCAGGTAGCGGCAGATGCTGCGACAATGGAAGCAATGGCAATGCGTGATGGTTTAAACCTAGCAAATATTTTGGGTTTAATAGAATAGCAGCAGAGTCAGACTCTCTGAGTGTTGTCAACAATTGTCAGGGACAAGTTCAATGGTGGGACTCAGCAGCGGCAATCTTTGCTGAATGTCTTGATATGGCAACATCGATAGGGAAGGTCACCTTTTCACACTGTTTTCGTGAGGCAAATTCAGTAGCTCATGAGCTAGCAAAATTTAGCTTCTGTAATAAATGTAATGAAAGTTGGACTGAGGAACCCCCGGGGTTTTTGATCAGCCAATTAGTGAACGAAGTAACTCTGTTTTAAGTTCATAAAGCTAGCCATGATGGCCTCCCCCCCCCCCACCAAAAATGATGGACAAACAGTAGGTATACCATGTAGTTGGAAATATGTCTGCGTTTTGTGGCATTTCCACGACTAGCTAATGTGTCTCCCTTTTGGTAGAAGCACAAGTCTATTGCGATGTGCCAGAGAAGGACACTCTCATCGAATGACTTGTTTAGCCCCCATTCCTGGTCTTTGTCGCACCCATTATGATGAATAGTCCATTGGCCCCATTGGATTATGAGTCCAAGGACTAGTCAAGACTAGTATATGAGTCTCAACTCCAGGGCCGACTACACTTCAGTGTCGACTAGTCTATGAGTCACAACTTCAGTGTCGACTAGTGTCGACTAGTGTCGATTAGTCATGATTAGTGTATGAGTCTCAACCTCGGAACGACTCGTCGACTTTTTGACTCGTAAACCCTGACCGGCCCCTCCGATCACTTAACTTCCTATAACTGGCAGCATCTACAATGCATTTCTCCCACCAACATTTCACATATCCAAGAACCAACTCGGTAATTCTGAAAGATGAGGAGCATGACTTCATGCACCAACGCTGGTCAAGGAAGTCCTTGCAGTTGAAGGAACTAAGGACGCACATCTTCTTGTCGTGCCTTTTCTTGCGAACAAAGCAATTTACTAGGCTATACTGAGCAACCATGCCAGACGATATGAGTAGCCGCTCAGAGCTGCTGCAAGCATGTGAAAGTACATGGCAAAAAACTGGTTCGCAGTAGTACAACAGAACAAGGCATATGTAACTTTGGCATCATTAACATTATAAGTATCTCTGTGACTCTTGTGGAAGAGGCCAATGGCTGCAAATGGCAGGTACAGAGCTAGTGCCAAAAAGCACGAAGTAAAGAAGTTCTGAAATGTAATATCTGCTTTTTCTCGCTTCTTGAATTTTTCTGACAGGTTCCATGGATGTAGTCACCTTTTGTTTGGTGTAGAGAAGCTTGAATGCGTTCAGTAGCCCTTTCCGCAAAAAAGAGCATGTTTTTTTTCTCATCAAGCACCCAAAAGATCAGTATACGATGATGCAAGGTCCACAAATATCTTACCGATTTGAACATCATTTTTCTATTCTTTTCCCTTTCTTGGATTTGGCGCCTTTTTCCATTGGCCTCTCCTTGGGTTCGAAGAATATGGTTGGGATCAAGGTCAGCAGCATTCCTTTTCCATGTGCTTGACGATGATGGTTGGATTCCACTTCATCAATTTCTGCTTGGGCTTGGGGAACATGGTTGTGCTTAAGGTCAACTGCAGGGCCTTCTCGTTGTGACTGGACAAAATTCCTTGCTTCTTGCACATACTCTTCAAGCGAAATGGTCTTGCCAAACATGCTTCCCATCCTCGCGGTAGTATCAGAAGAGCTGACTAGGCTATTGATGCTAGCTCTCTTGAGAGCCCATGGTTTCTCTATGCATTTGACAATCCCTGAGACAAAGAAGGAGATTGATGCCAGCAACAACCTTGTGTCTCCGCCTGTGCCTGGCCATGATTTGCAGAACACGCTAGATAGCTACCATGACTTGAGACACCGCAGTGAGGACATACCGTGTCGACAGCTCGTTGTCTTCGATATTATATAGGCACTTATTACGTCCTATCCGCTGAGGTGCATCAGGAGAACCGGTGCCCACACCACCTCCGGGATGCTATTGATGTTTGCAGCACCATAATCATGTCTTCTCTGGCGGTTAAGGAGGGTAGCCAAGGCGTATATGGCCAGCATCACTACGCAGGTATAGGATCCATATGATGGATTTGTACCAGGAAGGAATAGCAAACTTACGGAAGGGGGCAGAGAAAAGCAGGAGGTAAAGAGGCTGCTGAGGACAAGGATGCGCAGTTGCCACTCCTCCCATCAATCTACTGCGCTCAATAGACCCATCTGGTCTAGCTCTTGCTCAACAATCAGTCGCACACACGCACAAAGTGAGGCTGATTTGTTTCAAGTTCACTTCCTAATCCAATTTATGTGTGCACATGGTTAGCTACCGGTAGCTAAAAAGTAAGAACGCATGCAGCTCCATTCGTTTCAAGCTAGTAAAAAAGCAAGAGTGGTCGCAGCAGCTCTTAGACTTGTACTCCTTCCTGGTACAAATCCATCATATGATAGTGCAGCCACTACTCTATGCACTAGAGTACAGGCTACAGCGACCACGGGATGTAGTTTAATCATACTTAGCTTGATGGACTGATCAACTTAACATTTTTCTTGACCTGTCTACTGTTTTCATATATGATTTATCATTTGTCCTATGCCAACTACCGGCTGGCACACATCAAACCAATAAAAACCTTGCGCTATTCTAGTCTACTTGTCACTCGAAAGACGTCGTCGCGGCAGGACTTCGACGAGGCCCATCTCCACGCAGTGGCTCCTCGCACCATCCGTCTGCTCCGCATTTTATGCTGCTTGTCGGTGGCGCCTCCTCGTCAGAGGACCACCAGGCGCACGGCCGCAAGGAGCGACGAACGCCATCTGGCTCCTCCTTACGAGCGTGGCGCGGTGGGCACTCTGGCTGGCTTGGGTGCTGGATTCGCAGGGACAGAGGAATAAGGAATGATGGTGCAGCCACTACTCTAGTGTAGCTGGGCCAGGTAGCTGGGCCTGGGCCTGACCGTGAGAAGCCCACTGTTTGTTGGTTGCCTCATTGGGCTTGTTCTTGAGAGTGCCAGCCCATGTTCTCCATCTCCATTGCCTCCAAAACAAATGTTCTCCATCTCCATGTCAAAACTCCGGTGTCCGAGATCATCACTAGTGCGGCGGCTTCCTAGGATAGACAGCTTGTTCAAGCAACATTCATGCCAATGGACGCACTAGTCATCTTGGGCATACCTTTGTGTACTCGGAACATACCCGACTTTTGGGCATGGAATTATGAAAAACACGGCTGCTTCTCTGTGATATCAGCGCACAACATGCTAGTTGCTACTAGGCAACGAAGAGAAGCGTGGTTAGAGGAGGCTGCTAGACCTTCTAGCACAAGGGCCGAGGAAGGAGCATGGAAATCCTTATGGAAAACCGGAGTCTCGGGCAAACTGCGTATGTTTCTATGGAGACTTTCAAAACATTTACTACCGACAAATGATATATGAGCTCATCTCACATGGCGGACTTGTCCCATGTGGACTGTGTGGAGTCCGGGACTCATGGCGCCACTCTCTCGTGGAGTGCACCTCGTCGAGGAGTGTGTGGGCCCATACTCATGAGGAGATCACACATAACACCATAGCAACAACAGATCCCAATGCAAAACAGTGGCTGTTTACACTGATGGAATTGCTATCACATGATGATTTTGCTCTTGTGGCAGTGACTTTATGGTCTATATGGCATGCTAGGCGCAAGGCCATCCACGAGGCAATTTTTCAGAGCCCCCACGCGACGTATAGCTTCATCACGAGGTTTATGGCTGTCCTCGGGATCATCAGAGGTGACAAGCAGAACATGGCCTGGGGGGATGCAGTGCCACATCGAATGAAATAGCAACCGAAGAGGCCACCCTCAGGACACTGTAAAATACACGTGGACGCAGGTGTTTTGGCAGGAAGAGGAGGCTCAGCTGCGGCAGTCTGCAGAGATGAAGGGGGTAATTATCTGGGGAGCTCGGCACTAGTGCTGGAAGGAGTTCTTGATCCAGCTTCCCTAGAAGTTGTTGCATGCCGTGAGTCTCTAGCTCTTGCAGAAGACCTAGGAATCCAGAACTCTGTTGTGGCATCGGACTGTCAACAGGTCATCTCAGATATCAACAGGAGTGCTCGAGGGCAATATGGAGCAATCATCAGCGAAATAAACCTTAAAGTGTCTACCTTTTATTGTATTTTTACTTTTGAGAGTCGTGTTGTTAATTATGAAGCACATAGTTTAGCGAAGTTTTCACTGTCTAGAGGTCCGGGACGCCACGTCTGATTTAGTGTTCCCCATGACAGCAGATGTATCCCACTTCATGTGGACTTTGATGAATAAACTTGGAGTTTTACCCATAAAAAAATCTCCATGTCAAAAGAAACAAATCTACGTCTACATTAGCTTCCTCTCCAAAAAATAAATTTACATTAGCTTCAATGATGAACTTCAAGTGTACACGTTGAACACCCCACAAAGAAAAAAAGAAAAGTGTGGAGATTATATCTGTGTGATGTTTGGAAGCGCTCTGTCGACCAGTTTGTTATTTGTGCCCGCTGAGCCTGTCATGGCTTATAGAGCGGTCTTGTTAAAAGCTTAAATACGAATGCTTTTCAGTTGATGATACAGGAGCCATGGGAATCAAAGAGCAACTCCCATGGGTTGACCCAAATGGATGGCGCATTTGTCCGTTTGGGTCGACCACCCGTCCGGCGTCGGTCCTGTTTTAGATTTGGGTCGGCAGTGCGTCTAACGCGTCGATTCATTTCATGTCCGTGTGGCCGGCTGGCCGCCCTATTTCAACAACCAGCTCATTTTTGTATTGTTTCACACACAATTTTGCATTCAAACATATAGTCAAATAACATAGTTTCAAACCGAATAAAATAGCATAGTTTTATAAGCCGAAGAAAAGTTAAAAATGCCTCACACAGTTTTGCAAGACGAATAAAGAAGATACATCTATTGGTTGCCAAAATGAGCCCACATATGCTCAACCAAATCATTTTGCAGTTGCATGTGAGTTTTTCAATCACGCATGTCATGATAAAATTGGGTGGACTGTTCAAATGTTGCCGCTCCTCCATGCTCAGGCACAACATTCTCACCCTGAAACTGAAACCCTTGATCGTACAGACGTTCCGGGCGCTCATTTTCTATGATCATATTGTGCATGATCACAGAAGCAGTCATCACCTCCCACGGTTTTTGCGTCCTCCAGGTATTAGCAGGATACCGAACGATGCCCCATTGAGATTGCAAAACACCAAAGCCACGCTCGACATCCTTCCTAGCACTCTCTTGCTCTTGGGCAAATCTTTTCCTCTTCTCTCCGACAGGGTTGGTGATTGTCTTGACAATAGTGGTCCACTGAGGATAGATACCGTCACCCAGGTAGTATCCTTTGTCGTAGGTGTGGCCGTTGATAGTAAAGTTCACCGGTGGGTTGTTGCCTTCGGCAAGCCTAGCAAACACCGGCGAGTGCTGAAGCACGTTGATATCATTGTGTGATCCGGCCATGCCAAAGAAAGAGTGCCAGATCCATAGATCTTGAGACGCCACGGCCTCTAGTATGACAGTGCAGACATGGCCCTTATACTACCCTTGCCAAGCAGAAGGGCAGTTCTTTCACTCCCAGTGCATGCAGTCTATGCTGCCAAGCATCCCTGGGAAGCCCCTGCTGGCATTCATCGCCAATAAATGGGTTGTATCTTCAGTAGTCGACTATGTCAAGTACTCAGGGCCAAACACAGTAATAACAGCCTTGCAGAACTTATACAGGGACTCTAGGCATGTAGACTCGCTCATACGGACATAGTCATCAATGAGATCATCGGGCACTCCGTATGCAAGCATTTGTATGGCGGCAGTGCATTTCTGATAAGGGGAGAAACCAATTTTTGGAACGACATCCCCCTCTGTAATACGGTTGAAAAGATGCCTACTCATACAAAAACAGCGGCGGAATTTCCAATGTTTGAACAACGAATTTGTTGTATCAAAGTAGTCCTTCCAAAGAAGGAGATGCCCGTTGTCTCGGTTGCAATTCAATGCCGGAAGGTGGCCCGGAATGGAGCCACGGAACAACGGCCGCTGGCTATTGAGGTGGTGATGGACCAACACGGCAGTCAATTTCTCCTCCTCATCATCGGACGACGAATCGTCGGAGTCGCAAAGGAAACTGTGAAAAAAGAACTTGTCGGTGGAGTCCATTTATACCTTGGCAAACTATTGAACAGCTTGCAGGCGTCGACGAAGGAGACGGCCGGCGAAGGGAGCCGCGGCACGCACGGACCCAACTAGCTGCCCTACCGGCGTCCGACGAACGTGCCGGTGAGGATCTGGCCGGCCAGCGAGGCGGCTTCTTGGTCTCGGTCACGGCTATGTCGGGGGGGGGGGGGGGAAGTGGGGGTAGGAAGCAGTCGGTTCCCCGGCGGCAAGACAGCGGTGGCGGGAGACGTGGGAGGTGGTGGCTTTGCTGAGCGGATGTTGCGGCGCCGACAGCTGGCAGAGTCATTGGAAAAAATGGGCGGCGGCGTCGGCGACGAAGGAGGCGGGCGAGGGTTGCTGTTGGATATATAGGGGAAGGCCAATGTGCCACCGACCAATGGGCCCGGGGAGGAGAAGACGAGCGTGCGCATGTCCGTCTTGTGTCCACGCCGACGCAAATCCGGCTCAAAAATGGGCTAGAAATGGGTCGCCCGCGAATGAAAAGCGGACACACGTCCATTTGGGTCGGCGCGTTGGGCCAACATTTGTGTCCGCGCCGATCCAAACAAACACCAGCGGACGAAATGGGTCGCCCTGTTGGAGTTGCACTAATAAGCTGAATAAATAAATGATACTGGTGATCGAGTTTTGGAACATTGCTGATCGAGTCCAGTTTCACTAAGGAGCAGAATAGAGCTGCCAACCACCTAGGCTGAACAAATCATAGTTATGCTTTGACTATTCGCAAACAAAAAAATAATTGTGCTTTGACTGAAAATAGTGTGCCAAATGTAAAAAACGCACAATTACTTGTTTAATACCTAGTGAAATTGACAATATTTAAGATATTCTGCAGCCCTGTGAGTACTATTCTTGCAAGCAGAACTAATGCCTGAATAGTGGAACATCGGTGCACTGCTCTGACGATTCTTGTATTGATAAACAGGGGCGGCAACAATGTATCAAACCACAACTACCTACGCGTTAACCAAATACTAAGAAGACTAGGCCCGTAAGGGTTCCTTTTTTCTGGTTTTTTTGGAAATTTTTTTACCGTGTTTCTTTGAGTGACGCGTGTGCAGCCCTTGTCTATCTCTGCGTCTACAGCCCATTGTAAGGTAGAGCTCTTTTCTTTTTTTAATATTTGTTTGACTGGTCGGTTTGCATGGTCAAATTGACGTGCCCGTTTCAGATTTTTCTTAGTTTGCTCTGTTCCATGTGTCCCTGCATGGGCATGCATGTCCCTGGGCTAGTTCACATGACCCTTCTAGATTTGGTGCGTTGGTTCCGCTCCATGCCGCATCGCCATGCATGTCGCCACGTTTGTCTCACATGCAGTTGATTAGCAGTTTACCAATGGACACGTTGCCCTCTGGACTTTTATGGTGGGCTTCGTTTTTGTTTTTTCTGAACTTTTGGCTCCCTATAAGTATTGTTTGCCTGGTGTTCGTTCACGGCCCTCTTTGTGCGTTCTTCATGTTCGTTTGGTCTGGGCTATGTCTAACCCTATCCGCCGCCGCCGGGCCCGTCCTCATGGCTAGCTCCACCATGTCGCCGACCGACACTCCTCTCCGGTGCCAGATCCGGCCGTTCCAGGTGCATCCCCGCCAGATCCCGGTGGCATACACCCGCGACAAAGTCCCCACAACCAGGCCTGATGCAGCCTCCTCGCCGGCTGGAAACGCCACCAGCCCCGACGGCATGGACGTCGGTGCTCATCTCGTCGGAGCCCACCTCGTCGTCTAATTTGGGCTGCTTCTAGCCGGTCTACACATGCGCCCATCAGTCCAGGAGTCTCCCTCGCTGGGAGAACCAGAACATGCCAAACGCTTATCAAATCACCAGGTGAGTTCGAAGCTGGCTTTGAGAATCTGAATTTGTGGACTTGGGAGGTTGGGAGAGGTTCAAGTTGTTTGGGTTCTGTGCTTGGTGAGTACTGCTCTTTCTAGACTTTTTTATCAGCAAGGGATGATTTTGGCAATCTTTCTGTTGTATTCATGATGTTGTGCGTTTTTAGATCCGAGGGCCGGTGAGGCGGGTCGACGGTGGCGGGAACACCAAGAAATTCATCGTGGGAAACATCCAGTAGATTCATCGTCTGGTGAGTGTTTGGCTTGCTTGATTTTTTTTTACAAAATATTGTTGTCTGTTTGGTTTCTTTTTTCACTCTCTTTTGATTTCATATTTAGCACTTTTTAGATGATCTGTTGACCCATGCAGTTGGAAGGAATGTTCGGCCAGCACTATGCGGATTAATTGATCCTTGTCGTGTTGCTGTTAAGAGTTGCATCTGATGTGGATGTTTTGTATCGTTCGTATTTTACTACTGGTTGGTTCTTTATAGGAAGGCAAGAATTTGGTATAGAGAGCTTAATATATCTTTGTAGACCGTAAAAACATCAATTGTTCTGGAAGGTGACATAGTTGTTTACAGGGAGACGAATACAAGCTATTTTGGCCTGAGTAGATGGCATCAAGGTTTGGAACAACAATAATACCATTTGGATTGGTTGGAGAAGACGATATATGTGGTGTAAGTGGAACCTCGAAAAATATGTTATCTTACTATGTTATCCCCTTGATTATCTAATGTCTAGAAACAATGTTTTTCACCTCAAATGTTGTTAGACTACAGTGATCTTCCGGGGCTCCAGTTTTATGATATCAATGACAACAAGCTAAATGAAGAGGGCCTAAAGCTAAGGTATGTTTTGATTTCATTTTAGAAGCAAAATAATAATAGTTTGTCCATGAGAATCAATGATCTTTATTTATCTTATTGTTTCTCAGGACTGATTTTATGGGAGAGATAAAGAATAAATATATGCATCCTGTAGTGCTTGCGCCAAAAATGTCAGGAAGATTTTACTTCATCTTTAGGGAGCCTACTTAAACAAAAGGTAGCCAGCTGCACTAGCAAATAGTAATCTGAAAAGATATCTACATGTTCTCATGGCAAGTCAACATACGCTGCCCTGTTATCCTTTTTAGATAATCGAAAAATGAGTCAGAATGCATAAGTATTTCAGAGAGCCCATGTCTGATTAGGTTTGCTTCTTGTGTTTCGAGTTTTTTACTTGTTTGCATAGGGAGGGAGAAGGAGTTAAGAGACAAAGAGAAGGCCCAGCACCTCTATTTGCATGACAAATCTGAAGTGGAGAGCTGCATCAAGTATCTGAAGAGGAGAGAGGAGGATCCCTACAGGAGTACACTGCCCAGTTTCTATATCAGGCAGCTCATCGTTCTGATGCAGAAATATCCACATTTGAACCCAGAGTCTGAGATGATCAAGTTTGTCATTAGTTAGGATCCAAACCAATTGTTTATATTGTTCATGTTAATCTTTTATATACATATTTTTTTAAATACCTCAAATTAATTGCAGTTCATTCAGATTAGAAGGGTCTATAAATATTTAAAACTAAGTTCAGAACTGTAAATTTCTATGTGAAGTACATTAGTGGATTTACTAAGCTAGGCAGGGGCTCTCATTCCACTAAATGTTATTTTGTTAATTTCTACCAGTATATTGTACTAAAGGTCAATCAAAGAAACTAAGCACACATTTTCTATCCACTTTCAGTATGTGAGGATTGATTTTTTAAGGCATGTTATATTCAGACTTAACTTAAATATATATTTTTCGTTGGCATTCATTGAAGCTCTTATTTTCTTTTCCTTTGAGTAAGCCAATGACGGCTGCTACAACTCAAAGAAATTTTACCAAAAAAATTTATATATTACCCAAGAAAACACGAACACGCATGAAACCAGCCTCCAATTGAAAGCAGATCAACTTGCTCATGCACACACTACTGCCCACAGAGTCAAAACTTCCAAAAACATAGCCTGCACTGAATAGGAATTGAGCAAAGGCAAAAGCTACTCACCGATGCACCGCGTCTATAGCTCCATGAGGAAGATGTTCAGCCGGAAGGTCGCCGTCCATCGGGCGCGGGACGTCTGCTTGACAGAGGCCTCCCACGTGATCCTCTTGGTCGATACTGTGGCGCGAGAAGAGCAAGACACCGGATGCACGGGAGCAGACCGTGTTCATCTCCCCGTCCACCTCCAGCTCCAAAATCCCCTGCTCCCCCGCAAGCACCGCCACGTCGACTACCGCGCCTGGGCGCCAGATCCGGCAGAGGTCGCGCTGGTGCGCTCCGCAAATCCCATAACCTCCGCATCCCCCGCCGAGCGCGCGGGCCAGCGTAGGCTCTGTTGCTGCAGCAACGGCCTTGACCGGCCGCCTCCTTCCGCACGAGCCAGGATCTCGTCGAGATCGTACGCGACGCCTGCGGTCTTGGCTTGGGTCTCTGGGAGAGCTCAGTCTCTTGCGGCCGAGAGCACGAATGAGGAGGAGGGCGTCGGCTGCCGGCGGGACTCCGGCAGGTCGGGTCGCAGGCGAGCGTCTGCACCGGCAAGCACGAGCACGCGCGAGAGAGGAGAGTGGGTGATGCGGTCAGCCACTAGAGAAATGATTTGGCGAAGATGTGCTGGATCCCTCTCGTCCACACCTTCTCTCACTTCCCTTGCGACTTGTTCAGCCTCATGCGACGTGGCAACGTACCATGCACCAAGATTCGCACGCGTCCATCCAACGGCAACAGCAACGTTCTCTTGGAACTGGCAAAAATCAGGTATGTTACCAGGGACCGCTGCCGTCACCGTAGCAACAACTTCATTTGTTTTCTTGTGTAATAGTCATGAGAGTATACACTTTGATTTTGTTGGACCATGGAAGTACAAAATTTGATGAAGCCATGCAACTGGTAGATGCTTCAGCAAAGCATATATATTGTTTTTGGGCAGCATGAAGCAAATGATACATCCAAAAGGATCAAAATTAATTAACCATGTTAATGAATACATCTTTATATTCACTATTTTAGCGAATGCGTGCTGTTGAAACTTTTCAAACAATTTTTTCTGATTTTTCTATTGAATGTGAAATGTAGCCCAACTAATATTTGAGAGGTAAATTAATATTTGGTCATGCAAATTGATATGTACTGCTATTTTTTCTCACTATGTGTTCATGCCTTCCAGTCCAAATAGACATCTTGATAACAATTATTCTTGCTTAGATCTAAATTCGTAATTTCCTTTACAAAATACGATGAAAGTTAAATTGAAAAGATTGCATGAACAAAGGCCACGTCCATTTTCTATGTTTCTTCATGCTTTCAAATTCAAAGAGACTATTTTTTCCATGTCTCTTCGTGCCTTCAAATTCAAAGAGACCCGCATAAATAAGGGCACATCAACTTTCTTCACCGCTGCAAAGATTTACTCATGCATATGAACACGCAACAGATTCTCAAAAACTCATGAAAAATAAGCCTCGAACCAAGCACCAATGCGCGGCGTGCCACCGCGCACTACCTGCTAGTCGAAGCTAGCTGCCCATAGTACGAGAATCTGAGAGCATCTATAGGCAGACCCCAAACTTTTTCATTAAACTCGAAGGTGGCCGGTTAAAAAAGAGTGATCCCCTTGTATATTCCTAATCTTTAATGAAAAGGCAGAGCACCTGCCGTTCGAGTCAAAAAAAAATGGGACTGCTAATTTTCATCCGGATGAAAATTATTGGCATTCATCCGATTTGTGAGCCGTCCGATCTGTGTCCTGAGATTCGTCTGATCTCTCGCTACTACCCTGCTGGCTTACCGGGCGCGCTCAATTTCCGGGGGAGACCCGTTCTCGCTCGCGACCCGTGTCTGTTTTTTCTTTTTGAATTTTTTCATTTCGCCCCCGTAGCTGCCAGGTTCCCTTCCCCTTCCTCTCGTTCCCTTGTCATTCCCAACACGCAACCAGAACAGAGTCCAGAGAGAGATTCATGGGGCACCGGTGGTTCCCTATCCGCTCGATTCGCTAGGGTGTCGTCAGGCGTCCGGCGTTCACCCTCTGGCTGCTTCGCTCCCGTCCGGCCGCCAACCCCCTCCTGCTCCCCCGCTGTCCGCGCCGTTGGTCTGCAGCATCTCTCGACAGCCGCACTAACCCACGGCCTCTATTTCTACCCCGGCGACTTCGCTAGTCTTCGTGATTCGGTACGTTTGTCCGTTTTTGCCTGGATCCTCTTGTGTATTGTAAGTTCTGTGTAGGATTTTATTCTCAGATCTATCCTCTTTTGTCTGATGCATGTGGTTTGCGGTGTAATCTGGGATCGAATCTTGTACTCACGGCTAGTTCTAGGGTGTGTACTCTGTGGTCTGATTTGATCTATTCTCTGTTTGTATCCGGCTGATTGAATCTCTAGGTGTTTGAGTTCGAACACACTGGATTCGTTTTGCAGTGTCTTCAAATCCATTTTCGTGGTTGTAGGTTTTGTACGCCCTATGCTGTTAGGTTTGTTTGTTGATTTACCACCTAAATCAGTAGCAGAATCGGTCTGCTCCAGCCATTCAAGCCGCTAAGCCAATTTCAGTGGCCTCTACAGCAGGCGGTTATCAGTTGCTGGTTGTCCTCGCTCTACAAGTAGCAGCCTCAAATCTCATGGTCACTGTTTTGTTGTTGTGATGTATTTTGGGTCAGCAAAGCAAAGCTAGAGTAGAGTGTCTTCAGAGTTTGTTGGTTGTAATGTAGGATCAGTGTTAATCCTTTGTGCAGCAAGCTTAATACTAGTAGGTGTTAATCCTGCAGTTAGCAAGTACTAAGGCTCAGGTCTTCTGAATCTAACAAGCTTAGGTTGGATTCGGGGGGGCTTTGGTCTGTTCATCTTTTCAGGGGGAGTAGTAATTGTACATGTAGTTTTCTAGTGGGCAGTAGTTCATGTTCAGGGGGGGCTTGATACGGTTTTTCTCTGTTAGATGTACTATTCATGAATAGTAAGGGATATATATGTGAGATTGCTGTACTTCTCCACTTAGTTTTTTTTTGTTATTGTAATTTTAGTGGATTGTAAATTGCATTTCTTAGTGTAATCCCTAGTGGATTTACACTGTAATTCTTAGTGGATTTACACTGTAATTATATTTGGATTTGCACTGTAATGTTCATCGGAATTCCAGTGCATTTTCTTCGTGGTTTTTACACTGTAATTATGTTTGGATTTACACTGTAATTCTTAGTGGATTTACACTGTAATTATATTTGGATTTGCACTATAGTCTTCATCGGAGTTCCAGTGTATTTTCTTCGTGGTTTTGCACTGTAATTATATTTGGATTTACACTATAATATTCATCGAAATTCTAGTGTATTTTCTTAGTGGATTTAGACTGTAATAATATTTAGATTTACACTGTAATCTCAATCGGAATTCCAGTGTATTTTTCTTAGTGGGTGAAGTGTAATCCTCAGTTGGTTTCCACTGTAAATTGCAGGGGATTTCTTCACTCTAATTCTCGTGGGTTTCCACTATAATTCCACTTATTAGCTGTAATTCCAATTGGATTTACAGTGTAAATCAAGTTGCACTGATATTGTCAGTGGGTTTAGTGTAATTGACAGTAAGTTCTTATTTTTTTATATTTTTAGTTTATTTTAGTGGTTTTTTACAGTGTAATCCTTACTGGAATTTACACTGTAATGTGTAGTGTTTTGTTTCATCTTTTGTAAATTACAGTCTATATTAATCTGAATACCTGTGTACTTACCGTCTAAGTTAATGTACATTAACCCTGTAACTTACTATCCCATTTTTAGTCTATTTTTCAGTGTATTTACACTGTAAAGTCATTTGGATTCTATGTAATTACACCGTAATGTTAGTGCACTTACACTCTATTTTCCTGTGTAATTTTATTTGTAATTGTAATGATTTACATCTGTAATTACAGTCTAAGTTAATGTAGATTTTTAACCCTGTAACTTACTATTCTATGTACTGTAATTTCCAATCTATTTTCAGTATTTACACTGCAAATTCATTTTATTAGATGTAATTACACTATAATTTTAGTGCACTTATACTCTATTTCCCTGTGTAATTTCAGTGAATTACATTTGTAATTGTAGTGATTTATATTTGTAATTACAGTTTAAGTTAACTGTAAATTTTAACCCTGTAACTTACTATATCCCATGTATTGTAATTTCCAGTTTTTTTCCAGTGTATTTACAAGGAAGGTCAGAGTAATTTACAACCAAGTTGTAATGTGACAAAATATCACAGTAATCTCTCAAGATATGTTGATTTCTGTTTTTTTTTTAGTGTAAGTACAGTGTGTAGCTTAAGAAATTTGGACCATACATCTAGGTGTTTTTTTCTACTCAAGACTTAAATTTCTGTATTGTGTCATGTGTGCACATGACAGTTACTGGGGTCAAATAGCAAGAGAATTAAGTTGGTCATTTTGGCTTCATCTTACATGAAGGAGTGCATCTTCATCTTGCTGGTATGACTTCTTGATGCTGAAATTTATGAAGATAATGAAAGCACTCGGTAGTGTTTGTTAGCAAGTGTACTCTACTCATTTTCCAATTTTCACTACACTTTATAAGCTGTTTACAGTGTAAAAAGTTGAGATGCAGTTTTACAGGCGTGATTTAAGACGATTACTGTTTTTTACACTGTAAATCTACTATAGAATGTCACTGTAAATTGTAGCAGTTTACTGTGTAATCCTATTGTAAATTACATTGTAATTGTCACTGGAACAATGGTTTTTCATTGTAATTCTACCGTAAATCAGCATTGTAAATTTGCGGTAACTCTACTGTGAATTATATTTTTAAATCTACTGCAGTTGTACTGTAAAAGTCACTGTAATTTGCTAAATTGATCATTGCTCACAGTACTTTGATTAATCTTTTGTAGAGTTCCTGTTTTATATTTTCGGTACTGTGTAAACTAGATAATACCCCGCGTGTTGCTGCGGAACCGGTTCAAATATAAAAGGGGGCTATGTTTGGTTAGGAACTTGGAATCAATAAAAATAACCACCACATTTAATTTGAACTGCACTAATTAGTGACAAAATTGTCATCTTCAAATTGCAACTACATATGACAAAAAAATTGGAATGTACTTAATAGTCCCAAGAATATGTATGTTATATTGTTATGGAAATATAACAAAACAAATCAAATCTTTTTTGTAGTAACACCGATTTAAACTTGTTTTGGCTGTGAAACATGACATATCCTAAAGCATTCATGCAACTGAACTTAACACTAAATTTGCTAAATCATCTCCAAAATATCAGGGGGGAAATTATCATGTTAGTTATGGTGCTTCACAAACAAATGATGGATGAGTTACTGTTGTCACATCAGACATGATAATTATCCTTGACCATCAGTGTTAATTGCATCCGGAGTGCTTTGGAAGTGCTCCTGCTGCATGGATATAAACTAATCATAAATTTAGTTGTGAAACCAATAGAAATCATAATATTTGAACATTAAACCATATATATTACTGACAGAAAACAAATAACTAAAATTGAAAGCTGACCTCAGTTTTTTTTTTGACCGATTCAGCTTGGATAAGCAACAACCAAGTCTATATATTGATCTCTATTACCACATTCTGCAAGGAATAAATAAGTGTAAGAAAAGTTGTCTAAGGAAGAATAGGGTGCATTTTGTAAATAGAGGAAGCAAACAAAGCAAAACGAAGTCATAAATAGATTGATGCAATAATAATTTGATATACCTTCTCCAAATGGGCAGGATGCAGCAGGCAGAAGAAATGTACAGAAACTAATGGAGAAAAAGAAACGCATAAGTACTACATGAAATAACTTATTTGGCAACATCAACTTTAATGATTCAGTTAATAGGAATCTACTTATATGTGTGTCGCGGAGAAAATAGCAGGTAAATCCTAAACATATTTCCACTCCAAAAAAAAAATCATGTGACATATTTAAGATATGCACATGTTGAAGTCTGATGCTACTATATCTATCTTAAACTTCACAAAGGCATAGAATCGATGGACTGAAGTTGCAACGCTTCTATAAGTACATGTTTGGAAGAGCAATTGTGTACAGACCTGTTCAATGGAGCAATTAGCAAACTTGTATACTTTTAGAAACATCGTCATAGTTCTAAATTCAGATGAAGGGAGCGGCACATCAGTCAATAAATGCAAAATAACGGGCAAATAACACAGTACAGTTGAAAGTATAATTGTGAAGGAAACAATATTAAGTCTCGGTAGACATGAATCCATTACAGAAAGGGATATATCAGCAATCAAACAATGAATAATCAATAAATATATTTGTTACCTTATGTCCAAGTGAAGAGCATCTACGTGAAGTCTGTGTGAAAGACTGAAAGTACGCAGAGTTGGTAACTTGGACCGGTGAGTGTACAACAGCGAGGCATCGCCGGCTCGCCTACCTCATCAGTTACAGACCAAAATCATCATATTGATTCGCTTCCATTGCATGGAGAAGCATCTTGATTATCTAGGAGACGGGGAGAAGAGCGATGTGCAGAATTGCAGACTCTGTGTCACAAAAGAAGAAGATTGGAATTCGATGACATGATGACCCGGTGGACTATGGGTGTTCCTTCCATGCAAAAGAAAAAAAAACTTGCATGCCATGGCTGAGGCCCTGCCCGACTCGCACCAATGTGTTCCTTGGATGATGAAAAGAAAAAAGATTGACAATTAGATGACATGGTGACCCGGTGGACTCCTCTGTACACTTGCTGTTCCTTCCAGGCAAAAAACAAAAGGAGACCTCCATGCCATGGCTGAGGCCCTGCTCGGCGATCCACCAAGCACTCCTTTCAGAACGAATAAAGAAGTCAAATTCAGATTGGAAAGCCACCAGCGGCCGGTCTGATTCTGCTGGATCCAGAACGAAAAAATAAGTCAAATTCAGATTGGAAACCCACTAGCGGCTGGTCTGATTCTGCTGGAACCGGCCGTAAACGACCTCCCCAGCGGCTGCGTAGCTACCTTATAGCCGGAACGGAGACAAAGTGACAATCACGGGGAGGGGAAGACCAGGGCAAGCAGGGCGAACCTATAAGAAGGAGCAGGGGAAGCCGAGCCGTTCGTGAATCGAGAAGTGGAAGCGCAAAGGGAACGTGCTGCATGATCTAGCGGTTGTGTTGGTGCTAGCGTTTTTAGTAGCCGAGGAGCCATGGAAGGTGGAGCCAACAGCCAAGCCAACGCAAGGGACGGAGTGCGGGGTTGATCACAAATCCGACTAGTGAGCCGCTCCATTGGAGTACCGAGAGGTAGATGGGCAGACCGCAGACGGTACACCACTGGACATAATTATCTTGAGGAAAAAAATGTATGTTAATAGAAAAATCGCTGATGTGGCATAGTGGTGTGGTCGATAGGCTGCATGTCAAGAGAAATAGGATAGTGGGGATGAACTATTTAGGTATTATAGATGGGGAATTTGACCATGCCTTTTCATGCCAATGTTGATCCCATGACCTCATTCTCCTTTTCTAATCAGTTTTTCTTAATTTCCTGCAATGTAATGCTAGTTTTTCCTCTGTTTTTCATGTCCACATTCGTGCAAATTCTGGGAAGTAGGAGAGGGAACTGTTCACAGGGAGGTAGAGAAGATTGATAGGAGAGGATCTCTTACATGTGCATCCATGATTTTCTCAAGGTTTGCCCTCTGGATATTGGAGGAATTCCCCCTGTGATTTCATCTTTGATGGGGTGGACAAGCACATCGACACATTCAGGGGACAGGAACAAAACGGAGGACATGTGACACTTGTTAAACTCTGTGTTGCCAAAAAATATGACTGAAAACTAATTGGATTTCAGAAGAGGATTTTTGCAGTGTCACTTTAATGCATCTTTCACTATAATTCTCAGTGGGCATGATAGAAATTACTGTGTTTTTTTTAGTGAATTTTACACTGTATTTGTCAATGTGTTTTTAGGTGACATCATCTTGGTGTTTTTTCTCCCTTTGTTAGCCTAGTGATCATGGAAAAGCTTTGGGTGTATCGTTGTGGTTCTTTCAATTCCTCTTCTGGCTGTTGTTCTGTCCGGGTTGGAAAAGTTGGAGTGTGGACCCGTTAATTTGTTTAAAAGCAGGGCAGAAAAGAAAACATGGGGACATGGGACAGTTGGCATCCTGTGGTTGGCTGAAAAATCTGGATGAAAGCTATTGAATTTCATCCGGATGTAGAATAGACAGTCCCAAAAAAAGAGTGATCGGACCAGACCCCCCTCCACTTTATCCCTAAACATCTCGACTGGCCGGCATTATCTCAAACCCATCTCTCATCCGGGGGCAGTACGAGGGGGTCCAGTTACCCCTGAGCAGCCGGCTGCATGCCCACATGGGCCAAACTGCAGCGTCTTGGCGAGAAGACCACGGCCGCAACAGCGCCATCAAGCATGTGTCGAGGAGGAAAGCCATCTGAGCTAGGAGAGCTAGGGTCGGAGCTCGTCCGCGTTGTGCTGCTAGCCGAGACCGCTATGCCGTGCTGGGGCTCGCGTGAGCTGGGCCGCTATGCAGCCGCCCCGTGTTGGCCGTCGTGCGTGCAGGCCGGGCGTGTTATGTCGCGGTGGTGTCGAAGTGCGGCTGTCGTGCACCACCGCCGCGTGTAGTTGGCTCCTGTGCCCGCCGCACCGCGCTTGTGCCGGAGCATGACATGGCTGCCATGCGCCCACGCCAGAGTTGCCCCGGAGCTCGTGCGTTGTGGCCGCGCTCTGGTCGTCGTGCTCGCCTCCACCCATGCAGGGCGCCGCAGCCGCGTGCGGGCTAGCTAGCTGCTAGCTGCTGTTGGCCGCACACAGGCTTGCGTGCTAGCTAGCCAGCCGCTGCTCTGTGTGCTGCCCATGGGATGGCGAGCGGCTGCGTGCGTGGGCTGGCCTGGCACGTCCTGTCAACCAATGCACTGGTTGGCCGCGTGAGCTACAGTTTGTTCTTGAGGTGAGATATTGCTGTTGTGCTTGCTCTTCACTTGCTCCGACGGTGTCGCACACATAGTGTTCGATGAAATGTTTGCACAATTACTCCCTCCATTCTGATTTACTCGTCGTGGTTTTAGTTCAAGTTCAAATTTGAACTAAAACCACGAGGCGTAAATCAGAATGGAGGGAGTAGAAACTAAGTGGGGGTTCAAAATAGGGGGTGCAGTTATTTTGTAGGAAAAATGAGGGGTCAAAACGGATGCGCCTAGGCATTGACCAGGCGTCTTCGTGGACGTTTGAGGGGTAAAATTAGTTAGATGCCGCTGTATACGCTCTGACACGGAAATTTCTAGCATCGAACGAACCTCTCCGGACCCCTTGTTAGAAAGATATACTCCCTCTGTATGGAAATGTGTGATCTAAACGATATTATATTTTGGACAATGCTAACGCCCACACGTGTGGTCGGAGCCAAACTTGTCCACACGTCTTATAACACATAGACTACGCCATGTCACCGCATGCATGCATGTGAGAATTTTTTTGGATTTTCAGTTTTAAAAATATTTTATCTCTTAAATCAGAAATTCGATTGAAGATCTGCTTTCACCATTAAATCCCTCGCGACGAGATCTTCGAAACTAGATCTCATATCAATATATTTGGGATGATTTTTTTGGTTAAAAGTTGCCATGTCTATTGCACATAAATTGCCATGATATATTTCAACTATTTTCTTCTATATTTAAAAGTAAATTTTGACATATTATAAAACAGGGAATTAAAAAACTAGACTTGCCATGCATCATAAACTAAAATTGCCATGATGCATGCACTTAAAATTGCCATGGTTCATAAAAGAATATTTTCATGGTCAAATTACTGAAATTGCCATCATCAAAAAACTAAAATTGTCATGCTCTGCAAACTAAAATTGCCACATGGCAACTTTAGTTTAAGCACTATGGCAACTACAGTGTAAACATCATGGCAACTTTTGGGCAAAATTTTTTTTCGTCGAAACATATCAACACGGGTCTAGTTTTGAAGATCTCGTCGAGACGGATTTGATGGTGAAAACGGATTTTTAATTCGATTTTTAGGTAGGAGATAAAATATTTTTAAACCGAAAACCAAAAAAATTTCTGCTGATGTCATCTGTTCATACGTGGCAAAATGAGTCGTGATGGAGGCGTGTGGACGATGTGCAAACGCCCACACATGTGACCATTAGTTTTTCCGTATATTTTTTATAGAGGGAGTACTTTATTTTCAACTTCAGCCCAGTGTCCTGACCGAAGCCAAATCCCTGAACCGAAGCGATAAACAGAAATCAAATGAGCCAACCAAATCCCTGAACACACAGAGGCGGCAATGTAAAACTACTCGCCAGGCCACTAACCTTCATGGATGTGCCTCCCTCCAATCTGTGTACAGGGAGCGGTGCTTGATATTGTACGCCGCCACCTCAGTGCCACCGGGGATCGGCCATTGCTCCCGGCGATGCTGGTGTTGGAGTGAACCTTGTTATTTTTTGTTTTCATCACGTTTATCTACTAGTGTCATGCACGTAGTGATGTAACATCACTGATGTTCATCCACTAAGCTGCGGCTACATACTCATGTAGAGACGAGGTCACGTGTGTGTATGACTAGTTTAGTTAAATTAGAGTGTGCACGGCCAGTTAGTCATGCCAAGTTGTGAGCGTCCCATAACACTGTGTTTGGCACTAAATTGTGTATGTGCCGTTGCATTAGTAGCCTGGATGGATTAGTTAGCTATGGAGCCGGAGCAGCCGAGTCACGTGGCACTTCAACGTGGAGGAAGAATAGAAAGCAATTAGTTGAGGCTTGTCAAATACGTGTGTATCCAGACTTGGTTATTACTCAAGCGTGTGTGTAGCTAGCCCATGGAGTACTAATCAAATCAAGCAGTCATGTGCTTAACGTCAAAAAAAAAAAAATCAAGCAGTCATGTGCTTGACCATCATGTGTGTGTGCATGTGTGAGGGGGTTAGTGGGTGTGTATGTTGTGTGGGTCTGACTACTTAAACACATGTATTCACTTTTTTTTCAGGAAAGGCCATCATGGCTATCTTTATTAAACGTGGAATAGAGATACATCATCTATTGGGGAATTCATCAGACAATCAGGTGGCTCGTCGATCCAACTACTAGAAGTCTTATTACAAAAACTATAATTAGTTAGCACATGTGTCGCTTGATTAGCCGAACGAAAACAATGCTCATGTATCGACTTCATTTGTGTTGAGAAAAGAACAAGAGAAAAGGCACAAGTGTGTGTGGTGCCACAAAAAAAATTCCTTGTGTGTTCTTCTTCTACTTTGTATGTGTGTGTTGGATCCTTGTGCAAAGCTAACAGTTGGAGGCTCTGCCCCGACGAGTCCGGTCGATGAACTGTGGATCTACAGTGCATGGGAGAGCAAGGTCAGATAAGTGAGAAGAGAGATTGGGGGAGGGGGGGGGGGGGGGTAAGGAGAGTAGGAGGAGGAGGAGGTCAGTCATGCGACCTAGGAGATGGCGGCGGCCCGCCGGAGTCTCTGATGGAAGCGGGGTAGAGGCGGCGGAGGGAGCTCGGGCTCGGGATGAGTTCCTCCTCTAGAATCTAATTTCAACACTAAAATAAGCAAAATGACAAATGCAGTAATGCCAACACTAAAAATAAAATATTTATTACATTTCATCTAATTTCTTACCGCCGCATGACGAAAACTCGGCTGGAAGTAGATGCCGAACAGCTTGCCAGTTGCAAGGCTGCTGGCGCACCTTGACTTGCACAGTCGACATAATGGTGGTGGTGGTGGCACCATTTTTCCTAAAGCAATATGAGCAAAGGATTAATGATCCACTTCACAGGAAACAAAAACAATAGCATGTGATATTTTTTGTTCTTCCGTGAGAAGCAATTTGATGGACTAACATATAAGATGACAAGGTACCACCTACATTTTGCCAAAAAGTAACTTATTAAAAAAACAATTAAATAACAATAAAATGGTGCATACTAAATCAATTAAATGAACTAGCCTACTAAATCAACTAAATCAAAATGTTCTAAATCAACTAAATCAACTAGCATACTAAATCAACTAAATCATATCAACTAAATCAAAATGTTCTAAATCAACTAAATCAACTAGCATACCAAATCAACTAAATCATATCAACTAAATCAAAATGTTCTAAATCAACTAAATCAACTAGCATACTAAATCAACTAAATCATATCAACTAAATCAAAATGTTCTAAATCAACTAAATCAACTAGCATACTAAATCAACTAAATCATATCAACTAAATCAAAATGTTCTAAATCAACTAAATCAACTAGCCTACTAAATCAACTAAATCATATCAACTAAATCAAAATGTTGCATATGAACTAGCCTACTAAATCAAAATGTAGCAGGCAGGAGGGAGAAGGAGGGGTGACTCGAGGAGGGATAAGAGAGTATACGGAGGAGAAAGGCGGAGCGAGGAGGGGCCGGCCAGCGGCGAGTGGAGAGAGGACGGAGGACGAGGCCGGTACCGAGTCCAGCAAGGAGGAGGAGGTGACGGCGGCGCAGAGGGAGGAGGGGCGATGGGGGAGGACCGGCGCGAGGTGACGGCGGCGCAGAGGGAGGAGGGGCGACGGGGAGGACCGGCGCGGGGGATTGAGAGGGGATCGAGTGTGTGACTGTGAGTGGATCGGATAGAGGTGCTGGGTTGGTGCGGATTAGCAGTAGCGCGGGAGCTAAAATGCGCTGCTACTAAGGAAGTAGCAGCAGCGCGCTTTGGGCAATGGCGCTACTGCTAATGGGGACCAAAAAGTGTGGATATTTGAAATTTAGCAGCAGCGACCTCAACAAAAGCACGCTACTACTACATCAATAGCAGTAGCACGGATCGCGGAACCGCGCTGCTACTAATTAAATGGAGTTTGGTGGACACCGTCGGCTGATATTTGTAGCAGCGCGGTATACACTTAGCGCGCTACTGCTAAAAACTTGTCTGTAGCGAGTTTCCTGCTCACGCGCTACTACTAATTAGCAGCAGCGCTCCTTTTTTAGCCATGCTGCTGCTAAGATTCTGTGTATAGGCTTTTCCCTATTAGTGCGTGGGGCCCCCGTAGCTCCACCGACGTTCTCCTTTCATCCATATATACCGTCGTACCCTAAAACTTCTAGAACAGAGATTAGATCGGGAGTTCCGCCGCCGCAAGCCTCCAGAGCCACCAAAAACCAATCGGGACCCTGTTCCGGCACCCTGCCGGAGGGGGATCCCATCTCCTGTGGCCATCTTCATCATCCTGGCGCTCTCCATGACGAGGAGGGAGTAGTTCACCTTCGGGGCTGAGGGTATGTATCAGTAGCTATGTGTTTGATCTCTCTCTCTCGTGTTCTTGAGGTGATACGATCTTGATGTATCACGAGCTTTGCTATTATAGTTGGATCTTATGTTTCTTCTCCCCCTCTTCTCTCTTGTAATGGATTGAGATTCCCCTTTGAAGTTATGTTATCGGGTTGAGTCTTTAAAGATTTGAGAACACTTGATGTATGTCTTGGTGATCAACTTGCGGGTTTCGTGACATTGGGAACCTATGCATAGGGGTTGGCACACGTTTTCGTCGTGATTCTCCGGTAGAAACTTTGGGGCACTCTTTGTAGCACTTTTATGTTGGTTGGATGAATCTGATATTGTGTGATGCATATCGTATAATCATGCTCACGGATACTTGAGGTGACAATGGAGTATCTAGGTGACACTAGGGTTTTGGTTGATTTGTATCTTAAGGTGTTATTCTAGTACGAACTCTAGGGCTGTTTGTGACACTTATAGGAATAGCCCACGAATTGATTGGAAAGAATAACTTTGAGGTGGTTTCGTACCCTACCATAATCTCTACGTTTGTTCTCCCCTATTAGTGGCTTTGGAGTGACTCTTTGTTGCATGTTGAGGGATAGTTATGTGATCCAATTATGTTATTATTGTTGAGAGAACTTTCACTAGTGAAAGTATGAACCCTAGGCCTTGTTTCCTATCATTGCAATACCGTTTACGCTCACTTTTATCACTTGTTACCTTGCTGTTTTTATTATTTCAGATTACAAATACCTATATCTACCATCCATATTGCACTTGTATCACCATCTCTTCGCCGAACTAGTGCACCTATACAATTTACCATTCTATTGGGTGTGTTGGGGACACAAGAGACTCTTTGTTATTTGGTTCCAGGGTTGCTTGAGAGAGACCATCTTCATCCTACGCCTCCCACGGATTGATAAAACTTAGGTCATCCACTTGAGGGAAATTTGCTACTGTCCTACAAACCTCTGCACTTGGAGGCACAACAACGTCTACAAGAAGAAGGTTGTGTAGTAGACATCACTACTCCACAGCACATTTCTATCTAGATGGCAGGATAGTTTGGATGTCAGAAGGAACCAGATACCAATCAACCATAGAGGAATGGGCAAGTCTGATCAATGCCCCAAAGGAAAGTGAAGATGACTTGGACATTTATGCCAAGAAGAGATGGATCATAACTCAATGTCAAACATGTACAAGGAGATTCCTGAAGATGATCTTGAGAGTCACCAGTTTGGGTCAGTAAAACACTTGCTGTCAGGGCTGCCTACAATCAATTGGATCCTTAGGCACACTCTCTTGCCCAAGTCTGGTGATCACAGAATGATCAGAGGCCATGCAATTAACCTGCTACATATATTTGATGTGCCATAGAAGTTCAAGGTCATGAGCCTTATAGTTGAGACTATCAAAAGGACTGCAGCTGACCAGAAAAGAAGTTGTGGATATGCCCCACAGATCCAGGAGTTGATAAACTCAAAGATGGGCACAGGGAAGTATCTGTTGGATAAGGAACACATGGTTCTCAATCCTGAATTTGAGGACAATCAAGTTGTCATGACCGAGAATGAACCATCATCAGTGCAAGCTCAAGAGAGGAAGGAGAAGGCAAGGAAAGAGAAGGCTGCCAAGATGCCCACTCTAGCAGAGGCATCTGAATACTTTCTGAAGAACAAGCAGGAGCAGCTAGGTTCCATCAACTCTGCGGATTGAGAAGGGGTTAGCCACTCTAACTCAAAACCAGGAGAGCCTGGAGAGAATCATGGAACAAAAATTCTATGATCTTGATATCAAAGTAACCGAGATTCAGTCACTTGTGGAGCAGTTACAAGATGATATGCAGGAGAGGAAGGGCAAGACAACAACTGATGCATTTGCCAGAGTGCCTAGAGCACAGAGGTCTGCTGCAGTGCCACCAACAGACACCAGAGCCACTTCTTCAGCTCCAGCTACAGCTCCAGCACAACCAGCTCCAGCACCAACTCCTCCAGCTCCTTCAACGTCTACTGATGCCTTCATCCTTGGAGTCCTATCTACACCACCACCAGAAGACCAAGCCTGAGAGACAACATAGTACTATGCATTTTCTAGGAACTTTTTGGAATTTGTTGCCAAAGGGGGAGAAAAATGTATAGATCATAGGCTTCGAGAGAGAGAGAGAGAGAGAGTTTTGCTTTTGTTCTCTCTTGTCTTCTTGGTTGAACTTTTGTTTGCTTTTGGTTGCTTGAGATACTATGCTTCTACCTGTGAGACATTGATGATCATGTGTTTGATCATAAGCTACACTTATGCTTATTATGATATTATCTTATTTATCCTTATATGATCATTCACTGTGCTTGGTGATGAGTGCATGTATTCAATCTCTATTATTTTGAGCGCTCCACCAAGATGTATGTGACATGGAAGAGTAACCCATGAGCCTAATTCCTTGTGCATTTGCAGTCCAAAGCAAATCTTAAAATATGCACAAATTTAGGGGGAGCTCTTACTTATCACATACTTCTCAAAGCGACGATGTTTTTCAATTTTATTATCATTTCTCGAAGCTTTGATCTATATGTTGTCATAAATTACCAAAAAAGGGGAGATTGAAAGTACAACTATCCCTAGGTGGTTTTGGTCATTCATAACAACATATAGCTCATTGAGCTAATGCTATTCCAAGATGAATATTTCAGGAAAGCTCAATGAATGGCATGGCTTGGATGATGAAAGTGGATCCCTCAAAATATTAAGGACAAAGGATTGGCTCAAGCTCAAAAGCTCAAGACTCTACATTTTACCTTTTAGTGATCCAAGATCACATTGAGTCTATAGGAAAAGCCAATACTATCAAGGAGGGATGAGGTGTTGCTTAATGAGCCTCTTGCTTCATGTGCTTAGTGATATGCTCCAAAACCCTCCACTACTTTCTCACATCCACTTATGACCTAAACCCAAAGTCAAACTCGGCCCTACCGATTCTTTCTATCCGGCGCCACCGAGTTCAGATGTCATAGCCACTGCCACAAACCCTAGGCGAATCGGTCTCACCGATAGGGATCTCGGTCTCACCGAGATGGGATTGTAATGTCTCTGTTTCCCTTCGTAACGTAGCACCCTAGGCTGATCCCCGAAGTCGATAGAGTAGCACCCGCGTTTCCCACTCCACTTGAAAGATCCCTCCTCGGTGCCCTCTCCGGCAAGGTCTCCATCCCCATGTGCGACAGCAGGAGCCAGACATATGTGAGAAGCTCCCAGCCAGTGCCCAAACTCTTGGCATGCTGGAATCCTCGGCACCTACTGGCACTACAAGGATTCCGGTCTATTGCAACAAAATTTATTGCTACAACTATCTTTTGTTGCAATAGAACACAATATTACCACATATTCTCTAGTTGTGGTAATAGGATGCACACATTGCCACAACTGAGCCTAGTGGCAATAAATACTCATTTTGTTGAAATAGAGGCGTCGTATTGCAACAAACTACATAGTCGTTGCAACATGGTAGCGATATTGCAACAAACAAATTACGTTGCGCGAGACAGTCATCTTGTTGTAATAGAGACAAGGTATTTCAACAAAAATATCTATTCGTGGTAATATTTGTAAAGATATTGCGACGTCTGTGAGACGTAGCGTTAGATACAAATATTGTTGCAAAATATTTGCTACCTATTGCAACAAAAAATGTATTGGTCGTAATAGCATATATTTTAAAAATTGAAAAACATGAACAACTATTTATATAGGACGAACAATTTTTAAATATACATACGCCGAAATATTTTTCAAAACATATTGAACATTTTCGTGATATAGGCTGAACAATTTTTCGAAATACACAATGAATATGTTGTTGTATATGCTGAACAATTTCTTAATATACGATGAACAAGTTTCAAATACAAGGTAAACAATTTCTTAATATACGATGAATGTTTTTGTAATACACGATGAATATTTTTATAATGCATGGAAAACTTTTTCATAATATCAGGTGATTATTTTCTTAATATGCGGTGACCATATTTTTAATACACGGTGGCCTTTTTATATACTACAAAAAGGAAAATAGAGAAAATAAATGGCGAAAAAGGAGAAGAAAGAAAAGAAACCGCAAAAAAGAAAAGAAAATAAAAAATAAGTAGAAAGAAATAAGCAAAAAAAAAAGAATAAGAAGAAAGAGAAAGAAGAAAGAAATCAAGAAAAGAATAAACCCCGATTGGAAAAGAAAACAGAACAAACAAATTCATGGAACCTTCTAGAAGGTTTCTAAAACCGACTAGGGACTTTCCAGAAAGTTCCCCAGACAGGGGTCCCGCAATGAAGAAAACAGAGCGAAGCCGAATCATGGGCCTGCCCAAGTGAAAGCAACGAGGTTACACGCCCGAAGGTGAGCTACAGTTGGCCGGCCCAGCGTTGCACACATCTATGCTAAAAACCAGAGCATATAGAAAAACAAGCAAGAAGTGGGAATCGAACCCACATGCCACCATGAGGAACTTGCGCACAGTACCACTGCACCTCCATGACTTTGGTCTGTTTATTCCGAAAACAGACTATATGACAATTATTTCTGTCGCATGACATTATTTAAATAAAGAAAACGTAAATTTGAAAAAGAATCCACTTTTTTTTAAAGTTCATCCATTTTGTAAAACAATTCACGGATTTTCAAATAAATGTTCACAAAAATGAAAAAAAATCATATTGCTTGATAAAAAGTTCATCAATTTTGGGAAAAGTTCATCGAATTTGAAAAAAAGTTCATCAATTTTGAAAAAGTCCATTGGTTTTGAAAAAGTTCATCATATTTGAAAAAGTTCGTCAATTTTTGAAAAAGTTCATCAAATTTGAAAAAAAGTTCATCGATTTTGAAAAAAATTCATCGGTTTTGAAAAATTCATCGTATTTGAAAAAAGTTCATCGAGTTTGAAAAAAGGCTCACATGCTTGACAAAAGTTTATTGATTTGAAAAAAATTCATCAATTTTTAAAAAAGTCCATCAAATTTGAAAGAAAGTTCATCGGTTTTGGAAAAAAAGTTTATCGATTTTGAAAGCCATCATCCATGTGAGACGTGACTTATCAAAACTCTTTTTTTTCATGTTTGCTTGACAGTTTCGGCTGGAAGTAATACCCTTATGTGGCAGTTAATGATGAGTTCACCTAAAAAACATTTATGGTTAGATAAGGAAGGAAACGCATATGTTGTATTGGGTACGGATTCCAGCTTGTTCGACCGATTCCAATAATGTTGAATAATTTTCTAATATGTATCGAATATTTTTGTAATATACGTTGACCAATTCGCAAATACACATTTAACATTTTGTGTAAGATATGGTTAATCAAAATCAAATACATAATTAACATTTGTAGTATTTCATTGAAAAAGTTCTTAATATACAATGAACATTCTTATGATACATGTTGAGCTTTTTTTGATATACCATGAACATTTTCTTAATATAAGATGAACATATTTGTAATACACAATTGACATTTTTTTTACACATTGAACTTTTTTATCATACCATAAAACAGAAATATGGAAAAAGGAAAAGGAAAAAAGGAAAATGCAAATAAACATAAATAGAAACTAAAAAGAAAAAAAAAGAAACTGAAATAGAAAAAAAAAGGTAGAAACAGTGAAGCTCGACCGTGGGTTGGCCCAAGCTGGGCGTCGGGACTGGGCGCCTTGAGCGATGTCGCAGCTTCTTGATGAGCGCGCGTCAAATAGAATCCGCCCTGACCTAGCGATTCGGCGAGATCGCAATGAAGGTTGGCTGACACATGGTCGAACTGGAAAGCAGAAGTAGGGCTAGATTTGCTTATGGGCTAATTTAGAGTGGTAGTATATTCAGCCCAGTATTCAAAGGCCCGGGCGACGGAGTTCCAGGTTTATAGAATTTTGACCGTTTCCCAAACTGTTTGCAGGACTGAAGTGTATTCTCTATCATGACCTTCTGATGAGTGCGGAAATTCAATTCAAGAATGGTTTATGTAGATGAACTAGACGCACGTGGCCTCTTTCTCTATAAAGGAAAATGCTAGACGCATAGACGATTACGGGCGTTTTACATGGCATCCTTCTAGCTAACCTCTCTGCCCCCTTGATTTTCAGGGGGTGTGGGCCCTTCCTCCCCCCAATCCTTAATACTAGTGGTCCACGTCAACCAGTCGGTGAAACCCCGTAAAAAAACTCGTTGATGTAGCATTACCGCTCTACAAATGGATCTCCGTCCAAGTCCAGGCTGTTGGGTCTTCCTTGGATTGGATTATATTGGATCGGCGTCATCCTTGCACTAGAAGCCCCGGTGAGTTGGTAGCCTGGGAGCGCCGGTTATGGTTAGCTAGGGTTTGCTAGATGAAAAATGTCGAATATATGTGGTGGCATTTGATTTTGGTTGTGTGATTAACATGATGATCTACATATGTTCTTGGTGTATGTATTTGCATGCGTGACCATCAGGACTTCTTTGGATTCCATTCTATTGGATCGACAGACCAACCAATAAGAAGGACGGTTTTCCGTTGTGTCCTTCGTGTTCTTCGTCATCTCCCGTCTTATCACCCAATCTTAAGATCGAACCGTGAGATCGGGACCGACATAGATCGACCATCTCATCACCACATACCTACATATGTTTCAAAGCTAGAGTATAACATATAATTGTTTTAAAGCGAGGATGATATGATGTTTCTGTCAATGAGTGTAGGGCACACCACCTCCATTACCCTTGCCGGCTCGGAGCCTCGGTTGTTGTTCTTGTGTCAACTGCATACTCTCCCCGTCATCATAAATGTCATGTACGATTGCCAACAAGGAGGGCATCTATCTCGGTCACTCAGCAAAACAACCTTTTACAAACAAATTTTAGTAATATTACATTTAGCAGCAGATATATTTCATATTGATTAGAAATATTTTTTTCAATATTCTAAATGTTCCTAAAAAAAGCACGTTCTAAACAAATAATTAAGCGTGTACTCTGTTTTATGGATGTAATTTTTTACCTTCCCGCTAAAGCCTTGAGTCTCCCTCCAATTTTTTTGTATTTTCCAACAAATAATTTGGTAGTGTCTGGCGCCACAACTTCTTAAACTCCCCGCTAAACACCCCTCACAAATACTCCCGATTATTTCTCTTAATCAAATCGTCGAGATTGGATCTGAGATCTCTCGTTCTGGTTACTCCATCCTCAGGGCGTCAGGACGGCGGCGACACTGCGGATCACACCGGAGTCCATCGAACGAACGTACACCGTCTCAGGTTATTCCTTTCTCCCAAATCTCGTCCGCATAGATGTGCAGCGCAGCACCTAGAGTTGCGGCCGCAGTTCTTCTTCCCCGGCAGCTTCTGCACTTCCATCTCGAACCCGTCCCCCCGCGGCCGTAAGATTCTTCCCTTCGTAGGCGTGGGAGCAAGGAGACCGGGAGGGGGTTCCGTTGGGAAGGGGTGGAGCGGGAGACGAGGCAGATGCGCGCGAGGCTAGAGAAATTGGTGGTGGCGGCGGCGGTCAGGAGGACGCGGAGGCGGAGGCGGTGGGGCGGCCATGCGGACACGAGGAGGAGGGGCAGCAGGAGGCGGTGGACGGATGGCCATGGTAGCGCCCCCTTTCCATCGTAGAACTACCACGCCGCCGGCCGCCGTGCAGCACTCCTCACTCTCGCCGTGCTGGGAGACAGTCGACCTGCTGTCGTCGGTGCCGTCCACGGCCTCGGCCACAGTCACGGCGGTCGCGACCACGATCAGGACTCCTGTATTTTTGTATTTTGGAGTGTCCCACGTTTTGTGTAAATAGTCCCAAGTTTTCCTTTCACTGATGGCCGCTGACCCTCGTTTTGTTCCCCGGCATCGGACGCAGATGCATAGGAACTTGTTCAGTTTCTATCAGGCACAAACAAAGCAGAGGAAAAAGAACAGAGTACTAGTGCAGCTTAGGTGAAAGAGAGAGACATGCAGGTTTAGACAATTGTTTGACTATAATCAGTTTTAAGCTAACATTGACTATGTAAGATATTAAGTTAATACCACAACCACTGTCCAGACTTCTTATAAGCGTATGTGCCTATACTGAAGCATATTGCTACATTCAGCTTATTTAACCTTGGTTACTGCATGTATATGTACTGGGATTTCCTTATCAGGGTGAGCTCTAATCGATGTGTCATGTGTATGCTTCACAGCTTCAGTATAGGTTTAGATTACAGAAAGCCTAGCTTTTAATTATAAATCAAAATTATAGACTTATGCTTTGCTAAAAGACTTCTGTTCTGCATGCTATAACACAATTTGATTTGATTTACTCTTTTAAGCCTAGCTCCTTTTTGCTTACAACAACTTCAGTATAGACTTGAGTAGATATTTTTCTAGTCACTTTTTTATGCCTAGCTTCTTTTTTCTTACAACAGCTTCAGTATAGACGTGAGTAAAAATATTTCTAGTCACTTTGTTATGCCTGCTTTAAGTATTGTGTTTCTTCTGAAATTGACTCAAATTATGATATTACCTACAGAAGGGCACAATGATGAATTCAACACAAGATTCTGCTGGTAGGAGACCAAGTACAATACAGCGTCAACTTGGTAATAATATTTATGTTCACTTCAATTTATGCCATAGCAGCAAAGGTAATTTAAGTTATCTCTAATATTTGGTATAATTAAGAAGATCCTGGAATTCTTAATCTTCAGAACTGTTAAACCTTATACAGGAACTCAAGAACAATCTGACACTCACGTGTCTGCTAATGACATGTGTGCACCGGATGAATGGCCGTCCCATGCTCGCCGCAACCATGCACAGCTGCAGAATGGTACTTTTTTGTTTATATTTGCATCCTCGTTTCTTACAATGCAATACCGATTATTGCAATAATTCTTGTATGGTTTGGGTTGTAGAAAGTGATGGACAGAGGAAGAAAGGGCGAGGTGTTCTAAAAGGTTTTAAATCAAGCAAGAAGCGTTTTGCCAATGGATTTGCAAAGTTAATATTGCATTCTCTGAAAATTTGGGTGGTACAGTAGGAATGAACTATCGTTCATTCAAGGATGACGTGGCAGTCATAATGAAAAGAAAGTCACCACTCATTGGAGTGAGGAGATGATCAGACATTCACCCTACCATCCATCTACTCATTGCTGCAGATATGATGGTGTGTACAACCTTTTTCGCATGTGTAATCTCATTTTTCTATCGATGGTGACTACTAAATTCTATCCATTTGTTGTACGCATTACAGGACAGCTGGGATTTGGATGATACACCAGAAACAGTAGAAACAATTCTCAAAATTGCGAAAGAGCAATATAGAGGCTGGCTATCAACTCTAAGCTCCACTTACAAGGCATAAAAAACCGATGCGAGTAGATTGGACAATGTGCCGGAAGATTTACAACCAGAAGAGTGGGAATGGATGATTGAGTACTTCGGCACTGATTCAAACTTTCAAGTTATCTCTAAGCTCACTGTTTATGAACTGTGTACTATGATGAAATGGCTTGTCTGACTGGTTGTATTTTGTTTGAATGAATGGATAGAAAATCAGCCAACAGAACATTGATAACCGTAAAAAATAGAAGACGAAACATAGAATTGGATCACAATCATACTCACAATTTTTTTTTTGAGAAGCTATGAGTCTAACTCAATATGTATGCTTGGATGCTAACTATCCTTCCATGTTTCAAGCATCTCATTGTTATACTATTTGCATAGACTTCGAAACCGGAGAAGAGCCAGATTGTATTGCTCTTTGGGAACTAACCCACACGAAGAATGGAACATGGACTAACAAAGAGTAGCATGATGTTTATGTGAGTACACTGCTAATTAGTCATTGTGTTGTTTCTTTATTTTCCTGACTAAGTATTTTCAATTTTCATTTAACTTGAGCTAAATAAAATTTTGATTTCTTCGTTGCAGGATCAAAGTAACTGGAATGGACTCTAGACCATGGACAATTTAGTCTTTGCTTTTAATTAGGATGGCACATTCAGTATGTTGAATGTGTGCTAAATTATATTTCAGTTTCATTTGATGGATATTGGCCATGTAAACCTTGATATTTTATGTATCTACAATTCTACATCATATATGCATTATTTGACTCATGTAATTGAGTGCCTGTATTTTTTTACGGCTGCAGTGGGCTATTACCGCAACCTACTTTTGGTTGCAACATGTTGGCACCACGAAAAATGTAGCGTTGCGTCAAATGTTAGTCGCCGCAACCACTTGTTTTGTTGCACCAGGCTGTTGCGACAGAACACTTCATATTGTCGCAATAACTTATCGCCGCAAACATTTTGTCCGTTTTGATAGCTATTTGTCACCACCAAAATGAGTATGTTGCAATTTTAGTATTACCACGGCTAGAGAGTCGTTGCCATACATTACTGCCACGAACATAGTGTTCGTGGTGAAAGGACTATACCCACAAAAACAAGAGTTGATGCCATAGGGTATTGCCACGGAAGAGCAAGCGCCACGAAAAAGAGTTGTTGGTATAGGTTATTGCAACAAATGCCTATCGCCACAAACGGCAAATTCGCCCGGTTTGCTACCTGTTGCATTAAGCTATTGCTGCAGACCAAATTGTGGCATCAAGTGCGTGATGCCACAGGAACAAATGTGGCAACTTGTCACATGGTTGTTGCAATAACACACTTTCTTGCCATAATTATTTTTTTGTCGCGATAACCTATTACCATGTGTCCAGTCGCAACGGCCGGCAACGAACACCATGTTGTGGCAATAGGTACTTATTGCGACAATTGGGAACTTATTGCGATGAACGCTTTTGTTCCAATAGACCCAGATCCTTGTAGTGTGGCCGAGAAGCAGGGCATCTCTACCCATACACCTTCGATCACCTCCCACATCTTCTCATCACCCAAAGACAACAACAGTTCAGAAATCTTCCAGGCATCATGGATAAACCCTTCCTATGCAGCTGGATATTCCTCTATATCAGGTGGTGAATCTGTGTGTTCAACAACTTGTTTGCTGTACTTTGTTGGTTGCACCTTGGCAATTATTCTGTCCACAAGTCTTCTTTCAGCCTCCCGGGAGATGGCACTTTTCCCTTGGGGATCTCCATTAGCGATGGCTTGTCACCCTTGATGACGGCCTTGAATAATGGCTTGTCGTACTTGAAGATCTCCTCCAGTTCAGCATTAGTAGCCTTGAACAGATTCCGTCTCGTGCCAGGCAACCCCCTCGTAAAATGTATAAAGGGTAATATGGACTTTTCACAGATCGTACTGCGTTGCTGGAACGTATACGGCACCGTACATTAATAAACCAAGGAATTCAGTGGTTAAATATCTTGGCCCAAAGGTAGATGCGCCTGCTACAGGCTTGTTCATATGAAACCAACAGTGTCCGAAGCTTGCTGTTGGCCAAGCTCTTCCATCCCATCCCATCTATCTGGGGTTTTTTTTCAAAAGGAGGATTACCCCATCTATCTTGTTCATATTATCAAACCATGTCCTCCCCAGTGTGGGTGCTGATCCCCGAAGTCGATAGAGTAGCACCCGCGTTTCCCACTCCACTTGAAAGATCCCTCCTCGGTGCCCTCTCCGGCAAGGTCTCCATCCCCATGTGCGACAGCAGGAGCCAGACATATGTGAGAAGCTCCCAGCCAGTGCCCAAACTCTTGGCATGTTGGAATCCTCGGCACCTACTGGCCGAGAAGCAGGGCATCCCTACCCATACACCTTCGATCACCTCCCGCATCTTCTCATCACCCAAAGACAACAACAGTTCAGAAATCTTCCAGGCATCATGGATAAACCCTTCCTATGTAGCTGGATATTCCTCTGTGTCAGGTGGTGAATCTGTGTGTTCAACAACTTGTTTGCTGTACTTTGTTGGTTGCACCTTGGCGATTATTCTGTCCACAAGTCTTCTTTCAGCCTCCCGGGAGATGGCACTTTTCCCTTGGGGATCTCCATTAGCGATGGCTTGTCACCCTTGATGACGGCCTTGAATAATGGCTTGTCGTACTTGAAGATCTCCTCCAGTTCAGCATTAGTAGCCTTGAACAGATTCCGTCTCGTGCCAGGCAACCCCCTCGTAAAATGTATAAAGGGTAATATGGACTTTTCACAGATCGTACTGCGTTGCTGGAACGTATACGGCACCGTACATTAATAAACCAAGGAATTCAGTGGTTAAATATCTTGGCCCAAAGGTAGATGCGCCTGCTACAGGCTTGTTCATATGAAACCAACAGTGTCCGAAGCTTGCTGTTGGCCAAGCTCTTCCATCCCATCCCATCTATCTGGGTTTTTTTTTCAAAAGGAGGATTACCCCATCTATCTTGTTCATATTATCAAACCATGTCCTCCCCAGTGTGGGTGCTGATCCCCGAAGTCGATAGAGTAGCACCCGCGTTTCCCACTCCACTTGAAAGATCCCTCCTCGGTGCCCTCTCCGGCAAGGTCTCCATCCCCATGTGCGACAGCAGGAGCCAGACATATGTGAGAAGCTCCCAGCCAGTGCCCAAACTCTTGGCATGTTGGAATCCTCGGCACCTACTGGCCGAGAAGCAGGGCATCCCTACCCATACACCTTCGATCACCTCCCGCATCTTCTCATCACCCAAAGACAACAACAGTTCAGAAATCTTCCAGGCATCATGGATAAACCCTTCCTATGTAGCTGGATATTCCTCTGTGTCAGGTGGTGAATCTGTGTGTTCAACAACTTGTTTGCTGTACTTTGTTGGTTGCACCTTGGCGATTATTCTGTCCACAAGTCTTCTTTCAGCCTCCCGGGAGATGGCACTTTTCCCTTGGGGATCTCCATTAGCGATGGCTTGTCACCCTTGATGACGGCCTTGAATAATGGCTTGTCGTACTTGAAGATCTCCTCCAGTTCAGCATTAGTAGCCTTGAACAGATTCCGTCTCGTGCCAGGCAACCCCCTCGTAAAATGTATAAAGGGTAATATGGACTTTTCACAGATCGTACTGCGTTGCTGGAACGTATACGGCACCGTACATTAATAAACCAAGGAATTCAGTGGTTAAATATCTTGGCCCAAAGGTAGATGCGCCTGCTACAGGCTTGTTCATATGAAACCAACAGTGTCCGAAGCTTGCTGTTGGCCAAGCTCTTCCATCCCATCCCATCTATCTGGGGTTTTTTTTCAAAAGGAGGATTACCCCATCTATCTTGTTCATATTATCAAACCATGTCCTCCCCAGTGTGGGTGCTGATCCCCGAAGTCGATAGAGTAGCACCCGCGTTTCCCACTCCACTTGAAAGATCCCTCCTCGGTGCCCTCTCCGGCAAGGTCTCCATCCCCATGTGCGACAGCAGGAGCCAGACATATGTGAGAAGCTCCCAGCCAGTGCCCAAACTCTTGGCATGTTGGAATCCTCGGCACCTACTGGCCGAGAAGCAGGGCATCCCTACCCATACACCTTCGATCACCTCCCGCATCTTCTCATCACCCAAAGACAACAACAGTTCAGAAATCTTCCAGGCATCATGGATAAACCCTTCCTATGTAGCTGGATATTCCTCTGTGTCAGGTGGTGAATCTGTGTGTTCAACAACTTGTTTGCTGTACTTTGTTGGTTGCACCTTGGCGATTATTCTGTCCACAAGTCTTCTTTCAGCCTCCCGGGAGATGGCACTTTTCCCTTGGGGATCTCCATTAGCGATGGCTTGTCACCCTTGATGACGGCCTTGAATAATGGCTTGTCGTACTTGAAGATCTCCTCCAGTTCAGCATTAGTAGCCTTGAACAGATTCCGTCTCGTGCCAGGCAACCCCCTCGTAAAATGTATAAAGGGTAATATGGACTTTTCACAGATCGTACTGCGTTGCTGGAACGTATACGGCACCGTACATTAATAAACCAAGGAATTCAGTGGTTAAATATCTTGGCCCAAAGGTAGATGCGCCTGCTACAGGCTTGTTCATATGAAACCAACAGTGTCCGAAGCTTGCTGTTGGCCAAGCTCTTCCATCCCATCCCATCTATCTGGGGTTTTTTTTCAAAAGGAGGATTACCCCATCTATCTTGTTCATATTATCAAACCATGTCCTCCCCAGTGTGGGTGCTGATCCCCGAAGTCGATAGAGTAGCACCCGCGTTTCCCACTCCACTTGAAAGATCCCTCCTCGGTGCCCTCTCCGGCAAGGTCTCCATCCCCATGTGCGACAGCAGGAGCCAGACATATGTGAGAAGCTCCCAGCCAGTGCCCAAACTCTTGGCATGTTGGAATCCTCGGCACCTACTGGCCGAGAAGCAGGGCATCCCTACCCATACACCTTCGATCACCTCCCGCATCTTCTCATCACCCAAAGACAACAACAGTTCAGAAATCTTCCAGGCATCATGGATAAACCCTTCCTATGTAGCTGGATATTCCTCTGTGTCAGGTGGTGAATCTGTGTGTTCAACAACTTGTTTGCTGTACTTTGTTGGTTGCACCTTGGCGATTATTCTGTCCACAAGTCTTCTTTCAGCCTCCCGGGAGATGGCACTTTTCCCTTGGGGATCTCCATTAGCGATGGCTTGTCACCCTTGATGACGGCCTTGAATAATGGCTTGTCGTACTTGAAGATCTCCTCCAGTTCAGCATTAGTAGCCTTGAACAGATTCCGTCTCGTGCCAGGCAACCCCCTCGTAAAATGTATAAAGGGTAATATGGACTTTTCACAGATCGTACTGCGTTGCTGGAACGTATACGGCACCGTACATTAATAAACCAAGGAATTCAGTGGTTAAATATCTTGGCCCAAAGGTAGATGCGCCTGCTACAGGCTTGTTCATATGAAACCAACAGTGTCCGAAGCTTGCTGTTGGCCAAGCTCTTCCATCCCATCCCATCTATCTGGGTTTTTTTTTCAAAAGGAGGATTACCCCATCTATCTTGTTCATATTATCAAACCATGTCCTCCCCAGTGTGGGTGCTGATCCCCGAAGTCGATAGAGTAGCACCCGCGTTTCCCACTCCACTTGAAAGATCCCTCCTCGGTGCCCTCTCCGGCAAGGTCTCCATCCCCATGTGCGACAGCAGGAGCCAGACATATGTGAGAAGCTCCCAGCCAGTGCCCAAACTCTTGGCATGTTGGAATCCTCGGCACCTACTGGCCGAGAAGCAGGGCATCCCTACCCATACACCTTCGATCACCTCCCGCATCTTCTCATCACCCAAAGACAACAACAGTTCAGAAATCTTCCAGGCATCATGGATAAACCCTTCCTATGTAGCTGGATATTCCTCCGTGTCAGGTGGTGAATCTGTGTGTTCAACAACTTGTTTGCTGTACTTTGTTGGTTGCACCTTGGCGATTATTCTGTCCATAAGTCTTCTTTCAGCCTCCCGGGAGATGGCACTTTTCCCTTGGGGATCTCCATTAGCGATGGCTTGTCAACCTTGATGACGGCCTTGAATAATGGCTTGTCGTACTTGAAGATCTCCTCCAGTTCAGCATTAGTAGCCTTGAACAGATTACGTCTCGTGCCAGGAAACCCCCTCGTAAAATGTATAAAGGGTAAGATGGACTTTTCACAGATCGTACTGGGTTGCTGGAACGTATACGGCGCCGTATATGTAGAGAGGTGGCAGCGACTGGGTCGGCCCACTCAACGGCACCGAAATTAGCTGTGTGCAAAAATTGCAAAAAGCAACTATCGAACTCAAGACTTCCACGTCGCAACCGAGCACTACTAGCCACTTGAGACAACATCCTCTAGCGACTAATATATGCGGAAATAGTTTATGATTTAACACTAACAGCACATTCACTGTAGCAGCATTCCTTGCTGCACCGTACAGAATTTTGAATTACTAGCTATTTGCCCGTGCGTTGCAACGGGGCTATATATATTCTAGTAGTATAACATCCATCGTGTATGTCTACAGTCATAGCTCAACGTAAACAATTCGAGCTAAAACTCACGACTTTTGGTAGGTATGAAGCACATCTGCTGGATAACACCACGATTTATGGCCTTTATACATAAGAGATTCAGTGAGTTTATGACAGAGATTGATTATTTGGTTTCCGCAAATTTATAACCTTGTCATATGTGAATTAATTGATTACCATAATTGCCATATATGAGATTTTTGTGAATTTATGGCCTTACCATACGTATATTGATTGATTACCGTAATTACCGTACTACCTCCGTTTCAGTTTACAAGTCCTGCGCGTATACCTAGGTTGCCAATTTTATCATTCTAATATAAACTATATAACACAAAAATTATACCTTTTGAAAGTAGAAACTCCGAAGTTTATGTTGGTATATTTTTTGAAATATATGACTTGTATTAGGTTGGTCAAATTGACGACCTAGAGGTTCGCGCACACCCTGTAAACTGAGAGAGAGGTAGTACTACATTTGAGATACACTGGGATTTCACGGCCAGACGAATAAACCAGTAAGAGAGAAAACCACAGTGGAAGGGGGAGGAAAATCGATGGAGGCGAAGGAAAATCGGTGGGGATGGGGGTTCTTAGAAGTGGATGTGCATCATAGGTATAATCCACTGTAGAATATATGCTGGTATGCCGATGAAAGCAATTGTCTTTTTAGGTGAAGATTTTGTATCCTGCCCATGAGCTGCATAATATCGATGGAGTATGAACCTTGTAAAGCACATTAAGATTTCAAAATGTAAAAGCACTTACCACGCAGCATGGATTAATTACTAAGTCTGATTTGGTAAATAAGTACTAAACTTCCTTCTATGAGGAAAAGTCATTGGTGATCAAGTGCTAACTCCACTCTAATGACACTATTGTCAAGTTGAGAGGATACTGAAACTGAGTTTCAGGCATAAAAAAGAAAAGAAAAACGAAGCATAATATTGTTTGAACAATTGTAAAGTATGATCACACGACAGTAAACTTTTACGCTGATGTGAAATACATCAAGGCCCTTTCAGAGGAAATATTACACAATTGTCATGGATCAATGCAAGTTATTCACAGCAACAACACACACCCAGATTATGGATCATCAGAATGCATGAACTAAAAACGTGAAAAAAAAACCCTGGAATTTTGACTTCAGGTTCCCTTCATGCTTTCATGGTTCCCCTGAATCCGGATGGCAAGCAAAAATCATTAAGGGAACAAGCTAACAAAAGCTATATTGGATGGAGGCCAACCTCGATCTACTCTAGAAGGAGGGTCCAATGGTTAAGTGATATTTTCAGATAATAAGTTTGGCAGTGAAAATTTCAATTTCTACATAAAATATCGTATCAAAGGATTTCATATGGAGGGAGGATTCTGAATATTGGCCTCACGGGAAATAGTGTTCAGCGTGGATGGAATGGTAGGACGAACAGAAGCAGCAGTGTAACAGCATCAGCAATACGGAGAGCAGCAGCAGCGTAGCGGCAAAATTATATCTCACGCAAGTCTCCCCTCATCGTCACTGTTGGAACGCATCTTCAGGAGCAGCTTCAACGGTCTGCACACGATCTGGTGCACGCTCCAGCGCATGATCGGCTAGAGTTTAGCTGTAGTGGTTAGTGGACAATGGCATGACTGCCTCCTGTATATGTGCGCTGTCAAAGGGTGAATGAAAACACTGTCAATTCTTCCATTCTTCTCCTTCAGTCACCATGGTCGTGTCGCTCCGTCGATGCCGCATCTACCCATCTCCTTTCCAGATCGAGCGCTACACCCCTATTCCCTCCCCTCCCTGCCACCTTGGTTCGAGCAAGGCGTACGTGCATCGGCACCGCGACGCACACCCGCGCGTGGTTGCGCACCTTGGCTGCATCGCTCTATGAAGAGCTGCCGGATCTCTACCTCGGCGAGCGACCTGCCTCCCGCATCATCTCCTTCCCCCAACGGCGACATCTCCTCTACTCGGGGCGGCCCCCTCTCTATCTCCCCACCACGATTGACTTGATGCGCCCATGACGGATCTAGTCGAGCGAGGCGAGAGGGGGGGGGGGGGCATCTGGCAGGTGGGAGAGGGAGGGCCAGGCATCCTGGCGGCTCGCGGCTGGGAGGAGCGAATAAAGGAGAGGATCGAGGGAGCCAAGGCAGAGGGAAACTAAAGAGTTAAAAGGAAGGAATAGGAGAGATGCCGTCTGTGATTGATTTGTATTAACTGTGTTATATGCATTAACCAAATAAGGTATTAATTGCCATCCGTGAATTGATTGTATTACCATTTTTTTGCGGGTGAATAACTTGTATTACTCAACTCATAGAATTACAATCATCAGCAGCTAGCTGGACAGTTTCCTCAGGACCAGAACCCAACCAAGTCATGGTTCTACCTTTGGTACGAGCAAAATTAGCTAGACTGTCACTAACCCTATTTTGAGATCGAGATATATGAGTAATACATGATTCACGAAGACTCAAAAGATATCTAATTTCAGTAACTATGGAAGAATACACCGATCTATCAACTTCTTTAGACTGAACAAGCTTAACTGCCACTATGGAATCCATATCTATGGATATCGGACAATTGCTTCTCTGCAAGGGAAAGGAGATACCCTCCATGCATGCACACAACTCCGCTTCAAGAGCATCTCTGCACGAAAACAGTACTCGACAGGCTGAGAAAATGATATTACCATTGCTGTCCCTGAGCACCATACCTGCACCGGCTGATCCCTCGTCCGAGAATGAGCCATCACTATTTAGTGTAACCCAACCCGAGCTAGGAGGCTGCCAAGTTTTAGGGGGACGAGCAGATGCTATTTCATGCGGCCGCAGCAGCACCTTATCACATGTGATAATTTGTTTTCCTTTCTCCGGGTCAGAAGCTAAGTCCACCTTCAGGAACAAGATCGAATTCAAATAGGACACAAGAAAACGCTTCGAAGCTTCCATGGTCGGCATTGGTTTATGATGAACAACCTCATTGTGGATATGCCAAGAACGCCACAAGGTAAAGAGAACCATGGAACGCTCCATGTCTGGAAGTGGCTCAAGAACGTTTAGCAACCACTCGCGCCCATTGTTCTGGATTGAAGAGAGGGTCGGCAGCCGCCATACTTCCGACATAGTATCCCATAATAAGCGTGACTGAGGACAGCGGCAAAAGGCATGGAAATTATCCTCAGGTTCACCAGCACACCTCGGACACAAATCAGTCAACTCCAGACCTCTAGTGCTTTTCTTTTTCCATGTAGGAAGCGAATTTGTAGACAATCTCCAAGCAAGATTTCTGACCGCAGGTGGTACATCACAAGACCATATTAAATTCCAACAGGACCGGCTACCATCAGGTCTAGTGCTTGAACCAGCAACATTACTTATGTGAATTTCGTCAAAGGCCACTTGGTATGCACTCTTAACAGTGAATAAACCGTAGTTCCCCGGGCCGCAGGCTAGTGTATCTTCACGAAGACGCGGGGATGCTCGAATTTTCATAATTTCAACAACATCCGCCTGCAAGAAGTATTGTTGCAATAGATCATACTTCCAGGAGCCGTTATCATTCAACAGTTCAGAAACAAAACGAAGTCGACACGTCCCTTTCATAGAAATTGGCTTGTAAGAAAAGGGCCGAGGAATCCAATTGTCACGCCAGATGCGGATGTTACGCCCATTACCAACTCTCCAAATAAGGCCCTTTTTTAACAAATCAAGTCCATGGCTAATTCCTTGCCAAGACGACGATGCATTCCCTGTGAAAACGGTATCTTCCAATTTGCCTTCAGGATAATATCTAGCTTTCAACACTTGAGCACACAAACAGTCGGGTTTAGATATTAATCTCCAGGCTTGTCTAGCTAATAATGCTTGATTGAATAAACGAAAATCACGGAAACTAGCACCTCCCCTATCTTTTGGCTGTAACAAATCGTCCCATGCAGGCCAGTGTACTTTCCGCTTTCCGTTGGCCGATCCCCAATAAAAACTTCTGACCATCCTCGTGAGCTCATCATAGACCGAGAACGGCAACCTGAACACGCCCATGATGTAAGTTGGTAAGGCTTGAGCCACCTACTTAATTAATGTTTCTCTTCCAGGTTGTGCTAGGTGGCCATCTCCCCATTGAACGAGACGTTTAGTTAGACTCATTTGTAGATTTTGGAATTTGCCTTTGGACATGCGTCCATCAGGGGTTGGAAGGCCTAAGTATTTCTCCTCGAATAACAAACTGGTCACATTCAGCACCTCTCTTACTTCCTCCTTGACAGAAACAGGACAAGACTCACCAAATAAAATAGAGCACTTGTTGAAATTAAGGCTTTGACCAGTAGCATTACTATAAAGGTCCAGCACGTGCTTAACATTGTCCGGTTGACCACGAGATGCCTCAAAGAACAATATAGTATCATCAGCAAATAGAAGATGTGAAATTCCAGGAGCTCTCCTGCATACTTTAATAGGAGTTATACTGACAATTGAGACATTATGCTTTAGTACAGCAGATAACCCATCAGCCACAAACAAGAATAGAAACGGAGAGAGAGGGTCGCCTTGCCGAAGTCCACGCGACGGTGCAAATGAATCCAAGAGGGTTCCATTAAATTTAACAGAATATCTCACTGACGTGACGCACGCCATTATCCAGTCCACCCACCGGCGAGAGAAACCCAACTTTTGCATCACCTGCTCCAAGAACGCCCAATCAACTCTATCATATGCCTTTCACAAGTCGAGCTTATATGCACAAAAGCTCTTAGTGGGGTCCTTCTCTTGTTTAATATGATGAATGCATTCAAACGCAACAAGAGCATTATCTGTTATCATTCTACCATGTATAAAAGCACTTTGCTCCGGTGAGATAATATCATCCAGCAGGGGCCAATGTCTATTCAGCAGGCATTTAGAAATAACCTTGTAGGTGACGTTGCAAAGACTAATCGGCCTGAAATCGGAAACAGAAATTGGGTTAGGAATTTTAGGAATGAGGACAATAGAGGTAGAGTTGACCCCTTCTGGCATTACTCCTGTCCTAAAGAATTCCTTGACCGATGCAAGAACACCCTCCTTAAGTGTACTCCAGTTGCGTTGAAAAAATCACGCCGGGAAACCATCGGGACCCGGAGCTCTTAAGGGACCAATTTGGAAAAGCGCATCCAAGATTTCCTTATCCGAGAACTGGGCACATAATTTTTCATTATCTTCTTGTGATACTTTTGTTTCTAGTAACTCCAGGATGGATGAAGCATTAAGATTAGGGTCACATGAAAAAACACTCTGGAAGTAATCATTAGTTAAGCTAGCCATCACATTAAAATCAGTATGCACAATACCAATACTATCAGTAAGCTCACGGATTTTATTTTTTCGTGCCCTCCAAACAGCCTTGCTCTGAAAATACTTCGTATTCCTATCACCTTCCTTCAGCCAAGTAATCCGTGATCTTTGCATCCACGTCATCTCCTCTTGATAGATCAGCTCGTTCATTTTATCTGTGATCCTTCTAATGTCTTGTCTATCAGCGTTCATCGACATAAGCTCCTCGAGCTGAGTTCTAGACTTTGCTAAGTCCCTGGCCACATTACCAAATTTCCTACTCCAAGCACCTAGCGAAGTCATAGTTTTTGCAAGTGCTTTTTGTAGTTTATCCATACTGTCTACAGCTCCAACCGAGTCCCAAGCCTCCTTTATCACATCCGGAAGCATACCATCCCGCTCCCAGAAAACTTCATAATGCCGAGCCTTTGGGCCTGCACGCCCTGTGTCCGTCTCCCCCTTTAATACCACAGCAACATGATCCGAGCAGGGGGATACTACATGTTGAACCGAGTACAGGGGAAAAAGATTACGCCAAGAATTTGTTGCCGTTGCTCTGTCCAGACGGACCTTTACATTACTAGCACCACCGCGCAGATTGTCATAGGTAAATGGAATGCCTGAGAAGCCCAAATCTACAAGCTCGCACACCTCCAAAGTGTCCCGAAACGCGATCATCTAGGGTTCCGGTCTTGGCGTTGTAGAGAGATGTTCAAAGTCCCATAGTGCCTCGTTGAAATCACCTATGACAAGCAAAGGTTTTGACCATGTGGAGAGGGAAATCGTTGTCGGGTGGGAGAGGATTGACAAAGGGGTGGACGTAAGAGGGGAGACGGAACCTTACGGTTATTTTAGGTAGTAGAGATTTGCAACCATTTTGGAAAACATGACCAGGTTTTTGAAAAAAAAATCTGAATCAAAATTTGAAATTCATATACATGGTTTTGAAAAACCTGAACATTATTGGAAAGTTCTAACATTTTCCAGTAACATGAACAAAATTTGAAAACTAGATCATTTTCAAATATAATTCACATTTCCTTGAAAATGTGAAAATTCCTAGAATTATTTTTAATTTACAGAAAAATTTAGAAAAATTCACAATTATTTGACCTGTAATTTTTTTTAATCAAGATATTTTTTTGAAATTCCGAGACCTTTTTGAAATTTTCGAACAAATTTTCAACCATGTGTTTTTTGCATTTGTCTACAAATTTGAAAACAAGGATATTTTCTGAAATTCCTCCAAAAAAAATTCAAACTTAGCCAAACATTCTTGGAATTTGCAAACAAATTTTAAACATGAATAATTTATTAATTTATTTTGGAAAACGAGAACATTTTCCTGAAGTTTTCTCGGTTAAAAAATGCCGATAAATGGCTACACGTCGCAACATGCATATGGTGTCTAAAGTTGTTCAAACCTGGCATGGATGTCTATCACGGACATGGCCACCTGCTTTCAAAAGTTGGGGTCATTTGAAGGATGTCCAGAAATACACCATGTTCAATGGAGACTATTCAGGTAGGCCAGAAGGGTTTGTTGGAAAGCACATTGTTTTGAAAATCTGTCAAATGGCCCGAAGTATTTTCCACTAGTTTGTATGACCAACCCAAGGCATCATACCAAGTTGTTTCCATTCTTGACAACTTTTGCATTTTCTAGAGTTTTTCCGAGAAAAAGGCAAATACATGGTCGGACGTGTCGCAACGTGTGTATGGTGTCAGAAGTCGTTTAAACTAGGCATGGATGCCTAACATGGGCATGACCACATGCTTGCAAAATTTGGGGACAGTTTTGAGATTTCTGAAAAAAATACTATGTCTAACGGAGAGTGTTCGGGTATTAGAAAGGTTTATTTGGGAGTACCTCGTTTCTCGACATCCCTTAAATGACCTTAATTTTTTTCATGGCCTTGTATGACCAATTCGAGGCACCATGCCAAATTGTTTGGGTTTTCAACATGTTTTCATTTTTTGATGTTTTCTTGGTGAAAAAAAGCCGATAAATGGTTGAACGTGTCGCACCATGCATACAGTGTCGGAAGTTGTTCAAATTTGACATGGATGTCTTCCATGGGCATGTCTACCTTCTTGCAAAATTCGGCATCATTTCATGAACGTCCATAGACCATGTTCAACGAAGGGTGTTCGGGTAGGTGAGAAGGATCTGTCTAAGAGCACATTGTTCTTTCCATCCTTTAAATAGCCCCAATTTTTTCCATGTCCTAGTATACCCAATTCAAGCGGCCACGTTAAATTGTTTTGGTTTTCGACAAGCTTTGCATTTTTTGAAGTTTTCCCAGTCAAAAAGGCGAATAAATGGTCGGACGTGTCGCAACTTGCATGCGGTGTTAGAAATCCTTCAAACCTGACATGGGTGCCTACTATTGGCATACCCACCTGCTTGCAAAAGTTGGGTCATTTGAAGGATGTCCAAACATAGACCATGTTGAACGGAGGGTGTTCGGGAAGGACAGAATGCTTCGTGTGAGAGCACGTTGTTTCCCGACATCCTTGAAATGGTCCCAATTTTTTTCATGACATTGTATGACCATTTGAGGGCACCATGACAAGTTGTCCGGATTTTCAACAACTTTTGCATTTTCTGGAGTTTTCAAGGTGAAAAAGGCCAACGAATGGACGGACGTGCCGCAGTGTCCAAACGATGTCTGAATTTGTTCAAACCTGGCATGAATGCCTAACATAAGCATGCCCACCTCTTGCAAAAGTTTGGGTCATATATCCATAGTTAAAGAAACACCAGTTGAGAGGAATGTGGCAGACATGGCCAGACGGGTGCATCCATGAGCATGTAGTTTTTTCCTAATTTGAATGCTTCTATTATTTGCAATTTCCATCATTACTAATGATAATTTTCTTATATCCTAACCATTTTTTAAATTTATCAAAAAATTGGAATTTCAAATTGTGTACAAAATTTTAAAAACTTGATCACTTTTAAAAAAATTGTTAATAAATTCCCAACAGTAAATGGAAATTTTGGAACACAAATGAAACCACATACTTTTTTAAAAAAAAATATCAATTTTTTATGAAACGCAAACATTTCTTAAATTTGTGAATATAAAATTTGAAAATGGGAACATGTTTTGTAGTTCTTGAATATCTTTTAAAGTTGTAAACAATATTTGAAAACAAGAACATTTTTTGGTATTCCAAACAATATTTCAAGTTTTTTAATAGGTTTCAAAAAGAATAATAAAATTAAAATGAGAAAAATGAAAAGGTAGAAAAGAAAAAAATGCTTAGACCTTGCCCTAGAATGATGGCATCGCTCCCATCCGGCGCCTGTTTGGCCGGGCCAAGCATACGCAGATTTGAAAAAAATCATCAAATTTGATTTTTTTTTGTAGATTTTTTAAAAACCTTAAATAAAAGTGTTGCAGTTTGACAAGTTGAAAAGATTTAGAAATTTCGGAAAAAAAATCACGAATTTGATTTTTTTTTATTTTCAAAAGTTTAGGCATATGATAAAAAAATAAGGAAAAATAAAATAAAAAGGGAAAACGAAAAAGAAAAATAAAATGAATAAGAATAAAAAAGAACAAAACACGGTTTTAAAGAATAAAAAAAATCCAGAAAAACCAATGCGCAACTAGCTCGTTTTGCCTCAAGTTGGTTACGCCCTGTTACTCGTCACAAACGTGATGTGATGCCGACTGGCTAGCACTCTTTACCATTAACCTGAAAAACACTGTTCGATCCTGGGTACTCTCCCTTTTTCTTCTTTAAAAATTTGCGCGTCCAAATGGCCCGGCCCACTACTGTAGGCAAAGGCCTCTTCTGTATCGGCGGCGGCGACTAATTCTTCAAAAAGACAATCCTACCATTTATTATGAAGGGGTATGAAGAGATCTTCACCGTTGATGTGTTTAGGGGGGTTGTACCGAAGAAGAAGTGATAGCATATCAGGATGTTCAAATACCACTCAACTTTCAGGCCTTTGATGATTTTGTAGCATGGAACCTTACAAGGAGTGGTGTCTTCACTGTTAGCTCGGCCTACCATGAACAATGGGCACATAAATTCAGAAATCTTTCCGTCAGCATGTATGCGTCTACTTCAGCTATACAAGCTGAGATTTAGAAGCATCTGTGGGAGTTGCAAGTGCCACGTAAAATTCAAATATTTTGCTGGCATGCCCTACGTGGAGTTGTCCCGTTGTTTTCGATTTTGGCAAACAAACACCTACCCATCAGTGATGTATGTCCAGTATGTCACAAGGGACCGGAGGACATGAGACATTTACTTTTCCAATGCGATTTGGCAAAGGAGCTATGGAGGGGTCTCGGGCTCTGGGATCATATAGAGCAAGCGACGCATGTAGATCACTCAGGATCAGCAATATTGGAATTCTTACTTCTGGAACCGCAAACCAAAACCCTGATAATGCCAAGTCTGAATGTGAAAGAAGTCATAGCAGCGGGCTGCTGGTATATTTGGTGGCTAAGGAGACGCCACACTCACCATGACTCATGTCCACCGTCGTCCAGATGGAGTTCTTCTATCCTTGCAATTGTGGCAAACTATGCCAACGCCATCAGCAACAAAGAAGTGGTATTTGAACACAGGTGGAAGAAACCTGATCCAAAGTTTATTAAATTAAATGTCGATGCTTCCTTTCATGATGATGTAGGCTCTGGAGCGACTGGATGTGTACTTCGGGATGACAAGGGGCGGTTCCTTGCTGCTCAATGCAAATTCATTCAGGTAGCGGCAGATGCTGCGACAATGGAAGCAATGGCAATGCGTGATGGTTTAAACCTAGCAAATATTTTGGGTTTAATAGAATAGCAGCAGAGTCAGACTCTCTGAGTGTTGTCAACAATTGTCAGGGACAAGTTCAATGGTGGGACTCAGCAGCGGCAATCTTTACTGAATGTCTTGATATGGCAACATCGATAGGGAAGGTCACCTTTTCACACTGTTTTCGTGAGGCAAATTCAGTAGCTCATGAGCTAGCAAAATTTAGCTTCTGTAATAAATGTAATGAAAGTTGGACTGAGGAACCCCCGGGGTTTTTGATCAGCCAATTAGTGAACGAAGTAATTCTGTTTTAAGTTCATAAAGCTAGCCATGATGGCCTCCCCCCCCCCACCAAAAATGATGGACAAACAGTAGGTATACCATGTAGTTGGAAATATGTCTGCGTTTTGTGGCATTTCCACGACTAGCTAATGTGTCTCCCTTTTGGTAGAAGCACAAGTCTGTTGCGATGTGCCAGAGAAGGACACTCTCATCGAATGACTTGTTTAGCCCCCATTCCTGGTCTTTGTCGCACCCATTATGATGAATAGTCCATTGGCCCCATTGGATTATGAGACCAAGGACTAGTCAAGACTAGTCTATGAGTCTCAACTCCAGGGCCGACTACACTTCAGTGTCGACTAGTCTATGAGTCACAACTTCAGTGTCGACTAGTGTCGACTAGTGTCGATTAGTCATGATTAGTGTATGAGTCTCAACCTTAGAACGACTCGTCGACTTTTTGACTCGTAAACCCTCACCGGCCCCTCCGATCACTTAACTTCCTATAACTGGCAGCATCTACAATGCATTTCTCCCACCAACATTTCACATATCCAAGAACCAACTCGGTAATTCTGAAAGATGAGGAGCATGACTTCATGCACCAACGCTGGTCAAGGAAGTCCTTGCAGTTGAAGGAACTAAGGACGCACATCTTCTTGTCGTGCCTTTTCTTGCGAACAAAGCAATTTACTAGGCTATACTGAGCAACCATGCCAGACGATATGAGTAGCCGCTCAGAGCTGCTGCAAGCATGTGAAAGTACATGGCAAAAAACTGGTTCGCAGTAGTACAACAGAACAAGGCATATGTAACTTTGGCATCATTAACATTATAAGTATCTCTGTGACTCTTGTGGAAGAGGCCAATGGCTGCAAATGGCAGGTACAGAGCTAGTGCCAAAAAGCACGAAGTAAAGAAGTTCTGAAATGTAATATCTGTTTTTTCTCGCTTCTTGAATTTTTCTGACAGGTTCCATGGATGTAGTCACCTTTTGTTTGGTGTAGAGAAGCTTGAATGCGTTCAATAGCCCTTTCCGCAAAAGAGAGCATGTTTTTTTTTCTCATCAAGCACCCAAAAGATCAGTATACGATGATGCAAGGTCCACAAATATCTTACTGATTTGAACATCATTTTTCTATTCTTTTCCCTTTCTTGGATTTGGCGCCTTTTTCCATTGGCCTCTCCTTGGGTTCGAAGAATATGGTTGGGATCAAGGTCAGCAGCATTCCTTTTCCATGTGCTTGACGATGATGGTTGGATTCCAGTTCATCAATTTCTGCTTGGGCTTGGGGAACATGGTTGTGCTTAAGGTCAACTGCAGGGCCTTCTCGTTGTGACTGGACAAAATTCCTTGCTTCTTGCACATACTCTTCAAGCGAAATGGTCTTGCCAAACATGCTTCCCATCCTCGCGGTAGTATCAGAAGAGCTGACTAGGCTATTGATGCTAGCTCTCTTGAGAGCCCATGGTTTCTCTATGCATTTGACAATCCCTGAGACAAAGAAGGAGATTGATGCCAGCAACAACCTTGTGTCTCCGCCTGTGCCTGGCCATGATTTGCAGAACACGCTAGATAGCTACCATGACTTGAGACACCGCAGTGAGGACATACCGTGTCGACAGCTCATTGTCTTCGATATTATATAGGCACTTATTACGTCCTATCCGCTGAGGTGCATCAGGAGAACCGGTGCCCACACCACCTCCGGGATGCTATTGATGTTTGCAGCACCATAATCATGTCTTCTCTGGCGGTTAAAGAGGGTAGCCAAGGCGTATATGGCCAGCATCACTACGCAGGTATAGGATCCATATGATGGATTTGTACCAGGAAGGAATAGCAAACTTACGGAAGGGGGCAGAGAAAAGCAGGAGGTAAAGAGGCTGCTGAGGACAAGGATGCGCAGTTGCCACTCCTCCCATCAATCTACTGCGCTCAATAGACCCATCTGGTCTAGCTCTTGCTCAACAATCAGTCGCACACACGCACAAAGTGAGGCTGATTTGTTTCAAGTTCACTTCCTAATCCAATTTATGTGTGCACATGGTTAGCTACCGGTAGCTAAAAAGTAAGAACGCATGCAGCTCCATTCGTTTCAAGCTAGTAAAAAAGCAAGAGTGGTCGCAGCAGCTCTTAGACTTGTACTCCTTCCTGGTACAAATCCATCATATGATAGTGCAGCCACTACTCTATGCACTAGAGTACAGGCTACAGCGACCACGGGATGTAGTTTAATCATACTTAGCTTGATGGACTGATCAACTTAACATTTTTCTTGACCTGTCTACTGTTTTCATATATGATTTATCATTTGTCCTATGCCAACTACCGGCTGGCACACATCAAACCAATAAAAACCTTGCGCTATTCTAGTCTACTTGTCACTCGAAAGACGTCGTCGCGGCAGGACTTCGACGAGGCCCATCTCCACGCAGTGGCTCCTCGCACCATCCGTCTGCTCCGCATTTTATGCTGCTTGTCGGTGGCGCCTCCTCGTCAGAGGACCACCAGGCGCACGGCCGCAAGGAGCGACGAACGCCATCTGGCTCCTCCTTACGAGCGTGGCGCGGTGGGCACTCTGGCTGGCTTGGGTGCTGGATTCGCAGGGACAGAGGAATAAGGAATGATGGTGCAGCCACTACTCTAGTGTAGCTGGGCCGGGTAGCTGGGCCTGGGCCTGACCGTGAGAAGCCCACTGTTTGTTGGTTGCCTCATTGGGCTTGTTCTTGAGAGTGCCAGTCCATGTTCTCCATCTCCATTGCCTCCAAAACAAATGTTCTCCATCTCCATGTCAAAACTCCGGTGTCCGAGATCATCACTAGTGCGGCGGCTTCCTGGGATAGACAGCTTGTTCAAGCAACATTCATGCCAATGGACGCACTAGTCATCTTGGGAATACCTTTGTGTACTCGGAACATACCCGACTTTTGGGCATGGAATTATGAAAAACACGGCTGCTTCTCTGTGAAATCAGCGCACAACATGCTAGTTGCTACTAGGCAACGAAGAGAAGCGTGGTTAGAGGAGGCTGCTAGACCTTCTAGCACAAGGGCCGAGGAAGGAGCATGGAAATCCTTATGGAAAACCGGAGTCTCGGGCAAACTGCGTATGTTTCTATGGAGACTTTCAAAACATTTACTACCGACAAATGATTTATGAGCTCATCTCACATGGCGGACTTGTCCCATGTGGACTGTGTGGAGTCCGGGACTCATGGCGCCACTCTCTCGTGGAGTGCACCTCGTCGAGGAGTGTGTGGGCCCATACTCATGAGGAGATCACACATAACACCATAGCAACAACAGATCCCAATGCAAAACAGTGGCTGTTTACACTGATGGAATTGCTATCACATGAAGATTTTGCTCTTGTGGCAGTGACTTTATGGTCTATATGGCATGCTAGGCGCAAGGCCATCCACGAGGCAATTTTTCAGAGCCCCCACGCGACGTATAGCTTCATCACGAGGTTTATGGCTGTCCTCGGGATCATCAGAGGTGACAAGCAGAACATGGCCTGGGGGGATGCAGTGCCACATCGAATGCAATAGCAACCGAAGAGGCCACCCTCAGGACACTGTAAAATACACGTGGACGCAGGTGTTTTGGCAGGAAGAGGAGGCTCAGCTGCGGCAGTCTGCAGAGATGAAGGGGGTAATTATCTGGGGAGCTCGACACTAGTGCTGGAAGGAGTTCTTGATCCAGCTTCCCTAGAAGCTGTTGCATGCCGTGAGTCTCTAGCTCTTGCAGAAGACCTAGGAATCCAGAACTCTGTTGTGGCATCGGACTGTCAACAGGTCATCTCAGATATCAACAGGAGTGCTCGAGGGCAATATGGAGCAATCATCAGCGAAATAAACCTTAAAGTGTCTACCTTTTATTGTATTTTTACTTTTGAGAGTCGTGTTGTTAATTATGAAGCACATAGTTTAGCGAAGTTTTCACTGTCTAGAGGTCCGGGATGCCACGTCTGATTTAGTGTTCCCCATGACAGCAGATGTATCCCACTTCATGTGGACTTTGATGAATAAACTTGGAGTTTTACCCATAAAAAAATCTCCATGTCAAAAGAAACAAATCTACGTCTACATTAGCTTCCTCTCCAAAAAATAAATTTACATTAGCTTCAATGATGAACTTCAAGTGTACACGTTGAACACCCCGCAAAGAAAAAAAGAAAAGTGTGGAGATTATATCTGTGTGATGTTTGGAACCGCTCTGTCGACCAGTTTGTTATTTGTGCCCGCTGAGCCTGTCATGGCTTATAGAGCGGTCTTGTTAAAAGCTTAAATACGAATGCTTTTCAGTTGATGATACAGGAGCCATGGGAATCAAAGAGCAACTCCCATGGGTTGACCCAAATGGATGGCGCATTTGTCCGTTTGGGTCGACCACCCGTCCGGCGTTGGTCCTGTTTTAGATTTGGGTCGGCAGTGCGTCTAACGCGTCGATTCATTTCATGTCCGTGTGGCCGGCTGGCCGCCCTATTTCAACAACCAGCTCATTTTTGTATTGTTTCACACACAATTTTGCATTCAAACATATAGTCAAATAACGTAGTTTCAAACCGAATAAAATAGCATAGTTTTATAAGCCGAAGAAAAGTTAAAAATGCCTCACACAGTTTTGCAAGACGAATAAAGAAGATACATCTATTGGTTGCCAACATGAGCCCACATATGCTCAACCAAATCATTTTGCAGTTGCATGTGAGTTTTTCAATCACGCATGTCATGATAAAATTGGGTGGACTGTTCAAACGTTGCCGCTCCTCCATGCTCAGGCACAACATTCTCACCCTGAAACTGAAACCCTTGATCGTACAGACGTTCCGGGCGCTCATTTTCTATGATCATATTGTGCATGATCACAGAAGCAGTCATCACCTCCCACAGTTTTTGCGTCCTCCAGGTATTAGCAGCATACCGAACGATGCCCCATTGAGATTGCAAAACACCAAAGCCACGCTCGACATCCTTCCTAGCACTCTCTTGCTCTTGGGAAAATCTTTTCCTCTTCTCTCCGACAGGGTTGGTGATTGTCTTGACAATAGTGGTCCACTGAGGATAGACACCGTCACCCAGGTAGTATCCTTTGTCGTAGGTGTGGCCGTTGATAGTAAAGTTCACCGGTGGGTTGTTGCCTTCGGCAAGCCTAGCAAACACCGGCGAGTGCTGAAGCACGTTGATATCATTGTGTGATCTGGCCATGCCAAAGAAAGAGTGCCAGATCCATAGATCTTGAGACGCCACGGCCTCTAGTATGACAGTGCAGACATGGCCCTTATACTACCCTTGCCAAGCAGAAGGGTAGTTCTTTCACTCCCAGTGCATGCAGTCTATGCTGCCAAGCATCCCTGGGAAGCCCCTGCTGGCATTCATCGCCAATAAATGGGTTGTATCTTCAGTAGTCGACTATGTCAAGTACTCAGGGCCAAACACAGTAATAACAGCCTTGCAGAACTTATACAGGGACTCTAGGCATGTAGACTCGCTCATACGGACATAGTCATCAATGAGATCATCGGGCACTCCGTATGCAAGCATTTGTATGGCGGCAGTGCATTTCTGATAAGGGGAGAAACCAATTTTTGGAACGACATCCCCCTCTGTAATACGGTTGAAAAGATGCCTACTCATACAAAAACAGCGGCGGAATTTCCAATGTTTGAACAACGAATTTGTTGTATCAAAGTAGTCCTTCCAAAGAAGGAGATGCCCGTTGTCTCGGTTGCAATTCAATGCCGGAAGGTGGCCCGGAATGGAGCCACGGAACAACGGCCGCTGGCTATTGAGGTGGTGATGGACCAACACGGCAGTCAATTTCTCCTCCTCATCATCGGACGATGAATCGTCGGAGTCGCAAAGGAAACTGTGAAAAAAGAACTTGTCGGTGGAGTCCATTTATACCTTGGCAAACTATTGAACAGCTTGCAGGCGTCGACGAAGGAGACGGCCGGCGAAGGGAGCCACGGCACGCACGGACCCAACTAGCTGCCCTACCGGCGTCCGACGAACGTGCCGGTGAGGATCTGGCCGGCCAGCGAGGCGGCTTCTTGGTCTCGGTCACGGCTATGTCGGGGGGGGGGGGGGGGAGTGGGGGTAGGAAGCAGTCGGTTCCCCGGCGGCAAGACAGCGGTGGCGGGAGACGTGGGAGGTGGTGGCTTTGCTGAGCGGATGTTGCGGCGCCGACAGCTGGCAGAGTTATCGGAAAAAATGGGCGGCGGCGTCGGCGACGAAGGAGGCGGGCGAGGGTTGCTGTTGGATATATAGGGGAAGGCCAATGTGCCACCGACCAATGGGCCCGGGGAGGAGAAGACGAGCGTGCGCGTGTCCGTCTTGTGTCCACGCCGACGCAAATCCGGCTCAAAAATGGGCTAGAAATGGGTCGCCCGCGAATGAAAAGCGGACACGCGTCCATTTGGGTCGGCGCGTTGGGCCAACATTTGTGTCCGCGCCGACCCAAACAAACACCAGCGGACGAAATGGGTCGCCCTGTTGGAGTTGCACTAATAACCTGAATAAATAAATGATACTGGTGATCGAGTTTTGGAACATTGCTGATCGAGTCCAGTTTCACTAAGGAGCAGAATAGAGCTGCCAACCACCTAGGCTGAACAAATCATAGTTATGCTTTGACTATTCGCAAACAAAAAAATAATTGTGCTTTGACTGAAAATAGTGTGCCAAATGTAAAAAACGCACAATTACTTGTTTAATACCTAGTGAAATTGACAATATTTAAGATATTCTGCAGCCCTGTGAGTACTATTCTTGCAAGCAGAACTAATGCCTGAATAGTCGAACATCGGTGCACTGCTCTGACGATTCTTGTATTGATAAACAGGGGCGGCAACAATGTATCAAACCACAACTACCTACGCGTTAACCAAATACTAAGAAGACTAGGCCCGTAAGGGTTCCTTTTTTCTGGTTTTTTTGAAAAAAAAATTACCGTGTTTCTTTGAGTGACGCGTGTGCAGCCCTTGTCTATCTCTACGTCTACAGCCCATTGTAAGGTAGAGCTCTTTTCTTTTTTTAATATTTGTTTGACTGGTCGGTTTGCATGGTCAAATTGACGTGCCCGTTTCAGATTTTTCTTAGTTTGCTCTGTTCCATGTGTCCCTGCATGGGCATGCATGTCCCTGGGCTAGTTCACATGACCCTTCTAGATTTGGTGCGTTGGTTCCGCTCCATGCCGCATCGCCATGCATGTCGCCACGTTTGTCTCACATGCAGTTGATTAGCAGTTTACCAATGGACATGTTGCCCTCTGGACTTTTATGGTGGGCTTCGTTTTTGTTTTTTCTTTCCTTTTGGCTCCCTATAAGTATTGTTTGCCTGGTGTTCGTTCACGGCCCTCTTTGTGCGTTCTTCATGTTCGTTTGGTCTGGGCTATGTCTAACCCTATCCGCCGCCGCCGGGCCCGTCCTCATGGCTAGCTCCACCATGTCGCCGACCGACACTCCTCTCCGGTGCCAGATCCGGCCGTTCCAGGTGCATCCCCGCCAGATCCCGGTGGCATACACCCGCGACAAAGTCCCCACAACCAGGCCTGATGCAGCCTCCTCGCCGGCTGGAAACGCCACCAGCCTCGACGGCATGGACGTCGGTGCTCATCTCGTCGGAGCCCACCTCGTCGTCTAATTTGGGCTGCTTCCAGCCGGTCTACACATGCGCCCATCAGTCCAGGAGTCTCCCTCGCTGGGAGAACCAGAACATGCCAAACGCTTATCAAATCACCAGGTGAGTTCGAAGCTGGCTTTGAGAATCTGAATTTGTGGACTTGGGAGGTTGGGAGAGGTTCAAGTTGTTTGGGTTCTGTGCTTGGTGAGTACTGCTCTTTCTAGACTTTTTATCAGCAAGGGATGATTTTGGCAATCTTTTTGTTGTATTCATGATGTTGTGCGTTTTTAGATCCGAGGGCCGGTGAGGCGGGTCGACGGTGGCAGGAACACCAAGAAATTCATCGTGGGAAACATCCAGTAGATTCATCGTCTGGTGAGTGTTTGGCTTGCTTGATTTTTTTTTTACAAAATATTGTTGTCTGTTTGGTTTCTTTTTTCACTCTCTTTTGATTTCATATTTAGCACTTTTTAGATGATCTGTTGACCCATGCAGTTGGAAGGAATGTTCGGCCAGCACTATGAGGATTAATTGATCCTTGTCGTGTTGCTGTTAAGAGTTGCATCTGATGTGGATGTTTTGTATCGTTCGTATTTTACTACTGGTTGGTTCTTTATAGGAAGGCAAGAATTTGGTATAGAGAGCTTAATATATCTTTGTAGACCGTAAAAACATCAATTGTTCTGGAAGGTGACATAGTTGTTTACAGGGAGACGAATACAAGCTATTTTGGCCTGAGTAGATGGCATCAAGGTTTGGAACAACAATAATACCATTTGGATTGGTTGGAGAAGATGATATATGTGGTGTAAGTGGAACCTCGAAAAATATGTTATCTTACTATGTTATCCCCTTGATTATCTAATGTCTAGAAACAATGTTTTTCACCTCAAATGTTGTTAGACTACAATGATCTTCCGGGGCTCCAGTTTTATGATATCAATGACAACAAGCTAAATGAAGAGGGCCTAAAGCTAAGGTATGTTTTGATTTCATTTTAGAAGCAAAATAATAATAGTTTGTCCATGAGAATCAATGATCTTTATTTATCTTATTGTTTCTCAGGACTGATTTTATGGGAGAGATAAAGAATAAATATATGCATCCTGTAGTGCTTACGCCAAAAATGTCAGGAAGATTTTACTTCATCTTTAGGGAGCCTACTTAAACAAAAGGTAGCCAGCTGCGCTAGCAAATAGTAATCTGAAAAGATATCTACATGTTCTCATGGCAAGTCAACATACGCTGCCCTGTTATCCTTTTTAGATAATCGAAAAATGAGTCAGAATGCATAAGTATTTCGGAGAGCCCATGTCTGATTAGGTTTGCTTCTTGTGTTTCGAGTTTTTTACTTGTTTGCATAGGGAGGGAGAAGGAGTTAAGAGACAAAGAGAAGGCCCAGCACCTCTATTTGCATGACAAATCTGAAGTGGAGAGCTGCATCAAGTATCTGAAGAGGAGAGAGGAGGATCCCTACAGGAGTACACTGCCCAGTTTCTATATCAGGCAGCTCATCGTTCTGATGCAGAAATATCCACATTTGAACCCAGAGTCTGAGATGATCAAGTTTGTCATTAGTTAGGATCCAAACCAATTGTTTATATTGTTCATGTTAATCTTTTATATACATATTTTTTTAAATACCTCAAATTAATTGCAGTTCATTCAGATTAGAAGGGTCTATAAATATTTAAAACTAAGTTCAGAACTGTAAATTTCTATGTGAAGTACATTAGTGGATTTACTAAGCTAGGCAGGGGCTCTCATTCCACTAAATGTTATTTTGTTAATTTCTACCAGTATATTGTACTAAAGGTCAATCAAAGAAACTAAGCACACATTTTCTATCCACTTTCAGTATGTGAGGATTGATTTTTTAAGGCATGTTATATTCAGACTTAACTTAAATATATATTTTTCGTTGGCATTCATTGAAGCTCTTATTTTCTTTTCCTTTGAGTAAGCCAATGACGGCTGCTACGACTCGAAGAAATTTTACCAAAAAAATTTATATATTACCCAAGAAAACATGAACACACATGAAACCAGCCTCCAATTGAAAGCAGATCAACTTGCTCATGCACACACTACTGCCCACAGAGTCAAAACTTCCAAAAACATAGCCTGCACTGAATAGGAATTGAGCAAAGGCAAAAGCTACTCACCGATGCACCGCGTCTATAGCTCCATGAGGAAGATGTTCAGCCCGAAGGTCGCCGTCCATTGGGCGCGGGACGTCTGCGTGACAGAGGCCTCCCACGTGATCCTCTTGGTCGATACTGTGGCGCGAGAAGAGCAAGACACCGGGTGCACGGGAGCAGACCGTGTTCATCTCCCCGTCCACCTCCAGCTCCAAAATCCCCTGCTCCCCCGCAAGCACCGCCACGTCGACTACCGCGCCTGGGCGCCAGATCCGGCAGAGGTCGCGCTGGTGCGCTCCGCAAATCCCATAACCTCCGCATCCCCCGCCGAGCGCGCGGGCCAGCGTAGGCTCTGTTGCTGCAGCAACGGCCTTGACCGGCCGCCTCCTTCCGCACGAGCCAGGATCTCGTCGAGATCGTACGCGACGCCTGCGGTCTTGGCTTGGGTCTCTGGGAGAGCTCAGTCTCTTGCGGCCGAGAGCACGAATGAGGAGGAGGGCGTCGGCTGCCGGCGGGACTCCGGCAGGTCGGGTCGCAGGCGAGCGTCTGCACCGGCAAGCACGAGCACGCGCGAGAGAGGAGAGTGGGTGATGCGGTCAGCCACTAGAGAAATGATTTGGCGAAGATGTGCTGGATCCCTCTCGTCCACACCTTCTCTCACTTCCCTTGCGACTTGTTCAGCCTCATGCGACGTGGCAACGTACCATGCACCAAGATTCGCACACGTCCATCCAACGGCAACAGCAACGTTCTCTTGGAACTGGCAAAAATCAGGTATGTTACCAGGGACCGCTGCCGTCACCGTAGCAACAACTTCATTTGTTTTCTTGTGTAATAGTCATGAGAGTATACACTTTGATTTTGTTGGACCATGGAAGTACAAAATTTGATGAAGCCATGCAACTGGTAGATGCTTCAGCAAAGCATATATATTGTTTTTGGGCAGCATGAAGCAAATGATACATCCAAAAGGATCAAAATTAATTAACCATGTTAATGAATACATCTTTATATTCACTATTTTAGCGAATGCGTGCTGTTGAAACTTTTCAAACAATTTTTTCTGATTTTTCTATTGAATGTGAAATGTAGCCCAACTAATATTTGAGAGGTGAATTAATATTTGGTCATGCAAATTGATATGTACTGCTATTTTTTCTCACTATGTGTTCATGCCTTCCAGTCCAAATAGACATCTTGATAACAATTATTCTTTCTTAGATCTAAATTCGTAATTTCCTTTACAAAATACGATGAAAGTTAAATTGAAAAGATTGCATGAACAAAGGCCACGTCCATTTTCTATGTTTCTTCATGCTTTCAAATTCAAAGAGACTATTTTTTCCATGTCTCTTCGTGCCTTCAAATTCAAAGAGACCCGCATAAATAAGGGCACATCAACTTCCTTCACCGCTGCAAAGATTTACTCATGCATATGAACACGCAACAGATTCTCAAAAACTCATGAAAAATAAGCCTCGAACCAAGCACCAATGCGCGGCGTGCCACCGCGCACTACCTGCTAGTCGAAGCTAGCTGCCCATAGTACGAGAATCTGAGAGCATCTATAGGCAGACCCCAAACTTTTTCATTAAACTCGAAGGTGGCCGGTTAAAAAAGAGTGATCCCCTTGTATATTCCTAATCTTTAATGAAAAGGCAGAGCACCTGCCGTTCGAGTCAAAAAAAAAACGGGACTGCTAATTTTCATCCGGATGAAAATTATTGGCATTCATCCGATTTGTGAGCCGTCCGATCTGTGTCCTGAGATTCGTCTGATCTCTCGCTACCACCCTGCTGGCTTACCGGGCGCGCTCAATTTCCGGGGAAGACCCGTTCTCGCTCGCGACCCGTGTCTGTTTTTTCTTTTTGAATTTTTTCATTTCGCCCCCGTAGCTGCCAGGTTCCCTTCCCCTTCCTCTCGTTCCCTTGTCATTCCCAACACGCAACCAGAACAGACTCCAGAGAGAGATTCATGGGGCACCGGTGGTTCCCTATCCGCTCGATTCGCTAGGGTGTGGTCAGGCGTCCGGCGTTCGCCCTCCGGCTGCTTCGCTCCCGTCCGGCCGCCAACCCCCTCCTGCTCCCCCGCTGTCCGCGCCGTTGGTCTGCAGCATCTCTCGACAGCCGCACCAACCCACGGCCTCTATTTCTACCCCGGCGACTTCGCTAGTCTTCGTGATTCGGTACGTTTGTCCGTTTTTGCCTGGATCCTCATGTGTATTGTATGTTCTGTGTAGGATTTTATTCTCAGATCTATCCTCTTTTGTCTGATGCATGTGGTTTGCGGTGTAATCTGGGATCGAATCTTGTACTCACGGCTAGTTCTAGGGTGTGTACTCTGTGGTCTGATTTGATCTATTCTCTGTTTGTATCCGGCTGATTGAATCTCTAGGTGTTTGAGTTCGAACACACTAGATTCGTTTTGCAGTGTCTTCAAATACATTTTCGTGGTTGTAGGTTTTGTACGCCCTATGCTGTTAGGTTTGTTTGTTGATTTACCACCTAAATCAGTAGCAGAATCGGTCTGCTCCAGCCATTCAAGCCGCTAAGCCAATTTCAGTGGCCTCTACAGCAGGCGGTTATCAGTTGCTGGTTGTCCTCGCTCTGCAAGTAGCAGCCTCAAATCTCATGGTCACTGTTTTGTTGTTGTGATGTATTTTGGGTCAGCAAAGCAAAGCTAGAGTAGAGTGTCTTCAGAGTTTGTTGGTTGTAATGTAGGATCAGTGTTAATCCTTTGTGCAGCAAGCTTAATACTAGTAGGTGTTAATCCTGCAGTTAGCAAGTACTAAGGCTCAGGTCTTCTGAATCTAACAAGCTTAGGTTGGATTCGGGGGGGCTTTGGTCTGTTCATCTTTTCAGGGGGAGTAGTAATTGTACATGTAGTTTTCTAGTGGGCAGTAGTTCATGTTCAGGGGGGGCTTGATACGGTATTTCTCTGTTAGATGTACTATTCAGGAATAGTAAGGGATATATATGTGAGATTGCTGTACTTCTCCACTTAGTTTTTTTTTTGTTATTGTAATTTTAGTGGATTGTAAATTGCATTTCTTAGTGTAATCCCTAGTGGATTTACACTGTAATTCTTAGTGGATTTACACTGTAATTATATTTGGATTTGCACTGTAATGTTCATCGGAATTCCAGTGCATTTTCTTCGTGGTTTTTACACTGTAATTATGTTTGGATTTACACTGTAATTCTTAGTGGATTTACACTGTAATTATATTTGGATTTGCACTATAGTCTTCATCGGAGTTCCAGTGTATTTTCTTCGTGGTTTTGCACTGTAATTATATTTGGATTTACACTGTAATATTCATCGAAATTCTAGTGTATTTTCTTAGTGGATTTAGACTGTAATAATATTTAGATTTACACTGTAATCTCAATCGGAATTCCAGTGTATTTTTCTTAGTGGGTGAAGTGTAATCCTCAGTTGGTTTCCACTGTAAATTGCAGGGGATTTCTTCACTCTAATTCTCGTGGGTTTCCACTATAATTCCACTTATTAGCTGTAATTCCAATTGGATTTACAGTGTAAATCAAGTTGCACTGATATTGTCAGTGGGTTTAGTGTAATTGACAGTAAGTTCTTTTTTTTATATTTTAAGTTTATTTTAGTGGTTTTTTACAGTGTAATCCTTACTGGAATTTACACTGTAATGTGTAGTGTTTTGTTTCATATTTTGTAAATTACAGTCTATATTAATCTGAATACCTGTGTACTTACCGTCTAAGTTAATGTACATTAACCCTGTAACTTACTATCCCATTTTTAGTCTATTTTTCAGTGTATTTACACTGTAAAGTCATTTGGATTCTATGTAATTACACCGTAATGTTAGTGCACTTACACTCTATTTTCCTGTGTAATTTTATTTGTAATTGTAATGATTTACATCTGTAATTACAGTCTAACTTAATGTAGATTTTTAACCCTGTAACTTACTATTCTATGTACTGTAATTTCCAATCTATTTTCAGTATTTACACTGCAAATTCATTTGTATTAGATGTAATTACACTGTAATTTTAGTGCACTTATACTCTATTTCCCTGTGTAATTTCAGTGAATTACATTTGTAATTGTAGGGATTTATATTTGTAATTACAGTTTAAGTTAACTGTAAATTTTAACCCTGTAACTTACTATATCCCATGTATTGTAATTTCCAGTTTTTTTCCAGTGTATTTACAAGGAAGGTCAGAGTAATTTACAACCAAGTTGTAATGTGACAAAATATCATAGTAATCTCTCAAGATATGTTGATTTCTGTATTTTTTTTAGTGTAAGTACAGTGTGTAGCTTAAGAAATTTGGACCATACATCTAGGTGTTTTTTTCTACTCAAGACTTAAATTTCTGTATTGTGTCATGTGTGCACATGACAGTTACTAGGGTCAAATAGCAAGAGAATTAAGTTGGTCATTTTGGCTTCATCTTACATGAAGGAGTGCATCTTCATCTTGCTGGTATGACTTCTTGATGCTGAAATTTATGAAGATAATGAAAGCACTCGGTAGTGTTTGTTAGCAAGTGTACTCTACTCATTTTCCAATTTTCACTGCACTTTATAAGCTGTTTACAGTGTAAAAAGTTGAGATGCAGTTTTACAGGCATGATTTAAGACGATTACTGTTTTTTACACTGTAAATCTACTATAGAATGTCACTATAAATTGTAGCAGTTTACTGTGTAATCCTATTGTAAATTACATTGTAATTGTCACTGGAACAATGGTTTTTCATTGTAATTCTACCGTAAATCAGCATTGTAAATTTGCGGTAACTCTACTGTGAATTATATTTTTAAATCTACTGCAGTTGTACTGTAAAAGTCACTGTAATTTGCTAAATTGATCATTGCTCACAGTACTTTGATTAATCTTTTGTAGAGTTCCTGTTTTATATTTCCGGTACTGTGTAAACTAGATAATACCCCGCGTGTTGCTGCGGAACCGGTTCAAATATAAAAGGGGGCTATGTTTGGTTAGGAACTTGGAATCAATAAAAATAACCACCAAATTTAATTTGAACTGCACTAATTAGTGACAAAATTGTCATCTTCAAATTGCAACTACATATGACAACAAAATCGGAATGTACTTAATAGTCCCAAGAATATGTATGTTATATTGTTATGGAAATATAACAAAACAAATCAAATCTTTTTTGTAGTAACACTGATTTAAACTTGTTTTGGCTGTGAAACATGACATATCCTAAAGCATTCATGCAACTGAACTTAACACTAAATTTGCTAAATCATCTCCAAAATATCAGGGGGGAAATTATCATGTTAGTTATGGTGCTTCACAAACAAATGATGGATGAGTTACTGTTGTCACATCAGACATGATAATTATCCTTGACCATCAGTGTTAATTGCATCCGGAGTGCTTTGGAAGTGCTCCTGCTGCATGGATATAAACTAATCATAAATTTAGTTGTGAAACCAATAGCAGATCAAGAAATCATAATATTTGAACATTAAACCATATATATTACTGACAGAAAACAAATAACTAAAATTGAAAGCTGACCTCAGTTTTTTTTTTGACCGATTCAGCTTGGATAAGAAACAACCAAGTCTATATATTGATCTCTATTACCACATTCTGCAAGGAATAAATAAGTGTAAGAAAAGTTGTATAAGGAAGAATAGGGTGCATTTTGTAAATAGAGGAAGCAAACAAAGCAAAACGAAGTCATAAATAGATTGATGCAATAATAATTTGATATACCTTCTCCAAATGGGCAGGATGCAGCAGGCAGAAGAAATGTACAGAAACTAATGGAGAAAAAGAAACGCATAAGTACTACATGAAATAACTTATTTGGCAACATCAACTTTAATGATTCAGTTAATAGGAATCTACTTATATGTGTGTCGCGGAGAAAATAGCAGGTAAATCCTAAACATATTTCCACTCCAAAAAAAAAATCATGTGACATATTTAAGATATGCACATGTTGAAGTCTGATGCTACTATATCTATCTTAAACTTCACAAAGGCATAGAATCGATGGACTGAAGTTGCAACGCTTCTATAAGTACATGTTTGGAAGAGCAATTGTGTACAGACCTGGTCAATGGAGCAATTAGCAAACTTGTATACTTTTAGAAACATCGTCATAGTTCTAAATTCAGATGAAGGGAGCGGCACATCAGTCAATAAATGCAAAATAACGGGCAAATAACACAGTACAGTTGAAAGTATAATTGTGAAGGAAACAATATTAAGTCTCGGTAGACATGAATCCATTACAGAAAGGGATATATCAGCAATCAAACAATGAATAATCAATAAATATATTTGTTACCTTATGTCCAAGTGAAGAGCATCTACGTGAAGTCTGTGTGAAAGACTGAAAGTACGCAGAGTTGGTAACTTGGACCGGTGAGTGTACAACAGCGAGGCATCGCCGGCTCGCCTACCTCATCAGTTACAGACCAAAATCATCATATTGATTCGCTTCCATTGCATGGAGAAGCATCTTGATTATCTAGGAGACGGAGAGAAGAGCGATGTGCAGAATTGCAGACTCTGTGTCACAAAAGAAGAAGATTGGAATTCGATGACATGATGACCCGGTGGACTATGGGTGTTCCTTCCATGCAAAAGAAAAAAAAACTTGCATGCCATGGCTGAGGCCCTGCCCGACTCGCACCAATGTGTTCCTTGGATGATGAAAAGAAAAAAGATTGACAATTAGATGACATGGTGACCCGGTGGACTCCTCTGTACACTTGCTGTTCCTTCCAGGCAAAAAACAAAAGGAGACCTCCATGCCATGGCTGAGGCCCTGCTCGGCGATCCACCAAGCACTCCTTTCAGAATGAATAAAGAAGTCAAATTCAGATTGGAAAGCCACCAGCGGCCGGTCTGATTCTGCTGGATCCAGAACGAAAAAATAAGTCAAATTCAGATTGGAAACCCACTAGTGGCTGGTCTGATTCTGCTGGAACCGGCCGTAAACGACCTCCCCAGCGGCCGCGTAGCTACCTTATAGCCGGAACGGAGACAAAGTGACAATTACGGGGAGGGGAAGACCAGGGCAAGCAGGGCGAACCTATAAGAAGGAGCAGGGGAAGCCGAGCCGTTCGTGAATCGAGAAGTGGAAGCGCAAAGGGAACGTGCTGCATGATCTAGCGGTTGTGTTGGTGCTAGCGTTTTTAGCAGCCGAGGAGCCATGGAAGGTGGAGCCAACAGCCAAGCCAACGCAAGGGACGGAGTGCGGGGTTGATCACAAATCCGACTAGTGAGCCGCTCCATTGGAGTACTGAGAGGTAGATGGGCAGACCGCAGACGGTACACCACTGGACATAATTATCTTGAGGAAAAAAAAGTATGTTAATAAAAAAATCGCTGATGTGGCATAGTGGTGAGGTCGATAGGCTGCATGTCAAGAGAAATAGGATAGTGGGGATGAACTATTTAGGTATTATAGATGGGGAATTTGACCATGCCTTTTCATGCCAATGTTGATCCCATGACCTCATTCTCCTTTTCTAATCAGTTTTTCTTAATTTCCTGCAATGTAATGCTAGTTTTTCCTCTATTTTTCATGTCCACATTCGTGCAGATTCTGGGAAGTAGGAGAGGGAACTGTTCACAGGGAGGTAGAGAAGATTGACAGGAGAGGATCTCTTACATATGCATCCATGATTTTCTCAAGGTTTGCCCTCTGGATATTGGAGGAATTCCCCCTGTGATTTCATCTTTGATGGGGTGGACAAGCACATCGACACATTCAGGGGACAGGAACAAAACGGAGGACATGTGACACTTGTTAAACTAATTGGATTTCAGAAGAGGATTTTTGCAGTGTCACTTTAATGCATCTTTCACTATAATTCTCAGTGGGCATGATAGAAATTACTGTGTTTTTTAGTGAATTTTACACTGTATTTGTCAATGTGTTTTTAGGTGACATCATCTTGGTGTTTTTTCTCCCTTTGTTAGCCTAGTGATCATGGAAAAGCTTTGGGTGTATCGTTGTGGTTCTTTCAATTCCTCTTCTGGCTGTTGTTCTGTCCGGGTTGGAAAAGTTGGAGTGTGGACCCGTTAATTTGTTTAAAAGCGGGGCAGAAAAGAAAACATGGGGACATGGGACAGTTGGCATCCTGTGGTTGGCTGAAAAATCTGGATGAAAGCTATTGAATTTCATCCGGATGTAGAATAGACAGTCCCAAAAAAAAGAGTGATCCGACCAGACCCCCCCCCTCCACTTTATCCCTAAACATCTCGACTGGCCGGCATTATCTCAAACCCATCTCTCATCCGGGGGCAGTACGAGGGGGTCCAGTTACCCCTGAGCAGCCGGCTGCATGCCCACATGGGCCAAACTGCAGCGTCTTGGCGAGAAGACCACGGCCGCAACAGCGCCATCAAGCATGTGTCGAGGAGGAAAGCCGTCTGAGCTAGGAGAGCTAGGGTCGGAGCTCGTCCGCGTTGTGCTGCTAGCCGAGGCCACTATGCCGTGCTGGGGCTCGCGTGAGCTGGGCCGCTATGCAGCCGCCCCGTGTTGGCCGTCGTGCGTGCAGGGCGGGCGTGTTATGTCGCGGTGGTGTCGAAGTGCGGCTGTCGTGCACCACCGTCGCGTGTAGTTGGCTCCTGTGCCCGCCGCACCGCGCTTGTGCCGGAGCATGACATGGCTGCCATGCGCCCACGCCAGAGTTGCCCCGGAGCTCGTGCGTTGTGGCCGCGCTCTGGTCGTCGTGCTCGCCTCCACCCATGCAGGGCGCCGCAGCCGCGTGCGGGCTAGCTAGCTGCTAGCTGCTGTTGGCCGCACACAGGCTTGCGTGCTAGCTAGCCAGCCGCTGCTCTGTGTGCTGCCCATGGGATGGCGAGCGGCTGCGTGCGTGGGCTGGCCTGGCACGTCCTGTCAACCAATGCACTGGTTGGCCGCGTGAGCTACAGTTTGTTCTTGAGGTGAGATATTGCTGTTGTGCTTGCTCTTCACTTGCTCCGACGGTGTCGCACACATAGTGTTCGATGAAATGTTTGCACAATTACTCCCTCCGTTCTGATTTACTTGTCGTGGTTTTAGTTCAAGTTCAAATTTGAACTAAAACCACGAGGCGTAAATCAGAATGGAGGGAGTAGAAACTAAGTGGGGGTTCAAAATAGGGGGTGCAGTTATTTTGTAGGAAAAATGAGGGGTCAAAACGGATGCGCCTAGGCATTGACCAGGCGTCTTCGTGGACGTTTGAGGGGTAAAATTAGTTAGATGCCGCCGTATACGCTCTGACACGGAAATTTCTAGCATCGAACGAACCTCTCCGGACCCCTTGTTAGAAAGATATACTCCCTCTGTATGGAAATGTGTGATCTAAACGATATTATATTTTGGACAATGCTAACGCCCACACGTGTGGTCGGAGCCAAACTTGTCCACACGTCTTATAACACATAGACTACGCCATGTCACCGCATGCATGCATGTGAGAATCTTTTTGGATTTTCAGTTTTAAAAATACTTTATCTCTTAAATCAGAAATTCGATTGAAGATCTGCTTTCATCATTAAATCCCTCGCGACGAGATCTTCGAAACTAGATCTCATATCAATATATTTGGGATGATTTTTTTGGTTAAAAGTTGTCATGTCTATTGCACATAAATTGCCATGATATATTTCAACTATTTTCTTCTATATTTAAAAGTAAATTTTGACATATTATAAAACAGGGAATTAAAAAACTAGACTTGCCATGCATCATAAACTAAAATTGCCATGATGCATGCACTTAAAATTGCCATGGTTCATAAAAGAATATTTTCATGGTCAAATTACTGAAATTGCCCTCATCAAAAAACTAAAATTGTCATGCTCTGCAAACTAAAATTGCCACATGGCAACTTTAGTTTAAGCACTATGGCAACTACAGTGTAAACATCATGGCAACTTTTGGGCAAAAAATTTTTTCGTCGAAACATATCAACACGGGTCTAGTTTTGAAGATCTCGTCGAGACGGATTTGATGGTGAAAACGGATTTTTAATTCGATTTTTAGGTAGGAGATAAAATATTTTTAAACCGAAAACCAAAAAAATTTCTGCTGATGTCATCTGTTCATACGTGGCAAAATGAGTCGTGATGGAGGCGTGTGGACGATGTGCAAACGCCCACACGTGTGACCATTAGTTTTTCCGTATATTTTTTATAGAGGGAGTACTTTATTTTCAACTTCAGCCCAGTGTCCTGACCGAAGCCAAATCCCTGAACCGAAGCGATAAACAGAAATCAAATGAGCCAACCAAATCCCTGAACACACAGAGGCGGCAATGTAAAACTACTCGCCAGGCCACTAACCTTCATGGATGTGCCTCCCTCCAATCTGTGTACAGGGAGCGGTGCTTGATATTGTACGCCGCCACCTCAGTGCCACCGGGGATCGGCCATTGCTCCCGGCGATGCTGGTGTTGGAGTGAACCTTGTTATTTTTTGTTTTCATCACGTTTATCTACTAGTGTCATGCACGTAGTGATGTAACATCACTGATGTTCATCCACTAAGCTGCGGCTACATACTCATGTAGAGACGAGGTCACGTGTGTGTATGACTAGTTTAGTTAAATTAGAGTGTGCACGGCCAGTTAGTCATGCCAAGTTGTGAGCATCCCATAACACTGTGTTTGGCACTAAATTGTGTATGTGCCGTTGCATTAGTAGCCTGGATGGATTAGTTAGCTATGGAGCCGGAGCAGCCGAGTCACGTGGCACTTCAACGTGGAGGAAGAATAGAAAGCAATTAGTTGAGGCTTGTCAAATACGTGTGTATCCAGACTTGGTTATTACTCAAGCGTGTGTGTAGCTAGCCCATGGAGTACTAATCAAATCAAGCAGTCATGTGCTTAACGTCAAAAAAAATCAAGCAGTCATGTGCTTGACCATCATGTGTGTGTGCATGTGTGAGGGGGTTAGTGGGTGTGTATGTTGTGTGGGTCTGACTACTTAAACACATGTATTCACTTTTTTTTCAGGAAAGGCCATCATGGCTATCTTTATTAAACGTGGAATAGAGATACATCATCTATTGGGGAATTCATCAGACAATCAGGTGGCTCGTCGATCCAACTACTAGAAGTCTTATTACAAAAACTATAATTAGTTAGCACATGTGTCGCTTGATTAGCCGAACGAAAACAATGCTCATGTATCGACTTCATTTGTGTTGAGAAAAGAACAAGAGAAAAGGCACAAGTGTGTGTGGTGCCACAAAAAAAATTCCTTGTGTGTTCTTCTTCTGCTTTGTATGTGTGTGTTGGATCCTTGTGCAAAGCTAACAGTTGGAGGCTCTGCCCCGACGAGTCCGGTCGATGAACTGTGGATCTACAGTGCATGGGAGAGCAAGGTCAGATAAGGGAGAAGAGAGATTGGGGGAGGGGGGGGGGGTAAGGAGAGGAGGAGGAGGAGGAGGTCAGTCATGCGACCTAGGAGATGGCGGCGGCCCGCCGGAGTCTCTGATGGAAGCGGGGTAGAGGCGGAGGAGGGAGCTCGGGCTCGGGATGAGTTCCTCCTCTAGAATCTAATTTCAACACTAAAATAAGCAAAATGACAAATGCAGTAATGCCAACACTAAAAATAAAATATTTATTACATTTCATCTAATTTCTTACCGCCGCATGACGAAAACTCGGCTAGAAGTAGATGCCGAACAGCTTGCCAGTTGCAAGGCTGCTGGCGCACCTTGACTTGCACAGTCGACATAATGGTGGTGGTGGTGGCACCATTTTTCCTAAAGCAATATGAGCAAAGGATTAATGATCCACTTCACAGGAAACAAAAACAGTAGCATGTGATATTTTTTGTTCTTCCGTGAGAAGCAATTTGATGGACTAACATATAAGATGACAAGGTACCACCTACATTTTGCCAAAAAGTAACTTATTAAAAAAACAACTAAATAACAATAAAATGGTGCATACTAAATCAATTAAATGAACTAGCCTACTAAATCAACTAAATCAAAATGTTCTAAATCAACTAAATCAACTAGCATACTAAATCAACTAAATCATATCAACTAAATCAAAATATTCTAAATCAACTAAATCAACTAGCATACCAAATCAACTAAATCATATCAACTAAATCAAAATGTTCTAAATCAACTAAATCAACTAGCATACTAAATCAACTAAATCATATCAACTAAATCAAAATGTTCTAAATCAACTAAATCAACTAGCATACTAAATCAACTAAATCATATCAACTAAATCAAAATGTTCTAAATCAACTAAATCAACTAGCCTACTAAATCAACTAAATCATATCAACTAAATCAAAATGTTGCATATGAACTAGCCTACTAAATCAAAATGTAGCAGGCAGGAGGGAGAAGGAGGGGTGACTCGAGGAGGGATAAGAGAGTATACGGAGGAGAAAGGCGGAGCGAGGAGGGGCCGGCCAGCGGCGAGTGGAGAGAGGACGGAGGACGAGGCCGGTACCGAGTCCAGCAAGGAGGAGGAGGTGACGGCGGCGCAGAGGGAGGAGGGGCGACGGGGGAGGACCGGCGCGAGGTGACGGCGGCGCAGAGGGAGGAGGGGCGACGGGGAGGACCGGCGCGGGGGATTGAGAGGGGATCGAGTGTGTGACTGTGAGTGGATCGGATAGAGGTGCTGGGTTGGTGCGGATTAGCAGTAGCGCGGGAGCTAAAATGCGCTGCTACTAAGGAAGTAGCAGCAGCGCGCTTTGGGCAATGGCGCTACTGCTAATGGGGACCAAAAAGTGTGGATATTTGAAATTTAGCAGCAGCGACCTCAGCAAAAGCACGCTACTACTACATCAATAGCAGTAGCACGGATCGCGGCACCGCGCTGCTACTAATTAAATGGAGTTTGGTGGACACCGTCGGCTGATATTTGTAGCAGCGCGGTATACACTTAGCGCGCTACTGCTAAAAACTTGTCTGTAGCGAGTTTCCTGCTCACGCGCTACTACTAATTAGCAGCAGCGCTCCTTTTTTAGCCATGCTGCTGCTAAGATTCTGTGTATAGGCTTTTCCCTATTAGTGCGTGGGGCCCCCGTAGCTCCACCGACGTTCTCCTTTCATCCATATATACCGTCGTACCCTAAAACTTCTAGAACAGAGATTAGATCGGGAGTTCCGCCGCCGCAAGCCTCCAGAGCCACCAAAAACCAATCGGGACCCTGTTCCGGCACCCTGCCGGAGGGGGATCCCATCTCCTGTGGCCATCTTCATCATCCCGGCGCTCTCCATGACGAGGAGGGAGTACTTCACCTTCGGGGCTGAGGGTATGTATCAGTAGCTATGTGTTTGATCTCTCTCTCGTGTTCTTGAGGTGATACGATCTTGATGTATCGCGAGCTTTGCTATTATAGTTGGATCTTATGTTTCTTCTCCCCCTCTTCCCTCTTGTAATGGATTGAGATTCCCCTTTGAAGTTATGTTATCGGGTTGAGTCTTTAAAGATTTGAGAACACTTGATGTATGTCTTGGTGATCAACTTGCGGGTTTCGTGACATTGGGAACCTATGCATAGGGGTTGGCACACATTTTCGTCGTGATTCTCCGGTAGAAACTTTGGGGCACTCTTTGTAGCACTTTTATGTTGGTTGGATGAATCTGATATTGTGTGATGCATATCGTATAATCATGCTCACGGATACTTGAGGTGACAATGGAGTATCTAGGTGACACTAGGGTTTTGGTTGATTTGTATCTTAAGGTGTTATTCTAGTACGAACTCTAGGGCTGTTTGTGACACTTATAGGAATAGCCCAACGAATTGATTGGAAAGAATAACTTTGAGGTGGTTTCGTACCCTACCATAATCTCTACGTTTGTTCTCCCCTATTAGTGGCTTTGGAGTGACTCTTTGTTGCATGTTGAGGGATAGTTATGTGATCCAATTATGTTATTATTGTTGAGAGAACTTGCACTAGTGAAAGTATGAACCCTAGGCCTTGTTTCCTATCATTGCAATACCGTTTACGCTCACTTTTATCACTTGTTACCTTGCTGTTTTTATTATTTCAGATTACAAATACCTATATCTACCATCCATATTGCACTTGTATCACCATCTCTTCGCCGAACTAGTGCACCTATACAATTTACCATTCTATTGGGTGTGTTGGGGACACAAGAGACTCTTTGTTATTTGGTTCCAGGGTTGCTTGAGAGAGACCATCTTCATCCTACGCCTCCCACGGATTGATAAAACTTAGGTCATCCACTTGAGGGAAATTTGCTACTGTCCTACAAACCTCTGCACTTGGAGGCACAGCAACGTCTACAAGAAGAAGGTTGTGTAGTAGACATCACTACTCCACAGCACATTTCTATCTAGATGGCAGGATAGTTTGGATGTCAGAAGGAACCAGATACCAATCAACCATAGAGGAATGGGCAAGTCTGATCAATGCCCCAAAGGAAAGTGAAGATGACTTGGACATTTATGCCAAGAAGAGATGGATCATAACTCAATGTCAAACATGTACAAGGAGATTCCTGAAGATGATCTTGAGAGTCACCAGTTTGGGTCAGTAAAACACTTGTTGTCAGGGCTGCCTACAATCAATTGGATCCTTAGGCACACTCTCTTGCCCAAGTCTGGTGATCACAGAATGATCAGAGGCCATGCAATTAACTTGCTACATATATTTGATGTGCCATAGAAGTTCAAGGTCATGAGCCTTATAGTTGAGACTATCAAAAGGACTGCAGCTGACCAGAAAAGAAGTTGTGGATATGCCCCACAGATCCAGGAGTTGATAAACTCAAAGATGGGCACAGGGAAGTATCTGTTGGATAAGGAACACATGGTTCTCAATCCTGAATTTGAGGACAATCAAGTTGTCATGACCGAGAATGAACCATCATCAGTGCAAGCTCAAGAGAGGAAGGAGAAGGCAAGGAAAGAGAAGGCTGCCAAGATGCCCACTCTAGCAGAGGCATCTAAATACTTTCTGAAGAACAAGCAGGAGCAGCTAGGTTACTTGATAGCATCAACTCTGCGGATTGAGAAGGGGTTAGCCACTCTAACTCAAAACCAGGAGAGCCTGGAGAGAATCATGGAACAAAAATTCTATGATCTTGATATCAAAGTAACCAAGATTCAGTCACTTGTGGAGCAGTTAAAAGATGATATGCAGGAGAGGAAGGGCAAGACAACAACTGATGCATTTGCCAGAGTGCCTAGAGCACAGAGGTTTGCTGCAGTGCCAGCAACAGACACCAGAGCCACTTCTTCAGCTCCAGCTACAGCTCCAGCACAACCAGCTCCAGCACCAACTCCTCCAGCTCCTTCAACGTCTACTGATGCCTTCATCCTTGGAGTCCTATCTACACCACCACCAGAAGACCAAGCCTGAGAGACAACATAGTACTATGCATTTTCTAGGAACTTTTTGGAATTTGTTGCCAAAGGGGGAGAAAAATGTATAGATCATAGGCTTCGAGAGAGAGAGAGAGAGAGAGTTTTGCTTTTGTTCTCTCTTGTCTTCTTGGTTGAACTTTTGTTTGCTTTTGGTTGCTTGAGATACTATGCTTCTACCTGTGAGACATTGATGATCATGTGTTTGATCATAAGCTACACTTATGCTTATTATGATATTATCTTATTTATCCTTATATGATCATTCACTGTGCTTGGTGATGAGTGCATGTATTCAATCTCTATTATTTTGAGCGCTCCACCAAGATGTATGTGACATGGAAGAGTAACCCATGAGCCTAATTCCTTGTGCATTTGCAGTCCAAAGCAAATCTTAAAATATGCACAAATTTAGGGGGAGCTCTTACTTATCACATACTTCTCAAAGCGACGATGTTTTTCAATTTTATTATCATTTCTCGAAGCTTTGATCTATATGTTGTCATCAATTACCAAAAAGGGGGAGATTGAAAGTACAACTATCCCTAGGTGGTTTTGGTCATTCATAACAACATATAGCTCATTGAGCTAATGCTATTCCAAGATGAATATTTCAGGAAAGCTCAATGAATGGCATGGCTTGGATGATGAAAGTGGATCCCTCAAAATATTAAGGACAAAGGATTGGCTCAAGCTCAAAAGCTCAAGACTCTACATTTTACCTTTTAGTGATCCAAGATCACATTGAGTCTATAGGAAAAGCCAATACTATCAAGGAGGGATGAGGTGTTGCTTAATGAGCCTCTTGCTTCATGTGCTTAGTGATATGCTCCAAAACCCTCCACTACTTTCTCACATCCACTTATGACCTAAACCCAAAGTCAAACTCGGCCCTACCGATTCTTTCTATCCGGCGCCACCGAGTTCAGATGTCATAGCCACTGCCACAAACCCTAGGCGAATCGGTCTCATCGATAGGGATCTCGGTCTCACCGAGATGGGATTGTAATGTCTCTGTTTCCCTTCGTAACGTAGCACCCTAGGCTGATCCCCGAAGTCGATAGAGTAGCACCCGCGTTTCGCACTCCACTTGAAAGATCCCTCCTCGGTGCCCTCTCCGGCAAGGTCTCCATCCCCATGTGCGACAGCAGGAGCCAGACATATGTGAGAAGCTCCCAGCCAGTGCCCAAACTCTTGGCATGTTGGAATCCTCGGCACCTACTGGCACTACAAGGATTCCGGTCTATTGCAACAAAATTTATTGCTACAACTATCTTTTGTTGCAATAGAACACAATATTACCACATATTCTCTAGTTGTGGTAATAGGATGCACACATTGCCACAACTGAGCCTAGTGGCAATAAATACTCATTTTGTTGAAATAGAGGCGTCGTATTGCAACAAACTACATAGTCGTTGCAACATGGTAGCGATATTGCAACAAACAAATTACGTTGCGCGAGACAGTCATCTTGTTGTAATAGAGACAAGGTATTTCAACAAAAATATCTATTCGTGGTAATATTTGTAAAGATATTGCGACGTCTGTGAGACGTAGCGTTAGATACAAATATTGTTGCAAAATATTTGCTACCTATTGCAACAAAAAATGTATTGGTCGTAATAGCATATATTTTAAAAATTGAAAAACATGAACAACTATTTATATAGGACGAACAATTTTTAAATATACATTGAAATTTTTTGTAGTATACGCCGAAATATTTTTCAAAACATATTGAACATTTTCGTGATATAGGCTGAACAATTTTTCGAAATACACAATGAATATGTTGTTGTATATGCTGAACAATTTCTTAATATACGATGAACAAGTTTCAAATACAAGGTAAACAATTTCTTAATATACGATGAATGTTTTCGTAATACACGATGAATATTTTTATAATGCATGGAAAACTTTTTCATAATATCAGGTGATTATTTTCTTAATATGCGGTGACCATATTTTTAATACACGGTGGCCTTTTTATATACTACAAAAAGGAAAATAGAGAAAATGAATGGCGAAAAAGGAGAACAAAGAAAAGAAACCGCAAAAAAGAAAAGAAAATAAAAAATAAGTAGAAAGAAATAAGCAAAAAAAAAGAATAAGAAGAAAGAGAAAGAAGAAAGAAATCAAGAAAAGAATAAACCCCGATTGGAAAAGAAAACAGAACAAACAAATTCATGGAACCTTCTAGAAGGTTTCTAAAACCGACTAGGGACTTTCCAGAAAGTTCCCCAGACAGGGGTCCCGCAATGAAGAAAACAGAGCGAAGCCGAATCATGGGCCTGCCCAAGTGAAAGCAACGAGGTTACACGCCCGAAGGTGAGCTACAGTTGGCCGGCCCAGCGTTGCACACATCTATGCTAAAAACCAGAGCATATAGAAAAACAAGCAAGAAGTGGGAATCGAACCCACATGCCACCATGAGGAACTTGCGCACAGTACCACTGCACCTCCATGACTTTGGTCTGTTTATTCCGAAAACAGACTATATGACAATTATTTCTGTCGCATGACATTTTTTAAATAAAGAAAACGTAAATTTGAAAAAGAATCCACTTTTTTTAAAGTTCATCCATTTTGTAAAACAATTCACGAATTTTCAAAGAAATGTTCACAAAAATGAAAAAAAAAATCATATTGCTTGATAAAAAGTTCATCAATTTTGGGAAAAGTTCATCAAATTTGAAAAAAAGTTCATCAATTTTGAAAAAGTACATTGGTTTTGAAAAAGTTCATCATATTTGAAAAAAGTTCGTCAATTTTTGAAAAAGTTCATCAAATTTGAAAAAAAGTTCATCTATTTTGAAAAAAATTCATCGGTTTTGAAAAATTCATCGTATTTGAAAAAAGTTCATCGAGTTTGAAAAAAGGCTCACATGCTTGACAAAAGTTTATTGATTTGAAAAAATTTCATCAATTTTTAAAAAAGTCCATCAAATTTGAAAGAAAGTTCATCGGTTTTGGAAAAAAAGTTCATCGATTTTGAAAGCCATCATCCATGTGAGACGTGACTTATCAAAACTCTTTTTTTTCATGTTTGCTTGACAGTTTCGGCTGGAAGTAATACCCTTATGTGGCAGTTAATGATGAGTTCACCTAAAAAAACATTTATGGTTAGATAAGGAAGGAAACGCATATGTTGTATTGGGTACGGATTCCAGCTTGTTCGACCGATTCCAATAATGTTGAATAATTTTCTAATATGTATCGAATATTTTTGTAATATACGTTGACCAATTCGCAAATACACATTTAACATTTTGTGTAAGATATGGTGAATCAAAATCAAATACATAATTAACATTTGTAGTATTTCGTTGAAAAAGTTCTTAATATACAATGAACATTCTTATGATACATGTTGAGCTTTTTTTGATATACCATGAACATTTTCTTAATATAAGATGAACATATTTGTAATACACAATTGACATTTTTTTTACACATTGAACTTTTTTATCATACCATAAAACAGAAATATGGAAAAAGGAAAATGCAAATAAACATAAATAGAAACTAAAAAGAAAAAAAAAGAAACTGAAATAGAAAAAAAAGGTAGAAACAGTGAAGCTCGACCGTGGGTTGGCCCAAACTGGGCGTCGGGACTGGGCGCCTTGAGCGATGTCGCAGCTTCTTGATGAGCGCGCGTCAAATAGAATCCGCCCTGACCTAGCGATTCGGCGAGATCGCAATGGAGGTTGGCTGACACATGGTCGAACTGGAAAGCAGAAGTAGGGCTAGATTTTCTTATGGGCTAATTTAGAGTGGTAGTATATTCAGCGCAGTATTCAAAGGCCCGGGCGACGGAGTTCCAGGTTTATAGAATTTTGACCGTTTCCCAAACTGTTTGCAGGACTGAAGTGTATTCTCTATCATGACCTTCTGATGAGTGCGGAAATTCAATTCAAGAATGGTTTATGTAGATGAACTAGACGCACGTGGCCTCTTTCTCTATAAAGGAAAATGCTAGACGCATAGACGATTACGGGCGTTTTACATGGCATCCTTCTAGCTAACCTCTCTGCCCCCTTGATTTTCAGGGGGTGTGGGCCCTTCCTCCCCCCAATCCTTAATACTAGTGGTCCACGTCAACTAGTCGGTGAAACCCCGTAAAAAACTCGTTGATGTAGCATTACCGCTCTACAAATGGATCTCCGTCCAAGTCCAGGCTGTTGGGTCTTCCTTGGATTGGATTATATTGGATCGGCGTCATACTTGCACTAGAAGCCCCGGTGAGTTGGTAGCCTGGGAGCGCCGGTTATGGTTAGCTAGGGTTTGCTAGATGAAAAATGTCGAATATATGTGGTGGCATTTGATTTTGGTTGTATGATTAACATGATGATCTACATATGTTCTTGGTGTATGTATTTGCATGCGTGACCATCAGGACTTCTTTGGATTCCATTCTATTGGATCGACAGACCAACCAATAAGAAGGACGGTTTTCCGTTGTGTCCTTCGTGTTCTTCGTCATCTCCCGTCTTATCACCCAATCTTAAGATCGAACCATGAGACGGGACCGACATAGATCGACCATCTCATCACCACATACCTACATATGTTTCAAAGCAAGAGTATAACATATAATAGTTTTAAAGCGAGGATGATATGATGTTTCTGTCAATGAGTGTAGGGCACACCACCTCCATTACCCTTGCCGGCTCGGAGCCTCGGTTGTTGTTCTTGTGTCAACTGCATACTCTCCCCGTCATCATAAATGTCATGTACGATTGCCAACAAGGAGGGCATCTATCTCGGTCACTCAGCAAAACAACCTTTTACAAACAAATTTTAGTAATATTACGTTTAGCAGCAGATATATTTCATATTGATTCGAAATATTTTTTCAATATTCTAAATGTTCCTAAAAAAGCACGTTCTAAACAAATAATTAAGCGTGTACTCTGTTTTATGGATGTAATTTTTTACCTTCCCACTAAAGCCTTGAGTCTCCCTCCAATTTTTTTGTATTTTCCAACAAATAATTTGGTAGTGTCCGGCGCCACAACTTCTTAAACTCCCCGCTAAACACCCCTCACAAATACTCCCGATTATTTCTCTTAATCAAATCGTCGAGATTGGATCTGAGATCTCTCGTTCTGGTTACTCCATCCTCAGGGCGTCAGGACGGCGGCGACACTGCGGATCACACCGGAGTCCATCGAACGAACGTACACCGTCTCAGGTTATTCCTTTCTCCCAAATCTCGTCCGCATAGATGTGCAGCGCAGCGCCTAGAGTTGCGGCCGCAGTTCTTCTTCCCCGGCAGCTTCCGCACTTCCATCTCGAACCCGTCCCCCAGCGGCCGTAAGATTCTTCCCTTCGTAGGCGTGGGAGCAAGAAGCCGGGAGGGGGTTCCGTTGGGAAGGGGTGGAGCGGGAGACGAGGCGGATGCGCGCGAGGCTAGAGAAATTGGTGGTGGCGGCGGCGGTCAGGAGGACGCGGAGGCGGAGGCGGTGGGGCGGCCATGCGGACACGAGGAGGAGGGGCAGCAGGAGGCGGTGGACGGATGGCCATGGTAGCGCCCCCTTTCCATCGTAGAACTACCACGCCGCCGGCCGCCGTGCAGCACTCCTCACTCTCGCCGTGCTGGGAGACGGTCGACCTGCTGTCGTCGGTGCCGTCCACGGCCTCGGCCACAGTCACGGCGGTCGCGACCACGATCAGGACTCCTGTATTTTTGTATTTTGGAGTGTCCCACGTTTTGTGTAAATAGTCCCAAGTTTTCCTTTCACTGATGGCCGCTGACCCTCGTTTTGTTCCCCGGCATCGGACGCAGATGCATAGGAACTTGTTCAGTTTCTATCAGGCACAAACAAAGCAGAGGAAAAAGAACAGAGTACTAGTGCAGCTTAGGTGAAAGAGAGAGACAGGCAGGTTTAGACAATTGTTTGACTATAATCAGTTTTAAGCTAACATTGACTATGTAAAATATTAAGTTAATACCACAACCACTGTCCAGACTTCTTATAAGCGTATGTGCCTATACTGAAGCATATTGCTACATTCAGCTTATTTAACCTTGGTAGTAGTTTGCTTACCACATTCAGGCTTGATTACTGCATGTGTATGTACTGGGATTTCCTTATCAGGGTGAGCTCTAATCGATGTGTCATGTGTATGCTTCACAGCTTCAGTATAGGTTTAGATTACAGAAAGCCTAGCTTTTAATTATAAATCAAAATTATAGACTTATGCTTTGCTAAAAGACTTCTGTTCTGCATGCTATAACACAATTTGATTTGATTTACTCTTTTAAGCCTAGCTCTTTTTTGCTTACAACAACTTCAGTATAGACTTGAGTAGATATTTTTCTAGTCACTTTTTTATGCCTAGCTTCTTTTTTCTTACAACAGCTTCAGTATAGACTTGAGTAAAAATATTTCTAGTCACTTTGTTATGCCTGCTTTAAGTATTGTGTTTCTTTTGAAATTGACTCAAATTATGATATTACCTACAGAAGGGCACAATGATGAATTCAACACAAGATTCTGCTGGTAGGAGACCAAGTACAATACAACATCAACTTGGTAATAATATTTATGTTCACTTCAATTTATGCCATAGCAGCAAAGGTAATTTATGTTATCTCTAATATTTGGTATAATTAAGAAGATCCTGGAATTCTTAATCTTCAGAACTGTTAAACCTTATACAGGAACTCAAGAATAATCTGACACTCACGTGTCTGCTAATGACATGTGTGCACCGGATGAATGGCCGTCCCATGCTCGCCGCAACCATGCACAGCTGCAGAATGGTACTTTTTTGTTTATATTTGCATCCTCGTTTCTCACAATGCAATACCGATTATTGCAATAATTCTTGTATGGTTTGGGTTGTAGAAAGTGATGGACAGAAGAAGAAAGGGCGAGGTGTTCTAAAAGGTTTTAAATCAAGCAAGAAGCGTTTTGCCAATGGATTTGCAAAGTTAATATTGCATTCTCTGAAAGTTAATATCGTTCATTCAAGGATGACGTGGTAGTCATAATGAAAAGAAATTCACCACTCATTGGAGTGAGGAAATGATCGGACATTCACCCTACCATCCATCTACTCATTGCTGCAGATATGATGGTGTGTACAACCTTTTTCGCATGTGTAATCTCATTTTTCTATCGATGGTGACTACTAAATTCTATCCATTTGTTGTACGCATTACAGGACAGCTGGGATTTGGATGATACACCAGAAACAGAAGAAGCAATTCTCAAAATTGCGAAAGAGCGATATAGAGGCTGGCGATCAACTCTAAGCTCCACTTACAAGGCATAAAAAACCGATGCGAGTAGATTGGACAATGTACCGGAAGATTTACAACCAGAAGAGTGGGAATGGATGATTGAGTACTTCGGCACTGATTCAAACTTTCAAGATATCTCTAAGCTCACTGTTTATGAACTGTGTACTATGATGAAATGGCTTGTCTGACTGGTTGTATTTTGTTTGAATGAATGGATAGAAAATCAGCCAACAGAACTTCGATAACCGTAAAAAACAGAAGACGAAACATAGAATTGGATCACAATCATACTCACAATTTTTTTTTTGAGAAGCTATGAGTCTAACTCAATATGTATGCTTGGATGCTAACTATCCTTCCATGTTTCAAGCATCTCATTGTTATACTATTTGCATAGACTTCGAAACCGGAGAAGAGCCAGATTGTATTGCTCTTTGGGAACTAACCCACATGAAGAATGGAACATGGACTAACAAAGAGTAGCATGATGTTTATGTGAGTACACTGCTAATTAGTCATTGTGTTGTTTCTTTATTTTCCTGACTAAGTATTTTCAATTTTCATTTAACTTGAGCTAAATAAAATTTTGATTTCTTCGTTGCAGGATCAAAGTAACTGGAATGGACTCTAGACCATGGACAATTTAGTCTTTGCTTTTAATTAGGATGGCACATTCAGTATGTTGAATGTGTGCTAAATTATATTCCAGTTTCATTTGATGGATATTGGCCATGTAAACCTTGATATTTTATGTATCTACAATTCTACATCATATATGCATTATTTGACTCATGTAATTGAGTGCCTTTATTTTTTTTACGGCTGCAGTGTGCTATTACCGCAACCTACTTTTGGTTGCAACATGTTGGCACCACGAAAAATGTAGCGTTGCGTCAAACGTTAGTCGCCGCAACCACTTGTTTTGTTGCACCAGGCTGTTGCGACAGAACACTTCATATTGTCGCAATAACTTATCGCCGCAAACATTTTGTCCGTTGTGATAGCTATTTGTCACCACCAAAATGAGTATGTTGCAATTTTAGTATTACCACGGCTAGAGAGTCGTTGCCATACATTACTGCCACGAACATAGTGTTCGTGGTGAAAGGACTATACCCACAAAAACAAGAGTTGATGCCATAGGGTATTGCCACGGAAGAGCAAGCGCCACGAAAAAGAGTTGTTGGTATAGGTTATTGCAACAAATGCCTATCGCCACAAATGGCAAATTCGCCCGGTTTGCTACCTGTTGCATTAAGCTATTGCTGCAGACCAAATTGTGGCATCAAGTGTGTGATGCCACAGGAACAAATGTGGCAACTTGTCACATGGTTGTTGCAAGAACACACTTTCTTGCCACAATTATTTTTTTGTCGCGATAACCTATTACCATGTGTCCAGTCGCAACGGCCGGCAACGAACACCATGTTGTGGCAATAGGTACTTATTGCGACAATTGGGAACTTATTGCGACAAACGCTTTTGTTGCAATAGACCCAGATCCTTGTAGTGTGGCCGAGAAGCAGGGCATCTCTACCCATACACCTTCGATCACCTCCCACATCTTCTCATCACCCAAAGACAACAACAGTTTAGAAATCTTCCAGGCATCATGGATAAACCCTTCCTATGCAGCTGGATATTCCTCTCTATCAGGTGGTGAATCTGTGTGTTCAACAACTTGTTTGCTGTACTTTGTTGGTTGCACCTTGGCGATTATTCTCTCCACAAGTCTTCTTTCAGCCTCCCGGGAGATGGCACTTTTCCCTTGGGGATCTCCATTAGCGATGGCTTGTCACCCTTGATGACGGCCTTGAATAATGGCTTGTCGTACTTGAAGATCTCCTCCAGTTCAGCATTAGTAGCCTTGAACAGATTCCGTCTTGTGCCAGGCAACCCCCTCGTAAAATGTATAAAGGGTAAGATGGACTTTTCATAGATCGTACTGGGTTGCTATAACGTATACGGCACCGTACATTAATAAACCAAGGAATTCAGTGGTTAAATATCTTGGCCCAAAGGTAGATGCGCCTGCTACAGGCTTGTTCATATGAAACCAACAGTGTCCGAAGCTTGTTGTTGACCAAGCTCTTCCATCCCATCCCATCTATCTGGGTTTTTTTTTCAAAAGGAGGATTACCCCATCTATCTTGTTCATATTATCAAACCATGTCCTCCCCAGTGTGGGTGCTGATCCCCGAAGTTGATAGAGTAGCACCCGCGTTTCCCACTCCACTTGAAAGATCCCTCCTCGGTGCCCTCTCCGGCAAGGTCTCCATCCCCATGTGCAACAGCAGGAGCCAGACATATGTGAGAAGCTCCCAGCCAGTGCCCAAACTCTTGGCATGTTGGAATCCTCGGCACCTACTGGACGAGAAGCAGGGCATCCCTACCCATACACCTTCGATCACCTCCCGCATCTTCTCATCACCCAAAGACAACAACAGTTCAGAAATCTTCCAGGCATCATGGATAAACCCTTCCTATGCAGCTGGATATTCCTCTGTATCTGGTGGTGAATCTGTGTGTTCAACAACTTGTTTGCTGTACTTTGTTGGTTGCACCTTGGCGATTATTCTGTCCACAAGTCTTCTTTCAACCTCCCGGGAGATGGCACTTTTCCCTTGGGGATCTCCATTAGCGATGGCTTGTCACCCTTAATGACGGCCTTGAATAATGGCTTGTCGTACTTGAAGATCTCCTCCAGTTCAGCATTAGTAGCCTTGAACAGATTCCGTCTCGTGCCAGGCAACCCCCTCGTAAAATGTATAAAGGGTAAGATGGACTTTTCACAGATCGTACTGGGTTGCTGGAACGTATACGGCGCCGTATATGTAGAGAGGTGGCAGCGACTGGGCCGGCCCACTCAACGGCACCGAAATTAGCTGTGTTCAAAAATTGCAAAAAGCAACTATCAAACTCAAGACTTCCACGTCGCAACCGAGCACTACTAGCCACTTGAGACAACATCCGCTAGCGACTAATATATGCGGAAATAGTTTATGATTTAACACTAACAGCACATTCACTGTAGCAGCATTCCTTGCTGCACCGTACAGAATTTTGAATTACTAGCTATTTGCCCGCGCGTTGCAACGGGGCTATATATATTCTAGTAGTATAACATCCATCGTGTATGTCTACAGTCATATCTCAATGTAAACAATTCGAGCTAAAACTCACGACTTTTGGTAGGTATGAAACACATCTGCTGGATAACACCACGATTTATGGCCTTTATACATAAGAGATTCAGTGAGTTTATGGCAGAGATTGATTATTTGGTTTCCGCAAATTTATAACCTTGTCATATGTGAATTAATTGATTACCATAATTGCCATATATGAGATTTTTGTGAATTTATGGCCTTACCATACGTATATTGATTGATTACCGTAATTACCGTACTACCTCCGTTTCAGTTTACAAGTCCTGCGCGTATACCTAGGTTGCCAATTTTATCATTCTAATATAAACTATATAACACAAAAATTATACCTTTTGAAAGGAGAAACTCCGAAGTTTATGTTGGTATATTTTTTGAAATATATGACTTGTATTAGGTTGGTCAAATTGATGACCTAGAGGTTCGCGCACACCCTGTAAACTGAGAGAGAGGTAGTACTACATTTGAGATACACTGGGATTTCACGGCCAGACGAATAAACCAGTAAGAGAGAAAACCACAGTGGAAGGGGGAGGAAAATCGATGGAGGCGAAGGAAAATCGGTGGGGATGGGGGTTCTTAGAAGTGGATGTGCATCATAGGTATAATCCACTGTAGAATATATGCTGGTATGCCGATGAAAGCAATTGTCTTTTTAGGTGAAGATTTTGTATCCTGCCCATGAGCTGCATAATATCGATGGAGTATGAACCTTGTAAAGCACATTAAGATTTCAAAATGTAAAAGCACTTACCACGCAGCATGGATTAATTACTAAGTCTGATTTGGTAAATAAGTACTAAACTTCCTTCTATGAGGAAAAGTCATTGGTGATCAAGTGCTAACTCCACTCTAATGACACTATTGTCAAGTTGAGAGGATACTGAAACTGAGTTTCAGGCATAAAAAAGAAAAGAAAAACGAAGCATAATATTGTTTGGACAATTGTAAAGTATGATCACACGACAGTAAACTTTTACGCTGATGTGAAATACATCAAGGCCCTTTCAGAGGAAATATTACACAATTGTCATGGATCAATGCAAGTTATTCACAGCAACAACACACACCCAGATTATGGATCATCAGAATGCATGAACTAAAAACGTGAAAAAAAAACCCTGGAATTTTGACTTCAGGTTCCCTTCATGCTTTCATGGTTCCCCTGAATCCGGATGGCAAGCAAAAATCATTAAGGGAACAAGCTAACAAAAGCTATACTGGATGGAGGCCAACCTCGATCTACTCTGGAAGGAGGGTCCAATGGTTAAGTGATATTTTCAGATAACAAGTTTGGCAGTGAAAATTTCAATTTCTACATAAAATATCGTATCAAAGGATTTCATATGGAGGGAGGATTCTGAATATTGGCCTCACAGGAAATAGTATTCAGCGTGGATGGAATGGTAGGACGAACAGAAGCAGCAGCGTAACAGCATCAGCAATACGGAGAGTAGCAGCAGCGTAGCGGCAAAATTATATCTCACGCAAGTCTCCCCTCATCGTCACTGTTGGAACGCATCTTCAGGAGCAGCTTCAACGGTCTGCACACGATCTGGTGCACGCTCCAGCGCATGATCGGCTAGAGTTTAGCTGTAGTGGTTAGTGGACAACGGCATGACTGCCTCCTGTATATGTACGCTGTCAAAGGGTGAATGAAAACACTGTCAATTCTTCCATTCTTCTCCTTCAGTCACCATGGTCGTGTCGCTCCGTCGATGCCGCATCTACCCATCTCTTTTCCAGATCGAGCGCTACACCCCTATTCCCTCCCCTCCCTGCCACCTTGGTTCGAGCAAGGCGTACGTGCATCGGCACCGCGACGCACACCCGCGTGTGGTTGCGCACCTTGGCTGCATCGCTCTATGAAGAGTTGCCGGATCTCTACCTCGGCGAGCGACCTGCCTCCCGCATCCTCTCCTTCCCCCAACGGTGACCTCTCCTCTACTCGGGGCGGCCCCCTCTCTATCTCCCCACCACGATTGACTTGATGCGCCCATGACGGATCTAGTCGAGCGAGGCGTGGGGGGGGGGGCATCTGGCAGGTGGGAGAGGGAGGGCCAGGCATCCTGGCGGCTCACGGCTGGGAGGAGCAAATAAAGGAGAGGATCGAGGGAGCCAAGACAGAGGGAAACTAAAGAGTTAAAAGGAAGGAATAGGAGAGATGCCGTCTGTGATTGATCTGTATTAACTGTGTTATATGCATTAACCAAATAAGGTATTAATTGCCATCCGTGAATTGATTGTATTACCATTTTTTTTGCGGGTGAATAACTTGTATTACTCAACTCATAGAATTACAATCATCAGCAGCTAGCTGGACAGTTTCCTCAGGACCAGAACCCAACCAAGTCATGGTTCTACCTTTGGTACGAGCAAAATTAGCTAGACTGTCACTAACCCTATTTTGAGATCGAGATATATGAGTAATACATGATTCACGAAGACTCAAAAGATATCTAATTTCAGTAACTATGGAAGAATACACCGATCTATCAACTTCTTTAGACTGAACAAGCTTAACTGCCACTATGGAATCCATATCTATGGATATCGGACAATTGCTTCTCTGCAAGGAAAAGGAGAGACCCTCCATGCATGCACACAACTCCGCTTCAAGAGCATCTCTGCACAAAAACAGTACTCGACAGGCTGAGAAAATGATATTACCATTGCTGTCCCTGAGCACCATACCTGCACCGGCTGATCCCTCGTCCGAGAATGAGCCATCACTGTTTAGTGTAACCCAACCCGAGCTAGGAGGCTGCCAAGTTTTAGGGGGACGAGCAGATGCTATTTCATGCGGCCGCAACAACACCTTATCACATGTGATAATTTGTTTTCCTTTCTCCGGGTCAGAAGCTAAGTCCACCTTCAGGAACAAGATCGAATTCAAATAGGACACAAGAAAACGCTTCGAAGCTTCCATGGTCGGCATTGGTTTATGATGAACAACCTCATTGTGGATATGCCAAGAACGCCACAAGGTAAAGAGAACCATGGAACGCTCCATGTCTGGAAGTGGCTCAAGAACGTTTAGCAACCACTCGCGCCCATTGTTCTGGATTGAAGAGAGGGTCGGCAGCCGCCATACTTCCGACATAGTATCCCATAATAAGCGTGACTGAGGACAGCGGCAAAAGGCATGGAAATTATCCTCAGGTTCACCAGCACACCTCGGACACAAATCAGTCAACTCCAGACCTCTAGTGCTTTTCTTTTGCCATGTAGGAAGCGAATTTGTAGACAATCTCCAAGCAAAATTTCTGACCGCAGGTGGTACATCACAAGACCATATTAAATTCCAACAGGACCGGCTACCATCAGGTCTAGTGCTTGAACCAGCAACATTACTTATGTGAATTTCGTCAAAGGCCACTTGGTATGCACTCTTAACAGTGAATAAACCGTAGTTCCCCAGGCCCCAGGCTAGTGTATCTTCACGAAGACGCGGGGATGCTCGAATTTTCATAATTTCAACAACATCCGCCTGCAAGAAGTATTGCTGCAATAGATCATACTTCCAGGAGCCGTTATTATTCAACAGTTCAGAAACAAAACGAAGTCGACACGTCCCTTTCATAGAAATTGGCTTGTAAGAAATGGGCCGAGGAATTCAATTGTCACGCCAGATGCGGATGTTACGCCCATTACCAACTCTCCAAATAAGGCCCTTTTTTAACAAATCAAGTCCATGGCTAATTCCTTGCCAAGACGAGGATGCATTCCCTGTGAAAACGGTATCTTCCAATTTGCCTTCAGGATAATATCTAGCTTTCAACACTTGAGCACACAAACAGTCAGGTTTAGATATTAATCTCCAGGCTTGTCTAGCTAATAATGCTTGATTGAATAAACGAAAATCACGAAAACTAGCACCTCCCCTATCTTTTGGCTGTAACAAATCGTCCCATGCACGCCAGTGTACTTTCCGCTTTCCGTTGGCCGATCCCCAATAAAAACTTCTGACCATCCTCGTGAGCTCATCATAGACCGAGAACGGCAACCTGAACACACCCATGATGTAAGTTCGTAAGGCTTGAGCCACCTACTTAATTAATGTTTCTCTTCCAGGTTGTGCTAGGTGGCCATCTCCCCATTGAACGAGACGTTTAGTTAGACTCATTTGTAGATTTTGGAATTTGCCTTTGGACATGCGTCCATCAGGGGTTGGAAGGCCTAAGTATTTCTCCTCGAATAACAAACTGGTCACATTCAGCACCTCTCTTACTTCCTCCTTGACAGAAACAGGACAAGACTCACCAAATAAAATAGAGCACTTGTTGAAATTAAGGCTTTGACCAGTAGCATTACTATAAAGGTCCAGCACGTGCTTAACATTGTCCGCTTGACCACGAGATGCCTCAAAGAACAATATAGTATCATCAGCAAATAGAAGATGTGAAATTCCAGGAGCTCTCATGCATACTTTAATAGGAGTTATACTGCCAATTGAGACATTATGCTTTAGTACAGCAGATAACCCATCAACCACAAACAAGAATAGAAACGGAGAGAGAGGGTCGCCTTGCCGAAGTCCACGCGACGGTGCAAATGAATCCAAGAGGGTTCCATTAAATTTAACAGAATATCTCACCGACATGACGCACACCATTATCCAGTCCACCCACCGGCGAGAGAAACCCAACTTTTGCATCACCTGCTCCAAGAACGCCCAATCAACTCTATCATATGCCTTTCACAAGTCGAGCTTATATGCACAAAAGCTCTTAGTGGGGTCCTTCTCTTGTTTAATATGATGAATGCATTCAAACGCAACAAGAGCATTATCTGTTATCATTCTACCATGTATAAAAGCACTTTGCTCCGGTGAGATAATATCATCCAGCAGGGGCCGAAGTCTATTCAGCAGGCATTTAGAAATAACCTTGTAGGTGACGTTGCAAAGACTAATCGGCCTGAAATCGGAAACAGAAATTGGGTTAGGAATTTTAGGAATGAGGACAATAGAGGTAGAGTTGACCCCGTATGGCATTACTCCCGTCCTAAAGAATTCCTTGACCGATGCAAGAACACCCTCCTTAAGTGTACTCCAGTTGCGTTGAAAAAATCACGCCGGGAAACAATCGGGACCCGGAGCTCTTAAGGGACCAATTTGGAAAAGCGCATCCAAGATTTCCTTATCCGAGAACTGGGCACATAATTTTTCATTATCTTCTTGTGATACTTTTGTTTCTAGTAACTCCAGGATGGATGAAGCATTAAGATTAGGGTCACATGAAAAAACACTCTGGAAGTAATCATTAGTTAAGCTAGCCATCACATTAAAATCAGTATGCACAATACCAATACTATCAGTAAGCTCACGGATTTTATTTTTTCGTGCCCTCCAAACAGCCTTGCTCTGAAAATACTTCGTATTCCTATCACCTTCCTTCAGCCAAGTAATCCGTGATCTTTGCATCCACGTCATCCGTGATCTATGCACAATACCAATACTATCAGTAAGCTCACGGATTTTATTTTTTCGTGCCCTCCAAACAGCCTTGCTCTGAAAATACTTCGTATTCCTATCACCTTCCTTCAGCCAAGTAATCCGTGATCTTTGCATCCACGTCATCTCCTCTTGATAGATCAGCTCGTTCATTTTATCTGTGATCCTTCTAATGTCTTGTCTATCAGCGTTCATCGACATAAGCTCCTCGAGTTGAGTTCTAGACTTTGCTAAGTCCCTGGCCACATTACCAAATTTCCTACTCCAAGCACCTAGCGAAGCCATAGTTTTTGCAAGTGCTTTTTGTAGTTTATCCATACTGTCTACAGCTCCAACCGAGTCCCAAGCCTCCTTTATCACATCTGGAAGCATACCATCCCGCTCCCAGAAAACTTCATAACGCCGAGCCTTTGGGCCTGCACGCCCTGTGTCCGTCTCCCCCTTTAATACCACAGCAACATGATCCGAGCAGGGGGATACTACATGTTGAACCGAGTACAGGGGAAAAAGATTACGCCAAGAATTTGTTGCCGTTGCTCTGTCCAGACGGACCTTTACATTACTAGCACCACCGCGCAGATTGTCATAGGTAAATGGAATGCCTGAGAAGCCCAAATCTACAAGCTCGCACACCTCCAAAGTGTCCCGAAACGCGATCATCTAGGGTTCCGGTCTTGGCGTTGTAGAGAGATGTTCAAAGTCCCATAGTGCCTCGTTGAAATCACCTATTACAAGCAAAGGTTTTGACCATGTGGAGAGGGAAATCGTTGTCGGGTGGGAGAGGATTGACGAAGGGGTGGACGTAAGAGGGGAGACGGAACCTTACGGTTATTTTAGGTAGTAGAGATTTGCAACCATTTTGGAAAACATGACCAGGTTTTTGAAAAAAAAAATCTGAATCAAAATTTGAAATTCCTATACATGGTTTTGAAAAACCTGAACATTATTGGAAAGTTCTAACATTTTCCAGTAACATGAACAAAATTTGAAAACTAGATCATTTTCAAATATAATTCACATTTTCTTGAAACTGTGAAAATTCCTAGAATTATTTTTAATTTACAGAAAAATTTAGAAACATTCACAATTATTTGACCTGTAATTTTTTTAATCAAGATATTTTTTTGAAATTCCTAGACCTTTTTGAAATTTTCGAACAAATTTTCAACCATGTGTTTTTTGCATTTGTCTACAAATTTGAAAACAAGGATATTTTCTAAAATTCCTCCAAAAAAAATTCAAACTTAGCCAAACATTCTTGGAATTTGCAAACAAATTTTAAACATGAATAATTTATTAATTTGTTTTGGAAAACGAGAACATTTTCCTGAAGTTTTCTCGGTTAAAAAATGCCGATAAATGGCTACACATCGCAACATGCATATGGTGTCTAAAGTTGTTCAAACCTGGCATGGATGTCTATCACGGACATGGCCACCTGCTTTCAAAAGTTGGGGTCATTTGAAGGATGTCCAGAAATACACCATGTTCAATGGAGACTATTCAGGTAGGCCAGAAGGGTTTGTTGGAAAGCACATTGTTTTGAAAATCTGTCAAATGGCCCGAAGTATTTTCCACTAGTTTGTATGACCAACCCAAGGCATCATACCAAGTTGTTTCCATTCTTGACAACTTTTGCATTTTCTAGAGTTTTTCTGAGAAAAAGGCAAATACATGGTCGGACGTGTCGCAACGTGTGTATGGTGTCAGAAGTCGTTTAAACTAGGCATGGATGCCTAACATGGGCATGACCACATGCTTGCAAAATTTGGGGACAGTCTTGAGATTTCTGAAAAAAAATACTATGTCCAACGGAGAGTGTTCGGGTATTAGAAAGGTTCATTTGGGAGTACCTCGTTTCTCGACATCCCTTAAATGACCTTAATTTTTTTCATGGCCTTGTATGACCAATTCGAGGCACCATGCCAAATTGTTTGGGTTTTCAACATGTTTTCATTTTTTGATGTTTTCTTGGTGAAAAAAAGCCCATAAATGGTTGAACGTGTCGCACCATGCATACAGTGTCGGAAGTTGTTCAAATTTGACATGGATGTCTACCATGGGCATGTCTACCTTCTTGCAAAATTTGGCATCATTTCATGAACGTCCATAGACCATGTTCAACGAAGGGTGTTCGGGTAGGTGAGAAGGATCTGTCTAAGAGCACATTGTTCATTCCATCCTTTAAATAGCACCAATTTTTTCCATGTCCTAGTATACCCAATTCAAGCGGCCACGTTAAATTGTTTTGGTTTTCGACAAGCTTTGCATTTTTTGAAGTTTTCCCAGTCAAAAAGGCGAATAAATGGTCGGACGTGTCGCAACTTGCATGCGGTTTTAGAAATCCTTCAAACCTGACATGGGTGCCTACTATTGGCATACCCACCTGCTTGCAAAAGTTGGGTCATTTGAAGGATCTCCAAACATAGACCATGTTGAACGGAGGGTGTTCGGGAAGGACAGAATGCTTCGTCTGAGAGCACGTTGTTTCCCGACATCCTTGAAATGGTCCCAATTTTTTTCATGACATTGTATGACCATTTGAGGGCACCATGACAAGTTGTCCGGATTTTCAACAACTTTTGCATTTTCTGGAGTTTTCAAGGTGTAAAAGGCCAACGAATGGACGGACGTGCCGCAGTGTCCAAACGAAGTCTGAATTTGTTCAAACCTGGCATGAATGCCTAACATAAGCATTCCCACCTCTTGCAAAAGTTTGGATCATATATCCATAGTTAAAGAAACACCAGTTGAGAGGAATGTGGTAGACATGGCCAGACGGGTGCATCCATGAGCATGTAGTTTTTTCCTAATTTGAATGCTTCTATTATTTGCAATTTCCATCATTACTAATGATAATTTTCTTATATCCTAACCATTTTTTTAAATTTATCAAAAAAATTGGAATTTCAAATTGTGTACAAAATTTTACAAACTTGATCACTTTTAAAAAAATTGTTAATAAATTCCCAACAGTAAATGGAAATTTTGGAACACAAATGAAACCACATACTTTTTTAAAAAAAATATCATTTTTTTATGAAACGCAAACATTTCTTAAATTTGTGAATATAAAATTTGAAAATGGGAACATGTTTTGAAGTTCTTGAATATCTTTTAAAGTTGTAAACAATATTTGAAAACAAGAACATTTTTGGGTATTCCAAACAATATTTCAAGTTTTTTAATAGGTCTCAAAAAGAATAATAAAATTAAAATGAGAAAAATGAAAAGGTAGAAAAGAAAAAAATGCTTAGACCTTGCCCTAGTATGATGGCATCGCTCCCATCCGGCGCCTGTTTGGCCGGGCCAAGCATACGCAGATTTGAAAAAATCAACAAATTTGATTTTTTTTGTAGATTTTTTAAAAACCTTAACTAAAAGTGTTGCAAAAAAAGTTTGACAAGTTGAAAAGATTTAGAAATTTCGGAAAAAAACTCACGAATTTGATTTTTTTTATTTTCAAAAGTTTAGGCATATGATAAAAAAATAAGGAAAAATAATATAAAAAGGGAAAACGAAAAAGAAAAAGAAAATGAATAAGAATAAAAAAGAACAAAACACGGTTTTAAAGAATAAAAAAAATTCGGAAAAACCAATGCGCAACTGGCTCGTTTTGCCTCAAGTTGGTTACGCCCTGTTACTCGTCACAAATGTGATGTGATGCCGACTGGCTAGCACTCTTTACCATTAACCTGAAAAACACTGTTCGATCATGGGTACTCTCCCTTTTTCTTCTTTAAAAATTTGCGCGTCCAAATGGCCCGGCCCACTACTGTAGGCAAAGGCCTCTTCTGTATCGGCGGCGGCGACTAATTCTTCAAAAAGACAATCCTACCATTTATTATGAAGGGGTATGAAGAGATCTCCACCGTTGATGTGTTTAGGGGGGTTGTACCGAAGAAGAAGTGATAGCATATCAGGATGTTCAAATACCACTCAACTTTCAGGCCTTTGATGATTTTGTAGCATGGAACCTTACAAGGAGTGGTGTCTTCACTGTTAGCTCGGCCTACCATGAACAATGGGCACATAAATTCAGAAATCTTTCCGTCAGCATGTATGCGTCTACTTCAGCTATACAAGCTGAGATTTGGAAGCATCTGTGGGAGTTGCAAGTGCCACGTAAAATTCAAATATTTTGCTGGCATGCCCTACGTGGAGTTGTCCCGTTGTTTTCGATTTTGGCAAACGAACACCTACCCATCAGTGATGTATGTCCAGTATGTCGCAAGGGACCGGAGGACATGAGACATTTACTTTTCCAATGCGATTTGGCAAAGGAGCTATGGAGGGGTCTCACACTCTGGGATCATATAGAGCAAGCGACGCATGTGGATCACTCAGGATCAGCAATATTGGAATTCTTACTTCTGGAACCACAAACCAAAACCCTGATAATGCCAAGTCTGAATGTGAAAGAAGTCATATCAGCGGGCTGCTGGTATATTTGGTGGCTAACGAGACGCCACAATCACCATGACTCATGTCCACCGTCGTCCAGATGGAGTTCTTCTATCCTTGCAATTGTGGCAAACTATGCCAACGCCATCAGCAACAAAGAAGTGGTATTTGAACACAGGTGGAAGAAACCTGATCCAAAGTTTATTAAATTAAATGTCGATGCTTCCTTTCATGATGATGTAGGCTCTGGAGCGACTGGATGTGTACTTCGGGACGACAAGGGGCGGTTCCTTGCTGCTCAATGCAAATTCATTCAGGTAGCAGCAGATGCTGCGACAATGGAAGCAATGGCAATGCATGATGGTTTAAACCTAGCAAATATTTTGGGTTTTAATAGAATAGCAGCAGAGTCGGACTCTCTGAGTGTTGTTAACAATTGTCAGGGACAAGTTCAATGGTGGGACTCAGCAGCGGCAATCTTTGCTGAATGTCTTGATATGGCAACATCGATAGGGAAGGTCACCTTTTCACACTGTTTTCATGAGGCAAATTCAGTAGCTCATGAGCTAGCAAAATTTAGCTTCTGTAATAAATGTAATGAAAGTTGGACTGAGGAACCCCCGGGGTTTTTGATCAGCCAATTAGTGAACGAAGTAACTCTGTTTTAAGTTCATAAAGCTAGCCATGATGGCCTCCCCCCCCCCCCCCACCAAAAATGATGGACAAACAGTAGGTATACCATGTAGTTGGAAATATGTCTGCGTTTTGTGGCATTTCCACGACTAGCTGATGTGTCTCCCTTTTGGTAGAAGCACAAGTCTGTTGTGATGTGCCAGAGAAGGACACTCTCATCGAATGACTTGTTTAGCCCCCATTCCTGGTCTTTGTCGCACCCATTATGATGAATAGTCCACTGGCCCCATTGGATTATGAGTCCAAGGACTAGTCAAGACTAGTCTATGAGTCTCAACTCTAGGGCCGACTACACTTCAGTGTCGACTAGCCTATGAGTCACAACTTCAGTGTCGACTAGTGTCGACTAGTGTGGATTAGTCATGATTAGTGTATGAGTCTCAACCTCGGAACGACTCGTCGACTTTTTGACTCGTAAACCCTGACCGGCCCCTCCGATCACTTAACTTCCTATAACTGGCAGCATCTACAATGCATTTCTCCCACCAACATTTCACATATCCAAGAACCAACTCGGTAATTCTGAAAGATGAGGAGCATGACTTCATGCACCAACGCTGGTCAAGGAAGTCCTTGCAGTTGAAGGAACTAAAGACGCACATCTTCTTGTCGTGCCTTTTCTTGCGAACAAAGCAATTTACTAGGCTATACTGAGCAACCATGCCAGACGATATGAGTAGCCGCTCAGAGCTGCTGCAAGCATGTGAAAGTACATGGCAAAAAACTGGTTCGCAGTAGTACAACAGAACAAGGCATATGTAACTTTGGCAGCATTAACATTATAAGTATCTCTGTGACTCTTGTGGAAGAGGCCAATGGCTGCAAATGGCGGGTACAGAGCTAGTGCCAGAAAGCACGAAGTAAAGAAGTTCTGAAATGTAATATCTGCTTTTTCTCGCTTCTTGAATTTTTCCGACAGGTTCCATGGATGTAGTGACCTTTTGTTTGGTGTAGAGAAGCTTGAATGCGTTCAATAGCCCTTTCCGCAAAAAAGAGCATGTTTTTTTTCTCATCAAGCACCCAAAAGATCAGTATACGATGATGCAAGGTCCACAAATATCTTACCGATTTGAACATCATTTTTCTATTCTTTTCCCTTTCTTGGATTTGGCGCCTTTTTCCATTGGCCTCTCCTTGGGTTCGAAGAATATGGTTGGGATCAAGGTCAGCAGCATTCCTTTTCCATGTGCTTGACGATGATGGTTGGATTCCACTTCATCAATTTCTGCTTGGGCTTGGGGAACATGGTTGTGCTTAAGGTCAACTGCAGGGCCTTCTCGTTGTGACTGGACAAAATCCCTTGCTTCTTGCACATACTCTTCAAGCGAAATGGTCTTGCCAAACATGCTTCCCATCCTCGCGGTAGTATCAGAAGAGCTGACTAGGCTATTGATGCTAGCTCTCTTGAGAGCCCATGGTTTCTCTATGCATTTGACAATCCCTGAGACAAAGAAGGAGATTGATGCCAGCAACAACCTTGTGTCTCTGCCTGTGCCTGGCCATGATTTGCAGAACACGCTAGATAGCTACCGTGACTTGAGACACCGTAGTGAGGACATACCGTGTTGACAGCTCGTTGTCTTCGATATTATATAGGCACTTATTACGTCCTATCCACTAAGGTGCATCAGGAGAACCGGTGCCCACACCACCTCCGGGATGCTATTGATGTTTGCAGCACCATAATCATGTCTTCTCTGGCGGTTAAAGAGGGTAGCCAAGGCGTATATGGCCAGCATCACTACGCAGGTATAGGATCCATATGATGGATTTGTACCAGGAAGGAATAGCAAACTTACGGAAGGGGGCAGAGAAAAGCAGGAGGTAAAGAGGCTGCTGAGGACAAGGATGCGCAGTTGCCACTCCTCCCATCAATCTACTGCGCTCAATAGACCCATCTGGTCTAGCTCTTTCCCTTTCCTGCTCTTGCTCAACAATCAGTCGCACACACGCACAAAGTGAGGCTGATTTGTTTCATGTTCACTCCCTAATCCAATTTATGTGTGCACATGGTTAGCTACCGGTAGCTAAAAAGTAAGAATGCATGCAGCTCCATTCGTTTCAAGCTGGTAAAAAAGCAAGAGTGGTCGCAGCAGATCTTAGACTTGTACTCCTTCCTGGTACAAATCCATCATATGATAGTGCAGCCACTACTCTACGCACTAGAGTACAGGCTACAGGGACCACGGGATGTAGTTTAATCATACTTAGCTTGATGGACTGATCAACTTAACATTTTTCTTGACCTGTCTATTGTTTTCATATATGATTTATCATTTGTCCTATGCCAACTACCGGCTGGCACACATCAAACCAATAAAAACCTTGCGCTATTCTACTCTACTTGTGACTCGAAAGACGTCGTCGCGGCAGGACTTCGACGAGGCCCATCTCCACGCAGTGGCTCCTCGCGCCATCCGTCTGCTCCGCATTTTATGCTGCTTGTCGGTGGCGCCTCCTCGTCAGAGGACCACCAGGCGCACGGCCGCAAGGAGCAACGAACGCCATCTGGCTCCTCCTTACGAGCGCGGCGCGGTGGGCACTCTGGCTAGCTTGGGTGTTGGATTCGCAGGGACAGAGGAATAAGGAATGATGGTGCAGCCACTACTCTAGTGTAGCTGGGCCGGGTAGCTGGGCCTGGGCCTGACCGTGAGAAGCCCACTGCTTGTTGGTTGCCTCATTGGGCTTGTTCTTGAGAGTGCCAGTCCATGTTCTCCATCTCCATTGCCTCCAAAACAAATGTTCTCCATCTCCATGTCAAAACTCCGGTGTCCGAGCTCATCACTAGTGCGGCGGCTTCCTGGGATAGACAGCTTGTTCAAGCAACATTCATGCCAATGGACGCACTAGTCATCTTGGGAATACCTTTGTGTACTCAGAACATACCCGACTTTTGGGCATGGCATTATGAAAAACACGGCTGCTTCTCTGTGAAATCAGCGCACAACATGCTAGTTGCTACTAGGCAACGAATAGAAGCGTGGTTAGAGGAGGCTGCTAGACCTTCTAGCACAAGGGCCGAGGAAGGAGCATGGAAATCCTTATGGAAAACCGGAGTCTCGAGCAAACTGCGTATGTTTCTATGGAGACTTTCAAAACATTTACTACCGACAAATGATATATGAGCTCATCGTCACATGGCGGACTTGTCCCATGTGGACTGTGTGGAGTCCGGGACTCATGACGCCACTCTCTCGTGGAGTGCACCTCGTCGAGGAGTGTGTGGGCCCATACTCATGAGGAGATCACACATAACACCATAGCAACAACAGATCCCAATGCAAAACAGTGGTTGTTTACACTGATGGAATTGCTATCACATGAAGATTTTGCTCTTGTGGCAGTGACTTTATGGTCTATATGGCATGCTAGGCGCAAGGCCATCCACGAGGCAATTTTTCAGAGCCCCCACGCGACGTATAGCTTCATCACGACGTTTATGGCTGTCCTCGGGATCATCAGAGGTGACAAGCAGAACATGGCCTGGGGGGATGCAGTGCCACATCGAATGCAATAGCAACCGAAGAGGCCACCCTCAGGACACTGTAAAATACACGTGGACGCAGGTGTTTTGGCAGGAAGAGGAGGCTCAGCTGCGGCAGTCTGCAGAGATGAAGGGGGTAATTATCTGGGGAGCTCGGCACTAGTGCTGGAAGGAGTTCTTGATCCAGCTTCCCTAGAAGCTGTTGCATGCCGTGAGTCTCTAGCTCTTGCAGAAGACCTAGGAATCCAGAACTCTGTTGTGGCATCGGACTGTCAACAGGTCATCTCAGATATCAACAGGAGTGCTCGAGGGCAATATGGAGCAATCATCAGCGAAATAAACCTTAAAGTGTCTACCTTTTATTGTATTTTTACTTTTGAGAGTCGTGTTGTTAATTATGAAGCACATAGTTTAGCGAAGTTTTCACTGTCTAGAGGTCTGGGACGCCACGTCTGATTTAGTGTTCCCCATGACAGCAGATGTATCCCACTTCATGTGGACTTTGATGAATAAACTCGGAGTTTTACCCATAAAAAAATCTCCATGTCAAAAGAAACAAATCTACGTCTACATTAGCTTCCTCTCCAAAAAATAAATTTACATTAGCTTCAATGATGAACTTCAAGTGTACACGTTGAACACCCCGCAAAGAAAAAAAGAAAAGTGTGGAGATTATGTCTGTGTGATGTTTGGAACCGCTCTGTCGACCATTTTGTTATTTGTGCCCGCTGAGCCTGTCATGGCTTATAGAGCGGTCTTGTTAAAAGCTTAAATACGAATACTTTTCAGTTGATGATAGAGGAGCCATGGGAAATCAAAGAGCAACTCCCATGGGTTGACCCAAATGGATGGCGCATTTGTCTGTTTGGGTCGACCACCCGTCCGGCGTCCGTCCTGTTTTAGATTTGGGTCGGCAGTGCGTCTAACGCGTCGATTCATTTCATGTCCGTGTGGCCGGCTGGCCGCCCTATTTCAACAACTAGCTCATTTTTGTATTGTTTCACACACAATTTTGCATTCAAATATATAGTCAAATAACATAGTTTCAAACCGAATAAAATAGCATAGTTTTATAAGCCGAAGAAAAGTTAAAAATGCCTCACACAGTTTTGCAAGACGAATAAAGAAAATACATCTATTGGTTGCCAACATGAGCCCACATATGCTCAACCAAATCATTTTGCAGTTGCACGTGAGTTTTTCAATCACGCATGTCATGATAAAATTGGGTGAACTGTTCAAACGTTGCCGCTCCTCCATGCTCAAGCACAACATTTTCACCCTGAAACTGAAACCCTTGATCGTACAGACGTTCCGGGCGCTCATTTTCTATGATCATATTGTGCATGATCACAGAAGCAGTCATCACCTCCCATAGTTTTTGCGTCCTCCAGGTATTAGCAGGATACCGAACGATGCCCCATTGAGATTGCAAAACACCAAAGCCACGCTCGACATCCTTCCTAGCACTCTCTTTCTCTTGGGCAAATCTTTTCCTCTTCTCTCCGACAGGGTTGGGGATTGTCTTGACAATAGTGGTCCACTGAGGATAGATACCGTCACCCAGGTAGTATCCTTTGTCGTAGGTGTGGCTGTTGATAGTAAAGTTCACCGGTGGGTTGTTGCCTTCGGCAAGCCTAGCAAACACCGGCGAGTGCTGAAGCACGTTGATATCATTGTGTGATCCGGCCATGCCAAAGAAAGAGTGCCAGATCCATAGATCTTGAGACGCCACGGCCTCTAGTATGACAGTGCAGACATGGCCCTTATACTACCCTTGCCAAGCAGAAGGGCAGTTCTTTCACTCCCAGTGCATGCAGTCTATGCTGCCAAGCATCCCTGGGAAGCCCCTGCTGGCATTCATCGCCAATAAATGGGTTGTATCTTTAGTAGTCGACTCTGTCAAGTACTCAGGGCCAAACACAGTAATAACAGCCTTGCAGAACTTATACAGGGACTCTAGGCATGTAGACTCGCTCATACGGACATAGTCATCATTGAGATCACCGGGCACTCCGTATGCAGGCATTTGGATGGCGGCAGTGCATTTCTGATAAGGGGAGAAACCAATTTTTGGAACGACATCCCCCTCTCTAATATGGTTGAAAAGATGCCTACTCATACGAAAACGGCGGCGGAATTTCCAATGTTTGAACAACGAATTTGTTGTATCAAAGTAGTCCTTCCAAAGAAGGAGATGCCCGCTGTCTCGGTTGCAATTCAATGCCGGAAGGTGGCCCGGAATGGAGCCACGGAACAACGGCCGCTGGCTATTGAGGTGGTGATGGACCAACACGGCAGTCAATTTCTCCTCCTCGTCATCGGACGACGAATCATCGGAGTCGCAAAGGAAACTGTGAAAAAAGAACTTGTTGGTGGAGTCCATTTATACCTTGGCAAACTATTGAACAGCTTGCAGGCGTCGACGAAGGAGACGGTCGGCGAAGGGAGCCGCGGCACGCACGGACCCAACTAGCTGCCCTACCGGCACGCACGGACCCAACTAGCGGCCAGCGAGGCGGCTTCTTGGTCTCGGTCACGGCTATGTCGGGGGGGGGGGAGTGGGGGTAGGAAGCAGTCGGTTCCCCGGCGGCAAGACAGAGGTGGCGGGAGACGTGGGAGGTGGTGGCTTTGCTGAGCGGATGTTGCGGCGCTGACAGCTGGCAGAGTCATCGGAAAAAATGGGCGGCGGCGGCGGCGACGAAGGAGGCGGGCGAGGGTTGCTGTTGGATATATAGGGGAAGGCCAATGTGCCACCGACCAATGGGCCCGGGGAGGAGAAGACGAGCGTGCGCGTGTCCGTCTTGTGTCCACGCCGACGTAAATCCGGCTCAAAAATGGGCTAGAAATGGGTCGCCCGCGAATGAAAAGCGGACACGCGTCCATTTGGATCGGCGCGTTGGGCCAACATTTGTGTCCGCGCCGACCCAAAAAAACACCAGCGGACGAAATGGGTCGCCCTGTTGGAGTTGCACTAATAAGCTGAATAAATAAATGATACCGGTGATCGAGTTTTGGAACATTGCTGATCGAGTCCAGTTTCACTGAGGAGCAGAATAGAGCTGCCAACCACCTAGGCTGAACAAATCATAGTTATGCTTTGACTATTCGCAAACAAAAAAGTAATTGTGCTTTGACTGAAAATAGTGTGCCAAATGTAAAAAACGCACAATTACTTGTTTAATACCTAGTGAAATTGACAATATTTAAGATATTCTGCAGCCCGGTGAGTACTATTCTTGCAAGCAGAACTAATGCCTGAATAGTCGAACATTGGTGCACTGCTCTGACGATTCTTCTATTGATAAACAGGGGCGGCAACAATGTATCAAACCAGAACTACCTACGCGTTAACCAAATACTAAGAAGACTAGGCCCGTAAGGGTTCCTTTTTTCTGGTTTTTTTGGAATTTTTTTTACCGTGTTTCTTTGAGTGACGCGTGTGCAGCCCTTGTCTATCTCTGCGTCTACAGCCCAATGTAAGGTAGAGCTCTTTTGTTTTTTTAATATTTGTTTGACTGATCGGTTTGCATGGTCAAATTGACGTGCCCGTTTCAGATTTTTCTTAGTTTGCTCTGTTCCATGTGTCCCTGCATGGGCATGCATGTCCCTGGGCCAGTTCACATGACCCTTCTAGATTTGGTGCGTTGGTTCCGCTCCATGCCGCATCGCCATGCATGTCGCCACGTTTGTCTCACATGCAGTTGATTAGCAGTTTACCAATGGACACGTTGCCCTCTGGACTTTTATGGTGGGCTTCGTTTTTGCTTTTTCTTTCCTTTTGGCTCCCTATAAGTATTGTTTGCCTGGTGTTCGTTCACGGCCCTCTTTGTGCGTTCTTCATGTTCGTTTGGCCTGGGCTATGTCTAACCCTATCCGCCGCCGCCGGGCCCGTCCTCATGGCTAGCTCCACCATGTCGCCGACCGACACTCCTCTCCGGTGCCAGATCCGGCCGTTCCAGGTGCATCCCCGCCGGATCCCGGCGGCATACCCCCGCGACAAAGTCCCCACAACCAGGCCTGATGCAGCCTCCTCGTCGGCTGGAAACGCCACCAGCCCCGACGGCATGGACGTCGGTGCTCACCTCGTCGGAGCCCACCTCAACGTCTAATTTGGGCTGCTTCCAACCGGTTTACACATGCGCCCATCAGTCCAGGAGTCTCCCTCGCTGGGAGAACCAGAACATGCCAAACGCTTATCAAATCGCCAGGTGAGTTCGAAGCTGGCTTTGAGAATCTGAATTTGTGGACTTGGGAGGTTGGGAGAGGTTCAAGTTGTTTGGGTTCTGTGCTTGGTGAGTACTGCTCTTTCTAGACTTTTTATCAGCAAGGGATGATTTTGGCAATCTTTTTGTTGTATTCATGATGTTGTGCGTTTTTAGATCCGAGGGCCGGTGAGGCGGGTCGACGGTGGCAGGAACACCAAGAAATTCATCGTGGGAAACATCCAGTAGATTCATCGTCTGGTGAGTGTTTGGCTTGCTTGATTTTTTTTTTACAAAATATTGTTGTCTGTATGGTTTCTTTTTTCACTCTCTTTTGATTTCATATTTAGCACTTTTTAGATGATCTGTTGACCCATGCAGTTGGAAGGAATGTTCGGCCAGCACTATGCGGATTAATTGGTCCTTGTCGTGTTGCTGTTAAGAGTTGCATCTGATGTGGATGTTTTGTATCGTTCGTATTTTACTACTGGTTGGTTCTTTATAGGAAGGCAAGAATTTGGTATAGAGAGCTTAATATATCTTTGTAAACCGTAAAAACATCAATTGTTTTGGAAGGTGACATAGTTGTTTACAGGGAGACGAATACAAGCTATTTTGGCCTGAGTAGATGGCATCAAGGTTTGGAACAACAATAATACCATTTGGATTGGTTGGAGAAGACGATATATGTGGTGTAAGTGGAACCTCGAAAAATATGTTATCTTACTATGTTATCCCCTTGATTATCTAATGTCTAGAAACAATGTTTTTCACCTCAAATGTTGTTAGACTACAGTGATCTTCCGGGGCTCCAGTTTTATGATATCAATGACAACAAGCTAAATGAAGAGGGCCTAAAGCTAAGGTATGTTTTGATTTCATTTTAGAAGCAAAATAATAATAGTTTGTCCATGAGAATCAATGATCTTTATTTATCTTATTGTTTCTCAGGACTGATTTTATGGGAGAGATAAAGAATAAATATATGCATCCTGTAGTGCTTACGCAAAAAATGTCAGGAAGATTTTACTTCATCTTTAGGGAGCCTACTTAAACAAAAGGTAGCCAGCTGCGCTAGCAAATAGTAATCTGAAAAGATATCTACATGTTCTCATGGCAAGTCAACATACGCTGCCCTGTTATCCTTTTTAGATAATCGAAAAATGAGTCAGAATGCATACGTATTTCGGAGAGCCCATGTCTGATTAGGTTTGCTTCTTGTGTTTCGAGTTTTTTACTTGTTTGCATAGGGAGGGAGAAGGAGTTAAGAGACAAAGAGAAGGCCCAGCACCTCTATTTGCATGACAAATCTGAAGTGGAGAGCTGCATCAAGTATCTGAAGAGGAGAGAGGAGGATCCCTACAGGAGTACACTGCCCAGTTTCTATATCAGGCAGCTCATCGTTCTGATGCAGAAATATCCACATTTGAACCCAGGGTCTGAGATGATCAAGTTTGTCATTAGTTAGGATCCAAACCAATTGTTTATATTGTTCGTGTTAATCTTTCATATACATAGTTTTTTTAAATACCTCAAATTAATTGCAGTTCATTCAGATTAGAAGGGTCTATAAATATTTAAAACTAAGTTCAGAACTGTAAATTTCTATGTGAAGTACATTAGTGGATTTACTAAGCTAGGCAGGGGCTCTCATTCCACTAAATGTTATTTTGTTAATTTCTACCAGTATATTGTACTAAAGGTCAATCAAAGAAACTAAGCACACATTTTCTATCCACTTTCAGTATGTGAGGATTGATTTTTTAAGGCATGTTATATTCAGACTTAACTTAAATATATTTTTTTCGTTGGCATTCATTGAAGCTCTTATTTTCTTTTCCTTTGGGTAAGCCAATGACGGCTGCTACGACTCGAAGAAATTTTACCAAAAAAATTTATATATTACCCAAGAAAACACGAACACGCATGAAACCAGCCTCCAATTGAAAGCAGATCAACTTGCTCATGCACACACTACTGCCCACAGAGTCAAAACTTCCAAAAACATAGCCTGCACTGAATAGGAATTGAGCAAAGGCAAAAGCTACTCACCGATGCACCGCGTCTATAGCTCCATGAGGAAGATGTTCAGCCGGATGGTCGTCGTCCATCGGGCGCGGGACGTCTGCGTGACAGAGGCCTCCCACGTGATCCTCTTGGTCGATACTGTGGCGCGAGAAGAGCAAGACACCGGGTGCACGGGAGCATACCGTGTTCATCTCCCCGTCCACCTCCAGCTCCAAAATCCCCTGCTCCCCCGCAAGCACCGCCACGTCGACTACCGCGCCTGGGCGCCAGATCCGGCAGAGGTCGCGCTGGTGCGCTCCGCAAATCCCATAACCTCCGCATCCCCCGCCGAGCGCGCGGGCCAGCGTAGGCTCTGTTGCTGCAGCAATGGCCTTGACCGGCCGCCTCCTTCCGCACGAGCCAGGATCTCATCGAGATCGTACGCGACGCCTGCGGTCTTGGCTTGGGTCTCTGGGAGAGCCCAGTCTCTTGCGGCCGAGAGCACGAATGAGGAGGAGGGCGTCGGCTGCCGGCGGGACTCCGGCAGGTCGGGTCGCAGGCGAGCGTCTGCACCGGCAAGCACGAGCACGCGCGAGAGAGGAGAGTGGGTGATGCGGTCAGCCACTAGAGAAATGATTTGGCGAAGATGTGCTGGATCCCTCTCGTCCACACCCTCTCTCACTTCCCTTGCGACTTGTTCAGCCTCATGCGACGTGGCAACGTACCATGCACCAAGATTCGCACGCGTCCATCCAACGGCAACAGCAACGTTCTCTTGGAACTGGCAAAAATCAGGTACATTACCAGGGACCGCTGCCGTCACCGTAGCAACAACTTCATTTGTTTTCTTGTGTAATAGTCATGAGAGTATACACTTTGATTTTGTTGGACCATGGAAGTACAAAATTTGATGAAGCCATGCAACTGGTAGATGCTTCAGCAAAGCATATATATTGTTTTTGGGCAGCATGAAGCAAATGATACATCCAAAAGGATCAAAATTAATTAACCATGTTAATGAATACATCTTTATATTCACTATTTTAGCGAATGCGTGCTGTTGAAACTTTTCAAACAATTTTTTCTGATTTTTCTATTGAATGTGAAATGTAGCCCAACTAATATTTGAGAGGTAAATTAATATTTGGTCATGCAAATTGATATGTACTGCTATTTTTTCTCACTATGTGTTCATGCCTTCCAGTCCAAATAGACATCTTGATAACAATTGTTCTTGCTTAGATCTAAATTCGTAATTTCCTTTACAAAATACGATGAAAGTTAAATTGAAAAGATTGCATGAACAAAGGCCACGTCCATTTTCTATGTTTCTTCATGCTTTCAAATTCAAAGAGACTATTTTTTCCATGTCTCTTCGTGCCTTCAAATTCAAAGAGACCCGCATAAACAAGGGCACATCAACTTTCTTCACCGCTGCAAAGATTTACTCATGCATATGAACACGCAACAGATTCTCAAAAACTCATGAAAAATAAGCCTTGAACCAAGCACCAATGCGCGGCGTGCCACCGCGCACTACCTGCTAGTCGAAGCTAGCTGCCCATAGTACGAGAATCTGAGAGCATCTATAGGCAGACCCCAAACTTTTTCATTAAACTCGAAAGTGGCCGGTTAAAAAAGAGTGATCCCCTTGTATATTCCTAATCTTTAATGAAAAGGCAGAGCACCTGCCGTTCGAGTAAAAAAAACGAGACTGCTAATTTTCATCCGGATGAAAATTATTGGCATTCATCCGATTTGTGAGCCGTCCGATCTGTGTCCTGAGATTCGTCTGATCTCTCGCTACCACCCGGCTGGCTTACCGGGCGCGCTCAATTTCCGGGGGAGACCCGTTCTCGCTCGCGGCCCGTGTCTGTTTTTTCTTTTTGAATTTTTTCATTTCGCCCCCGTAGCTGCCAGGTTCCCTTCCCCTTCCTCTCGTTCCCTTGTCATTCCCAACACGCAACCAGAACAGAGTCCAGAGAGAGATTCATGGGGCCCCGGTGGTTACCTATCCGCTTGATTCGCTAGGGTGTGGTCAGGCGTCCGGCGTTCGCCCTCCGGCTGCTTCGCTCCCGTCCGGCCGCCAACCCCCTCCTGCTCCCCCGCTGTCCGCGCCGTTGGTCTCCAGCATCTCGCGACCGCCGCACCCACCCACGGCCTCTATTTCTACCCCGGCGACTTCGCTAGTCTTCGTGATTCGGTACGTTTGTCCGTTTTTGCCTGGATCCTCATGTGTATTGTAAGTTCTGTGTAGGATTTTATTCTCAGATCTATCCTGTTTTGTCTGATGCATGTGGTTTGCGGTGTAATCTGGGATCGAATCTTGTACTCACGGCTAGTTCTAGGGTGTGTACTCTGTGGTCTGATTTGATCTATTCTCTGTTTGTATCCGGCTGATTGAATCTCTAGGTGTTTGAGTTCGAACACACTGGATTCGTTTTGCAGTGTCTTCAAATCCATTTTCGTGGTTGTAGGTTTTGTACGCCCTATGCTGTTAGGTATGTTTGTTGATTTACCACCTAAATCAGTAGCAGAATCGGTCTGCTCCAGCCATTCAAGCCACTAAGCCAATTTCAGTGGCCTCTACAGCAAGCGGTTATCAGTTGCTGGTTGTCCTCGCTCTGCAAGTAGCAGCCTCAAATCTCATGGTCACTGTTTTGTTGTTGTGATGTATTTTGGGTCAGCAAAGCAAAGCTAGAGTAGAGTGTCTTCAGAGTTTGTTGGTTGTAATGTAGGATCAGTGTTAATCCTTTGTGCAGCAAGCTTAATACTAGTAGGTGTTAATCCTGCAGTTAGCAAGTACTAAGGCTCAGGTCTTCTGAATCTAACAAGCTTAGGTTGGATTCGGGGGGGCTTTGGTCTGTTCATCTTTTCAGGGGGAGTAGTAATTGTACATGCAGTTTTCTAGTGGGCAGTAGTTCATGTTCGGGGGGGCTTGATACGGTTTTTCTCTGTTAGATGTACTATTCAGGAATCGTAAGGGATATATATGTGAGATTGCTGTACTTCTCCACTTAGTTTTTTTTTGTTATTGTAATTTTAGTGGATTGTAAATTGCATTTCTTAGTGTAATCCCTAGTGGATTTACACTGTAATTCTTAGTGGATTTACACTGTAATTATATTTGGATTTGCACTGTAATGTTCATCGAAATTCCAGTGCATTTTCTTCGTGGTTTTTACACTGTAATTATGTTTGGATTTACACTGTAATTCTTAGTGGATTTACACTGTAATTATATTTGGATTTGCACTATAGTCTTCATCGGAGTTCCAGTGTATTTTCTTCGTGGTTTTGCACTGTAATTATATTTGGATTTACACTGTAATATTCATCGAAATTCCAGTGTATTTTCTTAGTGGATTTAGAATGTAATAATATTTAGATTTACACTGTACTCTCAATCGGAATTCCAGTGTATTTTTCTTAGTGGGTGAAGTGTAATCCTCAGTTGGTTTCCACTGTAAATTGCAGGGGATTTCTTCACTCTAATTCTCGTGGGTTTCCACTATAATTCCACTTATTAGCTGTAATTCCAATTGGATTTACAGTGTAAATCAAGTTGCACTGATATTGTCAGTGGGTTTAGTGTAATTGACTGTAAGTTCTTATTTTTTTATATTTTTAGTTTATTTTAGTGGTTTTTTACAGTGTAATCCTTACTGGAATTTACACTGTAATGTGTAGTGTTTTGTTTCATCTTTTGTAAATTACAGTCTATATTAATCTGAATACCTGTGTACTTACCGTCTAAGTTAATGTACATTAACCCTGTAACTTACTATCCCATTTTCAGTCTATTTTTCAGTGTATTTACACTGTAAAGTCATTTGGATTCTATGTAATTACACCGTAATGTTAGTGCACTTACACTCTATTTTCCTGTGTAATTTTATTTGTAATTGTAATGATTTACATCTGTAATTACAGTCTAAGTTAATGTAGATTTTTAACCCTGTAACTTACTATTCTATGTACTGTAATTTCCAATCTATTTTCAGTATTTACACTGCAAATTCATTTGTATTATATGTAATTACACTGTAATTTTAGTGCACTTATACTCTATTTCCCTGTGTAATTTCAGTGAATTACATTTGTAATTGTAGTGATTTATATTTGTAATTACAGTTTAAGTTAACTGTAAATTTTAACCCTGTAACTTACTATATCCTATGTATTGTAATTTCCAGTTTTTTTCCAGTGTATTTACAAGGAAGGTCAGAGTAATTTACAACCAAGTTGTAATGTGACAAAATATCACAGTAATCTCTCAAGATATGTTGATTTCTGTATTTTTTTTAGTGTAAGTACAGTGTGTAGCTTAAGAAATTTGGACCATACATCTAGGTGTTTCTTTCTACTCAAGACTTAAATTTCTGTACTGTGTCATGTGTGCACATGACAGTTACTGGGGTCAAATAGCAAGAGAATTAAGTTGGTCATTTTGGCTTCATCTTACATGAAGGAGTGCATCTTCATCTTGCTGGTATGACTTCTTGATGCTGAAATTTATGAAGATAATGAAAGCACTCAGTAGTGTTTGTTAGCAAGTGTACTCTACTCATTTTCCAATTTTCACTGCACTTTATAAGCTGTTTACAGTGTAAAAAGTTGAGATGCAGTTTTACAGGCATGATTTACGACGATTACTGTTTTTTACACTGTAAATCTACTATAGAATGTCACTGTAAATTGTAGCAGTTTACTGTGTAATCCTATTGTAAATTACATTGTAATTGTCACTGGAACAATGGTTTTTCATTGTAATTCTACCGTAAATCAGCATTGTAAATTTACGTAACTCTACTGTGAATTATATTTTTAAATCTACCGCAGTTGTACTGTAAAAGTCACTGTAATTTGCTAAATTGATCATTGCTCACAGTACTTTGATTAATCTTTTGTAGAGTTCCTATTTTATGTTTCCGGTACTGTGTAAACTAGATAATACCCCGCGCGTTGCTGCGGAACCGGTTCAAATATAAAAGGGGGCTATGTTTGGTTAGGAACTTGGAATCAATAAAAATAACCACCACATTTAATTTGAACTGCACTAATTAGTGACAAAATTGTCATCTTCAAATTGCAACTACATATGACAAAAAATCGGAATGTACTTAATAGTCCCAAGAATATGTATGTTATATTGTTATGGAAATATAACAAAACAAATCAAATCTTTTTTGTAGTAACACTGATTTAAACTTGTTTTGGCTGTGAAACATGACATATCCTAAAGCATTTATGCAACTGAACTTAACACTAAATTTGCTAAATCATCTCCAAAATATCAGGGGGAAAATTATCATGTTAGTTATGGTGCTTCACAAACAAATGATGGATGAGTTACTGTTGTCACATCAGACATGATAATTATCCTTGACCATCAGTGTTAATTGCATCCGGAGTGCTTTGGAAGTGCTCCTACTGCATGGATATAAACTAATCATAAATTTAGTTGTGAAACCAATAGCAGATCAAGAAATCATAATATTTGAACATTAAACCATATATATTACTGAAAGAAAACAAATAACTAAAATTGAAAGCTGACCTCAGTTTTTTTTGACGATTCAGCTTGGATAAGCAACAACCAAGTCTATATATTGATCTCTATTACCACATTCTGCAAGGAATAAATAAGTGTAAGAAAAGTTGTCTAAGGAAGAATAGGGTGCATTTTGTAAATAGAGGAAGCAAACAAAGCAAAACGAAGTCATAAATAGATTGATGCAATAATAATTTGATATACCTTCTCCAAATGGGCAGGATGCAGCAGGCAGAAGAAATGTACAGAAACTAATGGAGAAAAAGAAACGCATAAGTACAGCATGAAATAACTTATTTGGCAACATCAGCTTTAATGATGCAGTTAATAGGAATCTACTTATATGTGTGTCGCGGAGAAAATAGCAGGTAAATCCTAAACATATTTCCACTCCAAAAAAAATCATGTGACATATTTAAGATATGCACATGTTGAAGTCTGATGCTACTATATCTATCTTAAACTTCACAAAGGCATAGAATCGATGGACTGAAGTTGCAACGCTTCTATAAGTACATGTTTGGAAGAGCAATTGTGTACAGACCTGTTCAATGGAGCAATTAGCAAACTTGTATACTTTTAGAAACATCGTCATAGTTCTAAATTCAGATGAAGGGAGCGGCACATCAGTCAATAAATGCAAAATAACGGGCAAATAACACAGTACAGTTGAAAGTATAATTGTGAAGGAAACAATATTAAGTCTCGGTAGACATGAATCCATTACAGAAAGGGATATATCAGCAATCAAACAATGAATAATCAATAAATATATTTGTTACCTTATGTCCAAGTGAAGAGCATCTACGTGAAGTCTGTGTGAAAGACTGAAAGTACGCAGAGTTGGTAACTTGGACCGGTGAGTGTACAACAGCGAGGCATCGCCGGCTCGCCTACCTCATCAGTTACAGACCAAAATCATCATATTGATTCGCCTCCATTGCATGGAGAAGCATCTTGATTATCTAGGAGACGGAGAGAAGAGCGATGTGCAGAATTGCAGACTCTGTGTCACAAAAGAAGAAGATTGGAATTCGATGACATGATGACCCGGTGGACTATGGGTGTTCCTTCCATGCAAAAGAAAAAAAAACTTGCATGCCATGGCTGAGGCCCTGCCCGACTCGCACCAATGTGTTCCTTGGATGATGAAAAGAAAAAAGATTGACAATTAGATGACATGGTGACCCGGTGGACTCCTCTGTACACTTGTCGTTCCTTCCAGGCAAAAAACAAAAGGAGACCTCCACGCCATGGCTGAGGCCCTGCTCGGCGATCCACCAAGCACTCCTTTCAGAACGAATAAAGAATTCAAATTCAGATTGGAAAGCCACCAGCGGCCGGTCTGATTCTGCTGGATCCAGAACGAAAAAATAAGTCAAATTCAGATTGGAAACCCACTAGCGGCTGGTCTGATTCTGCTGGAACCGACTGTAAACGACCTCCCCAGCGGCCGCGTAGCTACCTTATAGCCGGAACGGAGACAAAGTGACAATCACGGGGAGGGGAAGACCAGGGCAAGCAGGGCGAACCTATAAGAAGGAGCAGGGGAAGCCAAGCCGTTTGTGAATCGAGAAGTGGAAGCGCAAAGGGAACGTGCTGCATGATCTAGCGGTTGTGTTGGTGCTAGCGTTTTTAGCAGCCGAGGAGCCATGGAAGGTGGAGCCAACAGCCAAGCCAACGCAAGGGACGGAGTGCGGGGTTGATCACAAATCTGACCAGTGAGCCGCTCCATTGGAGTACCGAGAGATAGATGGGCAGACCGCAGACGGTACACCACTGGACATAATTATCTTGAGGAAAAAAATGTATGTTAATAGAAAAATCGCTGATGTGGCATAGTGGTGAGGTGGATAGGCTACATGTCAAGAGAAATAGGATAGTGGGGATGAACTATTTAGGTATTATAGATGGGGAATTTGACCATGCCTTTTCATGCCAATGTTGATCCCATGACCTCATTCTCCTTTTCTAATCAGTTTTTCTTAATTTCCTGCAATGTAATGCTAGTTTTTCCTCTGTTTTTCATGTCCACGTTTCGTGCAGATTCTGGGAAGTAGGAGAGGGAACTGTTCACAGGGAGGTAGAGAAGATTGACAGGAGAGGATCTCTTACATGTGCATCCATGATTTTCTCAAGGTTTGCCCTCTGGATATTGGAGGAATTCCCCCTGTGATTTCTTCTTTGATGGGGTGGACAAGCACATCGACACATTCAGGGCACAGGAACAAAACGGGGGACACGTGACACTTGTTAAACTCTGTGTTGCCAAAAAATATGACTGAAAACTAATTGGATTTCAGAAGAGGATTTTTGCAGTGTCACTTTAATGCATCTTTCACTATAATTCTCAGTGGGCATGATAGAAATTACTGTGTTTTTTTAGTGAATTTTACACTGTATTTGTCAATGTGTTTTTAGGTGACATCATCTTGGTGTTTTTTCTCCCTTTGTTAGCCTAGTGATCATGGAAAAGCTTTGGGTGTATCGTTGTGGTTCTTTCAATTCCTCTTCTGGCTGTTGTTCTGTCCGGGTTGGAAAAGTTGGAGTGTGGACCCGTTAATTTGTTTAAAAGCAGGGCAGAAAAGCAAACATGGGGACATGGGACAGTTGGCATCCTGTGGTTGGCTGAAAAATCTGGATGAAAGCTAATTGAATTTCATCCGGATGTAGAATAGACAGTCCCAAAAAAAAAAGAGTGATCCGACCAGACCCCCCCTCCACTTTATCCCTAAACATCTCGACTGGCCGGCATTATCTCAAACCCATCTCTCATCCGGGGGCAATACGAGGGGGTCCAGTTACCCCTGAGCAGCCGGCTGCATGCCCACATGGGCCAAACTGCAGCGTCTTGGCGAGAAGACCACGGCCGCAACAGTGCCATCAAGCATGTGTCGAGGAGGAAAGCCGTCTGAGCTAGGAGAGCTAGGGTCGGAGCTCGTCCGCGTTGTGCTGCTAGCCGAGGCCGCTATGCCGTGCTGGGGCTCGCGTGAGCTGGGCCGCTATGCAGCCGCCCCGTGTTGGCCGTCGTGCGTGCAGGGCGGGCGTGTTATGTCGCGGTGGTGTCAAAGTGCGGCTGTCGTGCACCACCGCCGCGTGTAGTTGGCTCCTGTGCCCGCCGCACCGCGCTTGTGCCGGAACATGACATGGCTGCCATGCGCCCACGCCAGAGTTGCCCCGGAGCTCGTGTGTTGTGGCCGCGCTCTGGTCGTCGTGCTCGCCTCCACCCATGCATGGCGCCGCAGCCGCGTGCGGGCTAGCTAGCTGCTAGCTGCCGTTGGCCGCACACAGGCTTGCGTGCTAGCTAGCCAGCCGCTGCTCTGTGTGCTGCCCATGGGATGGCGAGCGGCTGCGTGCGTGGGCTGGCCTGGCACGTCCTGTCAACCAATGCACTGGTTGGCCGCGTGAGCTACAGTTTGTTCTTGAGGTGAGATATTGCTGTTGTGCTTGCTCTTCACTTGCTCCGACGGTGTCGCACACATAGTGTTCGATGAAATGTTTGCACAATTACTCCCTCCGTTCTGATTTACTCATCGTGGATTTAGTTCAAGTTCAAATTTGAACTAAAACCACGAGGCATAAATCAGAATGGAGGGAGTAGAAACTAAGTGGGGGTTCAAAATAGGGGGTGCGGTTATTTTGTAGGAAAAATGAGGGGTCAAAACGGATGCGCCTAGGCATTGACCAGGCGTCTTCGTGGACGTTTGAGGGGTCAAATTAGTTAGATGCCGCTGTATACGCTCTGACACGGAAATTTCTAGCATCGAACGAACCTCTCCGGACCCCTTGTTAGAAAGATATACTCCCTCTGTATGGAAATGTGTGACCTAAACGATATTATATTTTGGACAATGCTAACGCCCACACGTGTGGTCGGAGCCAAACTCGTCCACACGTCTTATAACACATAGACTACGCCATGTCACCGCATGCATGCATGTGGAAATCTTTTTGGATTTTCAGTTTTAAAAATATTTTATCTATTAAATCAGAAATTCGATTGAAGATCTGCTTTCACCATTAAATCCCTCGCGACGAGATCTTTGAAACTAGATCTCATATCAATATATTTGGGATGATTTTTTTGGTTAAAAGTTGCCATGTCTATTGCACATAAATTGCCATGATATATTTCAACTATTTTCTTCTATATTTAAAAGTAAATTTTGACATATTATAAAACAGGGAATTAAAAAACTAGACTTGCCATGCATCATAAACTAAAATTGCCATGATGCATGCACTTAAAATTGCCATGGTTCATAAAAGAATATTTTCATGGTCAAATTACTGGAATTGCCATCATCAAAAAACTAAAATTGTCATGCTCTGCAAACTAAAATTGCCACATGGCAACTTTAGTTTAAGCACTATGGCAACTACAGTGTAAACATCATGGCAACTTTTGGGCAAAAAAAAATTTCGTCGAAACATATCAACACGGGTCTAGTTTTGAAGATCTCGTCGAGACGGATTTAATGGTGAAAACGGATTTTTGATTCAATTTTTAGGTAGGAGATAAAATATTTTTAAACCGAAAACCAAAAAGATTTCTGCTGATGTCATCTGTTCATACGTGGCAAAATGAGTCGTGCTGGAGGCGTGTGGACGATGTACAAACGCCCACATGTGTGACCGTTAGTTTTTCCGTATATTTTTTATAGAGGGAGTACTTTATTTTCAACTTCAGCCCAGTGTCCTGACCGAAGCCAAATCCCTGAACCGAAGCGATAAACAGAAATCAAATGAGCCAACCAAATCCCTGAACACACAGAGGCGGCAATGTAAAACTACTCGCCAGGCCACTAACCTTCATGGATGTGCCTCCCTCCAATCTGTGTACAGGGAGCGGTGCTTGATATTGTACGCCGCCACCTCAGTGCCACCGGGGATCGGCCATTGCTCCCGGCGATGCTGGTGTTGGAGTGAACCTTGTTATTTTTTGTTTTCATCACGTTTATCTACTAGTGTCATGCACGTAGTGATGTAACATCACTGATGTTCATCCACTAAGCTGCGGCTACATACTCATGTAGAGACGAGGTCACGTGTGTGTATGACTAGTTTAGTTAAATTAGAGTGTGCACGGCCAGTTAGTCATGCCAAGTTGTGAGCGTCCCATAACACTGTGTTTGGCACTAAATTGTGTATGTGCCGTTGCATTAGTAGCCTGGATGGATTAGTTAGCTATGGAGCCGGAGCAGCCGAGTCACGTGGCACTTCAACGTGGAGGAAGAATAGAAAGCAATTAGTTGAGGCTTGTCAAATACGTGTGTATCCAGACTTGGTTATTACTCAAGCGTGTGTGTAGCTAGCCCATGGAGTACTAATCAAATCAAGCAGTCATGTGCTTAACGTCAAAAAAAAAATCAAGCAGTCATGTGCTTGACCATCATGTGTGTGTGCATGTGTGAGGGGGTTAGTGGGTGTGTATGCTGTGTGGGTCTGACTACTTAAACACATGTATTCACTTTTTTTTCAGGAAAGGCCATCATGGCTATCTTTATTAAACGTGGAATAGAGATACATCATCTATTGGGGAATTCATCAGACAATCAGGTGGCTCGTCGATCCAACTACTAGAAGTCTTATTACAAAAACTATAATTAGTTAGCACATGTGTCGCTTGATTAGCCGAACGAAAACAATGCTCATGTATCGACTTCATTTGTGTTGAGAAAAGAACAAGAGAAAAGGCACAAGTGTGTGTGGTGCCACAAAAAAAATTCCTTGTGTGTTCTTCTTCTGCTTTGTATGTGTGTGTTGGATCCTTGTGCAAAGCTAACAGTTGGAGGCTCTGCCCCGACGAGTCCGGTCGATGAACTGTGGATCTATAGTGCATGGGAGAGCAAGGTCAGATAAGGGAGAAGAGAGATTGGGGGAGGGGGGGGGGTAAGGAGAGGAGGAGGAGGAGGAGGTAGATGCCGAACAGCTTGACGAAAACTCGGCTGGAAGTAGATGCCGAACAGCTTGCCAGTTGCAAGGCTGCTGGCGCACCTTGACTTGCACAGTCGACATAGTGGTGGTGGTGGTGGCACCATTTTTCCTAAAGCAATATGAGCAAAGGATTAATGATCCACTTCACAGGAAACAAAAACAGTAGCATGTGATATTTTTTGTTCTTCCACGAGAAGCAATTTGATGGACTAACATATTAGATGACAAGGTACCACCTACGTTTTGCCAAAAAGTAACTTATTAAAAAAACAACGAAATAACAATAAAATGGTGCATACTAAATCAATTAAATGAACTAGCCTACTAAATCAACTAAATCAAAATGTTCTAAATCAACTAAATCAACTAGCATACTAAATCAACTAAATCATATCAACTAAATCAAAATGTTCTAAATCAACTAAATCAACTAGCATACCAAATCAACTAAATTATATCAACTAAATCAAAATGTTCTAAATCAACTAAATCAACTAGCATACTAAATCAACTAAATCATATCAACAAATCAAAATGTTCTAAATCAACTAAATCAACTAGCATACTAAATCAACTAAATCATATCAACTAAATCAAAATGTTCTAAATCAACTAGCCTACTAAATCAACTAAATCATATCAACTAAATCAAAATGTTGCATATGAACTAGCCTACTAAATCAAAATGTAGCAGGCAGGAGGGAGAAGGAGGGGCGACTCGAGGAGGGATAAGAGAGTATACGGAGGAGAAAGGCGGAGCGAGGAGGGGCCGGCCAGCGGCGAGTGGAGAGAGGACGGAGGACGAGGCCGGTACCGATTCCAGCAAGGAGGAGGAGGTGACGGCGGCGCAGAGGGAGGAGGGGCGACGGGGGAGGACCGGCGCGAGGTGACGGCGGCGCAGAGGGAGGAGGGGCGACGGGGAGGACAGGCGCGGGGGATTGAGAGGGGATCGAGTGTGTGATTGTGAGTGGATCAGATAGAGGTGCTGGGTTGGTGCGGATTAGCAGTAGCGCGGGAGCTAAAATGCGCTGCTGCTAAGGAAGTAGCAGCGCCGCGCTTTGGGCAATGGCGCTACTGCTAATGGGGACCAAAAAGTGTGGATATTTGAAATTTAGCAGCAGCGACGTCAGCAAAAGCACGCTACTACTACATCAATAGCAGTAACACGGATCGCGGCACCGCGCTGCTACTAATTAAATGGAGTTTGGTGGACACCGTCGGTCGATATTTGTAGCAGCGCGGTATACACTTAGCGCGCTACTGCTAAAAACTTGTCTGTAGCGAGTTTCCTGCTCACGCGCTACTACTAATTAGCAGCAGCGCTCCTTTTTTAGCCACGCTGCTGCTAAGATTCTGTGTATAGGCTTTTCCCTAGTAGTGCGTGGGGCCCCCGTAGCTCCACCGACGTTCTCCTTTCATCCATATATACCATCGTACCCTAAAACTTCCAGAACAGAGATTAGACCGGGAGTTCCGCCGCCGCAAGCCTCTAGAGCCACCAAAAACCAATCGGGACCCTGTTCCGGCACCCTGCTGGAGGGGGATCCCATCTCCGGTGGCCATCTTCATCATCCCGGCGCTCTCCATGACGAGGAGGGAGTAGTTCACCCTCGGGCTGAGGGTATGTATCAGTAGCTATGTGTTTGATCTCTCTCTCGTGTTCTTGAGGTGATACGATCTTGATGTATCGCGAGCTTTGCTATTATAGTTGGATCTTATGTTTCTTCTCCCCCTCTTCTCTCTTGTAATGGATTGAGATTCCCCTTTGAAGTTATGTTATCGGGTTCAGTCTTTAAAGATTTGAGAACACTTGATGTATGTCTTGGTGATCAACTTGCGGGTTTCGTGACATTGGGAACCTATGCATAGGGGTTGGCACACGTTTTCGTCGTGATTCTCCGGTAGAAACTTTGGGGCACTCTTTGTAGCACTTTTATGTTGGTTGGATGAATCTGATATTGTGTGATGCATATCGTATAATCATGCTCACGGATACTTGAGGTGACAATGGAGTATCTAGGTGACATTAGGGTTTTGGTTGATTTTTATCTTAAGGTGTTATTCTAGTATGAACTCTAGGGATGTTTGTGACACTTATAGGAATAGCCCAACGAATTGATTGGAAAGAATAACTTTGAGGTGGTTTCGTACCCTACCATAATCTCTACGTTTGTTCTCCCCTATTTGTGGCTTTGGAGTGACTCTTTGTTGCATGTTGAGGGATAGTTATGTGATCCAATTATGTTATTATTGTTGAGAGAACTTGCACTAGTGAAAGTATGAACCCTAGGCCTTGTTTCCTATCATTGCAATACCGTTTATGCTCACTTTTATCACTTGTTACCTTGCTGTTTTTATTATTTCAGATTACAAATACCTATATCTACCATCCATATTGCACTTGTATCACCATCTCTTCGCCGAACTAGTGCACCTATACAATTTACCATTGTATTGGGTGTGTTGGGGACACAAGAGACTCTTTGTTATTTGGTTCCAGGGTTGCTTGAGAGAGACCATCTTCATCCTACGCCTCCCACGGATTGATAAAACTTAGGTCATCCACTTGAGGGAAATTTGCTACTGTCCTACAAACCTCTGCACTTGGAGGCCCAGCAACGTCTACAAGAAGAAGGTTGTGTAGTAGACATCACTACTCCACAGCACATTTCTATCTAGATGGCAGGATAGTTTGGATGTCAGAAGGAACCAGATACCAATCAACCATAGAGAAATGGGCAAGTCTGATCAATGCCCCAAAGGAAAGTGAAGATGACTTGGACATTTATGCCAAGAAGAGATGGATCATAACTCAATGTCAAACATGTACAAGGAGATTCCTGAAGATGATCTTGAGAGTCACCAGTTTGGGTCAGTAAAACACTTGCTGTCAGGGCTGCCTACAATCAATTGGATCCTTAGGCACACTCTCTTGCCCAAGTCTGGTGATCACAGAATGACCAGAGGCCATGCAATTAACTTGCTACATATATTTGATGTGCCATAGAAGTTCAAGGTCATGAGCCTTATAGTTGAGACTATCAAAAGGACTGCAGCTGACCAGAAAAGAAGTTGTGGATATGCCCCACAGATCCAGGAGTTGATAAACTCAAAGATGGGCACAGGGAAGTATCTGTTGGATAAGGAACACATGGTTCTCAATCCTGAATTTGAGGACAATCAAGTTGTCATGACCGAGAATGAACCATCATCAGTGCAAGCTCAAGAGAGGAAGGAGAAGGCAAGGAAAGAGAAGGCTGCCAAGATGCCCACTCTAGCAGAGGCATCTGAATACTTTCTGAAGAACAAGCAGGAGCAGCTAGGTTACTTGATAGCATCAACTCTGCGGATTGAGAAGGGGTTAGCCACTCTAACTCAAAACCAGGAGAGCCTGCAGAGAATCATGGAACAAAAATTCTATGATCTTGATGTCAAAGTAACCGAGATTCAGTTAGTTGTGGAGCAGTTACAAGATGATATGCAGGAGGGGAAGGGCAAGACAACAACTGATGCATTTGCCAGAGTGCCTAGAGCACAGAGGTCTGCTGCAGTGCCAGCAACAGACACCAGAGCCACTTCTTCAGCTCCAGCTACAGCTCCAGCACAACCAGCTCCAGCACCAACTCCTCCAGCTCCTTCAACGTCTACTGATGCCTTCATCCTTGGAGTCCTATCTACACCACCACCAGAAGACCAAGCCTGAGAGACGACATAGTACTATGCATTTTCTAGGAACTTTTTGGAACTTGTTGCCAAAGGGGGAGAAAAATGTATAGATCTTAGGCTTCGAGAGAGAGAGAGTTTTGCTTTTTTTCTCTCTTGTCTTCTTGGTTGAACTTTTGTTTGCTTTTGGTTGCTTGAGATACTATGCTTCTACCTGTGAGACATTGATGATCATGTGTTTGATCATAAGCTACACTTATGCTTATTATGATATTATCTTATTTATCCTTATATGATCATTCACTGTGCTTGGTGATGAGTGCATGTATTCAATCTCCATTATTTTGAGCGCTCCACCAAGATGTATGTGACATGGAAGAGTAACCCATGAGCCTAATTCCTTGTGCATTTGCAGTCCAAAGCAAATCTTAAAATATGCACAAATTTAGGGGAAGCTCTTGCTTATCACATACTTCTCAAAGCGACGATGTTTTTCAATTTTATTATCATTTCTCGAAGCTTTGATCTATATGTTGTCATCAATTACCAAAAAGGGGGAGATTGAAATTACAACTATCCCTAGGTGGTTTTGGTCATTCATAACAACATATAGCTCATTGAGCTAATGCTATTCCAAGATGAATATTTCAGGAAAGCTCAATGAATGGCATGGCTTGGATGATGAAAGTGGATCCCTCAAAATATTAAGGACAAAGGATTGGCTCAAGCTCAAAAGCTCAAGACTCTACATTTTACCTTTTAGTGATCCAAGATCACATTGAGTCCATAGGAAAAGCCAATACTATCAAGGAGGGATGAGGTGTTGCTTAATGAGCCTCTTGCTTCATGTGCTTAGTGATATGCTCCAAAACCCTCCACTACTTTCTCACATCCACTTATGACCTAAACCCAAAGTCAAACTCGGCCCTACCGAGTTCGGATGTCATAGCCACTGCCACAAACCCTAGGCGAATCGGTCTCACCGATAGGAATCTCGGTCTCACCGAGATGGGATTGTAATGTCTCTGTTTCCCTTCGTAACGTTTCGGTCTAACCGAAGTGAGCGATCGGTCCCACCGAGATTACAATGTAAACTCTCTGTTTCCCTTTCGTAACTTTTCGGTCTCACCGAAAGAGTGATTCGGTCCCACCGAGTTTACCTGACCAACTCTCTGGTTAGCTAATTACCAAAATCGGTCTCACCGAGTTTGTGTAATCGGTCCTACCGAGATGCTTGTCAGTCCCACCGAAAACCCTAACGGTCACTAGGTTTACTAAATCGGTCCGAACGAGTTTGTTGATTCGTTCCCACCAAGGATGAGATTTTGTGTGGAGGCTATATATACCCCTCCACCTCATCTTCATTCATGGAGAGAGCCATCAGAACAAACCTACACTTCCAACTTACCAGTTCTGAGAGAGAACCAACTACTCATGTGTTGAGGCCAAGATATTCCATTCCAACCACATGAATCTTGATCCCTAGCCTTCCCCAAGTTGCTTTCCACTCAAATCTTCTTTCCACTAGATCCAAATCCTGTGAGAGAGAGTTGAGTGTTGGGGAGACTATCATTTGAAGCACCAGAGCAAGGAGTTCATCATCAACACACCATTTGTTACTTCTTGGAGAGTGGTGTCTCCTAGATTGGCTAGGTGTCACTTGGGAGCCTCCGACAAGATTGTGGAGTTGAACCAAGGAGTTTGTAAGGGCAAGGAGATCGCCTACTTCGTGAAGATCTACCACTAGTGAGGCAAGTCCTTCATGGGCGACGGCCATGGTGGGATAGACAAGGTTGCTTCTTCGTGGACCCTTCGTGGGTGGAGCCCTCTGTGGACTCGCGCAACCGTTACCCTACGTGGGTTGAAGTATCCATCAACGTGGATGTACGATAGCACCACCCCACAACAAAAACATCTGTGTCTCCAATTGCGTTTGAATCCTCCAAACCCTTCCCTTTACATTCTTGCAAGTTCCATGCTTTAATTTCCGCTGCCAATATACTCTTTGCAAGCTTGCTTGAATTGTGTGAAGATTGCTTGACTAGTTCAAAGATAGCTAAAATCTGCCAAAGTCTAAAATTGGGAAAAGGTTAGGTTTTTAATTAGTCAAGTAGTCTAATCACCCCCCTCTAGACATACTTCAAGGTCCTATAGTGCATCTGCGGCATCATCGGCCCAGAGGACTACCTCGTCGGGCCCTACGCAGACGCCTTCGAAGCGGTGCTTGCCGAGCGTACTGCGCACGAGTAGGAGGAGGATGGGCGCCGCCGGCGGGACGAGGCGCTCAGTGACCTCCTTTTCGAGCAGGCGCTTGCTACCACGCACGAGTTCGACACCAAGCAGGCGGGATGGCGCCGCGAAGCCGAGGAGTAAGCCAAGAAGTACATCGATCTTGTCTCCTCCGATGACGACGAGTGAGCTCCGATTTTGGTAAGTTTAGGGTAGGGCGACATCGAACTATGTATGTAGTATGTGTTCATCGGCGGCAAGTTTAGGGTAGCTCCGATGTAAAATAACCTATTGAAATGTAGCGATGATCAAACTATATACGTAGTTTACGGTTTCAATTAAGGGCTCTGTTCAGCCGCAGCCGATTTCGCTCCTCAAACCTCTAAATTCTCGACCCTATCCGTGATATAAGGGTCGCTGATATACCGAGTCATTAGGATGCTCTAACTGGCTGGTCGGGAGGGCAGCGGGCATATATAGGAGATGGCAAATTTGCCGAGGTCTCAAAGACCTTTGGCATTCCAAAAGGGACCTGACATTTTTTTATACCAATCTAAAGTACACGAAAACTCTTTTCCCCTCTAAATAGATTCCCTTCTACGACATGCTTAGTTGCTTGCTACTAACATCTACTCCCTCTATTTCTAAATATAAGACCTTTTAAAGATTTTAATATAGACACATTTTAGGGTGTAGATTCACTAATTTTGCTTTGTATGTAGTTCATATTGAAATCTCTAAAAGGTCTTATACTTAGTCGCGGAGGGAGTATCACCGTAAACTAGAAATGAAAATGGAGTGGAAAGTTTCTGATTCGGAGGAAAAATGGAAACAGAGAGGAAATATAAAAACGGAAATGAAAATTTGCAAAACAAAAATGAAAATGGAATTTTTTATGTGGAAACGGAAACAAAAACAGAACAGTGTTTTCCGGTGGAACAGACGTGGAAATGGAGCTTCCCGTTTCTGTAAATATGGAATTTCCGTTTCTACTATAGGCCTATTGCTGCTTTTTAGCCCAACTACCAAACAACACATAACAACACAATGAGTAGAATGAGCAGAATGAATCATTTGAGGACCAACTTTTACTAGCACACACGTACTCAACTAGACCCTATACAGGATTGTCATTTACTACTATAATACTATACTATGTTACTAACACAACCATATTATTTTGTAGTCAGGTTAACAATTCCATAAATTTGTTTGTTTTTTGTCTATATTTCTCTATGATTCAAAGGGGTTTTAATTTCTGGTCAACAAACCGTTTTGTTTCTGTGTCCACTCTGTATTTGCTCCGTCTCTGTTTCCGGTAGTATTTGTTTCCGTATTCGTTTTCGGGGTTTCTGTATTCGTTTCCGCTTCTGCAAAAAAAATATGAAAACAAATATGGTATCACCCAGTTCCGTCCGTTTCCGCGCCGTTTTCATCCCTACTGTAAACCGACCAATATTGTTACCTTGTAATCCAGCTAAGCAACTAATGACATATTCAGTATGACTGCTATGAAAGTATTGAGTATTCGAATCCCCTTTGAGAATAAATTGAGAGTTTGAATGCCAAGCTATCTGCATTCAATTCATTCTTGAACTCTATTTCATGTTCAAATAGCGATTGAACCTCACCCAAAGCTTCTAAATCATCTATAATAGGCATGAGAGAATCTTCTTTTTTTAGGATACCCATAGTATGCCTAGCCTAAATACCAAGGAATTTATGTATTGCACATATTTTATTATTCAATTTGTGCATTGGAGTAGGCCCGGCAACAGGTTTCTCTCACACCTCCTTGACCATATCATGAAAGTCATCACAAAGCAACCAGCTAAGTTCGGACTTGAACTTGCGTGTACTGTGTGGTCATGGCGAACCAGTGGTTAGAAGGATGGGAGCATGGTCTGCTAGAGCCTCGACATGAGGTAATGCACGCACGAAAACCACATGAAATTTAGATTCCCATTATGTGTCCATTAACACGGGATCCAGTTTCTTGTATGTTGTTTTCTGAAGACTGTTTGCCCAAATGAACTATTTTCCAATCATGGAAACTTCTCGCAGATCAAGACTGTCAATTACAAGCAAAGGAAGCGCGGTGAGTGAACGGGTGGGGAATAAACGGCAGCACCTGGCTGGCAAGCGAAAGCTGAGCTGCAGCTAGCATCGCTTTTGGCGGATGGAGGAGAGAGTAGGGGGGTGTTTCGACCATGCTTTTGGCGGATCTAGGGTTCCGGTCTTGGCGTTGTAGAGAGGTGTTCAAAGTCCCATAGTGCCTCGTTGAAATCACCTATGACAAGCAAAGGTTTTGACCGTGTGGAGAGGGAAATCGTTGTCGGGTGGGAGAGGATTGACGAAGGGGTGGACGTAAGAGGGGAGACTGAACCTTACTGTTCTTTTAGGTAGTAGAGATTTGCAACCATTTTGGAAAACATGACCAGGTTTTTGAAAAAAAAATCCGAATCAAAATTTGAAATTCCTATACATGGTTTCGAAAAACCTGAACATTATTGGAAAGTTCTAACATTTTCCAGTAACATGAACAAAATTTGAAAACTAGATCATTTTCAAATATAATTCACATTTTCTTGAAAATGTGAAAATTCCTAGAATTGTTTTTAATTTACAGACAAATTTAGAAACATTCACAATTATTTGACCTGTAATTTTTTAATCAAGATATTTTTTTGAAATTCCTAGACCTTTTTGAAATTTTCGAACAAATTTTCAACCATGTGTTTTTTGCATTTGTCTACAAATTTGAAAACAAGGATATTTTCTGAAATTCCTCCAAAAAATTCAAACTTAGCCAAACATTCTTGGAATTTGAAAACAAATTTTAAACATGAATAATTTATTAATTTGTTTTGGAAAACGAGAACATTTTCCTGAAGGTTTCTCGGTTAAAAAATGTCGATAAGTGGCTACACGTCGCAACATGCATACGGTGTCTAAAGTTGTTCAAACCTGGCATGGATGTCTATCACGGACATGGCCACCTGCTTTCAAAAGTTGGGGTCATTTGAAGGATGTCCAGAAATACACCATGTTCAATGGAGACTATTCAGGTAGGCCAGAAGGGTTTGTTGGAAAGCACATTGTTTTGAAAAACTGTCAAATGGCCCGAAGTATTTTCCACTAGTTTGTATGACCAACCCAAGGCATCATACCAAGTTGTTTCCATTCTTGACAACTTTTGCATTTTCTAGAGTTTTTCCGAGAAAAAGGCAAATACATGGTCGGACGTGTCGCAATGTGTGTATGGTGTCAGAAGTCGTTTAAACTAGGCATGGATGCCTAACATGGGCATGGCCACATGCTTGCAAAATTTGGGGACAGTCTTGAGATTTCTGAAAAAAATACTATGTCCAACGGAGAGTGTTCGGGTATTAGAAAGGTTCATTTGGGAGTACCTCGTTTCTCGACATCCCTTAAATGACCTTAATTTTTTTCATGGCCTTGTATGACCAATTCGAGGCACCATGCCAAATTGTTTGGGTTTTCAACATGTTTTCATTTTTTGATGTTTTCTTGGTGAAAAAAAGCCGATAAATGGTTGAACGTGTCGCACCATGCATACAGTGTCGGAAGTTGTTCAAATCTGACATGGATGTCTACCTTCTTGCAAAATTTGGCATCATTTCATGAACGTCCATAGACCATGTTCAACGAAGGGTGTTCGGGTAGGTGAGAAGGATCTGTCTAAGAGCACATTGTTCTTTCCATCCTTTAAATAGTCCCAATTTTTTCCATGTCCTAGTATACCCAATTCTAGCGGCCACGTTAAATTGTTTTGGTTTTCGACAAGCTTTGCATTTTTTGAAGTTTTCCCAGTCAAAAAGGCGAATAAATGGTCGGACGTGTCGCAACTTGCATGCGGTGTTAGAAATCCTTCAAACCTGACATGGGTGCCTACTATTGGCATACCCACCTGCTTGCAAAAGTTGGGTCATGTTGAACGGAGGGTGTTCGGGAAGGACAGAATGCTTCGTCTGAGAGCACGTTGTTTCCCGACATCCTTGAAATGGTCCCAATTTTTTTCATGACATTGTATGACCATTTGAGGGCACCATGACAAGTTGTCCGCATTTTCAACAACTTTTGCATTTTCTGGAGTTTTCAAGGTGAAAAAGGCCAACGAATGGACGGACGTGCCGCAGTGTCCAAATGATGTCTAAATTTGTTCAAACCTGGCATGAATGCCTAACATAAGCATGCCCACCTCTTGCAAAAGTTTGGGTCATATAACCATAGTTAAAGAAACACCAGTTGAGAGGAATGTGGCAGACATGGCCAGACGGGTGCATCCGTGAGCATGTAGTTTTTTCCTAATTTGAATGCTTCTATTATTTGCAATTTCCATCATTACTAATGATAATTTTCTTATATCCTAACCATTTTTTAAAATTTATCAAAAAAATTGGAATTTCAAATTGTGTACAAAATTTTACAAACTTGAACACTTTTAAAAAAATTGTTAATAAATTCCCAACAATAAATGGAAATTTTGGAACAAAAACGAAACCACATACTTTTTTAAAAAATATCATTTTTTTATGAAACGCAAACATTTCTTAAATTTGTGAATATAAAATTTGAAAATGGGAACATGTTTTGAAGTTCTTGAATATCTTTTAAAGTTGTAAACAATATTTGAAAACAAGAACATTTTTGGGTATTCCAAACAATATTTCAAGTTTTTTAATAGGTTTCAAAAAGAATAATAAAATTAAAATGAGAAAAATGAAAAGGTAGAAAAGAAAAAAATGCTTGGACCTTGGCCCTAGTATGATGGCATCGCTCCCATCCGGCGCCTGTTTGGCCGGGCCAAGCATACGCAGATTTGAAAAAAATCATCAAATTTGAATTTTGTTGTAGATTTTTTAAAAACCTTAACCAAAAGTGTTGCAAAAAAAGTTTGACAAGTTGAAAAGATTTAGAAATTTCGGAAAAAAATCACGAATTTGATTTTTTTTATTTTCAAAAGTTTAGGCATATGATAAAAAAATAAGGAAAAATAAAATAAAAAGGGAAAACGAAAAAGAAAAAGAAAATGAATAAGAATAAAAAAGAACAAAACACGGTTTTAAAGAATAAAAAAATCCGGAAAAACCAATGCGCAACTGGCTCGTTTTGCCTCAAGTTGGTTACGCCCTATTACTCGTCACAAATGTGATGTGATGCCGACTGGCTAGCACTCTTTACCATTAACCTGAAAAACACTGTTCGATCCTGGGTACTCTCCCTTTTTCTTCTTTAAAAATTTGCGCGTCCAAATGGCCCGGCCCACTACTGTAGGCAAAGGCCTCTTCTGTATCGGCGGCGGCGACTAATTCTTCAAAAAGACAATCCTACCATTTATTATGAAGGGGTATGAAGAGATCTCCACCATTGATGTGTTTAGGGGGGTTGTACCGAAGAAGAAGTGATAGCATATCAGGATGTTCAAATACCACTCAACTTTCAGGCCTTTGATGATTTTGTAGCACGGAACCTTACAAGGAGTGGTGTCTTCACTGTTAGCTCGGCCTACCATGAACAATGGGCACATAAATTCAGAAATCTTTCCGTCAGCATGTCTGCATCTACTTCAGCTATACAAGATGAGATTTGGAAGCATCTGTGGGAGTTGCAAGTGCCACGTAAAATTCAAATATTTTGCTGGCATGCCCTACGTGGAGTTGTCCCGTTGTTTTCGATTTTGGCAAACAAACACCTACCCATCAGTGATGTATGTCCAGTATGTCGCAAGGGACCGAAGGACATGAGACATTTACTTTTCCAATGCAATTTGGCAAAGGAGCTATGGAGGGGTCTCGGGCTCTGGGATCATATAGAGCAAGCGACGCATGTGGATCACTCAAGATCAGCAATATTGGAATTCTTACTTCTGGAACCGCAAACCAAAACCCTGATAATGCCAAGTCTGAATGTGAAAGAAGTCATAGCAGCGGGCTGCTGGTATATTTGGTGGCTAAGGAGACGCCACACTCACCATGACTCATGTCCACCGTCGTCCAGATGGAGTTCTTCTATCCTTGCAATTGTGGCAAACTATGCCAACGCCATCAGCAACAAAGAAGTGGTATTTGAACACAGGTGGAAGAAACCTGATCCAAAGTTTATTAAATTAAATGTCGATGCTTCCTTTCATGATGATGTAGGCTCTGGAGCGACTGGATGTGTACTTCGGGACGACAAGGGGCGGTTCCTTGCTGCTCAATGCAAATTCATTCAGGTAGCGGCAGATGCTGCGACAATGGAAGCAATGGCAATGCGTGATGGTTTAAACCTAGCAAATATTTTGGGTTTTAATAGAATAGCAGCAGAGTCAGACTCTCTGAGTGTTGTCAACAATTGTCAGGGACAAGTTCAATGGTGGGACTCAGCAGCGGCAATCTTTGCTGAATGTCTTGATATGGCAACATCGATAGGGAAGGTCACATTTTCACACTGTTTTCGTGAGGCAAATTCAGTAGCTCATGAGCTAGCAAAATTTAGCTTCTGTAATAAATGTAATGAAAGTTGGACTGAGGAACCCCCGGGGTTTTTGATCAGCCAATTAGTGAACGAAGTAACTCTGTTTTAAGTTCATAAAGCTAGCCATGATGGCCTCCCCCCCCCCAAAATGATGGACAAACAGTAGGTATACCATGTAGTTGGAAATATGTCTGCGTTTTGTGGCATTTCCACGACTAGCTGATGTGTCTCCCTTTTGGTAGAAGCACAAGTCTGTTGCGATGTGCCAGAGAAGGACACTCTCATCGAATGACTTGTTTAGCCCCCATTCCTGGTATTTGTCGCACCCATTATGATGAATAGTCCACTGGCCCCATTGGATTATGAGTCCAAGGACTAGTCAAGACTAGTCTATGAGTCTCAACTCCAGGGCCGACTACACTTCAGTGTCGACTAGTCTATGAGTCACAACTTCAGTGTCGACTAGTGTCGATTATTCATGATTAGTCTATGAGTCTCAACCTCGGAACCACTCGTCGACTTTTTGACTCGTAAACCCTGACCGGCCCCTCCGATCACTTAACTTCCTATAACTGGCAGCATCTACAATGCATTTCTCCAACCAACATTTCACATATCCAAGAACCAACTCGGTAATTCTGAAAGATGAGGAGCATGACTTCATGCACCAACGCTGGTCAAGGAAGTCCTTGTAGTTGAAGGAACTAAGGACACACATCTTCTTGTCGTGCCTTTTCTTGCGAACAAAGCAATTTACTAGGCTATACTGAGCAACCATGCCAGACGATATGAGTAGCCGCTCAGAGCTGCTGCAAGCATGTGAAAGTACATGGCAAAAAACTGGTTCGCAGTAGTACAACAGAACAAGGCATATGTAACTTTGGCATCATTAACATTATAAGTATCTCTGTGACTCTTGTGGAAGAGGCCAATGGCTGCAAATGGCAGGTACAGAGCTAGTGCCAAAAAGCACGAAGTAAAGAAGTTCTGAAATGTAATATCTGCTTTTTCTCGCTTCTTGAATTTTTTCTGACAGGTTCCATGGATGTAGTCACCTTTTGTTTGGTGTAGAGAAGCTTGAATGCGTTCAATAGCCCTTTCCGCAAAAAAGAGCATGTTTTTTTCTCATCAAGCACCCAAAAGATCAGTATACGATGATGCAAGGTCCACAAATATCTTACCGATTTGAACATCATTTTTCTATTCTTTTCCCTTTCTTGGATTTGGCGCCTTTTTCCATTGGCCTCTCCTTGGGTTCGAAGAATATGGTTGGGATCAAGGTCAGCAGCATTCCTTTTCCATGTGCTTGACGATGATGGTTGGATTCCACTTCATCAATTTCTGCTTGGGCTTGGGGAACATGGTTGTGCTTAAGGTCAACTGCAGGGCCTTCTCGTTGTGACTGGACAAAATCCCTTGCTTCTTGCACATACTCTTCAAGCGAAATGGTCTTGCCAAACATGCTTCCCATCCTCGCGGTAGTATCAGAAGAGCTGACTAGGCTATTGATGCTAGCTCTCTTGAGAGCCCATGGTTTCTCTATGCATTTGACAATCCCTGAGACAAAGAAGGAGATTGATGCCAGCAACAACCTTGTGTCTCCACCTGTGCCTGGCCATGATTTGCAGAACACGCTAGATAGCTACCGTGACTTGAGACACCGCAGTGAGGACATACCGTGTCGACAGCTCGTTGTCTTCTATATTATATAGGCACTTATTACGTCCTATCCGCTGAGGTGCATCAGGAGAACCGGTGCCCACACCACCTCCGGGATGCTATTGATGTTTGCAGCACCATAATCATGTCTTCTCTGGCGGTTAAAGAGGGTAGCCAAGGCGTATATGACCAGCATCACTACGCAGGTATAGGATCCATATGATGGATTTGTACCAGGAAGGAATAGCAAACTTACGGAAGGGGGCAAAGAAAAGCAGGAGGTAAAGAGGCTGCTGAGGACAAGGATGCACAGTTGCCACTCCTCCCATCAATCTACTGCGCTCAATAGACCCATCTGGTCTAGCTCTTTCCCTTTCCTGCTCTTGCTCAACAATCAGTCGCACACACGCACAAAGTGAGGCTGATTTGTTTCAAGTTCACTCCCTAATCCAATTTATGTGTACACATGGTTAGCTATCGGTAGCTAAAAAGTAAAAACGCATGCAGCTCCATTCGTTTCAAACTGGTAAAAAAGCAAGAGTGGTCGCAGTAGCTCTTAGCCTTTTACTCACCTACAGCGACCATGGATGTAGTTTAATCATACTCCTTCTGTCTGAAAATACTTGTCATCAAAATAAATAAATAAGGATATATCTAGAATTAAAATACGTTTAGATACATCTCCTTTTACTCATTTTGATGACAAGTATTTTCGGTCGGAGGGAGTACTTGCTTGACGGACTGATAAACTTTGTCCCTTTTTCGGGACAAATGCATTTTTGCCCCTAGTTGGAACCTATCCACGGGTTTTGCCCTTACTTTTCGACTCTGCTCAGTTTTGCCCTTAGATTTTCCTCCGAGATCGCCCGAATGCACTTTGACCGTTTGACCAATACTTTGAAAATTCATAACAAATTGATATAAACTCAGAAAAAATGCAAATGAGATATCAAAATGTTCAGAGAAACATTACCATTATGTGTATGTCATTTGCATTCAGGAAAAAAGTACCATTTAAACTCTCTAAGTTTATTAATCTTTTTAACATTATTAAAAATAAAAAGGTATAAATAATACTTTTTTCAGGAATAAAAATTACATGCAAATGTAGGTGATGTTCTCTAAACATCCTGAAATCTTATTCGCTTTTTTCTGAGTTCATATCAACTTGTTATGAAGTTTTAAAATAATGTTCAAAGTCGTTTGAACATTCATAAAAAGTTGATATGAACTCAGAAAAATGCAAAAAGGATATTAGGATGTCCAGAAAACATCACCTACATTTGCATGTAATTTTTATTCTTGAAAAAAGTATCTTTATACCCTTTTTATTTTTAATAATGTTAATAACGTTAATAACCTCGGGTAGTTTAAACGATAATGCAAATGATATGCATATAAAGGTAATGTTTGTCTGAACATTTTTCTTATTTGCATTTTCCTGAGTTCACCTGAATTTGTTATGAATTTTCAAAGTATTGGTCAAACGGTCAAAGGGCATTCGGTTGACCTCAGGGGAAAATCTAAGGGTAAAATTGAGCAGAGTCAAAAAGTAAGGGCAAAACCCGTGGGTAGGTTCCAACTAGGGGCAAAAATGCAATTGTCCCTTTTTCTTGACCTGTCTGCTGTCTTCATATATGATTTGTCATTTGTCCTATGCCAACTACCAGCTGGCACACATCAAACCAATCAAAACCTTGCGCTATTCTAGTCTACTTGTCACCCGGAAGACGTCGTCGCGGCAGGACATGGACGAGGCCCATCTCCATGCAGTGGCTCCTCGCGCCATCCGTCTACTCCGCATTTTATGCTGCTTGTCGGCGACGCATCCTCGCCAGGGCACCACCACGCGCACGGCTGCAAGGAGCAACGAACGCCATCTGGCTCCTCCTTACGAGCGCGGCGCGACGGGCACTCCAGCTGGCTTGGGTGCTGGATTCGCGGGGGCAGAGGAATAAGGAATGATGGTGCAGCCACCACTCTGGTGCTGCTGGGCCGGGTAGCTGGGCCTGGGCCTGACTGTGAGAAGCCCACTGTTTGTTGGTTGGCTCATTGGGCTTGTTCCTGAGAGTGCCAGTCCATGTTCTGCATCTCCAGTGCCTCAAAAAAAAATGTTCTCCATCTCCATGTCAAAACTCTGGTGTCCGAGCTCATCACTAGTGCGATGGCTTCCTGGGACAGACAGCTTGTTCAAGCAACATTCATGCCAATGGACGCACGAGTCATCTTGGGAATACCTTTGTGTACTCGGAACATACCTGACTTTTGGGCATGGCATTATGAAAAACACGGTTGTTTCTCTGTGAAATCAGCGTACAACATGCTATAGTTGCTACTAGGAAACGAAGAGAAGCGTGGTTAGAGGAGGCTGCTAGACCTTCTAGCACAAGGGCCGAGGAAGGAGCTTGGAAATCCTTATGGAAAACCGAAGTCCCCGGCAAAGTGCGTGTATTTCTATGGAGACTTTCAAAACATTCACTGCCGACAAATGATATACGAGCTCATTGTCACATGGCGGACTTGCCCCAACGTGGACTGTGTGGAGTCCGGGACTCATGGCGCCATTCTCTCATGGAGTGCACCTCGTTGAGGAGTGTGTGGGCCCTTACTGATGAGGAGATCACACATAAAATCATAGCAACAACAGAGCCCAATGCAAAACAGAGGTTGTTTACACTGATGGAATTGCTATCACATGAAGATTTTGCTCTTGTGGCAGTGACTTCCTGGTCGGTATGGCACGCTAGGCGCAAGGCCATCCACGAGGCAACTTTTCAGAGCCCCCACGCGACGTATAGCTTCATCACGAGGTTTATGGCTGACCTCGGCATCATCAGAGGTAATAAGACGAACATGGCCTGGGGGGATGTAGTGCCACATCGAATGTAACAACAACCGAAGAGGCCACCCTCAGGACACTGTAAAATACACGTGGACGCATGAGTTTTGGCAGGAAGAGGAGGCTCAGCTGTGGCAGTGCTGGAAGGAGTTCTTGATCCAGCTTCCCTAGAAGTTGTTGCATGTCGTGAGGCTCTAGCTCTTGCACAAGACTTGGGAATCCAAAACTTTGTTCTGGCATCGGACTGTCAATAGGTCGTCTCAGATATCAACAAGAGTGCCCGAGGGCAATATGGAGTAATCATCAGCGAAATAAACCTTAAAGCGTCTACCTTTCATTGTATTTTTACTTTTGAGAGTCGTGTTGTTAATTATGAAGCACATAGCTTAGCCAAGTTTACACTGTCTAGAGGTCCGGCACGCCACGTCTGGTTTGGTGTTCCCCATAACAGCAGATGTATCCCACTTCTTGTGGACTTTGATGAATAATCTTGGAGTTTTACCCCTCAAAAAAAATCTCCATAATCTACATCTACATTAGCTTCATCTCCTAAAAAATAAATCTACCCTTGCTTCGATGACGAACTTCAAGTGTACAGGTTGAACACCCTCAAAGAAAGAAAACAAAGTGTGCAGATTATATCTGTGTGATGCCTGGAACCGCTCTGTCGACCAGTTTGTTATTTGTGCCCGCTGAGCCTGTCCTGGCTTATAGAGCGGTCTGGTTAAAAGCTTAAATACGAATGCTTTTCAGTTGATGATACAAGGAGCCATGGGAATCTAATATGCTGAATAAATAAATGATACTGGTGATCGAGTTTTGGAACATTGCTGATCGAGTCCAGTTTCACTGAGAAGCAGAGTAGAGCTGCCGGCCACCTAGGCTGAACAAATCATAGTTATGCTTTGACTATTCGCAAACAAAACAAAAAACATTGTGCTTTGACTGAAAACAATATTCTGCAGCCATGTGAGTACCATTCTCCCAAACCGCATAACTAATGCCTGAATCGTCAAGCATTGGTGCACTGCTCTGACAATTCTTGAACTGACAAACAGGGGCGGCAAGAATGTATCAGACCTTTTTTTTTTTGGAACCGGGCATTTACCCCTTTGGCAATGAACGAATGTATCAGACCTGACCTACCTACGCCACCAAATCGAAGCTAAGCTGCCCATAGTACGAGAATGAGAGCATCTACAGGCACACCCATACTTTCTCTGTGAATGTTCGAAACGTCCGTTCAGTCAGTGCCCGGTTAAAAAAGAATGACTCCACCAGACTACCGACTTAATCCTTAAACATGACCAGCGTACCTCATGCCCATCTTTAATCTGAGGGGGTCCGGTGACTTCTGGGCAGACGGCTCCATGCCCACGTGGTCCCACCTGCAACGATTTGGCGAGAAGACCGCAGTCGCAACGGAGAATAGGGTCGGAGCTTGCCCGCGTCACGCTGGAGCCGTAGCTCGCGTTGCTAGCCGGGGCCGCTATGCTGTGCTGGGGCTCGCGTGGGCTGGGCCGCTATGCAGCCGCCCCGTGCTGACCGTCGTGCGTGTTATGTCGTGGTGATGCCGCAGTGCAGCAATCATGCGCTACCGCCGCATGCAGTCGGCTCCTGTGCCCGCCGCGCCGCGCTCGTGGGCTGTGGCCGCTATGCTCGCGCGAGTCGCCGCGCTCTCTGGTCGTCGTGCGTGCTCGCGTCCATGCATGCAGGCCGCCGCAGCTGTGTGCGGGGCGGGCATTCAATAGCTCTGTGATGTTATGTTTTTTTTTAAAAGCAAGCCTGCAGTCCTTTTTAAAAAAAAAAAAACAGCAAGCCTGCAGTCCTAGTATAAGAACTAGTAGACATAACGACCACTGGTGCTAAATGTGAAGCGTCCTAGTATAAAAACTAATACCAACGAAGAATCTGGACAGTTTTTTATTTTATTTTCAAACTTTCCTTCAAAATTGTGAATTATTTTAACGAACGAGCACTGTTTCAAAAATACGATAAAAAATTTAACAACTCGGACTTATTTTCAAATTTCAAAAAATAAAACAAAAGTCGTGAACATTTTAGACATATTTGTTTTGGACTGTGCTAACGACCAGTCGACTGGTCGTTAGCGACAAATCCGCACGACTCCCCTCGATGGCTCCCGCTTCTCCCGTTCCGCACAACTCCACTCGATGACTCCCGCTTCTCCCGTTCTCCCCCCGATTGACACTAATAAAAAAAAGGCGAATTGAGAAAAAAGTGCGCTACATGGGATTCAAACCTGCATCAGGTAGCTAGGGCACGCCTAATACCATGACCAACAACCATTACACCAACCCAGGCTGTTGTTCAATACTTGAAAACAAAAGTCTTTTAAAACTCTTTTTCACCATTGTCAGATGACAAAAAGAAAGGTATTTTCTTGAAAACAAATCACTGCATAAATGATGATGTACTATACGTGTGAATGTGTAGAGGGACTCCTCTATGACTTTTTTATCAGGGTCAGGTACATAAGTTATCAGGTCTGCGATGTGTGAGTTACCATGCTATTCACACAAAAGTTATCGAGGGGATGTTTTATCAACTCCCCCCCCCCCCCCCCCACACACACACACACCACCCTCATCGCCAAAGTTATCAGGACCTAGGTACATAAGTTATCATGTCTACAATGTGTGAGTTACCATGCTATTCACACAAAAGCTATCGAGGGAATATTTCATCAACTCAACCCACCCTCGTCGTCAAAGTTATCAGGACTTGGGTACATAAGTTATCAGGTCTACGATGTGTGAGTTGCCATGCTATTCACACAAAAGCTACCGAGGGGATATTTCATCAACTCCCCCCCCCCCCCCCCCTCGTTGTCAAAGTTACCAGGATGGGGTGCATTAGTTATCAGGTATGCGATGTGTGAGTTACCATGCTATTCATACAAAAAGTTATCGGAGGTATGTTTACACTATTTTTTTGGGGTCAAAAAAGCTACTACGTTATTTGTACATCAGCTATCAGGACTACGATGTGTGAGTTACCATGCTATTGACACAAAAGCTATCGACAGAATATTTCATCAACCCCCCCCCGCCAAAGTTATCAGGATAGGCTGCATAAATTATCAGGTCTACGATGTATGAGTTACCATGCTATTCACACAAAAGTTCGTCAACTCCCCTCTCCCCCTTCGGTCGCCAAAGTTATCAGGACAGGGATATATAAGTTATCGGGTTTGCGATGTGTGAGTGACCATGTTATTCACATAACAATTACCGGGGTATATTTGATCAACTCCTCACAGAAAAGAAGAAAAGAAAGCAACATGGAATGGTTAAATAGTATGGCGTGCATTCTTTTTCGCAACAAATGGTCCAACTGAGCTGGTTAGTGTGTGTTTCACATTAGCTTCTAGGCGTGAGTTCAAATCCCATATTCAGCATGATTTTTTTGACTAAAAATGTAATGAGGGCGTGCCAATAGATCTAGCACCCAAAAAAAAATGACAGATCCAATTCAGAGAAAAATCGCGACAGTCAACGGCATAGTCTTCAGATTCTTCCCATTAAATTCGCAAATCAAAGTTAGCGAGTCGTTCACATTTTAAATCATGAACAAAGAGCCACTACGCAATGTATTCATAGCTTGGGCACTTTTGACAGCAACAAAGTCCGGGTGAGTTGGTTACTGTGGTGGGGCAATTTTAGAAGGTCGCGGGTTGGAATCCCGTCCTGCCCCTTTCTGTTTCTCGCGCACGTTGGCGGCCGCACGATCGGGATCTGACGACGATGGGGTCGTCCGGATCCGTTGCAGATTTCTTGCCTGCAGGAAATTAGCTTTGTCGATTTGTTTTTGGAAGTCCTGAACATTTATAGAATTTTGAGAACAAAAATTTGATGATGGGAACAATTTTTCAAAAGCACAAACACTTTTGGGGAATAAAAAAAGGAACAAAATTGCATGCGAGAACATTATTTTAAATTGCGAACAATATTTGAAAAACTGTGAACACTTTCAACTTTGTGAACAAAATTTTAAAAAATAGAACATTTTCGGAAACTGAAAAAAGAAAAAATAACAGAAAAGGATAACATTTTTAGAATTTGCGAACAAATTTTGAATATGCGATGATTTAAAAAACAGAAAAATAATTTCAAACCAAACATTTTTCAAAAAATATGTAACTTTCCAAAGAACAAACATTTTAGGAAATTAGAAAAATATATTTTAATTTGTCAATAGATATTGAAAACATAATCTTTTTTTGGAATTTGAGATCCTTTTAAAAGGAACATTTTCTGAAAAGACGAACATTTTTTGGGAACCAATAACATTTTTGAAAAAATGAAAAAAATGAAAACGAGAACATGTTTCGATATTGCAAACAATATTTCGAAAATGCGAACGTGTTTTAAAAACAGGAACAAAATTGACAGCACAAACATTTTATTTTCAAAACGCCAACATTTTATTAATTTATGAAGAAAGTTTGAATACAAGAACATTTTTTGAATGGGCATACAAATTTGGAACGGGGAACATTTTTTAAAATTCCTGATTTTTTACATATTTCTAAACTCTTTGGAATTTCCAAACATTTCTTTAAATAAGCGAACAATTTTCCAAATTCTAAACTTTGTTGCAATTGCTGAAGAAAATTTGAAAACAGGAACATTTTTCCAGTATGTGAATAAAATTTAAGAAATTCAAACATTTATCTAATGTTTGAACCTTTGTTCAAAAGAAAAATAAACTTGAAAAGAAAAAGGAACAGACAATAATAAAGAATAGAAAAGAAAAAGAAATATGAGAAATACAAGAAAGAAAAAGAAAAATAAACGGTTCAGGAACCTGCTGGAAGGTTTGCAAAATCGAAAAAAATCAGTTGGAACATCGTAGAAGTTTCTGAAAACCGGGAATCCATAAAACACTTAACGGGCCAGCCAACCTACAACGACCGCTCGATCACCTGTGCGTTCCCCCGACATTTTGCCGCAACGAGCGGCAAATAGGGTTTTCCTGTGCGGGCTACCTAGCTGCTAGTTGCCGTTGGCCGCACGCAGGCTTGCGTGCTAAATAGCCAGCTGCTGCTCTGTATGCTGCCGATGGGATGGCGAGCTGTTGCGTGCGCTGGCTGGCCTCGCACGTCCTGGCAACCGCCGCACTGGCTGGCCGCGTGAGCTACAATGTGTTCTAAGGTGATGTTGCTGTTGTGTGTACTCTCCACTTGCTCCTACGGTGTCACACAGAGAGTTTCCGATGCAAAGTGGAGGTTCAACTTAGGGGGTGCGGTTATTTTGTAGGAAAAATGAGGGGTCAAAACGGATACGCCAAGGCGCGTCCGTGGATGTTGAGGGGTCAAATTAGTTAGGTGCCTCTATATATGCTCTGACACGGAAATTTCTAGCCTAGGACGAGCCTCTTGGGACCCCTTGTTAGAAGATATACCCCCTCCATAAAAAAGTATGTTATTTAAATGATTTTATATTTCTTTACAAGTGCAGTAGTTTGTTTTCGACTTCACCCCAGTGTCCTGACCGAAGCCAAATCCCTAGACCGAAGCGATAAACAGAAATCAAATGCGCCAAGAAATCCTTGGACACACAGGCGGCAACGTAAAACTACTCTCCAGGCCAGTAACCTTCATGGATTATGTCATGCGTGCCTCCCTCCAATCTGTGTACCGGGAGCGGTGCTTGATATTGTGCGCCGCCACCTCAGTGCCGCCGGGCATCGGCCATTGCTCCCGGCGATGTTGGTGTTGGAGTAAACCAAAAACAAGAAGGTTTACTCCGTGTAATATACCGCCACCCTGGTAACTTGCTGGGTGTGGTGCTGTCATGTTTTGCCATGTGATATGACATTGGATATTACGCTTGCGCACTTGATCCATCAAGCTGATGGGGGTATACATAATTTGATATACAACCCCGTTTCCAGAAGATGCATTGTTATTAGATATTGCAGGAAGCATACTATCAGGTGGGACCTTGGAGTGCATACAATCACAACAAGCAGAGCCCCATGGCTGTCTAATTTCAATCACGTTAAGACAGAAGCTAATATAATTTGTTATGTCTCAGTCGATACTATATTTCTTTGATCTTGTATGGAGATTCGTACAAATTATTTTCCAGTCTTTTTTTCCTTCTTCTTATATACTATGTCACTTGACTAAGACTTGGTTAAGTCTCAGTTAACTGAGACCTAGCTACACCCAATATAAAAGGATTACATAAACATTTTTGTGGTTGTGGCTTACCGTTTTCCTCCGCGAGACAAGATTTTCAGCACCCGGGTGCCCCTACACCCTCTATGAACAGTAAATTCAAAATAAATTTAAAAACAATCAAAAAATCTGAAACTTTGGGACATCGAACATCATGAAACTTTTGATGATCTTGCAAAGTTTTAGCTAAAAATAACATTCTAAGAGCACTCAAATAAAAAAGCAAAATCATTGTTCAAAGTTTGTTTACATTTTAGCAGTGATTTTTTTATGAGGGCAGCACGAAAGTTTTTCAATTTTTTATGAATTTACTATTCATGAGGGTGTAGGGGCACCCGGGAGCTGTTAGACATTTCTCTTTCCTCCGCACTTCTTTTTCTGTAGTACAACCTATCTCAGTTTTCTTAATTTTTTTCTTGCATTTTTTATCTGTTTTAGTTTTCCTTTTCTTTTTCTTATTTCTGTATTATTTTTTTATTTTTTTCCTCTTTCATTTTCTCAGCCAGAGAACTAGCACATTAGTGAAAGTGAGAATGAGTGGGGAACAAAGTTATACCATGCACACATGCCAGATCTCAGTCATACGAAGGAAATCCTCGGTGCAAGCTTTACTTTGCAAGAACTAGCGGATGGACTACCTCATGGAAACTGCAGTAGCACACGAAACACAAGATAAACCACCAGATGCATAACATGAGGCGGCAGTGGGAGAACTGAGCCGCCAACGACCAGTACCGATGCTAGCAGTGCTCTTCCAAGATGTTGCCGACGGCGGACCACAACGACTGCATCATGCCGTCGCAGACCAACCCCGTCATCATGTGTGCACGAGCGTGGAGCAGAACACGCAGACCAACCCCACTGTCATGTGCAAAGGCATGGAGCAGAACACGCATACCAACCCCATCATCGTCCGGATCGAACGCAAGAGCTGCCACGGCAAGGACCCGCCCACCGACGTGATTCCAACTGTGTCGCCTATGGCGGTGCCTACGCAGCTAGAGGAGGACGGCGAGGAGACCGACCATCAAGACAAAGTGGTTAGTAGCACGCGCGTTTCTTTAAGGATCCATGAGATCTTCCTACTGGCGTTCCCATCAGTGGCAGTGGCGAACGAGTGGAAGGATGGACCCCAGTGGATTGCCTGGTAAGACTCAACGAACACAAAAGATGTATTTTTTGTTAGAAAAACAGGGAGGTCTAGAAAAGCAGGAATGAGAAGATGTGTTTTCAATCTTGTTATTGCAATCACATTTTGCTAATTTGGGGTCATCAACAATGGATCTGAGTTACAATCCGTCCAACAAACCCGGTGAATTAACAAGGATTCACATCAGGAAATAATTAAACGAATGTTGGATCGGTGCTTCGGAGCACCCGAGGCATGAGCTCTAATTTGAGTCATTGAACATGAGGCCTCACTCCCATGAGAGATGTTCTGAAGGACTACGCCGCCCTCCATCGACACGAAGTCGAGGTATGGCGAGATGCATCCCTTTACATCGACATCCACCACGGTGCCCCCTTCCCCTCCCACATCTCTCTACCGGTGTTCGCCTGCATGTTGATCACATCCACCGTGCCCGCTCCTCCCCCCTCCCCAATCTCTAGGTCTCCAACCACCTCCACGTGGATCACCTGCAACTGGATTCTGGGACCTCACATTCACCGGGATATGAGGTAGCGGACGGCGAGCAAAAATGCACCTATGCCCACGGTGATGCCGACCATCAACAACACCATGAGTGCACTTCATCTTCGGAACAGGGCCGGCCAATTGGTCGGGCAAAGGGGGAGATGTTAGGGAGAAAGTATACATGTTTGAGGATTGCAAAATCACTACATTTTCCTTAATTATAGCCCTTAAAATATCCCCTTCAAAGATTATAAAATAGTTGGGGTAGGGGCGGGGGGCGGGGGGGGGGGGGGGGGGGGGGCAATGCCCCCTCCCCCCAACAACACATATTTCCCTCCCCCCAGTTGTGGATGTCAATGCCACTTCTTCTGCTGCAAAGTTGGGGAACACACAACATCAGCGACGCGATGATGAAGCAATAGCATTGTCTGGCTATTCATACAATTCTAGAAGATGCAATGGACGTTTGCAGCTGCCCGAGTAATGAAATATATGGAGACCGTGCGTGCCAAGGTATCGAAAGACTATAGTTACAATGAGCTGCAGCAAACAAAGGAAAGAGAACTGCATCTGATTGGTTTGTTAGGACAAAGAAAAAGAAATCAAAGAACAGGCTCCGAAGACCAGAGAACTTAGCAAAGACTTTGCAGACTACTTATATCAGGTTAAAAGCACTTCTTCTGAGATTCACCGCCCAGCTAAAGGAAGTATGTGCTCGGCCAATTCTCCCCTCCTTCTTCGCCCACCCTCTCCTCACCTCACGCCCTCTTGTCTTCCTTTTTTTGCAGGTTGCCACGACACGGACGACGACGACGACAGGTGGGGCGCGCACATCCATGGGATGGGACGCCGCCATGGAGATGGAGCTCCTTCTCCACACCAAGCATTATTGTTCCAGTTTTTTTTAGTTATTGATCATGCCATTTTTCTTTCTGCCTTTGTAGCTGAAAGATTAGTGAGACTGACTAAATTCTGAACATGTTCCATGTGAGAGAAATAGCATGTTGATTTCATGTTGAAATAATCATAGCTGAGGGACGAGGTTCGTAACTGAGGGTCATGTGTAGAGCTGGAGGAAGAAGTTGCTAGGCTTGGAACTCTCCTTGTGAAGGGCTCAGGGACTACAGTGAGGACAATGCCTGTTTAGTTGTAATTGTGATACTCCTGATGTGCAAGTAAACACTCCTGTGATACACCTTATGCTAAAATGTTGGTTGTTAGTACAGAGGTGGTGACATTATTTGGTTCTCTGGTATTGATTTCATGATTTGTGGTTAATACATGATGTAATACAATCCACATTGCATTATATTTCTAGTTACATCTCCTACTTACTCACTACTAACATTCTTTCTAATTCGGTTCTTGCGCCATTGGCGCAACCGGGTCATCTAGTTCCTAGAAAGCACAACGCTCATACTGCTAATGAGCTTGGGAAGCATTGCACGTTTTGTGTGCTCTCTTTGATACTAGACCGGAAGCGTGCCCTGGTACGCGATGCCCGGTACAAACGGTGTGACCAAGCGCGCGTGCCAGCCGTGTAAGTTTAGCATGTTTAGTTGTACATGTATCTATCCCGACTAAAAACAGCAGGATCTGAGTATTTATCTTGACTAAAAATAGCAGGAGTCAAGAGCAAGTGAAAGTACACAGCTTGATTGAAAGAAGCAGGGCATATAGTTCAGTGCGATAGAGTGAGATGAATATTGAGCAAGTAAACCACATACATGCCTAACAGGGACTGCCATTTTCCATATTAAGCATAGCATTCAGTGGTAGGTGTTAGTACAAAAGGCTCAGGCATCAAATAATTTTCATGAAGCATAAGGCACTATTGCAACAGGTGAACCCTCGAATAGATTGCAAAGGTGTACCCTAATGTATTACAGATTTTGTATGATGAAAATAAGAATTATATGCACCACACACATCCAAGTGAAATACAACAGGACACTATCCTGCCATGGTTTGTGGACGATCAAAATAAAAGACTTATGCAGGATACAACCAAGTAGCAGGCGATAGGATAATAATAACCCACTACAGATTGTGTATGATCAAAATAAGAAGCGTATGCAGCACAAACGCAAGGGACAAGCAACATGATCATTTTCATAATATCCTTAGGTCTACCTGTGAAATACGGCGGTACATTCGTAAGCAACACACAGCTAAACTAATGGAATTCTTAAGCACAGATCCATTACAAACCAAGCTCTAACTATAGAGAATGCTTGTTCATAGATAATAAGGTAAGGTCAGCCATGGACGCTAAAATAAAACACTGCATTATAAGTGACAGGGCATAAGGAAAGCGGTGGTAGATAGAAGCGGTCTTTCAATCCAACGTGCGTCGAAGCACCAATCCATCAAGTCAGTGTTCTCTTGAACTCTGCACTAGACATGACATGATTCTGTAGAACAGAATTACAAAGGGAAATCAAAATGACATAAACTATAAGGAGCAGGTAGTTAGCAAGCAAAGGATCGAAATCGAATAAATGAACCAGAAGGGTATGTTGCCTAAAGGCACTTGGTCTAGAGTTTGGCATTTTTGCTGTCAGGGGGCACACCAGCTTTCCCTGCCACTTTTTCATTTGCTTTCCTTCAAGGGTTAAAACATCCAATGAACGTAAATACCTTAGCTTAGCAGCATCTTCCTCGCTCAAAGCATGGATGTTATCCTCCAGAGGCCCACTTTCCTGGACAGAAGTTTAGAACAATTGGTCATTGACCAACACATGGTTGAGTTTTTTGTGCTAGGCAAGGGAAAAGAAATACCTGGGGCCCTAGCCTTTGGAAATAAGGGCTTGCGCAGCTGAGTACTGGCCACCTCATGTTTTGTTAGTCCCCTCTTATTACCACTGCAAATGATGTAATTAGCAAGGTAAAGGCTGCGGTTTTAAAATCATTTGCAATCAAAACTTAGACATATTAACTGGAACCATATGGACAGCATAGCAGCAGCTCCACCTTTTGTTCACAGTCTGGGGAAGCATTAGTTGATTTCCCTTTAGGAGTGCTAGGGGCCTGGCATACAACAGGGTGAAGGATGAGCACAGTACAGTCACCACAAAGGACAGCAGCAGGGAAGAAAACAGTAATCATAGAAGGCCTCAAATTTTAACATGTCCTTTAGGCGACTTTTCTGCTAAATTTAACATTTGCCTCACAATTACATCAGTAATCATAGAAGGCCACTTTTCTGCTAAATTTAACATTTGCCTCACAATTACAGTATACCTGCCACTTTTTCAATTCAAGTGACAAGTTGTGATTTGACATGTCCTGATGTTCCAAGTTAGAAGGCCTCAAAATTTTCATTAGTAGCTTAGCTTTGTTAGAGTGAGTAGAAAGTAAGAAGTAAAATATACAAACCAATAAATGTTCCTATGATGAAAATGCCCTTCTGGCACGGTTGCTGCATCTGGTCAGTCCACTGAAAATGAAAGCAAACATTTAAAAGGAAAAGGTTTAGAAAAGTTAAACTTCTGTTAAATGGATCAGTTGAAGACAATCAAATTAAAACTTCTGTTATTATCTGTCAAACTCCAAGTTATTCATATTTTGGACCCTAAATATGCAGTAGTTGTTGTCGAGCTTATTCTATCTAAACTCCAAATCTCTATGTTATCTTCAGTATTTGTAAATCAACCAATCACTCTATACTCCATTGAGCTTGACAATTTGTACTGCCGAATTGAGAACTGACAAATTCAGTTATCCTCTCAATATGACAATACTACTAACACTAATATGACAACAACAAATAATTTCTTTGACAGTAATTCAGTTAACACTAATTTAATGTTAAAAAATGTGCTCACCAAATGGAGTATAAAATCTTTGACATCAGCCATGTACTGAACTTTTATATGCACATTTATAAATGCTGAAATCTTTGACAACATCCACTTACTGAAGATTCGTCAGTTAACACTGATTTCTACTCCCAGCAATGTGCTCACTAAATGGAGCTAATGTGTTCACAGCAAAGATTTTCTTTGACAGCAGCAAAGAATGATAGCGGCAAAGAACATCAATGATTATGTAGGCATTCAGGCCTCTTTGTAGCAGGAAGGTAAGCTTACTCTGATGAGCTGATGAACAATGCCTAAACTCGTGCAGTATGCCACAACCCTTGGGTAGAATCCTCTCTCAGCGCCGATGATCTGGGTCAAGCATACCATGGAACCGCCGGACGGCCCTTGGGTAGAATCCTCTCTCAGCACAGATGATCTGGGTCAAGCATACCATGGAACCGCCGGAATGCACATGCCGTAACCACTTCACCATCGCCTTTATTAGCAGCCAAGGTGTGAGTACTCATCTTCAGTTACACTGAGGCAGTCTTGCACTTCCCCTGCTCATAAGGCCAAGCAAACATTTCATGGTTGGAATGAGTAGATGGTAAGCTGACTGAAATTAGTGGAGTAGGTTGGTGATTAATTGAGCTTGCCCATGTGTATACTTATGTCACACAGAAAATTGGCATGTGTATCACAATATCTGTCAGTGGTGTATGCATACCTTCATAGGAGCAGCAATTAACCAGGGTGTTGAGCCCGCCGTGGCCAAAGCAGCGCCACGCCGCCTCCACCACGGCGTCGACGGACGCCTCGTCACAGGCCGCAGAGTCCAGCCCCACCACCGCGACGGCCTCCTCCTCATCTCCCGCACAGCACCGCGCCTCCTCCTCCGTTACGGCCAGGGCACCACCAAGGAGCGTCAATGGCCCGTATCTGAACCACCAACAATGTGCAGAGGGGAGGGCACAACGTTCTTGAAGGAGAGAGGGGCGACGCGAGACCACACCGCCTCTGACCTGGACGGGTTAGCCGTCCGTGTCTTCCCCGTGTGGATGGCGACGGCGACGACGGAGAGAGATATGTGAGGGGGAGAAAGAAGTGAGAGGAATGGCAAGAACCCTAGCTAGCCGAGACGGGAGGAAGAGCACCTGAAGTCCTATGAAACCGGCGACATGGACGGCCGTCTCCGCGACCGTCGCTCCTTCTCGTGATGACGATTGGCGACGCGTGGTCGTCGCCTCCGTCGCTCCTCCTCGTGATGGCGACGCGTGGTCGTCGCCTCCGGCCGCCATGCTCCGGGGCGTGCTCAGCATGGCCCTCGTAAGCTCGTCGTGTACAGGGGAGGAGTCGGGACGGGAGCGTGGCAGCGGCTGCGAAGGAGGGGTGTTCTAGGGTTATCACCCTCTCCTCTCCTCCACACTGAAATGTCCACCCATAGCATGCCACGCAAGGGAAAGAAAGCGAAATCCCTCTAATTCCCTCAGCGGGATCTGAGATTTACAGGCGGTGGCATGATTTTTTGACTGTTAGGCACCCACACCGGTCGTCTACGCACCCAAGCCACTGACAGGCATGGCCCATGAATGCCGGCCCCACAGTCAGCGACATCCGCCTAATATATCGAGGTGAGAAAACAAAACTACCATTCATTACTCCAACTCTAAATTTTATCCAACGGCCCAGCTCATCCCAGGGGCAGATCCGACGGTCTAAATCGCATCAAGGGAGAGATCCAACGGCTAGAAATTTGAAATCGCTGAGAGAGCCCATGTTCAGACGTGAATCTAACTATGGGATGGGATAACTAGCTTTCAAGCTTCCATGTAACATTGGCAAAATCTGTTCCTCTGGACTCATTATTTGTCAGGGAAAATATATGTAATGCCATTTTTATCATGTTTAGCACAAGCACAACGATATTACCATGGATGGATAATCTCTGTGCTATCCATGTGATTGATCCATCATTTTTTTTAATGTAAACTACTCCCTTCATTCCAAAATAAGTGTCATTGATTTAGTATAAAGTTAATACAAAATTGTTGTAAGTCAGTGACGCATATTTCGAAAATTGGAACGAAAGGAGTATATGACACAACAGATTGTGATGCCCTGTGTGAGCGACAATGATCCATTTTTCCCGTGTGTGAGTTGTCTGAGATAATAATGTCGATGCAAGTTGGCGCAGCAAAGCGCGTGTTTGCCTCTTCGTACACTAGATGGTTCAAACCACTAGCATGCTGCCAACACAGCAGGCATAGTATCCATGTACACACATGTTTACTTAGCTTGGTAGGAAAATGATTACATGCATGTACTAGCTAATGTTCCATAAACTATTTGCTTGCGTACATAACAAAGATTCACACGTACTCACTCATGCTTACTTAGTTTAAAATCATTCTGTTCATACCACTACTCAGTGTGTGATAATGTTTCTCTATTTTTTCTTGCATGCCAAAATTACTTGTAAATTATATTCTTTAAAACTGTGATCTAACATATTTTATTTAAATAGATAATGCAAATTTAATTATTCAACTTAACTTAAAAACATAAAATAGTAACCCTAAAAATCTGGGTTATTGCAGAGCCGAAAAATAAGATAGTGGTTTAACATCACTGGAATCTAAGTCTAGTACGCTTCCCCGGTTAGTATTGAGAGCTGTCAACTCTCTAAACGGTTTGGTATCAAATTCTTCAGTGACCAAGAGTAATTGTGATTCATAAAGAAAAGTCTACGAAGGTTATGGAGATCAAATCAAGCATCTACCCCGAGTGATTGGCACCAGTTGGAGAACTAGTTGTCGAGGAGAATATGACGAAGAGAGTTTAATTATCATCTGTCTTCAATTACAAGTCGCTCCAAACAGATGTAGCTCTTTTGCAGAAGAGTAAACCGGTCGAATAAATACTATGTCACCATCAAGCACCACTAGTCATCTCTTCACCCTATTTTATCTTCGATAGTTTATCATCAGTTAAGTTTCGACCATGTGATTTATGTTTGGTACTTGCTTCTGAATTCCTTCTATAGTTATTCTTTGTAGACTTGTATCTGTTTTGTTTATTCAACTGCCAGGTTCTGAGAGATTTGAAACTTCGCGAAAGAAATTTTAAATATCACATTCACTCCCCCTATGATAGACATACTTCGTTCCTACATTTATCATATATAGACATCACCACCAGTCAAGTAACCGAGTTCATAGTGGGCCATTTTCAACTATTTCGCATTTCACTCAATGCCCTAACTACAAGCCTTGGTCTCGGCACTTTGGATGGCAAAATAGAATAAGGATGGAGATTTTATGAGAAGACAAAAAATTAAGAAAGTCACGCATTAATGCAGCTTAATCATTACACAAGAGGAAGTCTTACAATCGATATTAATGTGAGGAGTAGAAATTGTCATGCAACAGATGCACTAGAGCTATAAGTGTATGAAAACTCTCGTAATGTAGTTAAGTGTGTGTGCATCCAATTTATGTGCTCATGAGACCTCGAGCATTTGAGGAAGCTCATCATCTAAATATGCAAGTCAAATTCTAATAATGTAAAAGTATCACTGGCATATAAAAATGAATATCATAAAAACTCTCTATATGAAGTACATGGTGCTACTCTGAAGTACAAGTGTATACAAAAGATAGTAGTGTGCCTCTTCTCTCATTTTTTCAGTGGGCTTTGGCCTTTTTTTATCCTCGCTGATAAGGGCACAGGTGCCATGATTCTAGCGTAACGTATATAACAATGATGAATGATGGCCTGGCCACATATACCATATCAGCTCTATGATTATGCAAAACAAAATAATAATAAAAACAAAAATCATGAATAGTAATCTGATCATAAATCCACAATTAATCCGATTCCAAACCATAGATATTGATTTCCTGCTAAACCAAAAGCAAGCAGAAAATAGGAACTGACATCGGACACTAAATTAATAGATCAGTTTCGAAGAATAATATAAAATAATAATAAGTGTATATATGAATGATAATATAATAATATTAAACATTAAAAAAATTATAGATACATTTGAGAGGTACTATATACCTTGTGTAGTACGTTACAAAAATTCTGAAACATCCCTGAGTTTCTTGACACGGAGCATATTAGATTAAATTGTTACCCTCAAAATTAGCATTTTTAACCTTTTGCTACTTTTAACACATTATTAACTTTTTTTGGTAGATACAATTTAAACTGTAAGTATATAGAAAACGGGCTATAAATTCAAAGAAGAATTATATTTTTTACTCCAAAAATAACTCAAAGTTTAAAAGTTTGCTCTAAAAATCCAAATATACATATGTATTTTTTTATCTTAAACTGTTTGCCGAATGTTTTATAAAAAACACTCGGCGAAGAGGCTTGGCTGAGTGTAACATTAGACAAACACTGATATGAGAAGTGTTATTTTTTCAAAAATAAATAAATATTCCTGCATATATACTTGGCATATAGAGCGTGTTTGCTGTCCGAATCAATTACTGTTTTCGTACGTAAGCATTTTAGTGCATAATACTTGGACTCGGACTCGGATACGTACGTGCGGCTACTTACATAATCGCAAGCCAACAGAGACAAGCAGAGGATCCAAAATCCAAGTTAGATTGATCGATGAGGATCGGCGGTCGGCGTCCATGGCAGGACCTCGCGCCGGAGCTGCTGGAACTCGTCTTCCTGCGCGTGTCGTCCCACGTAGCCCGCGTCCGCTTCCGCGCCGTCTGCCGCCTATGGCGCGCCTCCGCGGCTGCAGCGGCCGCGCCGCCTGATTCTCTGCTCCCGCTGCTGGCCCTCCGTAACGCCCCATGCGTCGTCAGCCTCCCCGAAGGCACCATCCAATGCGTCCCCGTGCTTGTTCCCGGCGACGTCATCCAAAGCGTCTCCACAGGTGGCATGCTCTTTCTCGTGCACCGCGACGGCCGGTGCTCCCTCATGGACCCTCTCTCCCGGACGATTACCCCACAGCACATCAGCCCCGACTGCCTCTGGCCCTTGAGGCCGTCGAAGAGGCAGAGGGCGGCGGTTCCCCCCTTCACTGGCAACATCTCCAAGGTGGTGGTGGCGGACCACGTCGTGGCCGTCCGGACTGGCGTCAACCTTGGGTCAAAGAAGGTCGCTCTCTGTGCCCGTTGGCTAGAGACCGCCGCTACATGGTGTGGGAGTGGGACCCGCCCCACTACTTGGACAGCCTCGTCGACATTGCGCTCTTCAGAAGGAAGCTCTATGTTCTGACGGGAGTATACGATGACCCATGTCGGACTAAGCTCTACGTTCTGGAAGACAACCTCCCGACCGGCGATGTCACATCCATGCAGTGCATATGTAGTGACCCCCTAGCCAGGCTGGAGCACTCGCACTACCACATGGCTGACCCGTCCTACTACTACTACCTGGTCTCGTCTGGCGATCGGCTTCTGATGGTGATGGAGCACGCCGCCGCGCCGGCCAAGTTCGAGGTCTTTGAGGCGGCGGGGCTAGGCAGTGGCCACGGACGGTGGAGCAAGATCGAGACGCTGGATGGTCCTGCTCTGTTCGTGAGCAAAGGCTGCTCGAAGTCGCTTCCCGCTGGTGAGCTGGTTGGAGCTCCAGAGGACCACATCTACTTCATCAGCAAGCGTGACGACTCGGACAACGAGTCCAGCGAGGAGCTCCACTCCGGCGTGTACAACATGAAGGAAGGGAAGGTGGCACCGTTGCCGTTGGAGACGACAGGCGCATGGCAAGGTTATGCATGGCCCCCGACCTGGTTTTTCCCGACCCGAACTTGATCAAACCATGAATTCTTTTGAAAGTCTTTATGAGGAAATTACAAGTTGTTCACCAATCAACGGGTATTGCAACAGAAGGTTGGCAAATAATAAGTACAGCCAACAAATAATTAAGCTACGCGCAACAGCAAAAGTAACTCATTTTGAGTCACAGTTCGATGCGCGTGCAAGCCAGCAATGTTAGCATTATATATAGCAGATAAAAACGAGTAACAAGGTTGGAGTGCTACTTTCCTGTAAAAAGAATAGGGTTGGAGAGAGAGTGATTCGGTGCCCAGACTCATCTGCATCTGCGATGAAGAAAAAACTTTAAAAAATACTAAAAAAATCCAATAGATTTTTTGCATGATAGATAATTTGGTGCAAGAGGTGCGCTCCAAATTTCGGATCATTTTGACATCTGAGTAGCTCTCGGCAAAAAAAAAAACAAATTTGGGGTCTGTAATATTTTTACTGTTCATGTCCTGTTCTGACCCAATTTGGTTTTTCTGCCGAGAGCTACTTATGTGTCCAAATGATCTGAAATTCAGAGCACATCTCACGCCCCAAATTATCTACAATGCCAAAAAAAATTGAATTTTTTTAATTCGCTTCTATTTTTTTGGACCGGACGCAGATGAGCCTGGGCTCAGGAATGAATATTCTTAGGGTTGGAGTGCTACTTTCCTGTAAAAAGAGTAGGGTTGGAGGGAGAGTGATTCGGTGTCCAGGCTCATCGGCTCCTACGATGAAGAAAAAAGTCAAAACAATACTAGAAAAAATTCAAAAAATTCCAATGTTTTTCTGCATGGTAGATAATTTGGTGCGAGAGGTGCGCTCCAAATTTCGGATCATTTTGACATCTGAGTAGTTCTCGACAAAAGAGACAAATTTGGGGTCTGTAATATTTTTAATGTTCATGCATTTCTCTGACCCAATTTGTCTTTTCTGCCGAGAGCTACTTATGTGTACAAATGATCTGAAATTTGGAGGGCACTTCACGCCCCAAATTATCTACCATGCCAAAAAATGGATTTTTTTTTAAATTCGTTTCTATATTTTTGTGATTTTTTTGACAGGGTGGAGATGAGCCTGGGCTCAGGAATAAATATTCATAGGGTTGGAGTGCTACTTTCCTGTAAAAAGAGTAGGGTTGGAGTGGTATGCATCGACACATATATTGGCGCTTTTTTAGCTATGTTTTATATGATTAATTTGGATGGTTCATGTGATCTTGTCAGTTACTCTAGATATTTATTTAGGACAGTAAAACTGAACTTAATCTTGTCCTTGCAATCATATTTTACTAATTTGGGGTCATCAACAGTGGATCTGAGTAACAATCTGTCCGACAACCCGATGAATTAACAAGAAGGATTCCCATTAGGAAATAATTAAACAAATGTTGGATCTGTGCTTCAGAGCACCTGAGGCACGAACTATAATCTGAGGCGTTGAACCCGGTGGCCACAGTCCCAGGAGAGATGCGTTGAAGGATTGCACTGCTCTCCATCGGCACAAAGTCAAGCTAAGGCGAGACACAACCCTTTACATCTCCCTCCACCGCCGCACACCCTTCTCGACACCCGCTCCGACGCCGGTTACTCCGGTCTCTAGATCTCCAACCACCTCCACGCAGCCTGCAACTGGACTCTGGGCCTCAACTACATCTTTGAGGGTGGCAAAACCTCTACATTTTCCTTAATCCGAGCACTTAGAATATCCCCTTCAAAGATTATACCAAAGTTGGGGTAGGGGTGAGGGGGAGCAATGCCCCCCCCCCCCCCCCCCCCACCCCCCCACCCCCAACAACACATGGGAGGATGTGATCAACGGTGGAGGAATGGGGGCTCTCTCACTCCGCTCCAGCCCCAAGTCAATCTCTCGTGTACAATAGGAAGCAGAACATGCTCCACCTCAATTAGCTCCAGCCCCAAGCTCCTATGAGCCGCCGTCGCAGGAGGAGCGGCTGCGGTGGAGTGAGAAGAAGGCGGCTTCATCGACTATGTGCCTGTGCAGGGAGGCATAATTTAGCATTTTTCTGAAACCTTTTGCTACTTTTAATACATTAATTGCTTTCTAGATATTTACTGAATAATATTCAATTTTGAACTACATGTATACAGAAAATGGGCTACAAATTCTAGCAAATTTTATATTTCTGGCTCCTACGAAACTCAAAATGTAAAGGTTTGCTCTAGAAAAAAAATCAAAATATACATATGCATTTTATTGAATTTCAATTGCTCATCGAATTTTTTTATAAAAAAAAACACTCGACGAAGAAGCTTTGCCGAGTGTAAGGCAAACGACTGATATGGCAAGTACTATCAATTGTTTAGTGTTTTTTCTGCATATCTGGCAAAGAGCGTGTTTGCCAAGTACAATCCTTGTTACTGGCGCAGCCTCATGGAGGCCAAACGGGGTGGCGACCCTCCCTTACGAAAGTCGAATATTTTTTTACTACTAAACGTAAACAATTTTGTCAGCGGAGGGAAAATTACTACTTATTTATATATATATATTAATAAAAGAGCAAACTTTATCTTCTCTAAACACACCCCACAAACATACACGAACCTGCTACCATCGCATCGCGACTCGCGAGGAGGTGGTCGACGCGGTTCATGGTGGAGCTCGCGCTTTGCGCCCATGGCATGGCCACAACGGCAGCGCGTGCCTCACGCGACGCGGCGGGCAGTGGGTGGGACGTGTCTATGTGTGGCCAGGAGGCCGGACTCGGCGGAAAAAAATTCTATGAGACCAGGTCTCACGGGTTAGCAGGTGAGACCCATCCTGATGGATGACACGTGGCATTCTCAAATCACAAAGCATCTACCCCACCCCCCACCTGAAATCAGGGGGGAAGAGATTAGATACTTTGTGATTCGTGAATGCCACATGTCATCCATCAGGAAGGGTCTCACCTGATTTATATGAGACCTGGTCTCATATAATTTTTTTCCGGGCTCGGCACCACACCCGCGGCAGTAGTGCCCGTCGTTAATGATGCCAACGACCACGCGAAGCTGTCTCTCGGTTTCTCGCCGAGTGGTGCCAGATGCTCTTGCTGAGCCCACCATGTTTGTGACTTTGTGAGTTGCGACATTCTCATCTGCTCCTCTCCCTCTGCCAACGTAGGCTCCGTGCACGTGCTCTGTGTGACGCGTCTGTGCCCCGTGCGCATCTTGTGTGCGTTCTTGTGTACGTAGTAATGTTGCTCCGCGTGCTCGCGTGCATGTTGCGTGTGCTCTGTTCGTGTGATGCGTGCGCGGCGGACTCTGCTTGCATGTGCCTGCTGAGTGCCGACTGCATCCGCTGCTAGGTCAGGGAAGTGGTGGTGAGGCACAAAGGCAGTGCCGTCTCGCCGTCAATGTGGCCAGCATGCACTTGTGTGGATTGTTTCCAGATCCCAGTCACGTGATATCGAAGTTGAAAGTTTGTGCTTGATCACGATATTCAGTACTTTACTAATACAAACCGGATATGGTATTAGCAGAGTAGTACTGAATTTTATGGCCACTGCTAATGATACTATCATTCCTTCAGTGCCAGTTTTTACCTGATACAACTAAAGTCTAATTGTTGCAGGAAATTATATTTGTAGATGCTCCCAAGATTTTGAACATGATGTATATTTTGAAACGATCGGTGTTGAACCACCACAACATTTTATGACCTCGTTGCAATGGACGAGCATGGCTGGTGCACGCAGCTCGGCAATATGCACAACGGCAGCATGGCGCATGCTACATCCATCAGGGTCGGAGGCGTATGGTTGGTGCACTACGGTGGGTACCTGGCAGCGGCACGCACATTGTTCATCGGTGAGCTCTGGAAGACGAAACTGAATCTTTCGTCCGTCATCGGAACGGCATGAACGTGAAGAAAATATGTGCACATCTGCTACATCATCGCGGCGTCGCGATGACGGGCCATGAATTTCTTCCTGGTTCGGTTTTGAGTTTCGATCTGCGAGGATTTCTTTTGGTGCCTTGAAATCCTTTTGCACGTTCCATGAACTCCAACTGAAGAGAGAGTTCGAGTGCAATTTCATTTCAGATAGAGCTTTTTTTTTTAGAAAAGGAGGATGACCACCGGCCTCTGAATCTGGGAGATGCATACGGCCATTTTATTGATTATTCTCGAGGATCTTGCAAAGTATTACATCAATGTGTCTGAATCCACCATCTTGGCAACACATGCCGCTACTCCTATCCAAAATGATGAAGGAGTGCTAGCTGGGCCACTACCCAAACCACTCACCTAAGCCTAACATCAAAAGCCGGAAGCCGAAACATATTCGGAAGCCCCAGCCGAGCCACATACCGGGTCTGGGGCACAATACGGTCAGACGCACTCGTGTGTCGTCGCCGCCATCTTCCACAGGTCCGTCTTCAGATCATATTGAGGCTTCTACCTTGTCTAGACGTCACCATGATGCCACTCTGACATCGACGTCACCATGACGCCAGACAGCAACCTCCTCCTGCGCGAGTCCATCTCCGTGCATCGGACGCCGAGCCTCCACAGCGCCATGCCGCCGATATCCGCCGCCATCGATGTGTGAGATGAAGCACCGCTCCACCATCCCCCCAGCCAGCACTTACTCCAAAACGATGCCCCCGGGAGGGAAAGCGATAAAACGCCATCATCGTCCGATCCGGAAGACCCAGATCTAGGGTTTCCCCCGGAGCATCCCGAGTCTGATGACCCAGACTGCAACGAGGATGCCTCGACAAGGAAACGACATCTAAGACGCCGCCATCATCCGCCATGACCGTAGTCGGCGCGATTTTCATCGGCAGTTGCTCCACCAGACGTGCGCCGCCGACGTCGCTGGTCCCTTCAACCGGAGCAAACTCCAAAACAATGCCCTAAAGAGGGACTACGACGCAAAAGCGCCGCCATCGCTCGATCCCAAGGAGATCTAGGGTTTTCCCCGTAGTTGCCCGCGCTGTCAAGGGCCAGACAAGGGTAGAATCCCGCGGATCTGCCCAGCTGCCGACGAGTCGCACACACCACCATGCCGACGGCCGACCATCGATCAATCCGGCCGCGCCACCGCAAACCTATCCGGTCACGCCGCCGCCGTCCCTGGCGGCCGCAACGCACCAGATCGCAAGGCCTCCTGCCGCGGGGAATCGACGTCACCGAGGCACCACCACCACCCGCCGTGGCGACCGGCCCGCCGCCACGCTCCGGCCCGGCGGCGCCGGCCCGCGCCAGCCCCATCCGAGCGAGAGGGCCCGAGTCCCCGCCGCCGCCGGCGACGGCTAGGCTTTGCCTGGCCGCGCCCTTGGGCGGCGGCGAGGGAGGAGGTGGAGGAGTGGGGGAGGTTTGGCGGCGATGGGATCTGGGGCCTCCCGGTCGCCCACGCGGGGGGCGGCTTGGGAGGGAGATGTGTGGACAGCTGGTACAGATTTCTTCTCTTTCGCTGGCACTTCATTTTGGGGTAAATTCTGTTTCAGGTGATACGCTATAAATGTTTAAGTACAAACTTCAGGTTTCAGTTGCACAACTATAGAGTGGAGTATTGCTAATGGCGAAGTGCATTTGTATTATCTGCATTTTTATTTGAGGACAATGCTTTGTGAAGTTTTTCACTGCCCATGTAAACATTTCAACATTGTATGATAAAACCGAAGTTCAGATTGTATATTTGGGAAGCCAAACTGTGGTTTATAGAGTACCCTGCTCATGAGGCCAACTATGTCATTCTAGATCTCCAACATATTCGCACTGATGCAGAGATGGAAGGAGAAGCCAGAGATTTGGAGAGAGATGAGCAAGAGAGGAATAACAAAGGTGCCAGGCTGCAGTCTTGTTAAGCTTCATGGAGAGGTCCATGCAGGACTGGGTCCATGAGTTCATACCAGGAGATGAGTCACATCCGCAGTACAAGGAAATAATATACAGGATGGTTGAGTAGATGGAAATATACAGGACCTCTGATGTAGTACAATAGTTGATAGTTGATGGAAATATACATACAAATACAATAGTTGATGGTTGACAAGCAGTTAATAAGCATGAGACCGGAAGTAGGCCATGGTGGCCATGGTGATTAGCGATAGTACGACACAGCTTACCTGACGTGGACGTGGCGGGCAACGGCTGCGGGAGCACTGACGCTGGCAAGCTTCGGCTAGAGCTTTTGTTGGCCGGCGACCGTCAGCTTTTGTTGGTACAATAGCAATGGATCGATCGAGCAGCATGCGTACGTGGTCTATCTCCTGCTGGAAGATTATTGATCCTTGTTTGATCGGCTGCTGATGGGTGTGAGTATGACGATGCCTTGGCTGATGACGACGCCGAGGCCGAGCCTGGTAGCGGCGCGAACGCCGGCCGAGGAGGCTACGAGGTGGTTCTGTGGTAGGCCGCACCGGTGGAGGACCTGCAGGGGTGGTGGGCGCGGGAGGCCGAGGCGGGCAGGCGCTGCCGGTGGCGGGTCGAGCAGCTGGAGTACGAGGGCGACGCCGAGCTCGGCTGGGGCCTCCTCGGCGACGCCTACGCCAAGACTTTCTACCTCTGTGAGCCCCTCACTCTGCAACTCTGATTTAGAATGAGCTCTGTGATCCAGTACACTGTACTCCATCAGAAGATTAACTGCAGTAGTCAGATTAGTTCTTGCAGTAGTCAGATTAGTTCTTGTAGTAGTCGGATTCAGTAGTTCTTGCAGTAGCCAGATTAGTTCTTGCAGTAGTCGGATTCAGTAGCCGGAGTACTTGCAGTAGTTCTTTGATCAACACCATCAGAACAGTAATCGCACCATCCAGCTCAACACATTCAGTCTAAATTGCAGAAGAGTACTGTAATTTAAGCGCAGGATCAACGAAAGAGTACTGTAATTTAAGTTTAGGAGTAGATGATGCATGCAGCTGCTTATGATAAATTTCAGTAACCATTTTTCTCGTGTGTGCTCGTGTGTTCATTGTGCCTTTGGCTTAAAATGGTTACTACTTCTAAACTTTCAGAACATCACCTTGCAGTGTTCAGTAATGGAATAAAAGTTTAGGACTATCTGGAGTTCATTGTGCTGCAGCTACACTTGATTTGGAATCTTTCTCTAGTTCTTGCCGGTCCAAGCAATCCAAATCATCAGAGTCAATAAAGGATGCCCAGCCATGTTTATGTGTTGACCAAATGTTATGACCAACTGACAAAAAATATTTCCAGCCTGAAACCTGTAGGATATCTAGCCTGAAATGTTATAACCAACTGACAAAAGCCTGAAACTGAATCTTGATAATGCTAGTGTATTTGTTTCCTTTACATGGAGTATATCTTAACAGTTAATTTCATTTCCTGCTACGAATACAATCAAGCCGAGAAAAGAAATGTGTTGTCCAGATGACGTTTCACTATTTTATTTCAGTTTCAGAAATACACATTGATGGACTATGTCTAGTTTTTTTGTTTACTGAATTTCGTTTTGCTGTTTTACCGTGTCTCTCATTCTCTTTACCGTGCCTAATGTTTTTTTATTTTTTTCAGGTTTCTCAGAACTAACAGATGCTGCTCTTTAATCAATTAGGAAGCTGATGGTGGTGGCTTACAACTCAATTTTTTTTGGGGGAAATATGGATAAGTCTCAGATTGGGTTGTGGTGGGAGTGAGTGGTGAGCATACAAATTGATGATTGATGCATCTGCATCCCCAGTAAATTTTTGTCTTTTCAGCTTTCATATACTCCCTCTTGGTGTTAGTACTTGGTCATTGGCAGTAGCTTGCAGTATTTGTAGCTACAATTAACTGAATAGATTAGTGACATCAGTAGGAGTAGGATTAGTAGGAGTAGGAGTAAAATTAGAAGTTTCTCTTCTTCTCTCTTCTTCTCTTTCTCTTTCTCTTCTCTTCTCTTTCATTTAAATGGAGTATATGGAGTAAAAATGATCAAGCCTCACAAAATGGAGAAAAAAAATACACATACATTATTTAACTGTGATTTAGAGTTATGATTATCTGTATACTGCTGCTGTTGTAGTTTAAAAGGCTCAAGATCTTCTTCAGTTAATTAGGAGTACTTTAGTGTAGGAGTATTCCAGATTTAGTGTAGGAGTAAAAATTAACTAAATCCTTTTCCAGTTAATTAAAATTAACTGAATTCTTGCTTCTCTCTTCTTTTTCTCTTCTCTTACATTAGTTCAAGATCTTCTTCATTTAATTAGTTCAAGAAGAAGAAGACAGTTTAGTGAGCACATTTAGTTAATGGCTGCTGTCAGTATTTGTTAACACTACAAGTATAAATTCTGGTTTTAGAATTTCAGTGTAATGAAGTATCTAATGAATTATTGCACCTAGTTGTAACTCGTCTGTAACAAACTTGTTATTTTAATCTCTTATTGACATGAATGCAGCGTCATCTTGAAGCAGAAGACACTGTCATTGAAGCCTTAACCTTGGTATGCAGTGGCATCGATTAAACACCTTCAACTCTACCAGCTCCAACGGCGAGGCCACCTGTCACATTGCGCTTGAAGCAAAGGTGCACATCTTGACGTTGTTTCAGTTATATAGTTAGATGTCAGCAAATGCAATAGATTATCATCTAAATACAACTCTGTAGTCTGTACCATTAGCTGCTGACCAGTTTTATTAGGAAAAGCTAGTTCTGCAAGTTTTCATGTGGTACAGATTGAGTACTGATCAGCAGCTAATGGTACAGTTTTGGTTGCATTCTTATGTCCAACTCTATTTATGGAACATACATAAATAGGCTACTTCTCTGTTCATGTCCAACTGAAGTTTTCTGCAAGTTTGCATTCTTATGAATGTAACCAGTAGTTTTATTTATGCATCAATTGTACTAAATGGAGTATTACAAGCATGAGTAGAAATATAGACATACAAATTGAGTATGGAGTACAGACTGTCGAATTACTGTCAGTTATTGCCTACAGTACAGATTACTACTCCATGGAGTGGAGTATTTGATTACTGTTTGAAACTAGAGATACAACTACATCATGGAGTAGTGTTCAGTTTGAAACTGACAGCCAACTACTCCAGTTGGATCTTCAGTTGAATCTTCTTCAACTGAATCTTCTTCAGTTTGAAACTGGCAGCCAACTTTATATCAATACACACTAGTAGAAAAAGGGTCAAACGTGAAGCACATTAGTGCCGGTTTATATTAGAGCCGGCACAAATGTATACATTAGTGCCGGTTCCAACGGCTAGCCGGGCCGCTCTCATTAGTACCGGTTCGTGGCTAACCTTTAGCACCGGTTCGTGCCACGAACCGGTACTAATGAGGGTGGTGGCAGGATGTTGTCAGTCTGGGCCCCCTCCAGCACCTTTAGTACCGGTTCGTGCCAACCGGTACTATAGGTCCTCCTGCATATAAACCCTTCGTCCAGCTCGCTCTGTTCTTCCCCCTTTCCCCTCTTCTCTCCTCTCTGTTCTTCCTCTTCCCCTCGAGCTCATCACACATTTTGCCCAAAATTTGTCAAGATTTGAAGGCCTCCATCCATTCAAGTGATCACAAAGGTTAGCAACTTTGTCCTTTCATCTCTCATTGCTAGATTAGCTCTTGCAATGCTTTATATAGTTATTAATTTATGAGTTTAGTAATTTGGGAGGATATATATATATATGTGCTAGTATTTGATTTATATGCAATTTGAGGTCAAAAATAACACTTAGTTTGCATATGTAGGTGTGGTTTACTTAGTGTCTTCTAAATCTCCGTCGTAACCACCGTCGATCGCCCGCACCGTCCCGTCGCCGGCACCACCTTGTGGTGAGCCTCTTGTTCATGAAATTTTATATAAAAAATTGATGTTTGTGTGATTTGGATATATAGTTAATCATGTAATAATTATCTTACCCGTACGTTGTTTGTTATACATAGTGCCATGGTTTTGATATCCGTCCCCGTCGGCCCTCGTCCTTGTTATGATTCGGATGTGGTATATTCTCTTTTAAAAAACTATTTGTTGCATTTCGTGTTTATGACAAATTATGCCCATCAAGTTGACATAGATATTTTTATCTAGGAGGTATGTGAACCGGAAATTCCAACCGACCCTATTGTCGAGAGGTTAAATTTAGTTGAAAGAGAAAACGAGTACTTGAAAGAAAAATTGAAAAGAATTGAGGGGGAGAAGATAGAATTGGAGTTGCATGTTGCCGATGTCGTCGATGATCACAAGATCAAGATGGAGAAAATGCGCTTGAAGATTAGAAAGATTAGAAAATATGCCATCGATAGTGAGGCTTGGTATCATTATGCTGTTGGATCAATTGTTACCTTAGTTGCGATCTTGATCGCATTTGTTGTTGCATTTAAATGCTTTAGCTAGAGAGTTATTTGTTTGTTGCATTTAAGTGTTGTATGAACTTGTATTAATTTGGTCTATTCGGTGTTGTGTAATGAAGATGAGCCGGCAATGGATGTACGATGACCGATGCTCTCCCCAGTTCGTTGAGGGCGTGCATACTTTTCTGCTTGCGGGTGAGGCAAACAAGCGGGCGGATGGTTTTATGCCTTGTCCATGTGCTGGCTGTAAAAATGGTCGCAATTACTCTACGTCAAGAACCAGTCACGTCCACCTGTTTGAGTCCGGTTTCATGCCCCACTATAATGTTTGGACCAAGCATGGAGAAAGAGGGGTTATGATGGAAGACAATGAAGAAGAAGAGGACGACGACAGCTATCCTGGCCATGGGTTCCCTGAATACGATGATACAACAATGGGGGAAGAAGCTGAACCGGTAATGCGGGAAGAAGCTGAGCCGGCAATGCGGGAAGAAGCTGAAGAAGAGGCATCAGATGAGCCCATTGATGATCTAGGTCGGGCCATTGCCGATGCAAAGAGAAACTGCGCAAGTGATTTGGAGAAGAAGAAGTTGCAGCGCATGTTAGAGGATCACAAAAAATTGTTGTACCCGAATTGCGTAGGTGACAAGAAAAAGCTGGGCACCACACTGGAATTGCTGCAATGGAAGGCAGAGAATGGTGTATCTGACAAGGGATTTGGAAAGTTGTTGGTAATGATAAAGGATATGCTTCCAAAGGACAACGAATTGCCCGAGAGTACGTACGAAGCAAAGAAGGTTGTCTGCCCTCTAGGGTTAGAGGTGCAGAAGATACATGCATGCCCTAATGATTGCATCCTCTACCGCGGTGAGTACGAGGATTTGAACGCTTGCCCGGTATGTGGTGCATTGCGCTATAAGATCAGTCGCGATGAGCCTGGTGATGTCGAGGGCGAGCGCCCCAGGAAGAAGATTCCTGCCAAGGTGATGTGGTATTCTCCTATAATACCACGGTTGAAACGTTTGTTCCAAAACAAAGAGCATGCCAAGGCAATGCGATGGCACAGAGAAGACCGTAAGAAAGACGGAAAGTTGAGAGTACCCGCTGACGGGTCGCAGTGGAGAAAATCGAAAGAAAGTACGGGAAGGAGTTTGCAGATGACGCAAGGAGCGTATGGTTTGGTCTAAGCGCAGATGGCATTAATCCTTTTGGGGAGCAGAGCAGCAACCATAGCACCTGGCCTGTGACTCTGTGTTTGTATAACCTTCCTCCTTGGTTGTGCATGAAGCGGAAGTTCATTATGATGCCAGTGCTCATCCAAGGCCCTAAGCAACCCGGCAACGACATTGATGTGTACCTAAGGCCATTAGTTGAAGAACTCTTACAACTGTGGAATGGAACAGGTGTACGTGCGTGGGATGAGCACATGGGGGAAGAATTTGACCTAAAGGCGTTGCTGTTCGTGACCATCAATGATTGGCCTGCTCTCAGTAACCTTTCAGGACAGACAAACAAGGGATACCGCGGATGCACGCACTGTTTGGATGATACCGACAGTATACATTTGAATAGTTGTAAGAAGAATGTGTACCTGGGACATCATCGATTTCTTCCGAGCAGGCATCCCGTAAGAAAGAAAGGCAAGCATTTCAAAGGTGAGGCGGATCACCGGACGAAGCCTCGCCACCGTACTGGTGCTGATGTACATGATATGGTCAAGGATTTGAAGGTGATATTTGGAAAGGGTCCTGGCGGACAACCTGTTCCGAAGGACGCGGACGGACGCGCACCCATGTGGAAGAAGAAATCTATATTTTGGGACCTGCCATATTGGAAAGACCTAGAGGTCCACTCCGCAATCGACGTGATGCACGTGACGAAGAATCTTTGCGTGACCCTGCTTGGCTTCTTGGGCGTGTATGGGAAGAGAAAAGATACACCTGAGGCACGGGAGGACCAGCAACGTATGCACGGAGAAGACGGCATACATCAGGGTCATGCAAGCTACGCTCTTACCAAAGAAGAGAAGAAAATCTTCTTTGAATGCCTGCTCAGTATTAAGGTACCGTCTGGCTTCTCGTCGAATATAAAGGGAATAATAAACATGGTAGAGAAAAAGTTCCAGAACCTAAAGTCTCATGACTGCCACGTGATTATGATGCAACTGCTTCCGGTTGCATTGAGGGGGCTTCTACCGAAAAACGTTCGATTAGCCATTGTGAAGCTATGTGCATTTCTCAATGCAATCTCTCAGAAGTTAATCGATCCAGAAATCATACCAAGGTTACAGAATGATTTGGTGCAATGTCTTGTCAGTTTCGAGTTGGTGTTCCCACCATCCTTCTTCAACATCATGACGCACGTCCTAGTTCACCTATGCGAAGAGATTAACGTTTTGGGTCCTGTATTTCTACACAATATGTTCCCCTTTGAGAGGTTCATGGGAGTCTTAAAGAAATATGTTCGTAACCGTGCTATGCCAGAAGGAAGCATCTCCAAGGGCCATCAAAATGAGGAGGTCATTGAGTTTTGTATTGACTTTATTCCTGACCTTAAGCCGATTGGTGTTCCTGAATCGCGGCATAAGGGCAGACTGGATGGAAAAGGCACGCTAGGAGGGGAACAAATAATATGTATGGACGGACATTCTCTCACTGAAGCACACTACACAGTTCTACAGAATTCCACCTTGGTGGCTCCGTATATGGATGAACACAAGAATTTGCTACGCTCCAAACACCCGGAGCGGTTTGATGACTGGATTACACGTGAACAAACTAGGAGTTTTGCCAATTGGTTGCAGACACGTACCATGCATGACACCTCTATTGAAGATGACCTGTACTTGCTGTCCCAGTTACCATCTTCGAATATAATGACTTTCAAAGGGTACGAGATAAATGGTAATACATTTTACACGATCGCCCAAGATAAGAAGAGCACCAACCAAAACAGTGGTGTCCGCTTTGATGCAGAAACCAAGACAGGAAAGGAAACATAATATGGTTATATACAGGACATATGGGAACTTGACTATCGACGTGGTTTAAAGGTCCCTTTGTTTCGGTGCAAATGGGTCAATATGACACGAGGCGGGGTAACGGAAGACCCGCAGTACGGAATGACAACAGTGGATCTCAACAATCTTGCGTATGCAGACAAACCATTCGTCCTAGCCAATGATGTGGCACAGGTTTTCTATGTGAAGGACATGTCTACCAAGCCAAGAAAAAGAAAAGATAAGGAAGCGAATGCATCGTACGATGAGCCAAAGCGGCACATAGTTCTTTTTGGGAAGAGAAACATCGTGGGAGTGGATGACAAGACAGACAAGTCAGAAGATTATGAAAAATTTGATGAAATTGCTCCATTCACAGTGAATATTTACCCGAGCATCCCGTTAAATGATGAAGATTTTCCATGGTTACGGCGCAAAGGGACACACGCGAAGAAAAAGTTTCACACCCAAAGATCTGGGATGTGATCGGCTTCACTATCATCACTTTCTTCTGTGTTTCACACCCAGGAGGGAATGTCTGTAATAGTTAGGGTAGTTATGTGTTTTGGCATTTGAAACGCGAAGAAATTTTATGTGCAAATAAATTCTTTTCATGCATTTACTGATTTTTTTTCCAGCTAAATGACCTTGAAATTGAAAAGCAATTCAAATGAACCCAGAAAAGGTTGAAAGTTGGCATGGTATCATAATTTCATACAAATAGCATGTGCAAGAAAGTAGAGAGGGTTACGGCAAAAACTGGATGCACTTCGTGTACAAAATGGACAATCTCTTTCGAAGTATCAGGGTTTCCGACGAAAACTGAACAGTTACAAAGGCATTTTATTTTTTTAAATAACCTAAGCATTACTAAATTGAATATAATGATAAAACACACTAATATTAAACATAAGAAAAAAGAATCACTGAAAAAACTTTTTTCAAAGTTAAGTTATTCACAAACTAGTGATTCACACAAATTTCAAATAATTCAAAATTTAAACTATTCAAATTTAAAATCTACCGGCACTAACAGAAAGTTTGTAATTTTTTGTACCTAAAGCAAAAATATTCACAAAGAAACTCTAAATACAGCAAAAAACAACTCAAACATAAATAAATAAAGCGAAAAAAATTAAGAAAAAAAAGCCCGCCTACTGGGCCAAAGCGGCCTGCATACGACTAGCGACACAACTTTCGTTGGGCCAGGATGCAGGCCCGCAAAGGCCTAGTAGGCCCACTAGGCGAAGAGGACAGGTAGGCCCAGTAGGCCTGGTTAGGAGAGGAGCTCGAGAGAGCTACCGCACTGGGGCTTATAAACCAGTGCGGTAGCCCCTCGACTAGCGAGGTGGGACTAAACTTCCGCACCGCACCTGCACCAGCGCACCCCTTTAGTACCGGTTCGTGGCACAAACCGGTACTAAAGGGGGGGCTTTAGTACCGGTTTGTGCCACCACCCGGTACTAAAGGGGGTCGCTTCCCGCCGCTTGGCCTGGCCAAAACAGGCCTTTAGTACCGGTTGGTGGCTCCAACCGGTACTAAAGGTGCCCGCTGTGAGCCCTCCCCGAGCCCGTACACACACAAGCATGTTTAATTAGTTTAGATAATTAGTCTTTAATTAGTTTAGATTATTTAGATTATTATTTTGTATGTTTAATTAGTTTAGATAATTAGTGTACACACACACACACGTATTTTGTATGTTTAATTAGTTTAGATTATTTAGATTATTATTTTTTCACTATTATATATGTATGAATGCATGTTAGATGGATATAATTAGTGTTTAATCAGTTAGAAATTAGTGTTATATAGAAATGTTAAAAAATTTAGTGTTATTTAGATTATTTAGATTAGCATAATTAGTGTTATATAGAAATGTTAGAAATTTTAGTTATCAAAATCCAATCATTAAAAAATGTTACTTATGCGGGCATATAGCTAGTATTTGTTCTCGACGATGCCCGGCCCGCATCCTCGCCGTCGACCCGTCCGCGACGACGTCCAGCCGACCCATGTCCGGGACTGGGCTCCACCGGGCTGGCACTGGGAGGTGCTGCCTGGAGGGGCGCGCCGCTTGATGAGGAACCCGGCCTTGGGTCCCGTCGTCGACCCTGATCTCGTTTGGTGGCGTTCTCGTGGGCCAGTTTCGGTGCGGAGGGACCCGGCCCTGCCGGAGGTGGTACGTCACCGTGTCAGGGAGGAGGACGAGCACGTCCATCGCTACATGGTTGCGTTAGAGGGCGGCAGGTTCTCCAATACGTGGCAGTTTCTTCGGGGATCTCACTTCAGCTATGATCCTGTGAGGGTTCCTTCTCTTTGGGTGTCCACCGCCCGCGCCGGAGGAACCGCGAGTGTCCTATATTCTTCTGTAGTATTCGATCTTTATTAGCTAATAGCCAGTGATGTACTATTCAATATTATATATTATTCGAGACGATGTATTTGAGATTATATCTATTATTCTAGACGATGTATTCGAGATTATATCTATTATTCGAGACGATGTAATTTGAATACTAAATTGTTTTATATTTCTTTTGAATTAGTTAAACAAAAGCTATGGCAGACAATACCGACAGAGAGGGAGAACAGACCATGTTCGATATGATACGCGGGCCAGATGATAATCAGAATGAAGAAGATTATGACGGCTCCGAATTTCTAAACAACACCGGAGAGGGTGATATGATATTCGATCGCGACGACCAAATTGATGAAGTCATGAACTACGATTATGACGATGACGAAGAACATGTTGATCCTGAAACAACAAAGACCGGCGAGGTATATATATTTATATAAGCAGGCATCTGGTGATCATCACATGTTTTAAATGACTTGAAGATATATTAACGAATCGATCTTTGTTCTTTCAGCCATCCGGATCGAGCAAATCTTCAGGCAAAATGACGAAACGAGGCCCGAACAAAAAGTTGAAGCCGGGCGTAAATTACAATATCGAGGCATGCAGCCCTACTGGCAAACCATTAGCGCCTAAGAAGATTGCGGACAAGTTCGTTCATCAGTGCGGAGTTCTTGTGAAGGACCAACTCCCGATCAAACTTCAAGAATGGAGAGAGCCAGCAAAGCCACGTCCAGATGTTAATTTTGTCGACAAGAATCAAAAATATCTGCTTTGGGATACTCTCATGGAACATTTCACCCTACCAGATCATTTCACAGAAGCAGATGTGCAGGAAGTCAAGGAGGCTGCTCTTAGGATGATGGCGATTGCATTCAAGAACTACAAGAATCGTGAATGGAAGAAGTACGTCAAGGCAGGAAGGAAGACTCCAGTATTCAAGGGAACACTAGAGAACCAGCGTGATCATTGGGATGATTTCGTGAAATTCAAGGATTCAGAATTAGCTAAGGAACGGTCGAGAATAAACAAGAAGAATGCCGAAAAAAGGATAAGTTCCATAAGCTGGGGCCAGGTGGCTATGCGGTGGCAATGCCTAAGTGGGATAAGTCTGAGAAAGAGATGGAGGATGCAGGTGTCACCCCGGCTACTAAGAGCTGGCCCCCCAGGGTCAGGACTTGGTTCTATGCGCATGAGGGGGAGTTGGACCCGGAGACAGGCAATGTTTCGACGAGGGCAAGTCTGAAGGGAGCCGAAGATGCTATAGTTGTTGCAATAGAAGAGGCACGATCGGGGGTGTTCCAGCCCAACAGAGAGAACGACGAGCTTACGCGTGCCCTGAGAAATCCTGAACACCCGGGAAGAACACGAGGCAAGGGCGCTATTCCGTGGTATGAGGGGTTTTCAGAATGGAACACCGACTACAGAACCCGTGCGAGAAAGAAGATTGCGGAGGAGAAGAAGAGGAAGATGGAGGAGGAGCAGAGGAAGCGGGACTATGAACGCCTTCAAGGCCTAGAAGCAAGTCAAGCGGAATTGGCAGTTAAATTCCAGCGGCAGCAGGAGCAGATCGACTCACTTACCCATCAAAGGGGGTCTCAGCAGCTAGCAGATGATCCAACATTGGATAGCACCGGCCCATCCATGCCGAGAAGCAGCATGGGTTCCATCTAGGACGATGCAATGCTGGGTAGATACCCCGTGCATGACATCACGGAGAACACTAACTGCGAGCTACACGTTAAAATGAAGAACATATCCATGAAGGTGGCGGACGGCTTTGCTTTTACAAATCCCCCCGAGGCAACCTTCCATTGCAACCCGATTCCAGCGGGCTATGCTCGTGTCTTGGTTGATGAGGTGGTGGACCCACCATATTCGGAGCTACAGCTTGACATTGCTGGAGGTGACGGTGAGCGATTTCTCGGAGAGGCCAAACATCGTATCATCCTATGGAAAAAGGATTGCATCATCTTTCGAAGGCCACCGACACCACGTCAGCCGAGTCCTCGTCGAAGTCCGCCACCGAGTCAGCAGACTCCCGCTCCTGCAAGTCCACCAAGTCCGGCAAAGTGTCAAGCCACTCCTCCTCCTGCAAGTCTGGCAAAGTGTCAGGACAATCCTCCTCCTCCAAGTCCGGCAAAGTGTCAGGACAATCCTCCTCCTCCAAGTCCGCCACAGCGTCAGACGTCCACTCCTCCTCCAAGTCCGGCACAACCTCAGGCCACTCCTCCTCGTCCAACTCAGCCCCGTCAGCCGTCTCCGCCGCCTCAGCAATCGCAGAAGAGACACCCCGCAGCTATGGTGCGTAGCGGTACGAGTCGAGGTAGTACAGGAAGTACAGGCGGAGGCAAGCGATATAAATATGGTCCAAGCCTCAAGCCTCTTCCGCAGAGGTCTTATGACAGGTCCGAGGAGGAAATCACAGCCATATCGAAGGCCGAGGTGGAAGCCCATTTTGCACCGAAACCGCCACCGCCGCCAAGGGAGAAAGTGCCTGAGGAAACGATTGACCACTTCATTCGTATGGCTCAACCACCAGCTCCCAAGCCTGTTGACACAGACTATGAGCGCCACATCAGGAAGTTACATCGAGCACGTCTACAAAGGGAGGCGAGCACGTCTACATCGGGATCGAGCAAACAAGAAGCAGCTGCCAAAAAATGCGGGAAAACCATTCCCCAGCTGGGAGAACAGGCGGCGTAATCGATCCCCTCGCTTGTTGTGCCAACAACAGGTGACAGTACGCGGCGCAATGTGGTAATAACGGAGGAGCATATAATGCAGGCTGAAGTTCTCAACATCACTGTTGGACAACTCCTCGAGATCGAGCCCATGCCTTTGCTTAGAGACGATGAAATAAAACGGAAATATGTCCGGGGCCAACCTTTGGTCGCGCCAGACAAGGTCAAGAACCTCCCAACGAGAATGTATGAATTGCATCAATGGTACATGAACATTACCAAGATTTCAGATCGATTGTCCCTCATGGTGAATGTCAAGGAGGAGCATTACTTCCATGAGAAAGCTGTGTGCGTTGAGTATTTAGAACTGTTTCAGTTATACAATCAAGACGCACTCGACAAATCTATCGTCAGTTGCTATTGTCTGTAAGTGATTTCTTTCTATAATTTAAGTCTCAAGCTAGCTGTAGTGATCCTTTTGATCAATCATTACCTGTAATTATCCTCACTATATTCTTTTCTGTGGTATTATGCAGGATGAAGATATATGAAATGAGAAAAGGTGGACGCTTTGGCATTGGGTTCATTGACCCAAACACCGTTAATGAATACACATGGGAGATAAATCAACGTCAGCAAAAGAACGTAGAGGACAGCATGCTAGAGTTCTTGAAGCGCCTCAAATACAATGAAGATATACTACTTCCTTACAACTTCTAGTGAGTCACACTGTCTTGTACTATAAATTCTCTGTTTTTGCCTACTAGCTAGCTGCATGTTTTTGCTTACATATGCCCGCTTAATTAAGACATGCAAACATGTGTGCATGCAGATTTCACTGGGTCTTGTGTATCATTAAAGTTGACGTCGGAACAGTTGAAGTACTGGACTCACTAATCTCAGAAAAAACTGACTATAACATCTTGTATGGGATAGTCAACAGGTAATTTCAATCATTATTAACTATATATCTCGGCCTATTTAGTTCGTCATTTCATGATATGAACTATTTAATAACCCCTTTATTCATTTTCTTTGTCGGCGGGCAGGGCTTGGGCAAGGTTCATCGCCGTCACGCCCGGCGAATGGAAACAAAAGCTTCAATGGTTTCGACCCAAGGTAAGCAATTAAGTAGTACTAGCTAGCTAGCTAGCTGTCATCTCTTTAATTATCATGCTTGATTAATTTTTATCTAATCAAATTCCATTCTCGTAAAGGCCCTGAAGCAGGCGCAGGGGACTGATCTGTGTGCATTCTGCATTTGCGAGAACATTCGCATGATGGCGTCCGAAAGGAGTAGATCTCAAAGACAGGAATGGGTACGCTTGTCAGAACACTATTCACAATTTTTACACCATTATCGATATCTAGTCACACAACTAATACACATGCATATTGATCTCCTTCTTAACAGTTCAAAGAGGTGCGGGAGAAGCTCATAGAAACGGAGCGCGTAGAAGCACTTCAAGAGGAAATAGCGGGATTTTTGCTCGACCAGGTCATAAATCCGAAGGGAGAATTCTATTACCCGCTACCGCCCCCATGAAAACCACTTCCAATTGTCATCGTGCTCCGAAGGCACCAATTAGGCTAATGCCACTGGCTCCGAAGGCAACATGCATATGTAGGAGAAATTGTATATAGCTATACATGTGTGTATGTGTGAATTAATTAATATGGTGGTTTGTGAGACATTGATGATATATATATGCATGATTGGTTCTACTAGAAATTATATATATATATATATATATATATATATATATATATATATATATATATATATATATATATATAACGTGTACAATGTGTAGTATCGTAAAATACCAGCAAACGAAAAAGAATTAAAATGGAAACACAAAATTAAATGAAAAAGAAATCATAAAACTAAAAACCCCCCGAACCTTATAGTACCGGTTGGTCTTACCAACCGGTACTAAAGGGCTCCAGGCCCCCGGAGCTGGCTCGTGCCACGTGGTTGCCCTTTAGCACCGGTTCGTGCTGAACCGGTACTAAGGGGGGGCGCCTTTAGTGACCACAATTTAGTGCCGGTTATGTAACCGGCACTACAGGGCCTTACGAACAGGTGCTATTGCCCGGTTCTGCACTAGTGACAGTAGTGCACAAAGTTCATCTCATGCAAGTTATATGCATATCAATTTATCATGCTAACAACAGTAGTGCACAAAGTTCATCAAACATCATGCAAGTTCAATGCACATCAATTAATCATGCTGACAGCAGTAGCATGTGGACCTATCATGGTGATTTCATATCAAAATTGAGGAGTACTCCTGTTCATTTGGAGAACTCAAACAACAATTGACATGCATCAAAATTGGGATCAACAGTAGCATGGGGACTTATCATTCTGTTTTTTGGATGATTTAGTTAATCAAATTCCTCAATTGAGGAACACATGGACTTGTCATTCCGGTCTTGGGATCAACAGTAGCATATGGACTTACAATTCTGGTTTTTGGATGATTTAGTTAATCAAATTTACATCAATTGATTTGTTTTTTGGATCAATTGCAGATTCTCTTGATTGGAGTGGAGAGGAGCAGAGACAAGGACAGTGCTGCGCACTGTTTTAAATAGCCCGCTATTGTTGGGAAACGTAGTAATTTCAAAAAAATTCCTACGCACACGCAAGATCATGGTGATGGCATAGCAACGAGAGGGGAGAGTGTTGTCCACGTACCCTCGTAGACCGTAAGCGGAAGCGTTAGCACAACGCGGTTGATGTAGTCGTACGTCTTCATGATCCGACCGATCCAAGCACCGAACGTACGGCACCTCCGAGTTCAGCACACGTTCAGCTCGATGACGATCTCGGGGCTCCGATCCAGCAAAGCTCCGGAGATGAGTTCCGTCAGCACGACGGCGTGGTGACGATGATGATGTTCTACCAGCGCAGGGCTTCGCCTAAACTCCGCGACGATATGACCGAGGTGGAATATGGTGGAGGGGGGCACCGCACACGGCTAAGGAACGATCCGTAGATCAACTTGTGTCTCTAGGGTGCCCCCCTGTCCCCATATATAATGGAGCCAGGGGGGAGGAGGCGGCCGGCCAAGGAGGGCGCGCCAAGGGGGGAGTCCTACTCCCACCGGGAGTAGGACTCCCTTCTTTGCTAGTTGGAGTAGGAGAAGGGGGGAAAGAGGAGGAAGAGGGGAAGGAAAGGGGGGGCGCCGCCCCCCTTCCCTTGTCCTATTCGGGCTAGGAAGGGGAGGGGCGCGCGGCCCCCTCCTTCCTCCTTCCCTCTTCTCCCTCAAGGCCCATGTAGGCCCAATAACCCCCCGGGGGGTTCCGGTAACCTCCCAGTACTCCGGTAAAATGCCGATTTCACCCGGAACATTTCCGATGTCCAAACATAGGCTTCCAATATATCAATCTTTATGTCTCGACCATTTCGAGACTCCTCGTCATGTCCGTGATCACATCCGGGACTACGAACAAACTTCGGTACATCAAAACTTATAAACTCATAATAAAACTGTCATCGTAACGTTAAGCGTGCGGACCCTACGGGTTCGAGAACTATGTAGACATGACCTAGAACTATTCTCGGTTAATAACCAATAGCGGAACCTGGATGCTCATATTGGTTCCTACATATTCTACGAAGATCTTTATCGGTCAAACCGCATAACAACATACGTTGTTCCCTTTGTCATCGGTATGTTACTTGCCCGAGATTTGATCGTCGGTATCCAATACCTAGTTCAATCTCGTTACCGGCAAGTCTCTTTACTCGTTACGTAATGCATCATCCCGTAACCAACTCATTGGTTACATTGCTTGCAAGGCTTATAGTGATGAGCATTATCGAGAGGGCCCAGAGATACCTCTCCGACAATCGGAGTGACAAAACCTAATCTCAAAATACGCCAACTCAACATGTACCTTCGGAGACACCTGTAGTACTCCTCTATAATCACCCAGTTACATTGTGACGTTTGGTAGTACCGAAAGTGTTCCTCCGGTAAATGGGAGTTGCATAATTCTCATAGTTACAGGAACATGTATAAGTCATGAAGAAAGCAATAGCAATATATTAAACGATCAAGTGCTAGGCTAACGGAATGGGTCAAGTCAATCACATCATTCTCCTAATGATGTGATCCTGTTAATCAAATGACAACTCATGTCTATGGCTAGGAAACTTAACCATCTTTGATTCACGAGCTAGTCAAGTAGAGGCATACTAGTGACACTATGTTTGTCTATGTATTCACAAATGTATTATGTTTCCGGTTAATACAATTATAGCATGAATAATAAACATTTATCATGAAATAAGGAAATAAATAATAACTTTATTATTGCCTCTAGGGCATATTTCCTTCAGTCTCCCACTTGCACTAGAGTCAATAATCTAGTTCACATCGCCATGTGATTTAACACCAATATTCATATCTGTATATGATTAACACCCATAGTTCACATCTTCATGTGACCAACAGCCAAAGGGTTTACTAGAGTCAATAATCTAGTTCACATCACTATGTGATTAACACCCAAAGGGTACTACGGTGTGATCATGTTTTGCTCGTGAGAGAATCTTAGTCAACGGGTCTATCATATTCAGAGCCATATGTATTTTGCAAATATTCTATGTCTACAATGCTCTGCACGGAGCTACTCTAGCTAATTGCTCCCACTTTCAATATGTATCCAGATTAAGACTTAGAGTCATCTGGATCAGTGCCAAAACTTGTATCGATGTAACCCTTCACGACGAACCTTTTGTCACCTCCATAATTGAGAAACATATCCTTATTCCACTAAGGATAATTCAGACCAATGTCCAGTGATCTATTTCTAGATCACTATTGTACTCCCTTGCCAAACCAGGGTAGAGTATACAATAGGTCTGGTCCATAGCATGGCATACTTTTATAGAACCTATGACTGATGCATAGGGAATGACTTTCATTCTCTTTCTATTTTCTGCCGTGGTCGGGATTTGAGTCTTACTCAATTTCGTACCTTTGCAACACAGGCAAGAACTCTTTCTTTGACTGTTCCATTTTGAACTACTTCAAAATCTTGTCAAGGTATGTACTCATTGAAAATCTTATCAAGCGTCTTGATCTATCTCAATAGATCTTGATGCTCAATATGTAAGTAGCTTTACCGAGGTCTTTCTTTGAAAAAAAACTCCTTTCAGACACTCCTTTATGCTTTGCAGAATAATTCTACATTATTTTCGATCAACAATATGTCATTCACATATACTTATCAGAAATGTTGTAGTGCTCCACTCACTTTCTTGTAAATACAGGCTTCACCGCAAGTCTGTATAAAACTATATGCTTTGATCAACTCATCAAAGCGTATATTCCAACTCCGAGATGCTTGCACCAGTCTATAGATGGATTGCTGGAGCATGCACACTTTGTTAGCACCTTTAGGATTGACAAAACCTTCTGGTTGTATCATATACAACTCTTCTTTAATAAATCCATTAAGGAATGTATTTTTGACATCCATTTGCCAAATTTCATAAAATGTGGCAATTGCTAACATGATTCGGACAGACTTAAGCATCGCTACAGTTGAGAAAATCTCATTGTAGTCAACATCTTGAACTTGTCAAAAACCTTTTTGCGACAAGTCGAGCTTTGTAGATAGTAACACTACTATCAACGTCCGTCTTCCTCTTGAAGATCCATTTATTTTCTATGGTTTGCCGATCATCGGGCAAGTCCACCAAAGTCCACACTTTGTTCTCATACATGGATCCTATCTCAGATTTCACGGCCTCCAGCCATTTTGCGGAATATGGGCTCATCATCGCTTCCTCATAGTTCGTAGGTTTATCATGGTCTAGTAACATGATTTCAGAACAGGATTACCGTACCACTCTGGTGTGGACCGTACTCTGGAGGACCTACGAGGTTCTGTAGTAACTTGATCTGAAGTTTCATGATCATCATCATTAGCTTCCTCACTAATTGGTGTAGGAATCATTGGAACTGATTTCAGTGATGAACTATTTTCCAATTCGGGAGAAGGTACAGTTACCTCATCAAGTTCTACTTTCCTCCCACTCACTTCTTTCGAGAGAAACTCCTTCTCTAGAAAGGATCCATTTTTAGCAACGAATATCTTGCCTTCGGATCTGTGATAGAAGGTGTACCCAACAGTTTCCTTTGGGTATTCTATGAAGACGCACTTCTCCGATTTGGGTTTGAGCTTATCAGGATGAAACTTTTTCACATAAGCATCATAGCCCCAAACTTTAAGAAACGACAACTTGGGTTTCTTGCTAAACCACAGTTCATATGGTGTCGTCTCAACGGATTTAGATGGTGCCCTTTTTAACATGAATGTAGTTGTCTCTAATGCATAACCCCAAAACAATACTGGTAAATCAGTAAGAGACATCATAGATCGCACCATATCCAATAAAGTGCGGTTACGACGTTCGGACACACCATTACATTGTGGTGTTCCAGGTGCCGTGAGTTGCGAAACTATTCCACATTGTTTTAATTGAGGACCAAACTCGTAACTCAAATATTCATCTCCGCGATCAGATCGCAGAAACTTTATTTTCTTGTTACGATGATTTTTCTGAAGGAAATATGCCCTAGAGGCAATAATAAAGTTATTATTTATTTCCTCATATCATGATAAATGTTTATTATTCATGCTAGAATTGTATTAACCGGAAACATGATACATGTGTGAATACATAGACAAAACTATAGTCACTAGTATGCCTCTATTTAACTAGCTCATTAATCAAAGATGGTTATGTTTCCTAACCATAGACATGTGTTGTCATTTGATTGGTGAGATCACATCATTAGGAGAATGATGTGATTGACATGACCCATTCCGTTAGCCTAGCACTTGATCATTTAGTATACTATTGCTTTCTTCATGACTTATACAAAGTTCCTGCGACTATGAGATTATGCAACTCCCGTTTACCGGAGGAACACTTTGTGTGCTACCAAACGTCACAACGTAACTGGGTGATTATAAAGGTGCTTTACAGGTGTCTCCGAAGGTACATGTTGGGTTGGCGTAATTCAAGATTAGGTTTTGTCACTCCGATTGTCGGAGAGGTATCTCTGGGCCCTCTCGGTAATACTCATCACCTAAGCCTTGCAAGCATTGTAACTAATAAGTTAGAAATAAGATGATGTATTACGGAACGAGTAAAGAGACTTGCCGGTAACGAGATTGAACTAGGTATTGGATACCGACGATCAAATCTCGGGCAAGTAACATACCGGTGACAAAGGGAACAACGTATGTTGTTATGCGGTTTGACCGATAAAGATCTTCGTAGAATATGTAGGAACCAATATGGGCATCCAGGTCCCGCTGTTGGTTATTGAACGAGAATGGTTCTAGGTCATGTCTACATAGTTCTCGAACCCGTAGGGTCCGCACGCTTAACGTTTCGATGGCAGTTTTATTATGAGTTTATAAGTTTTGATGTACCGAAGTTTGTTTGGAGTCGCGGATTTGATCACGGACATGACGAGGAGTCTCAAAATGGTCGAGACATAAAGATTGATATATTGGAAGCCTATGTTTGGACATCGGAATGGTTTCGGGTGAAATCGGCATTTTACCAGACTACCGGGAGGTTACCGGAACCCCCCGGGGGGTTATTGGGCCTACATGGGCCTCAAGGGAGAAGAGGGAAGGAGGCAGGAGGGGGCCGCACGCCCCTCCCCTTCCTAGTCCAAATAGGACAAGGGAAGGGGGGCGGCGGCCCCCCTTTCCTTCCCCTCTTCCTCCTCTTTCCCCCCTTCTCCTACTCCTACTTGGAAAGAGGGAGTCCTACTCACGGTGGGAGAAGGACTCCCCCTTGGCGCGCCCTCCTTGGCCGGCCGCCTCCTCCCCCCTGGCTCCTTTATATACGGGGGCGGGGGGGCACCCCAAAGACACACAAGTTGATCTACGGATCGTTCCTTAGCCGTGTGCGGTGCCCCCCTCCACCATATTCCACCTCGGTCATATCGTCGCGGAGTTTAGGCGAAGCCCTGCGCCGGTATAACATCATCATCGTCACCATGCCGTCGTGCTGACGGAACTCATCTCCGGAGCTCGGCTGGATCGGAGGCCGGAGATCATCATCGAGCTGAACGTGCGCTGAACTCGGAGGCCCCGTACGTTCGGTGCTTGGATCGGTCGGATCGTGAAGACGTACGACTACATCAACCGCGTTGTGCTAATGCTTCCGCTTACGGTCTACGAGGATACGTGGACAAACACTCTCCCCTCTCGTTGCTATGCCATCATCATGATCTTGCGTGTGCGTAGGAAATTTTTTGAAATTACTACGTTCGCCAACAGTGGCATCTGAGCCTAGGTTTTATGCGTTGTTGTTATATGCACGAGTAGAACACAAGTGAGTTGTGGGCGATACAAGTCATACTGCTTACCAGCATGTCATACTTTGGTTCGGCGGTATTGTGAGATGAAGCGGCCCGGACCGACATTAGGCGTACGCTTACGCGAGACTGGTTTCACCGTTACGAGCACTCGTGCTTAAAGGTGGCTGGCGGGTGTCTGTCTCTCTCACTTTAGCTGAATCGAGTGTGGCTACGCCCGATCCTTGCGAAGGTTAAAACAGCACCAACTTGACGAACTATCGTTGTGGTTTTTGATGCGTAGGTAAGAACGGTTCTTGCTAAGCCCGTAGCAGCCACGTAAAATTTGCAACAACAAAGTAGAGGACGTCTAATTTGTTTTTGCAGGGCCTGTTGTGATGTGATATGGTCAAGACGTGATGCTATATTTTATTGTATGAGATGATCATGTTTTGTAACCGAAGTTATCGGCAACTGGCAGGAGCCATATGGTTGTCGCTTTATTGTATGAAATGCAAACGCCCTGTAATTGCTTTACTTTATCACTAAGCGGTAGCGATAGTCGTAGAAGCAATAGATGGCATAACGACAACGATGCTACGATGGAGATCAAGGTGTCGCGCCGGTGACGATGGTGATCATGACGGTGCTTCGGAGATGGAGATCACAAGCACAAGATGATGATGGCCATATCATATCACTTATATTGATTGCATGTGATGTTTATCCTTTATGCATGTTATCTTGCTTTGATTGACGGTAGCATTTTAAGATGATCTCTCACTAAAATTATCAAGAAGTGTTCTCCCTGAGTATGCACCGTTGCCAAAGTTCGTCGTGCCCAGACACCACGTGATGATCGGGTGTGATAAGCTCTACGTCCATCTACAACGGGTGCAAGCCAGCTTTGCACACGCAGAATACTCAGGTTAAACTTGACGAGCCTAGCATATGCAGATATGGCCTCGGAACACGGAGACCGAAAGGTCGAGCGTGAATCATATAGTAGATATGATCAACATAGTGATGTTCACCATTGAAAACTACTCCATCTCACGTGATGATCGGTTATGGTTTAGTTGATTTGGATCACGTGATCACTTAGATGACTAGAGAGATGTCTGTCTAAGTGGGAGTTCTTAAGTAATATGATTAATTGAACTTGAATTTATCATGAACTTAGTACCTGATAGTATTTTGCTTGTCTATGTTTGTTTGTAGATAGATGGCTCGTGCTGTTGTTCCGTTGAATTTTAATGCGTTCCTTGAGAAAGCAAAGTTGAAAGATGATGGTAGCAATTACACGGACTAGGTCCGTAACCTGAGGATTATCCTCATTGCTGCACAGAAAAGTTACATCCTGGAAGCACCGCTGGGTGCCAGGCCTGCTGCTGATGCAACTGACGACGTTAAGAACGTCTGGCAGAGCAAAGCTGATGACTACTCTATAGTTCAGTGTGCCATGCTTTACCGCTTAGAACCGGGTCTTCAACGACGTTTTGAACGTCATGGAGCATATGAGATGTTCTAGGAGTTGAAGTTAATATTTCAAGCAAATGCCCGGATTGAGAGATACGAAGTCTCCAATAAGTTCTATAGCTGCAAGATGGAGGAGAATAGTTCTGTCAGTGAACACATACTCAGAATGTCTGGGTATAATAATCACTTGATTCAACTGGGAGTTAATCTTCCTGATGATAGTGTCATTGACAGAATTCTCCAATCACTGCCACCAAGCTACAAGAGCTTTGTGATGAACTATAATATGCAAGGGATGAACAAGACTATTCCCGAGCTCTTCGCAATGCTAAAAGCTGCAGAGGTAGAAATCAAGAAGGAGCATCAAGTGTTGATGGTCAACAAGACCACTAGTTTCAAGAAAAAGAGCAAATGGAAGAAGAAGGGGAACTTCAAAAAGAACGGCAAGCAAGTTGCTGCTCAAGAGAAGAAACCCAAGTCTGGACCTAAGCCTGAAACTGAGTGCTTCTACTGCAAGCAGACTGGTCACTCGAAGCGGAACTGCCCCAAGTATTTGGCGGATAAGAAGGATGGCAAAGTGAACAAAGGTATATGTGATATACATGTTATTGATATGTACCTAACTAGAGCTCGTAGTAGCACCTGGGTATTTGATACTGGTTCTGTTGCTAATATTTGCAACTCGAAACAGGGACTACGGAATAAGCGAGCACTGGCCAAGGACGAGGTGACGATGCGCGTGGGAAACGGTTCCAAAGTCGATGTGATCGCGGTCGGCACGCTACCTCTACATCTACCTTCGGGATTAGTTTTAGACCTGAATAATTGTTATTTGGTGCCAGCGTTGAGCATGAACATTATATCTGGATCTTGTTTATTGCGAGACGGTTATTCATTTAAATCAGAGAATAATGGTTGTTCTATTTATATGAGTAATATCTTTTATGGTCATGCACCCTTGAAGAGTGGTCTATTTTTATTGAATCTCGATAGTAGTGATACACATATTCATAATGTAGAAGCCAAAAGATGCAGAGTTGATAATGATAGTGCAACTTATTTGTGGCACTACCGTTTAGGTCATATCGGTGTAAAGCGCATGAAGAAACTCCATACTGATGGACTTCTGGAATCACTTGATTATGAATCACTTGGTACTTGCGAACCGTGCCTTATGGGCAAGATGACTAAAACACCGTTCTCCGATACTATGGAGAGAGCAACAGATTTGTTGGAAATCATACATACAGATGTATGTGGTCCGATGAATGTTGAGGCTCGTGGCGGATATCGTTATTTTCTCACCTTCACAGATGATTTGAGCAGATATGGGTATATCTACTTAATGAAGCACAAGTCTGAAACATTTGAAAATTTCAAAGAATTTCAGAGTGAAGTGGAAAATCATCGTAACAAGAAAATAAAGTTTCTACGATCTGATCATGGAGGAGAATATTTGAGTTACGAGTTTGGTTTACATTTGAAACAATGCGGAATAGTTTTGCAACTCACGCCACCCGGAACACCACAACGAAATGGTGTGTCCGAACGTCGTAATCGTACTTTACTTGATATGGTGCGATCTATGATGTCTCTTACTGATTTACCGCTATCATTTTGGGGTTATGCTTTAGAGACGGCCGCATTCACGTTAAATAGGGCACCATCAAAATCCGTTGAGACGACGCCTTATGAACTGTGGTTTGGCAAGAAACCAAAGTTGTCGTTTCTTAAAGTTTGGGGCTGCGATGCTTATGTAAAGAAACTTCAACCAGATAAGCTCGAACCCAAATCGGAGAAATGTGTCTTCATAGGATACCCAAAAGAGATTGTTGGGTACACCTTCTATCACAGATCCGAAGGCAAGACATTCGTTGCTAAGAATGGATCCTTTCTAGAGAAGGAGTTTCTCTCGAAAGAAGTGAGTGGGAGGAAAGTAGAACTTGATGAGATAACTATATCTACTCCCTTATTGGAAAGTAGTTCATCACGAGAACCGGTTCCTGTGACAACTACACCAATTAGTGAGGAAGCTAATGATATTGATCATGAAACTTCAGATCAAGTTTCTACTGAACCTCGTAGGTCTACCAGAGTAAGATCCGCACCAGAGTGGTACGGTAATCCTATTCTGGAAGTCATGTTACTTGACCATGATGAACCTATGAACTATGGGGAAGCGATGATGAGCCCAGATTCCGCAACATGGCTAGAGGCCATGAAATCTGAGATGGGATCCATGTATGAAAACAAAGTATGGACTTTGGTTGACTTGCCCGATGATCGGCAGGCCATTGAGAATAAATGGATCTTTAAGAAGAAGACTGATGCTGATGGTAATGTAACTGTCTATAAAGCTCGACTTGTTGCAAAAGTTTTTCGACAAGTTCAAGGGGTTGACTACGATGAGACTTTCTCACCCGTAGCGATGCTTAAGTCTGTCCGAATCATGTTAGCTATTGCTGCATTTCATGATTATGAAATTTGGAAAATGGATGTCAAGACTGCATTCTTGAATGGATTTCTAGAAGAAGAGTTGTATATGATGCAGCCAGAAGGTTTTGTTGATCCAAAAGGTGCTGACAAAGTATGCAAGCTCCAGCGTTCCATTTATGGACTGGTGCAAGCATCTCGGAGTTGGAATAAACGCTTTGATAGTGTGATCAAAGCATATGGTTTTATACAGACTTTTGGAGAAGCCTGTATTTACAAGAAAGTGAGTGGGAGCTCTGTAGCATTTCTAGTTTTATATGTAGATGACATATTATTGATTGGAAATGATATAGAATTTCTGGATAGCATAAAGGGATACTTGAATAAAAGTTTTTCAATGAAAGACCTCGGTGAAGCTGCTTACATATTGGGCATCAAGATCTATAGAGATAGATCAAGACGCTTAATAGGACTTTCACAAAGCACATACCTTCACAAAATTTTGAAAAAGTTCAAAATGGATCAGGCAAAGAAAGGATTCTTGCCTGTGCTACAAGGTGTGAAGTTGAGTCAAACTCAATGCCCGACCACAACAGAAGATAGAGAGAAAATGAAAATTGTTCCCTATGCTTCAGCCATAGGCTCTATCATGTATGCAATGTTGTGTACCAGACCTGACATATGCTTAGCAATAAGCTTGGCAGGAAGGTACCAAAGTAATCCAGGAGTGGATCACTGGACAGCGTCAAGAACATCCTGAAATACCTGAAAAGGACTAAGGATATGTTTCTCGTATATGGAGGTGACAAAGAGCTAGTCGTAAATGGTTACGTCGATGCAAGCTTTGACACTGATCCGGACGATTCTAAATCGCAAACCGGATACGTGTTTTTATTAAACGGTGGAGCTGTAAGTTGGTGCAGTTCTAAACAAAGCGTCGTGGCGGGATCTACATGTGAAGCGGAGTACATAGCTACTTCTGAAGCAGCAAATGAAGGAGTCTGGATGAAGGAGTTCATATCCGATCTAGGTGTCATACCTAGTGCATCGGGACCAATGAAAATCTTCTGTGACAATACTGGTGCAATTGCCTTGGCAAAGGAATCCAGATTTCACAAGAGGACCAAGCACATCAAGAGACGCTTCAATTCCATTCGGGACCAAGTCCAAGTGGGAGACATAGAAATTTGCAAGATACATACGGATCTGAATGTTGCAGACCCGTTCACTAAGCCTCTCTCACGAGCAAAACATGATCAGCACCAAGACTCCATGGGTGTTAGAATCATTACTATGTAATCTAGATTATTGACTCTAGTGCAAGTGGGAGACTGAAGGAAATATGCCCTAGAGGCAATAATAAAGTTATTATTTATTTCCTCATATCATGATAAATGTTTATTATTCATGCTAGAATTGTATTAACCGGAAACATGATACATGTGTGAATACATAGACAAAACTATAGTCACTAGTATGCCTCTATTTAACTAGCTCATTAATCAAAGATGGTTATGTTTCCTAACCATAGACATGTGTTGTCATTTGATTGGTGAGATCACATCATTAGGAGAATGATGTGATTGACATGACCCATTCCGTTAGCCTAGCACTTGACCGTTTAGTATACTGCTATTGCTTTCTTCATGACTTATACAAAGTTACTGCAACTATGAGATTATGCAACTCCCATTTACCGGAGGAACACTTTGTGTGCTACCAAACGTCACAACGTAACTGGGTGATTATAAAGGTGCTCTACAGGTGTCTCCGAAGGTACATGTTGGGTTGGCGTAATTCGAGATTAGGTTTTGTCACTCCGATTGTCGGAGAGGTATCTCTGGGCCCTCTTGGTAATACTCATCACCTAAGCCTTGCAAGCATTGTAACTAATGAGTTAGTTATAAGATGATGTATTACGTAACGAGTAAAGAGACTTGCCGGTAACGAGATTGAACTAGGTATTGGATACCGACGATCAAATCTCGGGCAAGTAACATACCGATGACAAAGGGAACAACGTATGTTGTTATGCGGTTTGACTGATAAAGATCTTCGTAGAATATGTAGGAACCAATATGGGCATCCAGGTCCCGCTGTTGGTTATTGACCGAGAATGGTTCTAGGTCATGTCTACATAGTTCTCGAACCCGTAGGGTCCGCACGCTTAACGTTTCGATGACAGTTTTATTATGAGTTTATAAGTTTTGATGTACCGAAGTTTGTTCGGAGTCCCGGATGTGATCACGGACATGACGAGGAGTCTCGAAATGGTCGAGACATAAGGATTAATATATTGGAAGCCTATGTTTGGACATCGGAATGGTTCCGGGTGAAATCGGCATTTTACCGGAGTACCGGGAGGTTACCGGAACCCCCCGGGGGGTTATTGGGCCTACATGGGCCTCGAGGGAGAAGAGGGAAGGAGGCAGGAGGGGGCCGCGCGCCCCTCCCCTTCCTAGTCCGAATAGGACAAGGGAAGGGGGGCGGCGCCCCCCCTTTCCTTCCCCTCTTCCTCCTCTTTCCCCCCTTCTCCTACTCCTACTTGGAAAGAGGGAGTCCTACTCACGGTGGGAGAAGGACTCCCCCTTGGCGCGCCCTCCTTGGCCGGCCGCCTCCTCCCCCCTGGCTCCTTTATATACGGGGGCGGGGGGGCACCCCAAAGACACACAAGTTGATCTACGGATCGTTCCTTAGCCGTGTGCGGTGCCCCCCTCCACCATATTCCACCTCGGTCATGTTTATTGCGTTGAGCATGAATATGATTTGATCATGTTTATTGCGATACGGTATGACCGAGGTGGAATATGGTGGAGGGGGGCACCGCACACGGCTAAGGAACGATCCGTAGATCAACTTGTGTGTCTCTAGGGTGCCCCCTGCCCCCGTATATAAAGGAGCCAGGGGGGAGGAGGCGGCTAGCCAAGGAGGGCGCGCCAAGGGGGGAGTCCTACTCCCACCGGGAGTAGGACTCCCTTCTTTCCTAGTTGGAGTAGGAGAAGGGGAAAGAGGAGGAAGAGTGGAAGGAAAGGGGGGGCACCGCCCCCTTCCCTTGTCCTATTCGGACTAGGAAGGGGAGGGGCGCGCGGCCCCCTCCTGCCTCCTTCCCTTTTCTCCCTCAAGGCCCATGTAGGCCCAATAACCCCCCGGGGGGTTCCGCTAACCTCCCGGTACTCCCGTAAAATGCCGATTTCACCCGGAACATTTCCGATGTCCAAACATAGGCTTCCAATATATCAATCTTTATGTCTCGACCATTTCGAGACTCCTCGTCATGTCCGTGATCACATCCGGGACTCCGAACAAACTTCGGTACATCAAAACTTATAAACTCATAATAAAACTGTCATCGTAACGTTAAGCGTGCGGACCCTACGGGTTCGAGAACTATGTAGACATGACCTAGAACTATTCTCGGTCAATAACCAATAGCGGAACCTGGATGCTCATATTGGTTCCTACATATTCTACGAAGATCTTTATCGGTCAAACCGCATAACAACATACGTCGTTCCCTTTGTCATCGGTAAGTTACTTGTCCGAGATTTGATCGTCGGTATCCAATACCTAGTTCAATCTCGTTACTGGCAAGTCTCTTTACTCGTTACGTAATGCATCATCCCGTAACCAACTCATTGGTTACATTGCTTGCAAGGCTTATAGTGATGAGCATTACCGAGAGGGCCCAGAGATACCTCTCCGACAATCAGAGTGACAAAACCTAATCTCGAAATACGCCAACTCAACATGTACTTCGGAGACACCTGTAGTACTCCTTTATAATCACCTAGTTACGTTGTGACATTTGGTAGTACCCAAAGTGTTCCTCCGGTAAACGGGAGTTGCATAATTCTCATAGTTACAGGAACATGTATAAGTCATGAAGAAAGCAATAGCAATAGACTAAACGATCAAGTGCTAGGCTAACGGAATGGGTCAAGTCAATCACATCATTCTCCTAATGATGTGATCCCGTTAATCAAATGACAAATCATGTCTATGGCTAGGAAACTTAACCATCTTTGATTCACGAGCTAGTCAAGTAGAGGCATACTAGTGACACTATGTTTGTCTATGTATTCACACATGTATTATGTTTCCGGTTAATACAATTATAGCATGAATAATAAATATTTATCATGAAATAAGGAAATAAATAATAACTTTATTATTGCCTCTAGGGCATATTTCCTTCAGCTATAGCTCCGCTATAGCACGCTATAGCATTTACAAAAGGTCTTGCGCTAAAAGACTTTGGTACAAACAAATGAACAAACATTTTAAATAGAGCGCTATAGCTCCGCTATAGCACGCTATAGCATTTGATAGAGGTCCGCCGCTAAGATGCTTAGCGCGCTATTTAAAACTTTGGCGCTGCGGCTGACCTCGAGCTCTTGATTGGAGTGGGGGAGGCGGCCGGCGAAGGATCTGTGGCCAGCAGCGAAGGATCAGAAGATGTGGTGGGGCAGGCAGCCGGCAGGAAGGGCGCCGGCAAGGGAGCTGCGGACCTCGGCGGGGAAGGGCGGCCGATGAGGGAGCTGCAGACCATGGCGGGGAAGGGCGGGCGGCCGGAGAGGGAGCTGTGGACCGCGGCGGGGTAAGACGTCGGAGATGCGGACGACGGAGGAGCCCGCGAAAGGGAGCAGCGACGGCGGAGAAGCCTGGCGGAGGGGAGGAGCGACGAAGGAAGACGCCTCCTGATCGATTTCAAATCGGGGATAGGATTGTACTTTCACACTGTTTCACCTGGTCGGAACGATACCTCCAGCGACAACTATTTCGAAACGGAGGGAGTAAAACCCAAGCACCCGGTCCTGCAGACCTGTAGCGCACACCGTATGCGCACAGTCTAGAAGTCGCCAATACACTCTAGCTAGGAGGCGGGGTAGCAAATGGATGTCACTGCTGCGCAGAAATGGAAACATTTTTGTACAACTACAGAATCTTGACAGGAACAAGTACAGGGGCTTGAAATGATTGATGGGGTGTAGCATGCATGCTCCAAGTTGTGAGCAGTTTCATTTTTCTGAGAGACGTTTATCATAAAGTGGAAGTTTTTCTTATGAATATTTCTTATTGTGTCAGTCATGTGGTGTTTGGTACCTACGTGCGTAGGTGAAGCACCATGGGATGCTCTTTGCTTGATGTACATAAATTTATATCTTATTTGGACCTAAATCAGATTGTTCAAGTGTCTTTTGATCTTGTACATTCAGGTGGAGCACCATGGGATGCTCTTTGCCTGAAGTACAAATTTCATATCTTCTTTAGTTCGCCAGAAAGCAAGATGTTGGAAGAAAAGCGTCTTATGAACTAACTGAACAAGTCCTTAGCATTTTAATATCTTTGGATGTAGCCTTTGGGAAGGCGGGCTTTTTTTTGCTGAAAAGAGTCTCATTACTTGAGAGACGATGCTGAAATCAGACGGACATATACTATTGTGTGGTTTTACTCTATGTGGACAATTTGTAAGTTGTAACTATGTATAATCAGTGGCTAAATCACATTTATAAGGAAGCATTGTCTAGGACCATTCAGACAGTAGCACTATCAACAATTGAAGGGTTGCTTCAATCAAAATACCCTACATGGTTAACTTAGTTCTTTCTAACAAATTGTGTTAATAATTACTACCATACAATTTCTATTGACTTTTCAATATGTGAGAAGTGATGTTTGAAGGCATGTTATATTCAGACTTAATATTACTACTTAAATCTACTTTTTCTTTGGCGTTCATCAAAATTATTATTTCCTTTCCCTTTGGCTAAGCCAAGGATGCCTTCTACGACTCAAAGAAAGTAAAACAAATAGAACACTATATATTACCCAAGAAAACACATGAAACACATAAGCAAAAAACGGAGCCTCCAATTGCAAGCAGATCAACTTGTATCAGGCATGCAGTACTGCCCATAGAGTCAAAACTCCCAAATCTTGTCCTGCACTGAATGGGAATTGAGCAAAGGCAAAAGCTACTCACCGATGCACCGCTTGCGGTCGGGGACGACGAGCAAAACGAGTCTACAACTCCATGAGGAAAATGTTCAGCCGCCGTGCATCTAGCTACGGAGCGGGAGGGTCGCCATCCATCGGGCGCGGCACTCGGCGCGAAGTGGCCTCCCGCGTGATCCTCTTGGTCGATGTTGCGGCACGAGAAGAGCAAGACTCAGGGCGCACGGGGGGCATACCATGTCCTCGCTCAGTCCAGGACGCTCCGTCCCCCGTCCACCTCCAGGTCCAAAATCCCGCACTCGTGCGCTCCGCAAACCCCATCTTCGAATCGGCCAGAGAGAGGGCAACATGCACTTGATCCCCCCCTCCTCTCTCTCTCTCTCTCTTCGACGCGCTCAACTGCGCTCGCACAGCTGGGCGGTGGGAGCGAACGACCTCAAACGCTGACGTGACAACGCAGCCAACATGCACTGGATCCCCCCTCCTCTCTCTCTCTTTGATGCGCTCAACTGCGCTCGCACAGCTGGGCGGTGGGAGTGAATGACCTCAAACGCTGACGTGACAACGCAGCATGCTCCAAATACCCGTCCATCTAACGGGAACATCGACGTGCACTTGGGAATTGCAAAATATAGGGCGTGTTTGGTTGCCTGCACAGGCCTCGACCAGGCCCATGCGGAAAGGATTCAGCTTATTTGGTAGCCCGACTCGCATCGCACACTTCTTAAAGCACCTCTGGGTCTGACTTACTGGGAACACTCAGATGGGCAGTTTCTCCCCTGCGGAGAAACTGCAGGGATGCGAGGTGTTTACTTGGTGTCTTCTTCAACCTTCGTTAAGCTTCTCTCTTCCATGCCCCTCTAATCTACGCAACAATGCTTCGATTCGTGGTAAGCTCTACACGAAAAAGATGCACATCGATGCTACGGTTCCATTCAGGCGATCGGTTTGTAGTTTCGTCGATCGTACATGCTCAATTTCTTGTTCCCGTTTGGAGCTGTTTTGGACGAATTTTGTCAGATTCGTCGCGCACTATCGATTGCTTGAAACTTTCTTTGACCAACAGCCTAATCTCGCAGTTCCTCACAACATTCGTGTCGTAAGTTTTTGGTTTCGACGATCGTAGCTTCATCTCTCTTGAACAGCAGTCTACTGCACTAACGCCGCCATGCCGAGCTCCTCTGTCCTCTGCTGAGAGCTCTCCTATTCGTCCCTCTCCACGCTGAAGCCCTTCCCCTTGATCTCCTTGCCCGCGTGCTAGTACACTAGATTCATTTCCGACGTCGCTCATCTCGGCCTACTCTCTGTCGTCCTCCTACTGCACTGACGCTGTAACGGCACGCACACTGCTTTCTTGTGTCCTCTGCCTCCGCGCACACTGCAGTTTACCGCACCGCCAACAGGCTCGATCATCTTCGCCTCCTCTCTCTTGCCCTACTATATTGGAGTCGTTTCAGGCGTCGATCATCTCAGCCTCCTCTCTTGTCCACTGCACTGACGATACGATGGCGCGAGCACTGCATTCTCCTCCTCTGTCCACTGTCTTTGCGCGAGCACCGTAACTAGTTCACCGACGGTGTCGCTCGTCCATGACTACATGCTCGTCATGTCGGACACGGTGCCACGGCCACTATCCACCGCAATCGCCATGGTCCGGCGCACACTGCATTTCTTCTCCCCCTTCCTCTGCTAGCTCTTAACCCTGTGCGCTAAGTGCAAGTGCTAGCTCTTAATCATACCTCATGCGGGCAACCAAACAACGTGTAGTTGCATGCGCCGAGACAATGCAGGCAACCAAACAACATGCCAAAGTTGATCTCCTAATGCAGGAAGTTCATATGCAGGCAACCAAACAACTCGCAGATGTCGCATATGAGGCTGTTTTTCTAGAGCCAGGTTGAGTGGACAAGTGTATGCAACGCCGGGACTGTAGCACACGGCAACCAAACACGCCTCTAATGTATATGCTGAGAAAATATGCTTCAAGATTCATCAACCATCAATAATACCTTGACCATCTTCACCAGAAACAATCCTCTAAAACCCGAAGGGAAGAACTGGCCTCCATTCTATACCGCTACAATACTAAGATACTGAGTTGGCAGTTCTACGTTGAACTTTGAGATATTGCTAACAAAAAGATAGAGTACTAGGCCACCAGTTCTAGATCTGTTCTTTCCTGTATCCGTTTTAGCTTTGCAATATAAAAACTCTATCTAGAAACTACTGTTGCACAACTATTCTTTCGCTCACTATAGATAAAGATACACACATGCAAAACGTACAACAATTCTGAAGAACTTCATAAAAGCAAATTTCAAACGAAGCAATGGAGCGCAGCGTGCCGCCGCGCACTACCGCTAGTATAGGATTATAGGTGCAGCAATTACCGTGGTACACTGTTTTTTTTAGAAAAGGAGGAGGACCCCCGGCCTCTGCATCTGGATGATGCATGCAGTCACTTTATTAATTATTCACTCAAGACCTTACAAAGTTATACAACAATAAGACTAAAGCCACCGTCTAGGCAACATCTATCGCTACTCCTATCCAGTTGAGGAAGGGATGCTGATAGTCTAGGCCTAATACCAAACAAACCTCGTAGTCAAACCTAACATCTAAGACCTGAGGTCCTAACCAGGACGCCTGCCGGGTATGGGCACCCACCAGTCCGGCGCACTCGTCAACCAGGACGTCTGCCGGGTATGAGGCCGCCGCCGCCACCTGTCGCCAATCCATCTTCATTGTTGTACTGCTGCATCAATCTTGCCAGGCCTACCGTCGACGCCACCACGACGCTAGACAACGCCACCGTCCTGCGTGTGTCCATCCACGCGCGCCCATCGCCGAAACTCCACAGCGCCATGCCACCGTGATTCGCCGTCGGCCTTGCGGTAGATGCAACACCGCTCCTCCTCTTGCCACCTCCATCCATCACTTGCTCCAAAACGATGCCCTCAGGAGGGAAAGCGATGTAGAGAATGCCATCATCGTCCGATCCGGAAGATCCAGATCTAGAGTTTCCCCCGAAGCATCCCAAGCCTGATGACGCAAACTGCAACAACGATGCCCCGACAAGGAAACGACATCAAAGACGCCGCCAGCATCCGCCATGACCGTAGTCGATGCGATTTTCATTGGCACTTGCACCACCGGGCGTGCGCCGTCGCCGTCGCTGGTCCCTTCAACCGGAGCAAACTCCAAAACGATGCCCTGAAGAGGGACTACGACACACAAGCACCGCCATCGCTCGATCCCAAGGAGATCCAGGGTTTCCCCCGGATTTTCCCGCGCCATCAAGGACCAAACAAGGATGGAATCCGCAGATCCGCCAAGCTGCCGACGTGCCGCACCTGCCATCACGCCGACCGCGGCCCAGAGACCAAGCCCACGCCATCCGGCCGCGCCGCCACCGATCCGGTCGCGCCACTGCCGTCCCTGACAACCGCGACGCCCCAAACGTTGAAGCCGCCTGCCGTGGAGGTATGGAATCGTCGGAGCGCCCCCCCCCCCCCCCCCGATGTGACGTCTGGCCGAACACCACGCTTCGGCCCGGGGGTGCCGGCCCGCGCCAGCCCCTCACGAGCGGGAGGGCCCCGAGTCCCCGCCGCCGCCGGCGACGGCAAGGCTTCGCCCTACCGCGCCCTCGGGCGGCGGCGAGGGATGAGGAGGAGGAGAAGGAGAAGGGAAGGCCGGGCGATTGGATCTGGGTACACTGGTACACTCGTACACTGCTACTTCACTACAAGAAATATGTCAACTTATGACCTTCTTTCAGTGACCCTGGAAGAATTGGTCATAAATTTATGACCATTTTAGACCAATTGGTCAAAAGCTGTCTGGAGGGCTCCAAACCCTAAACCATCGCGACCATTTTGGTCAGAAAGGTCGTAATTTCCTTACACGAAATGGTCATAAAGCAAACAGCGCTAGTCCGCTGCCTTATTTCTAGTTGTTAACGACCAATATAGATGGTCATAGCCTTGTAAATTGTGGTGGGTTGCTATAACTAGGCGCCACCTCATCAGTTTTGCCTATGTGTCATGTCCATGTGGCAGTTTTGCCCTAGGTTGTGAAGCAACCTATATTTCTGTAATTCCCAAAATTCCCCAAAAAAATCTCATAAATTATTTGGGTCATATCTTTGTCAAATATGTAAAAACCTTCCTTGCCTAGTTCAAAAATAATTCAAAAATATTCATTTTCCTATTCTGTTCAGAACAACAGTTTGTGAAGGAAGTACCACTTTGGCATCTCCAAATAGTATCCATTTTCTACAGTGCTTTCCTATGCCCAAATAACCATCCTCCACCAAATGCCATCTCAATCCATTCATTATTTTGAGCTGAGCTTCAACATTCGTATTTATGTCCAGTGTGGTAGCTTGCAAAGCAAGTACCACCTAGGCTCCTCCTTTTGAGCTGAAAACTTGTGAAGACGGTCTTCTTAGTAACTGATCATCCTCAGCCAAAACTCACACCCATTAGCCATGTACATTTCCCGTACCGCTAATCAAACACTTGGCTGCTAATTCATGTTTGAGCATCGATCGGTCTCCTCGTGAGAATCTTATGTTGTAATTTTCTTCCTAGCACCTACCTGGGGAGTGCCCAACCCACTAGACATGCCTAGGCTGCCCAGAACACATGGCAACGCCACGGTCACGCGGTGACCATGCGGCGGGCATGCGAGTTTACACGCTCTAGAGTTGGGGGCCTCGACCACCGCCCAAACCTCGACGTATCGCCACCATACCATGTATTTATGATTAAATAGGTACTTATGTAACTAGAAATGATTTTTGGATAAAATAAATAGCAAACTATGAGGCAGCTGCAGTTCAAATTTGACCCGCTTCCAACTGAATCAGCGAAAATTTGTCTTTTTCACGAGAGGTGGATCAAAACTTTTTACACCCAACCATTTTGTCAATTGTGCATTAAATATGTCCTAGTATTTTAGAAAAAAGATTTGGTCCAATTTTGCAACCATTATTTTGGAGTTCCTTCACAAAAAAACCTCCTTTTGGGCACTCGAAAAATGGAAAATGGTTTTTTCGTTCAAAGAAAATAAAAACTTCCTTAGGAAACATTGTTTGCCATTCCAATATGCACCCTTATGCACAATATGAGATCATTTGAACAAACTATGCCATGAATGTGGCCATAAGATTGATCATTTGGCTTGAAAGCCATGAATCTTCACACTTGATAGCTCATTTCTGAGAACACTTTTTTAAAATAATTACCGTATTACAAGTTTATTATTTTTCCTGGAAACTTGGTCACATATAATGACACAATGCGAAGGTTTTCCAATTTTTTGATTTTTTTTGAATTTTTTATGCCCGTTTCAAAATGCGGTCAAAACGGCGGGCTTGACCGTTCCATGCTAGTGGTTGAATCTTGGAAAACTTTTGATGTTTCTCTGATTAAATAGATACTTATGTACCTAGAAATGATTTTTGGAAAAAATAAATAGCAAACTATGAGGCAGCTGCAGTTCAAATTTGACCCGCTTTCACCTAAATCGGCGGGAATTTGTCTTTTTCACCAGAGGTGGATCAAAACTTTTTACACCCAACCATTTTGTCAATTGTGCATTAAATATGTCCTAATATTTTATAAAAATGATTTGGTACAATTTAGTAACAAATATATGGTAGGTCCTTCACAAAAAAACCTCATTTCAGGCACTCGAAAAATGGAAAATGAATTTTCCGTGCAAAGAAAATGAAAACTCCCTTTGGAAACATTGTTTGGAATTCCAAGATGCACCCTTGTGCACAATATGAGATCATTTGAACAAACTATGCCATGAATGTGGCAATAAGATTGATCATTTGGCTTGAAAGCCATGAATCTTCACGCATGATAGCTCATTTCTGAGAATATTTTTTTAAAATAATTGCCGTATTGCAAGTTTGTTATTTTTTCTGGTAACTTGGCCACATATAATGACACAATGCGAAGGTTTCCCAATTTTTTGATTTTTTTTAATTTTTTATGCCTGTTTCAAAATGTGGTCAAAACAGCGGGAATGACCGTTCCTAGCTAGTGGTTGAATCTTGGAATTTTTTTGGTGTTTCTATGATTAAATAGATACTTATGTACCTAGAAATGATTTTTGGAAAAAATAAAGAGCAAACTACAAGGCAGCTACAGTTCAAATTTGACCCGCTTCCAACTGAATAGACGAAAATTTGTCTTTTTCACGAGAGGTGGAACAAAACTTTTTACACCCAACCATTTGGTCAATTGTGCATTAAATATGGTCTAGTATTTTATAAAAATGATTTGGTCCAATTTTGCAACAATTATTTGGTAGTTCCTTCACAAAAAAACCACCTTTTGGGCACTCGGAAAATGAAAAATGAATTTTCCGTGCAAAAAAAATGAAAACTTCCTTAGGCAACATTGTTTGGAATTCCAAGATGTACCCTTGTGCACAATATGAGATCATTTGAACAAACTATGCCATGAATGTGGCCATAAGATTGATCATTTGGCATGAAAGCCATGAATCTTCACGCATGATAGCTCATTTCTGAGAACACTTTTTTTAAAAAAAATTGCCGTATTACAAGTTTGTTATTTTTCCTAGGAACTTGGCCACATATAATGACACAATGCGAAGGTTTCCCAATTTTTTGATTTTTTTTTAATTTTTTATGCCCGTTTCAAAATGCGGTCAAAACGGCGGGAATGACCGTTCCTAGCTAGTGGTTGAATCTTGGATTTTTTTGGTGTTTCTCTGATTAAATAGATACTTATGTACCTCGAAATGATTTTTGTAAAAAATAAAGAGCAAACTATGAGGCAGCTGCAGTTCAAATTTGACCCGCTTCCAGCTGAATCGTTGTAAATTTGTCTTTTTCACGAGAGGTGGATCAAAACTTTTTACACCCAACCATTTGGTCAATTGTGCATTAAATATGGCCTAGTATTTTATAAAAATGATTTGGTCCAATTTTGCAATAATTATTTGGGAGGTCCTTCACAAAGAAACCTCCTTTTGGGCACTCGAAAAATGGAAAATGGTTTTTTCGTCCAAAGAAAATGAAAACTTCCTTAGGCAACATTGTTTGCCATTCCAATATGCACCCTTGTGCACAATATGAGATCATTTGAACAAACTATGCCATGGATGTGGCCATAAGATTGATCATTTGGCTGGAAAGCCATGATTCTTCACACATGATAGCTCATTTTTTAGAACATTTTTTAAAAGAATTCCTTACTACGGGTCTTCGGTCACCGGGAAGGTGACGACGATGAACTCCTCGCTCGCGACCACCTCCTCGATGCCCTGCTCTTCTACGTGTTGAGGTCCTTGCTGGCGGCCTTGCCGGATAAAAATCCAGAGCTTCTTTATTCAATATTGCCGCCCCCGCCCCCGAATCGAGACATCGAATGATCCAAAAACCTAAGCTACTAGGACCTTAAAACCTAAAGCTAAAATGATCTACACACGTGGGATCCGATGACCCTCCTCACTACCGACGACCAAGAAGTCACCGGCGGAGGGGAACCGCTGAAAGACGGCGCAAAAAATAGTCGGTTCTCTTAGCCAAAGAGATTTGCACTTTATTTTCAGCCGGTTATGACCTACTTAGATGGTCATGGACGTCGCACACATGTACTCTGTTTTGATTGGTTCAGAGGCATGTCACGCGGATCATGGATCGAGCACCATCCGATCCACCCAGATCCAATGATAGCGCTCCCTCCTCACCTTCTCACCCCACCTAGCCCAACAACCCACGGGCCACAGCCCGCACTCCTCCCTCCGTACCTCGTCCCCCGCGAACCCTAGTGCTCCCCGATCCCTCCCACCTCCCCTCCCCTCGCCGCCACCCACCCCTCCCCTCGCTCTCCTCCCTCCCGCCCTCCCCTCCGGCAAGATCCAGCGTCCTCCCACCCTCCCTTCCGGCAAGATCCAGCGTCCTCCCTCCCTCCCCTCCGGCAAGATCTAGCGTCCTCTCCTCGATCCAGATCGAGGCACCCCGCCGCCCCGCCTCCGTCTCCCTCCGTCTCCCACCCGATGGAGGCCACGGTGGGGGGAAGCGAGGGGCCAAACACCTGCTTCCAACACACAAGGTCTCGACTTCCCCTCCCATTGCCGCACCACTCGTCCGCTAGCTCCCCACGCAGGCGGATTCGGATAGAGGAGGCCATCGCCGGCGGCGGCAGCGGGCTGGGTACCATGAGCGCCTTGCTCGCCATCTATCAAAACCGGGATCTGACACCATCCTCCAGTGGTGGGGATTCAACATCGCCGTCATCAACAAGCGGATATTCTAGGTATCCCCTTCTCCCCTCTTGCATCTCATTTTCAACTGCCCAGACCAGGATGCCTTCTCCGTTGCTCAGATCTGCGTTTCAGGATGCCACCATGCTCCACTTCCTGACCAGATTTGGTAAAGGTGCCGCCAGATCTTGCCACACTAGGCATCAGGACCGCTGGATGCTTCTCTCATGGTGGTCAAGCCAAGCTCTCCTATGGTGGTCAGAACGGGCGTCGTCAACCCCTCCACTCCCTCTTCCCCATGACTCCACCTCGACAACCTGGTAAGGTCCAGGTGCAATCTACGTACTTCTAGGACTCCCACGAGGCCACCTAAATCTCTATGAATCCAACGCTGCTAGTGGTACCTGGAATATTGCCCCTGTACGGCATCGTTTGTGTTAGCAAGTAGAGAATAATCAGGTGCCCTCTCCTTCTAGTTGTCGCACACTGAAACTATACTGTGCAGTGATGCCTGTTTTTTCTTTTGTGTTAGCAAGTAGAGAGAATAATCAGATTGTGGCTGTGAAAAAGGGGTAGCGTTAGGATGGAATCTCTGAATTGGATCAGGGACATCCACTTCATAACATACTGACTGTGCATCAATATATTTGTTGTAAATCCAGTTCTCTGCCATACAGTATAAGTACAAACTGCCCCTGCCGGGCCCCTGTCAAGGGTTCATCCCCGATGCTACTTTGAGTCATTTGCCACAACGAGAGCTTAGTATGATGGTGCATCGCATTATCACCCGGTCGCCAGCTCACATGTGCTTGTGATTGCATACATGTGGTGCCTGGTGCCTGGCATTTGTCCTGTTATGTTAGTTAATCACAGTTTTGTCTGTTCACGAAAAATTAAGGTAATGTGGTGCACCTATGATCGCCACTCTCTAGTACTTTTAGCTTGGACCACATGAAACTAATAACAGTATTGGTAGTGTCTGTCTTATTACAATAGCAGCCGGCACTTGTTAGATGTGTAGACGTGTATCTACTCTTGTAAGTATTTGATTGGATGATTTCTGGATTTAATCAGTTATATGCAGATACTACCTCCTTTGCTTGTTTCCAGTGTTGCCTTACATGTGCTCTATTATTTCCTTTGATGCAGGTACACTGGAATACCTGTCGGCATGCCCTCGATACGTTCAGAGTTTAGCACTAAGACTCTCACACCGCAAGTTTGCCACTGACAGGGAAGTCGGTCAAAATCAATTCTCCATGATGTTTTTCTTGTGCATGTGCCGGTGAGATAAATAATGGCAACTGTATTACCTAAGCATATCTGACTATCTAAGCTGTATGCATTGTTTGTGGAAGGCGATCTCTGGATGCTGAGACCACGTTTAAGCCAATGTATATGATACAGTTGCATTGCACCTGTCACTTCTAATCTGCCATTAATTCAAATATGCTTGCGAGGGGCTAGTCCTAGCTAGTATTTCTCCGACTAGGCTAAGTCGATCTGGTTGGCATGCTCTTACTCTCTGCTAGCAGCCTATTCCATTTGACTCATTCTAATTACTACTGCATATATGACAATTCAGACCTGGCATAAGTTACACTTGACAAGAGTATCTTGCCCACTTTATGTGTTCTGTGTTACTATTCATTTCTATATCTGGTCTCAGTTTCAAGCATGCTTTATAGTATCATATATATATATATTGTATTTATACATCTCTGTGGAGCTTAATTTGATCCTAAATAAAAGATGCTTGGACATTGGTGGAACTTTATCTAATGCTCTTGTTCTCCTGTGTTTACCAGCTTCAACTCTAGTTAATTTGGTCTATTATTATCCCAGAAGCTGCAATGATGGAGATCACACGCTCCTTCGACCAGCCACGGCTAGCCTCCGTCTTCGGCCCCTTCAACCTCGCCCCCGACCTCGCCTGCTGCTCCTTCAACCACACGCTCCGCTGCGAGGTGAGCTCCCCTGTCCTCTCCGCTCGATCCATGCTAGATCCTCAGCCTGGATACATGTGCAGTAGATAGGTTATTTCTGGGCACATGGCCGGAGAGTCTGACTTAGCTCTCTCATTCTCCATTAGTGAGCATGGTAATTGGGAAACACTATATAATGATAAACTGATTTGCTTCTGGTTTTTGAAATAGAGCTGACTATAGTTATGCATGAACGAGAATATGCTTGTAACTGGTGACAAATATGTTCTGCTGACCAGCTTTGCAGTTTGCCACATTGGTGATGTAAATGCCCCTAAATTATGATATCTTAGCAAGTGCTTTCTTCGATGTTTAACCTTGTTACTATCGTCCATAAGTATAGCCGTTGATTTTGGTATATGAGCACTAGTGTTTCTTGCTTACATCAAGCTATGTATTGTACATGTGTCCATTTTACCTCTGTAAATAGTTTGTTTCATACCTAGAAACATGTTTCCTCATAATGAATTATTCATGTCATGTGAATCATTGCTGCTATCCTGCTACTAATGGATACAAGGACGAAATGCACAGTTTCGTGTCAAGTAGTGTTTGCTTGGTGACAGGATGTTGTTTTTTCCTTCCAAGTATAATGCTCCATTCATGTTTATGCCTCTTCCAGAAAATGTGCTGCACCTACAGTAATCAATCTAACTTATCCATTTTATTTTATAGGCCTTCGAGTACAAGTGGTGACGCTGCGCTCCCACGGTGACGCTGCGCTCCTCCTAGCCCCCGTTTCATGTGCGTTTTGTTCCTGTAGTCGTCTTTCCGTTTGATTTTGAGCCATGGCCGCCATGGACAACACTCAGGATATATATGCCTTTCTTATCATATAATATATTGTCTGTTTCCCCTGCTGAAATAGTGTGCCTACCAGTATTATGTGATTTCTATCCTGCAATGCTATGGCGGTACTGTAATTGTTGATGTTGTATTCTTATGTTGTCTGTATCCACCAATCAGCTAGCAAATTAATTAATTCATGAGTGGTATCCTCTACACCCATGTTCTGCTGTAGCTTCTAGTATGTGTTTATCTACAAAATCTGTATGGTCAAAATCTGTAGTTATTGTGGATAGCAATTTCTTACTGAATTTACTTTATTTGTATGTATGGTCATCTACAGATGCATATCTTGTAGAAAAATATATCCTGTAGAAAAATAGCTTGTGAATGTCAATCTCATGTATCAGGGTCTTGTTCTTGTAAACCTTATGTAAAGCTAAAATTCTTGCTGTGCAGGGTGACTAGTGATGCAACACACCAAGCAGTAGCAGGCAACCAAGCAGCAGCAGGGGGAGGGGCTCTCTCGAACGTCGCCGCTGCCACTCATTGCTACTGTCACTGATTGATGATGGATGATCGCGTTAGTTTAGCTCGGTCGCTGTTCGTTTAGCTCCTTGGTAGTCCCTACTACTGCTGGTAGAAATAGAAATGGTAGTTGTAGTCCCATGTAGTTGTAGTACCATGTAGTTCCTCTACTCGGGCTGCCCTTTGTTCCTTCATTTCTATGTTAATTTAGTCTGTTGAATGTATCTACTATCTACTTTGTGGTTGTGGCTGTTGAAAGAAATAAAATGGTTTGGATATGTGCGTACATGCTGATATGTCAAGATGGAATAGCTGCCCTTGTGATGTCAAGCTTCTAAATGTATGTTGTGGAGGCCAAAAATAAATTGGATTGTAAAAGGGTTGAGGCCCAAAAAAAAAGAAATGAATTATAGAAAGCCACGTCCTAGAAAATAAAATGGGCCAGGCCCATCTACCTAGCCAAAATTAATATGAGAGAAAAAATACATTAAAAAGGCCGAATTGTTGGGCTAGGCCCATGTAGAAAATCGAATCGGACCGGGCTGAATCTTGTGCCACGTCAGATTGCCACGCTGGATGCCTACGTGGCCTGGGGAGGTTGCTAGTGACCAAAACGCCACAGTAGACGTATTTTGGTCATAAACGTTTGCGACCATTCCAGAAGAAAGGTCGCTATAGTCAGTTTACGACGGCCGGCTTTTGACCTTATGTTTTTGGTCACAAAAAGGTCATAAATGGAAATTTGTGACCTTTCAGTGACCAATAGTGGTGGTCATAAGTTGACATATTTCTTCTAGTGCTTCTCCATCCTTTCTTGTGTACACATTGCCTCTCTTGAGGTCATTTCTCACGGAGCCATGTGGAAGTGGAACATATCTCCTGCAAGATTGTTGTTCTCCAAGACTCCAAATGTTCTCTTGCTGCTACCTAGAGTCCTGGACACAAACATCAATATGGTGGACGCGCACAGTTAACTGCAGCGAGTAGAGCAGAACAACCACAAATAGATTTTCAACCCAATCATCTGTCTAGTCGAATCAGACATGAATTCATTCTCCACACTTTAGTTTTCCTTTCAACCTAGTGAGAGTCGCCAGCACTAAAAACGTGTTTGTGTCACTTATAGTGTGCAGTCTTTCCTTCACAGATGAAAGATCACAGGAATCCAAGAATTGGACGCTAAATCTTTGTCGGTCTTGATTTGCCTCAATCAGAGGAGTAACATCTGATTACCTGTGACATCTTTAGCTAAATCGATGCATTTAGTACTACCCCGTCCCAAAAAATAAGAACGTTTTTGATACTATGCTAGTGTAAAAAACGTTCTTATATTTTGAGACGGAGGGAGTAGCAATCAAGAGGGTTGGAGATATGCCCAACTTGAAGATCATTCTCTTTCTCAATAGCAGATCGTTTCCATCACCCCCAGGTTGCTGACGCTGTCTTTACCAAAAAATATGCAGACATCAAAGGACCCTGGCATAGTCACCTTCACGTGGGGCTTTAAGCAGGGGTTAGTTATTAGGGTTCGCATGCTGGAGGGTCCTCAACAACGACAGCTTACAACAGTTGCCCGCCGTGAGCCCCGGTGTGTTCCTGGCTTCCAGGGGCGCAGCTACAGGGTGGACAGGGTGGGCCGCGGCCCACCCTGAAATTTTGGGCCAGCCTATATACCATAAGGTTACTAGGAGGATGGGCCAAGGAAAAAAGAGCCCAGCAACAGCCTACATACACTGCGCATTCCGTGTCTCTCGACGCCAGCTGATTCCTCTGATCCTCTTTGCTCTACGTGCTTCGATCCGCCGCTAGCCGCCTGCCTCAGTGCCTCGCCGAGTCGTTTTCGCCGCCTCGCGGGCCCCTCCCGCCAGTCCCTGCCGGGCTGCCAGCTGCAACTCCACCGGAAGTGCGGCACTACTGCATAGCAGCGCCGGCGTGGGCGTGCCCAGCGCCCCAGCCGCCCCTGCCACTGCAAGGAGACCGCGCTTGACCTGACCGTGTTCGTCGACAAGGGCGTCCACGTGAAGCTCACCGGCAGCCGGCAGGGTTGATTTGTATAGCCGAAATTTCTTTAGTGCTAAGCTCTGCATTATCAGATCCCCCGTATTTGTTTGTGTTAGCCACTTAGCCTGCTAACTGCCTATTAGGCTCTGTCGTTGTCACCAGTGCGCTATTTGGTGTAGAGAAATCCTTGTAGACTTTCTACAAATGTTACTGACGCGCGAGTACTCGACTTGTTAGCTTGGTCTTTGTCTGATTTAGTTGGTGCATCTTGTGTTTCTTTAGTATTGACGTGTTGTTGTTATTCTAATCAGCAAACAAATTCACATACATTGAGCTTTCTCCAAGATGAATGAAGCTGATATAATTGATATACTTTCATGGCCATGCAATAGCATAGGCCAGAAACATAGTCTTCTTAACTTCTCAAGGTATTTACTATGTAGGCTTCTTTTATGCAAAACCAGACTTAATTACGAATTCTAGTATGTTTGTAAGGCCATATTGATCTATTTATGTGTGGTATTGGTAATTGCCTAAAACCTTCACATGTCATGTTTGTTGTCAAAAAAAAATATTGAGAAGGACCACCCTGATTTCAAATCCTAGCTCCGCCACTGCTGGCTTCCCGTATGTCCTTTACATGGACTGTGTGGGTGCCACCAGAGCGACTTTCTAGTCCGTGAGAAGGGATCGGCTGCTAAATCGCTGATCCAATTAGTGGCTATAAAATTCTAATCTATCTAATTAATAATTACATGTCTCTGATTATTGTGGGCATTTTATAGAAAAATTCTCTTTTTGACCCGTATTTTCCTTTTAGTATATATTAAATAGATAGATACTCCTAGATAGATAGACTTTGCTAAGTGCTAACCACCGAACCACTGAATTTTAGAGATAGATCCAAACAATCCATCTAAGAATAGGTTGTGGTTGTTGTTTCTTCTTTTCAATAAATAACCGAACACATTCAATCCATTCTTTCCTATAATAGTTGTATTTATGCATGCATATAGGACAAAAATGATGATTTCAACATAGATTTCACCGAATTTATAACTTTAAAATGTTTTGTAACTCAAACCGTAGATCTGGTTGAAAAAACATTTTCACGTAAAAGAATCGTCACCATGGGACCTTCGAAAGTAGATGTCATGTTTATATGTTTCGACGATCTTTTTGAGTCAACAGTAAATTATCAGATCTAGACTAAGTAAGTTATCACGTCTGTGATACGTAAGTTATCATCATGTTTTACACAAAAATTAACGGGGCATAAAAATGGTCCCTCCAACTTTCTCCCCACATGCACAGGTGGCCCGGCCGTGGAGTGATGAATGAAAACGAGGCTGCAAAACATTGTGAGGTATGCGGGCGCGGACGCAAACGCAACGAAACCGGTCCTTCATTCGGATGGCAGCGCTTAGGTGGCAATAGCTTTCTAGTGAAGTTGATGTAATCCTAAATTCTCTTATTTTGAAATTTTAAAATTATTTGTAGCTCAAACCGTTGATCCGATCGAAAAGTAAAAAACGACATGACGGGACATTCAAAAAGTTATCAGGCTGGGCTACCTAAGTTATTAGCTCTGTTGTGTGTACATAACCATACTGTTTACACATGAGTTATCGGAGGTGTTTTTAAATAATGAAACTACTCCACGCACGGCGTTCAGTGAGCGATCTCTAGACGATAAAGCAATCAAATGGCTGGAGTTGTACTTTGTCTACTCACAGATGGTGTGGTGTGATAGATAGGGTCATTCACAAATTGAGCAAAGGTTGTTCCACATAGCATCGATCTTTCAAAACCCCCCTCCCCCTCTTGGTCAAAAAGTTACCACACCTGGACAAAATACGTTATCAGCTTAGTTGTGCAAATATTACCAAACAATTTACATACTAGTTACGGGGGGAGTCAACATTTTTTTGGCTCAAAAAGTTAGCACGACGGAGCTAAGTAAGTTATCATATCTGTTGTGCGTATATTATCATGCTATTTACATAGAAGTTACCGATGATATGATTTTTAACAACTTTAATCTTGGGGTATGTTTTTTCAACAACTTTTATTTTAAGGTCGAAAGTTACCGCCGCGGTTGTACCAAGTTAGCAGCTTTGTTGTGCGTATATAACCATGTTGTTTACATAGAAGTTATCACGGCTATATTTTTCAACAACTTTTTTTCCTAGGTCAAAGCTTATAAAGCTTGGGCTAAGTAAGTTACTATGCATGTGGTGTGTATATTACCATGTTGTTTGCACTATAATTACCCTGAATATATTTTCAACAACGTTTTTACTCGATGTCAAAGTTACCATGGTGTTTGTGTGCACGTTACCATCCTTGCGGTATGTAAATTACCAATGCTATTTTTATAGAAGACACTTAAGTCACAATGGTGTTTATACCTAAGTTAGCATGTATATGGATACGTAAGTTAGCCATAGAAACCCCCATGCTGGACTGTGACTACCCGACAAGGTGGCTGCTGACCTTGGGTTGCACTTCCTTGAAGGTGCGGTCACCGACGGGCTTCGGTCATTGGAAGGAATAGAAGCTGGACTCCATGGACTTACGTCGGGGGTGGGTGGAGGTCGGGCCGAGCGTGGGCTCGAGGTCGAGGACACCGTGGTGTTTGCACCTATGTTATCAGGCGTGCAATACGTAAATTATCGTGCTATTTAAAATGAAGTTACTGAGGGTATGTTTCGGCAACTCCCCCCGCCCCTCCCCCAACTTTATTCTCGGGTCAAAATGTTTACATAGTGTATGTGTGTGTGTTACCATCTATGCAGTGCATAATTATCATGCAATTTACGCACAAGTTACTAGGGTTATGTTTTCAATATTTTTTCCTGGTTCAAAGTTACCATAATGTTTCTATGTGAGTTATCAGATCTACAATGTGCAAAATACATTGTTATTTACACAGAAGTTGCCGGGGATATGTTTTGAATAAAGAAAATTCACTTATCAAAATTACCATGGTGTTTGTACGTTAAATTATCAGGTCCGCGGTGCATATATTCCATGTCAATTACACACATGATATCGGGATATGATTTCAACAACTTTTTTCTCTAGGAAAAAGTTATCATGGTGTATCTATGTTAATTATCGGCTCTGTGGTGCGTAAGCTCTAATCACATTAGTCTGATAACCACACATAAATATCTCATTACACATGCTCCCTCTACACATCTCTTTCACCAAGCCTCTCTTCGATACAATGCTATACAATGCTCGGATATTCCAGCATGATTCACATGTCTATAAATTAGATCTTAGTTAGAGAATTGACACAAATGATTAAATAGTCTAGTGGTTATCTTACTCAATCCTCAAAGGAGATGTTGAGGGTTCAAATCGCACCTTTGGCAATCTTTTTTACCGCGGAAGAACATACATTCTCTCTGTCCTTGAAATGGGAAAATCGAGCGTGTATCTTTCTCATTAAATGAGAATTGATAATCGTCCTAAATATGGGGAAAAACTTTCTTCTTAAATATGAATTGAAAGAAATCCTTAAATTACAGGAAAAAATACTTCTACTTAATTGACAATTAAAAACCGTTGTTCAATCACAGCAAAAAATCTTTCTGCCTTAAGGAGAAGATCGGTTATTATTCTGGGCGATTGATTCGGGCGAGCAGAAAAGTCGAAGGCAGGATCGCGAGCGGGTGAAGCGGGATCGAATGGTTATGAGATCATTCGGATCTGTAGCTAAACTCATGTGGTTCAGATTTTAGTTTTTCCCTATATAGATGGATAGATAGATTTTTTTAGCTAGAGATAGATAGATAGATAGATAGATGGGCCGTGTTAGGGATCACCCGTCTCATCAGCCGCTCTGGTAGCCGCAAGATTTATTCGCGTTCAGCAGCCTAGATGATTCTCTGCACATGGGTGGACTATGCAACCCCGTTCTAGCTTTCTCTTTCCTTATAAGGGCATGTACAACGCGAGCGCTACAACAGGCGCCATGGTTTGATTGCCATCCAATTGGGTCCCATACCCCCCTCCCCCGCACAACCCCAGGATATGGGCTGGCATCGAGGTCGAGCCTATCACCGGGCGCTTAGCCTTTTTTTCTCTTGTGAGCCTTTTCCTTCCTTCGAATCTAGTAGCGGACGCTATCTAGAGCGCTACAAATCAACAAATGCTCAACCAACTCAGCTGATTGTTGAAGTAAAAAACCAGATGTACTCAACTCAATTGATTTCCTTTTGCAGCTGGACAAAAAATATGTTTGTTCTCTCTTCACGCACAACAATAAACTACAATAAACAATAGAGCTCTTTTATCTATTATAAATATGCATGACACATGAATACTTACAATAAAAATTGAATTGATACAAAATGAAATGCATGTGGTTTGCCAAGCTGGTTCAACAGGGACAAAAATCCCAATCTTAAAACCTGAAAGCACAGTGAGTATAAAGTTAGAAAAAAACTTTAAGTTACTTTAACCATTTATTCAGTCAGACACAGTTAAATCGGCCTAACAAAATCATGCATGCAATGCTAACTAGATAATGCATGTAGTAAAGCTATCTCTTTATATATATACCTACTTGCAAGTTCCAGTTCCGCGCCCATCCCAAAATTTTGTGCTGATAGATACACAACACAATCCTACCCCTATTTTATACAAGTTTTTGTTCATACCACTGTTCAAAATATCTTCCGATTCAGCGATTTATCGTCCGATTAATCGCTACTCTTGGGGTGACCGATAAGATTATGCCTTATCTTCACTGTTTATCGGTTGGGATGATTTATCATTATGACAAGCGATTTATCGGGAATCTACCGACAAATCGTGCCTATTCATAGCACTATATTTGCAAGAACTATGTTTATTTGTGTTTTGTGGACCTTGTTACGCAATATGTATCTTTGTTCTATTTTGTTTGTCATTATATGAGGATTCAAAGACTAGGAATAAAGGTAACACTTCTGTCCAATATTGTATTGGTGTTGAATATAGCATATTTTAGTGTTGGGAACCTGGGATTGGCAAAAAAATGGCCGATTAATAGTCGACCGATAAAATTAATTAATCGGCCCATTTCCAATTAATCTCTACTCCCTAGCTGACCGAGACGATAACGTAAGCGATATCCTCAACATTGGTTCATACACATCACAAATTTCCAATGGATGTCTTACAATGGAGCGAAGAGGATAATCTCTTGCAATGGAGGTAAGTCATTTGTTTGATTATCAATACTTACTATATCATGAAAAGGTTAACCTAAAAACATTTTATAAATTGAGCAGGTAAATGCTTGGTTAAATATGCCCACTGATTCTGTTGTTGACAATGAAAATGTTGCATAGGATAACTGGAATAAAGTCAATGAAGAATATAACGCATATACCGTCGATAATTGAAGAAGACACCTATCCAAATCAAATGTCGTTGGGACAAGATGATCTCTTAAATTCTGCTATTCGACGGCATGTGGCGTAGGGTAAATGATGCATTCACAGCTACTAGACAATCTAACCAGGACTTGGATTCCAAATCTTTAGAGATGTATAGGTTATTTGCAAAAATTCATTCTCTCAGTCTCGCGTCCCACCCTTGCGTTGCCCTCCTCGGGTGACTAGGGGGAACCCCAGCCGCTGGCCAGCAACCACCCACCCGTTGCCCACTCCCGCATCGCTGCCTCGCCGGTCCCTAGGATGCTTCCGGCGGGGTGGATCACACATCATCCTCTTGCAGTGTGGCCTAACTTTGTTGCAGAAAAAATGGTGAAAATTCCTTGGAGCATCAATGTGATTTCACGCTTACAACATTAGACGGCTTGCGTTGCAACATCGCGCAGGAGCGACAACAATTCTGACGTCATGCAAATGCCATGGAGCAACGGCTCAAGGTCAACGTCGCAACTAAAATTAACTATGTAATTTTGATCTATGCTTGAATTTATATCTATACCCAATAATAAATTGGTTATTGCTTCTGGTGGTACGTCACGAAAATTGCCATCAAAGTTTTAAATTATTACCCAGCAATGCCATCTATAAGTGATAAAAAGAAATTTTCACACAGGGGAAGCCTACGACTGGGCCGGCAACCATGCAGTAGGGACCTCCTATACTATGCTCTACCCGCTGGGAGAAGACGTGCTGCACCCGTTTGGGCCGACCCGTGTCCGGACGGCCTGTTTTTTATTTTTTTTCTTTTTTTACTTTAAATAATATGGGACTTTAAAATTGTTCAAAAATTAAGAAAATGAGAATTCTTCAATAAAAAGTTTAATAAATCTTATAATGTTTTGGATTCAAAAAAAGTTCGTGATTTTGTAATTTTTTTTTGCTTGTTTAAACATTGTTCGAAATTTCGAAAACAAATGTTTGGGAAATAAAAAAATGTCCATCAAGTTTTAAAAGTTCGTGTATTAAAAAAATATTAATGAAATTGAACAAATTTTTGCAAATTCCCAAAATGTTCAAAAAATAGTTTATTCATTCATGAAATGTTCCCTAATGCAAAAAATGTTAGTTAAATCAAAAAAATGTCCGTGACTTTAAAAAATTATTCCAGCAATTTCCAGAAAAATGTTTGTATATTCTAGAAATGTTTGCCGATTCAATAAAATTGTTTGAAAAAATATTCACAATTTTCAAACAATGTTTGCAAATAGTATAAAATGTCCATGAATTCAAAGAATGTTCTTGATTTTTGATAATGTTCGGCAACTTATAAAAGTGTTCACAAATTTGAAAAATATTCACGATTTGAAATATGTGCAAGAATTTAAAAATGTTTATGATTTCTCGAAATTGGGAGTGATAGTGTATGTTGGTGATGTAGTAAAATGTCTTCATGTCCAGATTATGAAAAAAGATCTCCCGTTGCAACACATAGGCCAATTTTGCTATAATAATAAAGGGGTTAATTCTTTTGGCGGTACATCAAGGAAATTAACCCCAAATTTGCAAAATATTATCCACCAATGCCACTTATCTGTACCTAATAATAAACGGGATATTGCTTCTATCGTTACATCATTGAAATTATCACCAAAAATGTAAAATATTACCCATCGATGCTACCTAAATGTGATAAAAAAATGTTTTACACATGGGAATCCCGGCCTAGGTCAGCCCACGAACCTTCAATATTGTGCTCTAGAAGACACAGCCCGCTATTTTGGGCTGGCCCAGGTCCAGGTCGTTTTTTAAATTTCATATTTTATTTTTCCTTTTTATTTCCTTCTTCATTTTTTTCTATTTGAAAATTTTGAAACTTCACAATATTTTGAAAATTTAAATAATGAAAATTTTGAAGTAAAATGAATAGAAATTCATATACATTTGTGGATTCAGAAAATTTTCGCAATTTTGTAAACAAAGCTTCTGAGAATCGTGTTTTAATTTTTTTAATGAAATTGAATTTTTTTTCACATTCAAAAAATGCGCATGAATATCAAAATCTTCTAAAAAATTAAACATTGTTCGTGATTTACAACATAGATTATTTATTCATAAAATGTTCGCTCATTCAAGAAATGATCAAGCATTTCAAATTATATTAAATAAAAAAAGTTCATGAATTTCAAAATTGTTCCACCAATTTGCAAAATAATATTCGTTGATTCTAGAAATGTTCACCGATTCAATAAAATTGTATAAAAAATGTTTGCAAATAGTATAGAACGTTCGTGAAGTCATAAAATTTTATCAATTTTAGAAAATGTTAGAAAATTTGTAAAAGTGTTCATGGATTTTAAAAATGTTCTCCATTTCATATATGTGCCGTAGTTTAGAAAAAATGTTCATTATTTCATGAAATTGATTGTGATAGTGTTTCTCAGTGATGCAACAAATTATGGTCATGACCAGTAAAGATTATGATATTTTTTTTCTCCCATTGCAACGCACGAGCCCTTTTGCTAGTAATAAAAATGCATGTACAGTACAGATACATGCAGCATGAAGAACACCAGACAAAGAACCGAGTCGCGAATCTGTAGAACATGTGCTTTAGAATCTCCTTGTTCCTTGCTATGTGCTTTCACTTAGGATTATTGCAGAAGGAGCGAAACACAAACGAAGGACCAACGCGCATTTATAGCTACGTTCTACTAGTGGCACGCACTGAACATGTGCATGGCCGGTTGTTAATTATAGTTAGCATTCATGCTTATATTCAACCAAAGGATAATCATGCCAGGTGAGTTGCACGTTGATACTAACCCAGTCCATGCAGCAAGATAAGGCAAAATGCACCAAGAAAGTCTCAACCATTTACTGCCCTAGGTCCGGGAGGTCCTCTTCGGCGGCATTTCCTATTTGGCGCCGCAGGCGCCAGTTAATGTGCATTTTTGTTAACTGGCACCTGTGGCGTTTGTAGATGGGCTGGCCCATCTAGGCGCCGGTTGACTATTTTCTCTTTGATAATTCTAAAAACTTTTTTGAATATCTATGAATTTTTTTAGATTTCAACAGTTTTTTTTTCAGATTGATGAACTTTTTTGAATATCGATGAACTTTTTTGAAAATGGATCAACTTTTTTTAGGTTTATTTACTTTTTTTTAAGTTTCATGAATTTTTTCTAAAAAATACATGAACTTTTTTTAATTCCTGTCAAATTTTTACAAATTGAATGAACTTTTTTAAAAGGTAATGAACTTTTGCTAAATTGGATGAACTTTTTTTTCAATTTGAATGAACTTTTTTTAAAATTGATGAACTTTTTTCAAAATTGATGAACCTTTTTTGAAGACATTAAATTTTTTGTCAAATGGTTGAACCTTTTTTCTTTAAATATGTTAACCTTTTTTGATTTCATTTTTTTATTTACATAACAAATAAAAAAAACTAGGGAAACACGCTAGTGGGCCAGCCCAGGCTAGCAACGCTGCAGGCGCTGGATCGTTAACGGGCGCCTGCAGCACTGCATAGGAGCTCCCCTATTGGGTGCGGCAGGGGCTGCGGAAGGCAACCGGCGCTCACAGAGCGTCTGGGTGGGCCGGCCCAAAAACAAGAGCATCTGGGAGGGCCGGCTGCAGGAAATGCATTGACTGTTTCAGGCTTACTAATTTACACCAAAGCAATATAATAAGTCCATGGTTGGACAAAAACAGGGCATCTAGCTGAGTAGAAAATATTGATACGAAAGCCAGTTAGTACTTAGCACTAAAATATGAGGAAAACTACAACACCAAAGTCGGTTTTACTACAGACATATTAGGGGAGATACACATATAAAAAAATGTATATATTTCTTTCTTAATCAAAACAAATTATACACTTATGTACACGGAAAGAGAAACCAGATTTGTCAATACGATGTTGGACTGTCACTACTTGTAAAACTGGGTTTTCTTCTCTCTAATAATTTCTTCCTGAAAAGATGATAAAGTAACTCATGTCTGCCGAAATACAAACATGTGGATCAATAGATAATAAAATGACAACGAAAGTTATACCAAACTCGCAAAAGAGATGTTAACCTCAGAACCTTTACTGGGTGGTTGGTGCACGGGGAAGCATGACAGAACCGAGGAGTAGGCTGGGAGCGGACGGGCGATCTGGCTCTTCATTTAGTCGTGCTACAGTCCTCTCATCCAAATCATCCTACAACGCTCATGTCCTCATCAGTCCTCTCGTCCAAATCATCGTACAATGGTCATGTAAAATGGTTTCATAAATAAGCACATGTTCTTGCAAGACAAGAGATATAATTGATAGCTAACAAGTACCCGATGCTTGCAACTAGCCTGATGTACGGGTCTGATTTTTTTAAAACTGGTGGGTAGGTCCAGCTCCTCATATTGATGGCCATCAAGATGCGCTTTGTGCTTGCACGTGGTCTCCTCCAGCCTCTCTAACCTTTGTACCATGATGCATCATTGTTTAGTTCACAGTAAACAATTTTGTTTAGGTTAGATCATATGCAACCGTGCAAAACATACGTTGCTGTGTGGCCATGCATGGCTAGAGTTACCGTACATACCTTTCATAATGTTCCTCTGTAGCTCAATGTTCGCCATGCTTCTTATATCCACCACCATGCCCATGTCCTCGTTTGGCCCAAGCAGTCATTTTGCTCGGTTCAGAAGGAGTGAAAACAAGAGATGGCTTCAGTATTAGTCAGATAGGCTCAGAATTCACAAACTGCTTTCAGAAAAAATACAGACTGGCCATTGAAAGGTGGCACAGAGAAACAAAGAGAAGCTTCCTTGGCAAGTGCACCTGAGCCCCTCGTCTCTTCCCTGATGTGGAGGCTCGCCCTCCATCTTCCTTGAAGTGGAGGTCCGACCACATCCCACACTCCTCGGCATGGCACCCTTCTGCTAGTGATTGGCTTCACCCCACAAAATTGGTACTTACTAAGTTAGCGCCAATGCTAAGCCTGACGTTAGTGTGTATTACTGCTTCTCATTTTTATCACACCCTCATGCATCAATAAAACCAAAAGAACATCAGCTAAAAAAATAGAAGCAGTGACCATGTACTTGTGAAAGAGAAAAAAGAGCAAGATGAAACCAATATACAATTTTTGAAGCCTTCCCAAGACAACCAAGGCCATGCTGACGCTGATTGTTCCGTCTGCATCGCCGTGGAAGTGGCACAACCATCCTGCATTGCTACCCAGCCCAATGCCCAGAACGTACGCATGCCATCGTCATGGTCCTCTAGCAGCTGGCACGTGATCCACACCAACCATAACCTTCGACATCTCCATTCCACCATGTATTGCGCCTGGTCTCTCGCTGACCATATGAACTTCCCCGACACTCTCCGGCCAACCTCCGCTTCCCCTTCCAAGCGAGGGCCAGCACGCCCTTGCAAGAATCCGCACCGGAGTACCCGGCCCCCTTGCGTTTCATTGGATCGAGCCCCTGGAAACCACCGGTACCGTGACTTCAGGGAGAGATGGGGTGCGGCGCCGGATCGGGAAGAGATGGGAAATGGAGCGGTGGTGCGGGGAAAGATCCACGAATGGGATATGAGCGCACCCTCTCCGCAGCCTCCATGGATTGCCCTCGGATACGCCAACCCCGGCACCAGGGGCGACCCCTCCCCGTCGCTGATGTCGCCGCCCGGCCGTCCGCCCCTAGCCCGGATTCCCGTCCTGCCACTCCTCATCGTCGTCCGGATCACCACACTGCTCCAGCACGGTCTCGAGCGTCCTCCGCCGTAGCCGCAGCTCCAGGGCCTCCGAGGCTGCCCTTCGCCTGTTCGCCGATGACATGGAGGCCGCGGGCTCCATCGAGAACTCTAGGCGCACGCGACGGGCTCTAGCCAGTCGGCTTTGCTTCGCGGCTGGGAAGGAGGGTGAGAGGGGCAGAGGTTTGTAGGTTTCGGTCACGCTAGTTTTTCTTGCCTTTTTTTTGGGGCGGAATCGTGGGGAATCGTGGGGGAGCCTGGGTTCAATCGAGGTTTTAGAGTACGAAGCGAAGATACCACCTACTAACTGAGTAAAGATTAGAAAAGGTAAAAATCGATGTGTTAGGAAAGTTAGGATTTTGAATTGATTTCCATAAAAATGGGGTTTTATTGTTTTTAACGTTATATCAGTACCTGCCCATTCGTGACATGTCTGTTTAGGAAAGTTTGCAAATGTTAAGGAAGTTTTTATTGTGAGGGTGAAAAAATCACCGTGAGGATATAATGATGGAAGGTGAGATGAAAATAAACCGGACGAAAAATAAACCATACAGAAAAAAAATGATGGACGCAATCCTGCCAACAGCTCCATTACATGTAGAGGTAGCAATAAAAACCAGTAACAAGGTTTTTTTAGAACAACCAGTAACAAGGTTGGAGTGCTACTTTCCTGTAAAAGGGATAGGGTTGGCGTGGTACGCATTGACACATATATTGGTGCTTCTTTTAGCTACGTTTTAGATGACTAATTTGGGATGGTTCATGTGATCTTGTCACTTACTCTAGTTATTTCTCTAGGACAGTAAAACTGAACTTAATCTTGTTCTTGCAATCGCATTTTGTTAATTCAGGGTCATCAACAACGAATCTGAGTAACAATCTGTCCAACTAGGTGAATTAACAAGAAGGATTCACATCAGGAAGTAGTTAACCGAATGTTGGATGTGTGCTTCGGAGCACCTGAGGCACGAATTCTAATCTGAGTCGTTGAACTCGGTGGCCTCAGTCCCATGAGAGATGTGATGATGCGATGTCCTGCCCTCCATGGGCGCAAAGTCGAGACAAGGCGAGACACAACCCTTTACATCGACCTCCACTGCCACACCCCTTTCTCGACATCATCCGCCTCACCGGCCACGACCATCTCGAGTTCGCCAACCACCTTCACGCGCATCACCCGCAAGTGGACTCCGGGCCTTCACTACATCTTTGAGGGTGGCAAAATCACTACATTTTCCTTAATCCGAGCCCTTAGAAAAAACCCTTCAAAGAGCATACAAAAGTTGGCGTAGGGGGGGAGCAATGCCCCCCTCCACACCCCCCACCCCAACAACACATGTGGGGGATGTGATCGGCGATGGAGGGATGGGGGCACTCTCACTCTGCACAGCCCCAAGTCGATCTCTCATGTACAAGAGAAAGCAGAGCATACTCCACCTCACTCTGCTCCAGCCCCAAGCTCCTCCGAGTGCCGTCACAGGAGGAGGTACCAAGAAGGGGGCTTCATCGAGTTCGTGCCTGTGTAGGGAGGCATGGTTTAGCATTTTTTGGAACATTTTGCTACAGTTAATACACTAATCGCTTTTCTAGATATTTATAGAATAATATTCAATTTTGAATTACAAGTATAAAGAAAATGGGCTACAAATTCAAGCAAAATTTATATTTCCGGCTCCTAAAAAACTCAAAATTTAAAGGTTTGCTCTAAAAAATCCAAATATACATATGCATTTTATTGAATTCAATTGCTCATCGAATGTTGAGTAAAATGTATCACTGGTTACTTTATTTGTGTCGAAAGCATACTTTGATCACGCAATTCGAAGAAAGTTCATCGAATTCGAAAAAAGTTCAGCGGTATTGAAAAAAAGTTCATTGATTCAAAAAAACATTCAAATGAGCAAAATAAAAAAAGAAAAGGAAATAAAAACCGAGCAAAACCATTCTGAATAAAAAAATGAAAATAAAGACATAAGTAAGAAAGTGTAGAAGAGCGGAAGAGGTGAGGTAGGTGGGGTGGCTAGCACAATAGTCAACGATGAGGAGATCCTAGGTTCGAATTCCGTCCGATGTGTTGCTTTTTTCTTTTCTGTAGAAAGAAGAAAAAGTGGCAAGATGGGCGCCAATCGGTGCATAAGCGCCAAATAGGATTTGCCTCTAGGTCCCGCCAGATAGACGGTTGGCCGCTAGGCCGCTCTCACACACGCACATGGATGGCCGCCGCTCACACGCAGGACACTTATGTCATGACGGGGAAAGCTCCGCTTCCTGGTCTTCTCCATCGAGCTAGCCGGCCCCGGCTGGCCGCGGGTCAACGCAGAGTCATGTAATTAAGGTGAGGTCATGATTATTATTATTTAAATGGTAAGTGTCACATCTATGGCATGAAGCACTTGAGCCCTTATCTTTTTTATAACTAAAGTTGCCATCCAAAAAGAAAAGAAAAAACTGAAATTTTCCATCTGAAAAGAAAGTTGCCATCCTTGTGTCACTTAACTTGTAACAAAAAATGTTGGGAGTTGCAATGTGCTTATGCCATGCTTGTGGCACTTATTAGGGTCGTTATTATATGCACAGGTACAGTAACATGCAAGGCCACTATATCGCAGTGTCGTACATAGATGGCGGACCAAAGGCCTACAGCCGTCGTCGAGAAGCAAACATGAAGAAACCGCCGAAAGGCTGGCCCTTGCTCTCGTGAAGGCTAGCACAAGGAAGTGGGTCTGTGGCGTGAGGGACAAGGCATATACGCATGCTTGGTTGCCCCAATGGAGCCAGCTCGCAGATTGGCTCACCGATCTAAAAAAGCAGGTACAAACCTCGGCGAACAGGTTTCACAAGATGACGAACAGTTTGGAATAGAGCAAACAGGCATTGTAGGAGGCCACCAAGGAATTTGCTGTGGATAGATGATGGCGAGTTTTAGGCTCAAAGTCTTCACAGGTACCGAAGAGGCGAAGACACATGTGTGCAGTTCATGTAAAGTTTTCAGATTATTTAGCCAAAGGAAAGGCTAGGTAACAAATAGTACAGTACGTGTGAGGCTGTTGATCGCCACCGTGCGGTGCCGGCCACCGTGCCACTCACGCGCGTACGTCCGAGGCTGTTGACCGCCACCAGGCTGCTCAGTGCTCACACACATGAACACGCACATCTCGCAGAGGCCATGATGGGGCCGCCCTGCCATGCTGCTACTGCACCTAGATCCCATGAGTATGCCTTGCATCAACAGAGGCCTCATCGACAGGCCACGTTGCTCCTACAGTAAGAAATGTGTGAGATGATCATGTGATCTGGTTGCTTCTCAAATGTTGGCTTGATGCTTCTACTTAGAAGCACAAACATATATTTTTGGCTTGATGCTTGTGCCCTAAGAACAAGCAACTAGAAAATAAATGTTGTGTTCAAGATGATGAAAATGACAAGCACGTGCATGGTATTTGAGGCAGGAAAAATAAGCCAGCAGATTAGCAATTTTCGCACATGATAATTACAGCCAACCGTGGTTCAGGCCGAGATTTCCTCTAGACATCATTTTTTGAGGGGTGATAAAAAAAACTTTATTCATCATCAAAAGCCACAGTGTGTGGGATACAAGAAGCATCATGGGGTTGTAGAAGCCATACATGGCGCCCCTGATCTAACCTAACAGAGATTTTGCTAAACTATGAGCATCATTGTTGGGTAAACGACCTTCGTGAGTGATTCTGCAATTGAAATTTTCAGCCCTAGCTTGGATTTCAGTGATGATCGAACCATAGGTGCCTCTGTTGCTCCTGTTTATATCATCTACCACCTGCTTTGCATCTGAAATGATGACAAAGTTATGGATTGCCAGGTCTTCCGCCAAAGCAAAAGCTTCGCGGCATGCTATTGCCTCGAGAGTGGCTGCATCATGAAGGTTGTCGATCACTAGGGATGAACTACCCAAATAATTGCCTTGATCATTGCGGCACACCGCAGCGGCCGAGCCCCTTCTATTGAATCTGTGGACTCCAGCATCCACGTGAATCTTTGCAAAACCTGGCGGAGGAGCCCTGGGTCGTCTGTTCGCAACAACAGCTTGTCTGTGCTGTTCACCAGATGGCATATGAGGCTTAATATCGATAGTTTCAAGCTCCGCCATGAACCGGGTGATGAAAGCGTGAGTGGCCTGCGGGCTCTGAAAGATCCCTTCGTGTATCGCCTTTCTTCGCGCAGTCCATATTGCCCACAGTGTGACAGCCAGCGTCAGGAAAGCTTCATGCGATAACACGTGCATCATTGAGAAAAGCCATGCTTTAGCAGCCGGTTCGCTAGACGCCCTCAACTGATCTGCTAACTCTCCATTGACTAGAGCCCAAATACATCGCGCCATTGTACATTCCAGAAGGGAATGCTTCCATGAATCCGGAGAGCCACAGAGTCCGCACGAACTGGTTTCTGACATGTTTCGATGTTCTCTGACGTCCTCGGTCGGCAGAGAGTGTCTCGCGAGCCTCCATAGAAACATCCTTATTTTGGCCGGTACCCGGACATGCCATAACTGTTTGCATGAGTTCTTCTCTTGCATTATGTTAGATGCCCTTGCCGTTCCTTCTAGCCATGCCTCCCGTCTCTGCTTGGTGGCGACAAGCATCTTATAAGCTGACCTGACTGTAAAGAGCCCGTTTTTCTCAAAATTCCAAGCCCAGAAGTCGGACACCAATCTGGTACATAACGGGATGCTGGTTACTGATGGTATATCAATCGGCAACATGACCTGGCAGATGCGATGCAAGTCCCAGGTAGCTGTTGTATGATCAATCAATTCAGCTACAAACTGTGGAGGGTTATGTATCAAACACCCATATGGTTTCATCATCTTGTCCCTCGGCAACCAGTTATCACTCCATATCTTGGTGGTTGAGCCATCTCCAATTCTTCTTATCAAACCTTGCTTGAGAATGTCCCGTCCTTCCACGATCGCCCTCCATATCTGGCTCGGGTGCCCACCTAGTTCTGCCTCAAGAATTGTTGTCATGGGGAAATAAACACCCTTGAGTACTCTTGAACTTAGGGATTCGGGGTTCTGCAAGATGCGCCACGCTTGTCTAGCAAGAAGGGCGAGATTAAACAACTCAAAATCCATAAACCCCAGGCCTCCCATATCCTTTGGCTGTGTCATATCCTTCCACGATACCCAGGCCGACTTCCTCTTGCCATCTTTGCTGCCCCACCAAAATTTCCATATCAACATGTTTAGGTGCTCACAAAGACCTCTTGGTAATTTAAAACAAGACATAGAGTAGATGGGAACAACTTGAGCTACTGATTTGACAAGCACCTCTTTACCTGCTGTCGACAAGGTTTTCTCGATCCAGCCCTGAACTTTGTTCCATAAACGGTCTTTTAGGTACTTGAATGCACCGTTTTTCGATGACCCCACGTCTGATGGCATCCCAAGGTACTTCTCACTTAGAGTTTCATTTGGGACATTTAGCAGATCTTTTATTTTAGTTCTTACCATGTCAGGGACTCCTTTACTGAAAAAGATAGACGATTATCGTAGTTGATCCTCTGACCTGTTGCTTGACAATAGATATCCAACAACTGGTGCACCTTCGATGCTCCCCCTCCATTTGCTCTGAAAAATAGCAGTCTGTCATCTGCAAAAAGTAAGTGGTTAACCGGTGGCGCCGAAGGAACCACTTGTAGACCACGAATGTTTGATGACTTTTCTCTGGATTTTATAAGGCACGAGAGGCCCTCTGCTGCTAACAAAAACAAATAAGGAGAGATGGGGTCCCCCTGTCGAATCCCTCTTGTGGGTGTGAACTCCTGAAGTTTCTTTCCATTGAATAGGACTGAAAATTTCACAGTTGATATCATGTTCATGACAATTCCAACCCACTTTTCTGTGAAGCCTAACTTCAACATAATGGCCTGAAGATAAGACCACTCCACCCGGTCATAGGCCTTCATCATGTCTAGACATCAGGCATGTAGTTTTGAGCTGCAAATTTTACAAGAGATAGAAGACACACCGGGTAAGGCCGTGTAAAATTCAGTCCGCTTCGTGCACAGGAGAGCTTCTCAAAAAATTTGTGAAATCAGGATCAAGAGAGCTCCTGCTTTACGCGGGTTCCTATTCGGCATGCAGGGGAAACCCTATTTGCGGCTCATTGCGGCAAAATTGGGGCTACATATAAGCGATCGAGCGACCGTTCAGGGTGAGACGGCATATTATGCGTTTTCAGCGATCCCGCTTTTGGAATCTTCCAGGAGGTTCCATCCGTTTATTTATTTATTTTGGGAACTGTCTAGAAAGTTCCTAAATCAAAGATTTCTTTTCCTGTTTCCTTTTCGTGTTTTCTTTTATCTCCTTTTTCCATTCTTTCTTGTTCTGTTTCTTTACTTTTTTTCTTGTTCCTTTTCTTTTCCTTCCTTTTTTTGATTGTTATATTATTACAAGTTTATTAGTTTTTCTAAAAAAATGTTCAAAAAATAGATTAATGTTTGCACTCCTTAAATTTGTTCATCATTTTAAAAAATATTATTGTTTCAAATTTTGTTAAGAAATTCACAAAAAATATAATTTGGCAAAATATTCCTTTTTTAACAAACGTTCGAAAATTCAAAAAAATATAACTTTAAAATTTCAAAAAAATCGCTTTACATTTTTTCTTCAAAAAATGTTCCTATTTTAAAATTCGTTCACATATTAGAAAATGTTCTAGTTTTCAAAATTTATTCGCTATACAAAGAATGATAGAGGAACTTCAAAAAATGTTCGTGTGTCCAAAAAATGTTCATAAATTCGAAAAATGTTTGTGTATCAAAAGAATTGATTGAAATTTAAAAAGTGATAGTGTTTTCAATTTTGTTTCTTTATAAAAAAAATCGCACTTTTAAAAATTGCCTGCTATTTCAATAAAAGTTCGCATATTCAATAAATTTCCCGTTTTCTATTTTTGTTCGCAAATTAAAAAGGGTTCTTTTTCAAACTTTTTGCAAATCCGAAAATATTTCTGGAATTTAAAAACATGTTTCTTCTTTGAAAAAGTTCATAATTTTCGACAAATGTTCTGGTTTTTTTATTCTCAAAAATGGTTTGTATGTTCAAAAACATCGCAATTCCGAAAATGTTCTCATTTCTAATTTGTTTTTCCTTTTTAAAAAAATATTTGGGATTCCTAAAATGTTCTAGTTTCTAAAAAAAGTAGAAAATGTTCACATTTTTTCAAAAAACATCACCAATTCAAAGAATGTTCTCGTTTTCAATTTTGACCCTTTTTTATTTACCAATGTTTTTGGCACAAAATATTCTTGGTTTTGAAATTTCGGTCACAAATTAAAAATTGGTAGTGTTTCAGAAAGATATACTTTCTCAAAAAGAGACTCATGTTTGAGTTTTTTAAAACAAAAATTGTTGCATCTTATTATTCATATATAGCATATTTCATTTTTTGACCCCAAATCTCAGGAAATTTAGTTTATCATCATTTTGTGAACTCATATTTTAAGCTTTGTCGCTATCCTTCTTCGTTTCTATAGTTTCGGGCTGCTAATTTACCACTTAAGCTTTTTCACCTTGCGAACACTGTGCACCCGCAATATGGGCAGGCCCAGGTTAGCTGCACCTGTGCGGAAAGCAGACTCCTTGCTCCAGCTCGCGGCGTATAGAACGTCCAGACTCGGGAGCTCTGAATTCGGCTGATATTGAGCACTGTATAGAATACAATCAAAAAAGCGGCAGGTCCGACTTTTCTGGGAGAAAAATGTAAACAAAATTTCTGGGAGAAAAATGCAGCTAAATTCGGCTGAATGTTTCAACTTTTTCAACATTTCTGGGAGAAAAATGTGAATAAATTTTTTAAAAAAATGGGACCAAAAGTTTGGAAATCGTAAAATTTCTGAATATCATTTTTAAACCTTGAACATTTTAATAAAATTTTGAAAAAGTTTCTAAAATCCAAACAATTCTTTTGGACTGTGAACAATTAAAAAAGATTCAAATACTCACTAAACATTTTCTTAGTATACCATGAACATTACTCAAGTACACACTGAGCATTTTTACAAATATACGATGGACCTTTTTTCAAATGCACTTGAACAAAATTTCTATACACGATGAACATTTTTTATACAGGAGTGCACATTTTCTTCAATACGGGGAACCAAAAAGGAATTCCGATTTTTTAAAAAGTGAATAAAATTTGAAAACGTGGGATAAAATTGTAAACATAAACAAAAATTGGAATTTCGAAAAAATTCTGGAAATTCAAATGAATTCTGAAAACATAGAAATTTTGAATTTATGGAAAAACAAAAAATAAAAATGGGAAAGTTCTAAAATGAAAAGAAAAGGAAGAAATAAGCAGGAAAAAAAAGCAAAAACAAACCAGAAAAACCTGTAGGACAAAACGAAACATGAAAAAACCGGTTTAGGGAACCTTCTAGAAAGTTCCTAAAACCAGTTCCTCGCTATAAGTTGGCCGGCCAGTGTCGGTCGCTCGCTTCCCTTGCCTTCAGCGAAACTGCGCCGATTTGACCTTAACGGGCGTCATATAGGATCCAACCGGGGATTTGTTCGCCTGATTTTTAGGACCGGTAGGGCTACACATAGAAAATTATCATAGGCAAAACCGTTATGAGTTGGGCCCTGAAATTTTGACATGACAAGACAGCTTGTGTGTTGTCACAATCAACAAAGACCCCCCCCCCCCCCCCCCCCTACATAATTTGCACGATCCGTGCACACAGCATAATCAGCGCAATGGGATAGTTAACTTAGCTCGTATATTTTTGTGGCATGACAGATTTGTCCAGGAGTATCTTCATGGACTAATTAAGCATAAATCCATGGGGGACATCATTGCCGCCTACAAGTTATACAGTTATCCATGACTGGTTATGCTCCTTGAGTAGGTTGTCGATAACCTATGACATCGGAGATTCACTATGGAATCTTACTATTCATACTTCTGGCCGACGAGGCCATAAATGATTCATTTGTCCCGACCGATGAGGTTGAACTTTTTATCTTTTTGAAGGACGAGGCTTGGGGACTTTCATATTTTTTCAGTGGCCGACGAGACCGGAAACCCTTCATTTGTCATGACCGACAAGGCTGGATTGATTTTGTTCACAACCGACAAGGTCAAAAGACATTTTTGAGACTTGGAACATTCATATATGCCACTGTTATTTCTCAACACATCATGAGAATATTTCAGGTTTAAGACGACGACGATGAGTGCAGCTTAATCGGAGGTATTCTACGGGAATAGTAGCAGATGTAACTAACCAGATTGTCTTATGATACTCAGCGAACCATAACCTCCACAATCGTTTGAATATTAGCCAGATGTACTTGCCCATGGCGCAATATATGTATCATGTGAGAAACGTCACTTTGTAATTCTCATGAGAACTAATAAAGAAATGTTTCCCTATGTGCTCTTGTCTCTTATTTATTTTGTATATAAATGTATACTGGCACATTCGCAATTTTATTTATCGTTACGCCATTAGAAATACCACTACCTCGGAGGGCGTTTCATTTTAGCAAAACATGTGGTTGGTGTCGGCAAAGTCTGTCGTAGTCGGTGCAGCGTTCTTCATCCGTGAGGAAAAGCAACTTTTGGCACATGGTCAGAAATTTACTTTTAGTTAGTAAATAAAGTCTTAATACACCATGTGCATGTGATTATTTGAAGCATATGATGATTATAAGATACAAGTACTCAATCATAAATAACTGCGGAGTAAATACAACATGATGTGTGTGTGTGTGTGGGGGGGGGGGGGGGGGGGGCTAATGCCACGTTATCTTTAAATTTTATTTAGCTATGTAGATTTATTGGGCCCTTATTGAGATGGGCCCTAGCCCGCCACACCTCTTGTCATGGCTTAGCGCCGGCTCTCACGGTGGCTCCTAACTGAGATGGAGCACTGAGAAAGCGTTTCTTCTACTCAAACTATGTGATCATCTAGCAAACTGCGTCTGCTTTCAGGTCCTGTTTTGCCCAAATCTCATGGTAGTTTCAACCGCAATAACCACCCAGGACAGCTTCCCTCGTTTGCCAACTTCCTTCATCTTGTCGTGCGTCAAATGTAACTCTAAAAAATGCAGTGTCTTCTTTTCTGGGTTTTTTTACGATTTTGTTTGGCTCGTTCTTCTTCGCTTTTATTTATTTAGTTTTGTCTTTATTTTTCATTTCCTTTTCCTTTTTATAATTCACAATAATTGTGAAACTTTCTTAAATTCGCAATTAAAAAAATCTCCATGAACATTTTCTTAATTGGGCGAACTTTTTCTCAAATCCATGGGCTGTTTTTCGAGGCCGAAAATTTATTTTCAGATGCATTAATATGTTCCAAATCCATGAACTCTTTTCAATTTTATGAATGTTTTTCAAATATCAAAAACTTTTCTCAAGTTTGTGATTTTTCTCAAAATTGATGAACTTTTTTTGAAATCGTGATTGTTTTTTAAAATCTATTTACTTTTTTTGATTTGCATGAACTAGTTCAAAATTTGAACTTTTTTGGAATTCATGAACTTTTTTGGAAATTTCGTTGACTTATAATTTTTTTGCAAACTTTTCCTCTTTTTTATGGACCTTTTCAAATTCGAATTTTTTTCAAAACATTTTGTGAACTCTTCAGATTTAGGATTTGTTGGAAAATAGGGTATGTATCTTCAAATTCATAAACTTATATCAAATTCATACTTTTCAAAATTTATGTTTTTGAAAATTAATGAACTTTTTTGAGTTAATGATCTTATTAATGGAAAAAAGAACGTAACCATTTAAAACCAGCCGTTTTTTTTGCTCGTGCTCGGAAGAATTGGAAAAGGCTAGCAAACAACCCACCTAGCAATTGATCAAGTGAGCAATATATTCCTAGAAGTCAATGCCAAGCAAGCGATTGGTCGAGCGAGTGATGGGCCACGGCCCACGGGGCTCTTAAGACGCGAACGAGGAGCTCTTCCTGGTTTGTGCGTCCTAGTTTCTGATGTCCCCCCAGGGCCGTCTCCAGAAATTCGGGGCCCCGGGCGAAAACCAAAATGACGCCCAAAATTTCTAACTATTCATATAACAGAAGAATTGATATGCGTGAAGCATACTCTCACTTTACTATATAATTCAAGTTTGTTCGGAAAAACTAACGCCCACACGTGTGGGTGTTTGCTGATCACCCACACGCCTCCATCACCATTCATTTTGCCACGTATGAATAGATGACATTAGCAGAAATTTTTTTGGTTTTCGGCTTAAAAATGTTTTATCTTCTAAATAAAAAAGCGAACTAAAAATCCGTTTTCACCATTAAATCCGTCTCGACGAGATCTTCAAAACTAGACCCCATGTTGATATGTTTCGACGAAATTTTTTTTTGCCCAGGAGTTGCTATGATGTTTACACTATAGTTGCCATAGTGCTTAAACTAAAGTTGCCATGTGGCAATTTTAGTTTGTAGATCATGGCAATTTTAGTTTTTTTATGATGGCAATTCTAGTACTTTGACCATAAAAATATTTTTTTATTGAACCATGGCAATTTTAAGTGCATGTATCATGGCAATTTTACTTTATGGTGCATGGCAAGTCTAGTTTCTTAATTCTCCATTTTATAATATGTTAAAATTTACTTTTAAATGTAAAAGAAAATAGTTGAAACATATTATGGCAACTTCAGTGTAAATATCATGGCAATTCATGTGCAATAGACATGGCAACTTTTAACCAAATTTTTTTTCGCCGAAATATATCGATATGAGATCTAGTTTTGAAGATCTCGTCGCGAGAGATTTAATGGTGAAAACGGATCTTCAAACGAACTTTTCATTTAAGAGATAAAACATTTTAAAAACTGAAAATCCGAAAAGATGACTTGGCAATCTATTTGTATTAGAGATGTGTGGTGCGTCTCCTTTCATGCCACACGTGTGGCAGTTATCGACGTCCAGTTTATTTTGTTTTATACAATATTTAGGCATATACAATATGGAATATTTAATGTGAAAAAAGTAAAGCGGTAGTAAAGGAACAAACTAACCTCATGTACTACAAAAACGGAGCATCCCGTCTAGTATATAGAAATGAAATTTTCAATCGTATCCTTGTACTTCGTCTTATCGAAAAGATCGTTTTCATGTAATGGCTACATGACTATCATTCAAATACAAGAACATAAATTGAAAAAGGAACCTTGCTCTTGGAGATTAAAGCACAGTAGGGGCGTGGGCGTGTTCCTGAATCCTGTCGTCTTGCGGTATCCTGATCGAAACGAACGGCAGCAGGCCGAGCAAATACCTGTTGCTCTTCACGGCATCAAGATGATCAGCCGATGAGATCGGATTGGAAGCAACTGCGCCCGCTGGCACCACTGCTAGGGCCTCGTCTAGGGCATCGCCAATCTCCAGTCGCGAGAAACCAGTTCGGCTGGCAGTCCCCTGGAATCGATCGATCCGTATCATGGACCTGGCACCAGCGCTTCCCGATCGGGGCATTGGCATTTGGGCTATAGGTTGTTATTTGGACCTCTAACCTTCCTTGATTCATGCTGGCATGCAGCCCATTAAGCAGCACGGGCATGTTCCTTCCAATAATGGTTTTTTAGCGTTCCGATCTTTTAACGGCAAGCGAGGCAATGAAACGTAGCGATCTTGTTCAATAAAAAAAACGTAGCGATCCTGTACTGGTTTTTTTCACTGTAGGGCCCCGCGATATGGCATTTCCTAACGGGCGCCTTAAGCGCCCGTTTCTTCTGTTGCTGCAAACGGGCGCATACCCCCGCGTCGCGCTGGGCCGGCCCGTTTCCTTCTTTTTCTTTCTGTTAAAAAACTGCAGCAAAAATCCTATTTCGAATGTAAGGGCTCGAATCCGCGATCTCTCCGTTGAAACAGCAGCGCACAAACCAACAGACCACCATACCCATTGTGTCCAATTAATTATTTTCGTTCATTTATCCAGCTATTACTGCTCGCTGATTTCTGGGCATTTTTTTCCTTTTTTTCTGGTTCGTTTTTTCTTTTTCTTTTCTCATTTTCCTTTTTTTAATTTCTTACAAATGCGAATCTTTTAAAATTTGAGATTTTTTTAAATTGAATGAACTTTTATCAAATTGATTAACTTTTTTAAAAATTCGATGAAAATTTTAAATTGCATGAACTTTTTAAAACGTGAAAAATTATTGAGAACATGAACAAAAATTTATATATGATGAGAGATTTTTAAATATACACTGAACATTTTTTTGATATAAGATGAACAAGTTTTATACATTGAACATTTTTGTAATATAATCTGAACAATTTTTAACTAAACATTGAACAATTTTGTGATATGTGCTGAAAAACCATTTAAATACCTATTGAACATTTTTTATGTACACTGAACAATTTAAAATTGTGAACAAAATTTGAAAAAGTGAATAAATTTGAAAACTATGAACACGTTTTGAAATCACGAACAAAAAACGAAAAATACATTATTTGTTTAAAAATTCCATGAACTTTTTAAAATGTGAACAATTATTGAGAACATGAACAAAAATTTATATATGACGAGCGATTTTCAAATATACACCGAACATTTTTTTGATATAAGATGAACAAATTTTATACATTGAACATTTTTGTAATATAATCTAAACAATTTTTAACTACACATTGAACAATTTTGTGATATGCGCTGAAAAACCATTTAGATACCCATTGAACATTTCTTTATGTACACTGAACAATTTAAAATTCTGAACAAAATTTGAAAACTATGAGCACGTTTTTGAAATCATGAACAAAAAACGAAATACATTAAAAAATAAAATTCCATGAACTTTTTTCAAATTTGATGATTTTTTGCAAAATGGATGAACTTTTTTTTCAAAATCTATGAACAATTTTTCAAATTTGATGAACTTTTTCCAAAATTGACGAACTGTTTTCAAATTCGATGAACCTTTTTCAAAATCAATGAACTATTTTTTAAAATTCGTAAACAAATTCAAAATCTGATGAATTCTTTTTTATAAAAAAATAACTTTTCCAAATTGTTTTCAAATAATTCGCAAATCTAATAAATAGCGCTGACGCATTGGTCTTAAATAGCTCGTGCGTTCCTTGTAGTTGCTTGTGCTCAGAGGTTGTAGTGGTTAGCAAAGCGGTGCTCGTGTTGTAGCCGGAAGTCATGAGTTCGAGTGGCTGTATCCGCTCTTTTTGTGTGTATTTCGCGAGACCTTTTTTTCCTTCTACTGCGCGAGGTCGGCCGGCCCATTGGGTGCGGAGCCGCGAGCGCCAGCTACCTGAACCGGCGCTCAAGGCGCCGGTTAGGAGCTCCCCCTCGATATTGGAGGCCCTGTGTTGTCTCTCACTTGGACCCCCCTCATCGACGGGCCTGTGTCCCCCTAATTTTTTTTAGGAGGCTGAGAGGAGCAGTGGCGCGGCGACTATATATCGCTTTAAGCAAGACGGTAGGAAGTATCGCTGCAAGCATCTACAGTTTTGGACTAGCCCAATAGCGACTTTAAAAAGTGGAGAAAAAAAAGGGAGCCACAAGGATTAAATCCTAGGTCTCCAGGATGAAAGCTAGCGCCGCTAACCAATGAGCGAGTGCCGTGTTCGTGTATCTCTATTCCTAATGGAGCAGTTGGTGAATAGTCCGCGCGGTTTATTTTCGCTGGTTTATTTTTGTCATCCTCCCACCTTCGTTTTATTTTCGTCATCCTCCCACCTCTGCTTACTCGGTACCCTCTAAGCGAAAAAAATCCGTCTTGGACTGGCAACGTGCGAATGAGCGAGCGAGCGGGCGAAGCCTCCAGGTGCCCTCGAGCGACACCACACCAGATCCCCTCGCCGTTGCCCTCGCCCTCGCAGCCGCCGCCGATCCCCTCCCCCATCTTCCTCCCTCAAACGCTAACCCGTCTCCGCACCGCGACCGCCACCGCCCATCGTGGCCGCCCCCGCCACCTCCTGCCGCGGCCGCCGCCTCAGCTCCAGCCGTGGCCCTCGCGCCCAGATCCAGCTGCGGCCGCCACCCCCACGTCCCACCGCGGCTGCTGCCCTGCGCGCTAACGACCCCTTCCCCCGCCGCCGCGCCACAGGTCCACTTCGCCATGAGCTCCAGCGCCGACCATTCCGCCGCTGCTCGTGATCCTCTCTTCCGTCAGCTCCACTTCACCGGAACCGTAAGTCCATATGAGTATGCGTAGCAGGTTCATCAGATCCTCCTGACATGTTCTTCCTTCTCCAAAAGTATTTTCTTTTATGTTTAATTCTTTGTCATATGATCATTTCCTATTACCCCATTGCCTTTCGCTTGAATTCTTGCTGATGTTGGCTGTAGCTTCAAACGGCTTCGCCTGCGTGCCTACGTAAATTTGTACTGAGCGATGCCATTTTGAAAGGAAAAAAAACTGAATAAACTACAACCCGTCAGACGAGAAAAGGCTGATTCTGCCAATTCAAGTTGGATGTCTGGCTAGGTGTCTTGTGCAGACTTGACATAGGCTATGTTGGACACTAGCAAGTGTTCCCAATCACATCTTAAAGAAATTCAAGTTTAATGCAGGAAATGTTTGCTCTTTCAAAATCAATGTATTTGTGAGTACCAAGCTGAATAAGGTTTATTATGCATGCTAAATAAGGTACTGAAATGATCTGAATTTCAAACTCTGTTTTCTTTGCTTGCTTGGTAGTACAGTCTGCAGTACATAACACATCTCATTTCTTCTGTTATAGTTACATTTTTCAGAAACTTGAGGTTCTAAGGGCTGCTTTATAAAAGCTTTGTACCAAATTTACTGAATTAGAAATAACAGTTGATAGAGCTGGTATGTTAATCTCATAGCCCTGACGTTGAACATTTTCTGCTTTTGACCTGTATATGCACACTTACCTTCCTGCAACTGTATGTACACCTCTGTAAGGAAATATAGGAGCGTTTAGAATACTAAAGTAGTGATCTAAATGCTCTTATATTTCTTTACAGAGGGATTATTAACTAGCCAATTGCTTTCATTTAATTATCATTATTCTGGAACATGTTGCCACTTGATATTAAACATTTTAATTAGAATAAGCTATCCAAGGAGGTTTTATTAGGAAAATTTAGTTTATGTGACTTTTTTTATTTGAACAAGCATACACATCTCCATTTTTTCATTTTTAGTTGTATAGTTGGAACATTAGTTTGATGTGAGTTTCAGCTACCTGCTTGTTATTGAAACTGCAAGAACTCGCTAGCTTTTGTCAAAAAAATGGAATGTGATGGAAGTAAAAGAAGATAGGGTGTTTTTGTTGATCCTTGTGTTTGATTTTAGGGTGTGTGTGTGTGTGTGTGCCTAATCACTGTAAATAGTAAATACTATACAGTTATGACAGCGAAATCCTTGTGAATATGGACATATGGAGATGTATGAACGGGCAATTCTTGCAGTTAATTATTGTCAATTTGTGATTTCAAAATACAATGACCCAGATGGTATCAGAAGATAGCAATTGAATACCGAGACTATTCTGATGAAGTTTTTTTAATATATTTTTATAGTGTCTTGACTTTTGTTAACTACCGCATTTTAGGCTGTATATATGTGTATAGGAATACATACATGGCAAGAAGGGATTATACAATACCTAGGACCTGAGCAGGAATGCTTGATGAAATGCTTTATAATATTTTAGCACTGTTTTTCGGTAGTCCTTGTGGTAGGAAAGTGATCCATTCTTCAAAAACTCATCTACTACTACTCACCTTGTATAATTTTTTATTCTGCTACATATTTGGTTTTATCATAAAATGAATGGATTATTCTGAAATACAGTGTAACGCCCCCTATCAAAGATTATTATTTGAGCATTTATTTATTATTATTCTTTTACCTTTTGCTATTGCTTGCTAAAGGCACATGCATACACGAATCTTTCCTCGTGCCATTGTTTCTTCTGCAAGCACCTAGCAGTGTAATTTCATGAATCAAGTAAGATTCTGCTATTTGGCCCAGAGAATTATCTGACGATACATTTCCCCTTTCCTTGCTATAGTTCCTTCCAGTCAGCTAAACGTCAATATGTTGGATGGTGTTGTGGAGAGGGCCACCGAGAGGGTTTGCATTGCCAAAGTGGAAGGTGGCCATTGCCTTGACCTGCCTGGACCTCTTGACCTTTAACAACGCTCAAACAGGAAACACATGTTGGAGGAGGAGACCACAAGCTAATTGTAAGCATCAACTATTTGTTAGCTATCAATCTTGTCCTTTGAACATATATACATTATTTCTTAAACCATTATGCATGAGCTTTTTAGGATGATTTGGATGAGTGGATCAGAGGACGACATGAGCAGGTATTTCCATTTGATCATACCCAAAATGATAATGTATACACTAACTTAAGATGATGGCTCTTCTACTCTGCTAACATAACATGCATGTGCTTGTGTGGAGTGCCTGCAAAATTAATAGCTCAAGTCTCTCAACACGCGGATGGATGATGTTGTGGAGAGGGCCATCGAGAGGGGGTTTGCATTGCCAAATTGAAGGTGGCCATCGCCTTGACCTGCCTGGACCTCCTGACCTTTCACAACGCTCAAACAGGAAACACATGTTGGAGGAGGAGACCACAAGCTAATTGTAAGCATCAACTATTTATTAGCTATCAATCTCGTCCTTTGAGCATATATACTTTATTTCTTAAACCATTATGCATGAGCTTTGTAGGATGATTTGGATGAGTGGATCAGAGGACGACATGAGCAGGTATTTCCATTTGATCATACCCAAAATGATAATGTATACCCTAACTTAAGATGATGGCTCTTCTACTCTGCTAACATAACATGCATGTGCTTGTGTGGAGTGCCTGCAAAATTAATATCTCAAATCTCTCAACACGCAGATGTGGAGAGGGTTCTCCTAGCGGTCATTGAAACTGTGATATGCATTTCCTTGCTCTTGGCTCTGATAAAGTTTGTAGCGTCTGGGAATGTGCATATTAAAATCCACATGTGCGATTTGGTTGTTATATTTTTTCCACACTGGTTTCTAGAGATGTTCAAGTTATCTCATATACTATATCGAATTATAATGGATAAGTTAGTGTACATACTAATTTGAAGATCCTTTTGCTGTCATACACATATTACTGCAGGACCATAGCGGACCATTGCAATGCGGCAAATCAAATTTCAATACTCAACACTCTTCTATGTGGATTAGTAAGTTGTTTATCTTTCACTTTTAAATTGCTTGTTAAGACACTTGATTCACTTTGTGCCTGTTACTTTAATCTTGCTAAGTGCATACAGAAAAAATTCTACTTGCCCCTTGTCATGCACAAAATCGAATAAACCTTGCAAATTAGTTTACGCGAATCTGGTCCTGTAGTTAAATATTATTTGGTCTATGAAATGAGATGAAGTTTGTCCCTAGAATATATAATGGACTGAAAACAAAACCCAAGATGTGGCAATTCAAACACCCAAAAGAAATTACTTGCATACCTTGTTGAGATGATCTTTTTAAAGTTTCTACGTTTATCTTTGGTATCTTTAGTATCTTCAGCCACAATACGACCTGCAGGAAGACCACAGGTGGAGTGTGCTTGGACGACAGCTTGGCCGCCAGCTGCATGCCCTTCTATGCGGCCAGGCAGAGATTCTTTGCCTCGGCAACCGCCTTGGCCTAGAGCCATGCCAGGTCATCGTCGCCGAGGATGGACGCCAGCAACAACATCGATCTCTGTGATACCAACGAAGTTGGTTGTGGGGCGGGACCATGGCGGGGTGGCGTGAGGCCATGGTGGGGAGAGGACATGGGCACGAGGCTGTGGAGGCTGACGTGAGAGGAGGTCGGCAGAGCAACGCCGTGGTGGGGACAAGCGGCTTGTGTGATCGGCTGCTGTGTAGTGAGGGGGCTACCCGTATGGTGAGAAGTGGTACGGTGAGGTACCTGTACATATAGGAGTGGCTACCTGTACGTTGAGAGCAGTCCTAAATACGCCTAACAAGTGATCTAGATGTACCACATGGCACATGTGGCCAACTATCCATGGCACATGTGACCAACTATCCAAGTTAAGTTGATGATGAGTATTTGATGAAAGTGATCTAGACATGAGCCCGTGTACATAAGATCTAGATATATGGAAATCTCACAAATTCGGAGAGACCATCTAGCGTACTTCTCAATTTTGGTATTGGTGGTGCCATTGTTATTCGAGATTATTTTGATGTTAATTTTTTGTCTTTTGAATTTAAAATACTTGAATCATGATCTAGGTGCTTCATCTTGATCTGGTCAGTGAGTGAGGATGTAAGAAACAGGGACATAGATGCACATTGGGTTAGAATTTAGGGAGATAGAAACCATCTAAAGTCTCTCTGCCCTAAAATAAATCTGAACCCTTATAATGAAACTTGATGCCCGTGCAGATGAATCAGAATATTTAATTATCTTATAACTATGCATGTGGTGATGGAGCAGCTATTTGGGCTGATCTCCTGCTGTTCTAGCAAAGTTTGGTTTAGTATTTTGTTTTTCTCTATGAAAGATCAAGTAATCTGATATCGAGCTCCTTCTTTTACAGTAATCGAATTTTGAGTTTGCAATGATTGTTCATGCCTGATTGGCAATATATATTCACAACAGATTATTTTTGTTGTCAGACGAATGGCATGACGGATGGCACCAGCGGAAAGGTGAGCGCCGGTGGAGATAAGCGAGAAAAGGAGTAGCGCGAGGTGGTAGGCAGCCTTGAAGAGGATGAGTGGGCCCGCTGCCGGGGGATGGTTCTAGGGATTTTTGAATCAACGAGAGCAGTGTCGGCCCAGGTATCTTCTTCCATCTCTAGATCCTAAACTATATATCTCTCTAATCTGCATTGACACGCAGTAGTGCCGGGTACAAGTGTGTGGCTGCTCCAGTGCCACCGCATGCCCCAGTACCGCCCAAACGTGGATGCAGGTGGACGTGGGCACCGTGGCCGCCACCAAGGATGTAGGGGTCCCGCCACAATCGGCGAGGACGCGGTAGGCGTGTCGAAATTGTCAAAGACACAGGAGCCGTACTGCGGCCTTGGTGTTTTTCCTAGTTTCTTTAGGTATGTGAGGTCGATTTAATATTCACATATATGCTGAAATTCAGACTAATTTCTTTAGTTATATGAAATTTCTTGCGAGAGCTACACCATTCTTTTTAGTACTGACTAATTCTCATGAGTACCAGTGGTGAAATTTTCAGGCCTAAATACTGGATGAGATTCTCATTGCCGGCATTCTTCATGAACCTATCAAGGAGAACATTTCAATACTAATTGCAGCACATGTTTTCTCACCACCGGCTAGCAAGAAGAGAGTATGATTTTCTAATGCTCAGTGTTGTAAGCTTGATTCACGAGGAGCTTCTCAATGTTGTACATGTTGTTTGTGAGTAACAGAAATAAATCATTTCCTGGAATCAGACGCTATATTTTCTGTGGGAATTCGTTGACACAGTTCCTTACAACACTGAGAATCTTCGAAATGGGCAAACCGCTCTATGTAATTCTATCATCCATTCTGATTTTGAGACAAGTATATCATTTATCTTTTTCCTTCTAGCAAGGTACCATATACATGTTTTGAAATTCTCCTTTGCCTTCCAGATCAACCAAATAGGCACCTTTTTAACAAATGGAGGGAATTCACTTGTCAATATAATAGATTTGTCATAGGGGATCTTATCTTATTTCTTTAGTATAAGCAAATGAACAGTGCGATGAAGTTAACATCTCTTTATCCTTATTCCTCTTATTCATTGTGTATTTCCTCGTTTTATACATGTGACAATGATGAATGATGATGAACTTAGACTTGGTGTAAGGAGAGTCATTCTGTTTCCTTGAACAAAACAGCCTTCTATCCTTATATTTATCCTAAAAGCTTTCAGACGATACTCACACCATATGATTCGTTGAAGCATAGAAGTATTTTTTTCACATCTGTTACAATCCAATATTTTTTAGTTAATCATATTCTTTATATTCGCAAGTAGTATAAAGTTGCCCCAAAATTGGTAATATGATTTTGGATTATACATTATATGCCGACAAGGAGATTAATGCTGCCCAATAAACTAGCAGTATGAAATAACCCTGCATATATTTGTTGATTTTTAATTTGAGCCTTTCAATCCAACTAAAAAATTTATTTGTACAATATTTACTGACTTTTACCTCTTGTTTTGCAGGCTATCTAGAATGATTGCATGTATTAATGAAGTAGTCCACGTTAGGTGGATTGGCTCAAAATGGAGAAGCATGATTGTATTAAGCATTTAAGCTCTAAGCAATTTAGAATGTCAATGTCTTGGGGCTCCCTTGCAATATTTCAGAGAACTATATTTTTTCAGACATTTTATATTACCTCACGATGTTTGGGGGATCTGGTTAGGTATTGTTTCTCTATATATCTATCCATCTCTCTATTTTAGTTGCTAATAGAATAATGAACAATTGATAGGACTAATCTTATAGACTTGTTTTCTCCTCAATCCGACTGTGTATTTTCCAAGTTTTGTGCTAAAACGGGAAAAACCATATGTTTTAAACTTGCGACAACATATTCTCTGTGCAAATTTTAGCCTTGTTGTTCACAATTGAAGCTGCCTGTGATTCGCACTTATATTTGAGCTTAAAGTCTGAGTGTATACCGAATTAGGCTTTCCCTTCGGTCGGTTTATGTCAGAGTTCACACTACAACACACATTTCCTTTTGAGTCTTATATGAGTTACTTTTGAACCGATACACCAAATCAGGCGTTACACCGCTCAAACAAACTAGAAGAAAATCATCAATGGATTTATCACAATATTATAAAAATACAAATAAATGTATACACAATTTTTTAACAATAAATGTTATCAAAGATTGATGTATTTACCTCTCCCAAGATAGTAACATGTTCTAGAAGGTGTGTTTTGTTGCAGTAGTACCTAAATGGTGAATTGCATGTTCTAGAATATAGGCTTTTGCATATTGCAATCAAGTTCTTTTTTTATGGAATTGAGTTTCTGGTTGTAACTTGTTCAAACATTTGTTTAAAGGGAACAAAATACTCCATGTGTTTGTCTTCAATTAATGGATAATAACAATACACTTGCTTTTGTGAGATGATATCTTAAGCATAAATAATAAAGGCATTCAAGTGTTATTATCATTTGTAATGCAGAGCACAATAAAGAGTTCAATGTTTTTGTAGCCCCTTCTTTATTTTGTGAATCAGATATGATAAGTCTTTCTATTATACGGTCGATTTTTTATTGAAATACATTGCAAGTGAAGGGGATTTTAAATCATTTTTTTGTGTTATTGGCTATCTTTTCTGTCCATATTAAATTCGATATGCAACCAGTACAAATTTGAAGGGAATTGATCGGGATATCCATAGGGTTTTCCGGGTTTTTTTGTTTTTTCACGGTTTTTCTTCATTCTTTTCTCCATTTTCACTGTTTTATTCTTTTCTTTTCTTTTTTATTTTTTTGTTCCAGTATCCTAGGTTTCCTTCTTGGTTTTTAATGCCTTTTTTTGTTTCTTTCGTATTTATTCATTTTCCTTTGTACTTCTCTGTTTTTCCTTCTGTTTTCCATTGTTTTTCTATACACATTTTTTGTACAAATATAATACATTTTTAAAATACATATTTAATATTTTTTAAACACAAGTTTAACCTTTTTAATACATGTTCAATATTTTTATACACATTTTTAAACATTTTTTAAACCCATGATAAACATTTTTCAAATACAAAATTAAATTTTCAAATGCTTGATTAACATTGTTCAAATAGAAGAATCAAAATTTTCTAATACATTGTCAACACTTTCCTATACATACTTTCTAAACTTTGTCAAATGCTTGATTAAATTTTTTGAAATATAAGATTAACATTTTCTAATCATGGTCAACATTTTTTACGCATATTTCATTTTTTTTCAAATGCTTGATTACAATTTTATAAATGCATATTAATATTTTTTTGAACACATGGTCAACATTTTTTTACGCACATTTAACTATTTTCATATGCTTGATTAATGTTCTAAAAGTAATATTAATATTTTTTGAACACATGGTCAACATTTTGCATCTATACATTTAACATTTTCCAAATTCTTGATAAAAATTTTTCATGTACTTCTTAAACATTTTTTCAAAAGTTTGATTAATATTTTTTACATATATTACCAAAAAAATCGTCATTTTTCAATAGATGGTCAACATTTTTTCTATGCACATTTAACATTGGTCAAATGCTTGATCAACATTTTAAAAATACATGTTCAAAACATTTTCCAAATGCTTGATTAACATTTTTATATACATTTCGAAATTTTTTCATTTTTTAATACATGGTCAACGTTTTTATACACATTTAACATTTTTAAATGCTTGATTAACATTTTTCAAATACTTGTTCAGCATTTCTTCAAATGCTTAATTAACATTTTTATGTACATGATCACAAAAATTCATCATTTCTTAAATACATGGCCAACATTCTTTTTATGCATATTAACATTTTTTAAATGCTTGATTAACATTTTAAAATACATGTTCAACATTTTTTTCAAATGGTTGGTTAAAATTTTTATATACATGATCAAAAAATCATAATTTTTTTAATACATGTTCAGCATTTTTTCTATACACATTTAGCATTTTTCAAATGGTCGGTTAACATTTTTCGGAGTGATCATTTTTTTATATATATTTTTGGTATACGTGATAAACATGTTCTCTATAGACATTTAACTTTTTCAAATGCTTGTTCAACCATTTCCAAATGTTTTTATAGAGTGTCTTTTGTAACACGCACACACACACACATGTTTTAAATTATGAATGGAAGTAAACAATAAAGCAAAAAAAGGAAAACAGAAAACAGAAAGAAAAAAATAGAAAAAGGAGGCTGGAGCATCGAAATCATTAATTAAGGAGTACTCGTTTCAAAATCACTTCAGCTCCTCAGGTTGCGCCAAGTGGCGCACTGCATGCGTGTCACTTGTCGCAACCTCGAAGTTTCCCTTTTTTCGTGCATCTGTCTATTCAAAATGTTTTATTTCTTAAACCGTGTGTTGCAATCTCGAACCGTTTCACCGTTGGATTCCTTGCGTTGAGATCTTCAGAACATAGATCGCATATTGATAGGTTTTGACGAATGTTTTTTTCATGAAAAAACGGACAAAAAAACCGAACCGGGAGCACCTTTTTTCCCTTTCCAAAAGAGGCACGGCCGTGCCTCTCGCGAAAGCACAACCGTGCCTCCCGCGAAGCAAAAATGTGCCTCTCAAAGAAGAAAAAGAAATAGAAAACATATCTTTTCCGTTTCCGAGAGGCACGGCCGAGCCTCTGGCGAAAGCAAAAGGCGTGCCTCTCACGGATTAAAAAAGAAACAGAAAAAGCTTTTTTTTTCCTTTCCGAGAGGCACGGCCGTGCCTCTCGCGAAAGAAAAAAAAACAGAAAACACGTTTTTTTCGTTCGGAGAGGCACGGCCTCTCGCGGTAGCAAAAACGTGTCTCTCGCGGATGAAAAAAGTGTTTTTTTTTGAAAAAAGGTAATTTTTAATCCAAAAGCTAAGGAAGACCGGCGAAAAACAAAAAAAAACTTTAAAAATGCTAAAACACGTGCAAAAAAAAATTAAAAAAATTCAAAGAAAGCACCCAAAACTGTCTCGTGACGGCGGTTGAGAATGCACCAAGTGACGCTGGTCGTTGGGATACTCCCGAAGCTCGCCAACTCGTTGCTCCCCTGGAGCATCCCGCGTGGCTGGGCCGACCCATGTGGAGCTTCCCGACGCGAGGCTGCCCTCTGTGGCTCTGTCTCGCTTACAACAATACAAAGGGGCGCCCCAGCTTTCTGAAACAGAGAACAAATTTTAAAGAACAAACATTTTTTGAATCTTGAGAACAAATTTTAAAACGAAGAACAAATTTGGAAGCACGAACATTTTTTTAATCTTGAGAACAAATTTTGAAACAGAGAATAAATTTGGGAGCACGAACAATTTTTTAAAGCATGAACATTTTTTAATCTTGAGAACTAATTTTAAAATGGAGAACAATTTTGAAAAATCCCGAGCAAATTTGGAAGCGCGAACATATTTTTAAAGCACGAACATTTTTTTAATCTTGAGAACAAATTTTCGAAAATCCCGAACAAATTTGGAAGCGCAAACATTTAGTGAAAACGGGAACAAAAAATTGAAATCTGGTACATTTCTGCATTTCGAAACTTTCAACTATTTGTGTAACGAGAACAATGTTTGAATCTTGAGAACTTCTTTTGAAACCTCAACATTTCATGGAAACACGAACAAAATTTGAATATTTTGAAATTCTTTTGATAAAAATAATAATAAAAGGAAAGGAAAAAGAAATAAAAAACCAAAGAAAGAAAAGAAACAGAAAAATCGAAAAAAGAAAAAAGAAACAGAAATAACTAAAAACGAAAACAAGAAGAAAAAAGAAAAAGGAAAACTATAAAACAAAGGAAATAAAAAAAGAGAAACAGAAAAGAAGAAGAAGAACGGAAAAAACAGAATACACAGGAAAAAACTGGGTTCAAATTTGGCCGTACTGTGTAAAGCTCGAACTGGGCCGGCCCATGCTTGCCCTGTGCGAATCCCCGACACTTCGCGGCAGCGAGCGGCGAATAGGGTTTTTCGGGAGCTCCTATACGCCGCTCTTTGCGGCAAGCAGTCGCTTTTTCGCACAGGAGGAGGTTCACATGGGCCGGCCCGTTCGCTGTCCTTCGCGATAAAAGAAAAGATGGAAACTAGAGCGTGCTGGAAATGGAATCGAACCGGCGACCTATACGGGTACACGCAAAGTGGTGGCCGCTCCGCCTAGTGAGCTTTTTGTGACAGATTTGTAGAGCGAAAACTAAAGAAACTACATTGAGCACCAAAAAATAAAATAAGTTCGCAAAATTTCAAAAAACTTGTGAGCGAGGGATCAAAACTAAGGTTTTGTGTGTAAAATGGCAGCTCGGGTATATATGAACTATAATACGCGCCAGATTAAAACAAAAACATTATTTGGGTACCTCAAAACAATTTAAAAACATATAGGAAAAAAAATTGAATACGAGAATTTTTTTCGAAATTATAAACTACTTATTGTAAACTCAAAAGATTTTCTGAAAACAAATAACAAAATTTAAAAAGTGAACATTTTTCAAAATTACAAGCAAATTTTATAAAAGTCGAGCATATTTTAAATTTGTGAAATAATTTTCATAAACATGAACAATTTTCAAATTTTTGAACGAATTTCAAAAGCTTTAGCAATTTATGAATATGTAAACAAATTTGGCAAACAGGATCACTTTTTGAAATTCCCAAAATATTTTTTAGTCGTGGGAAACAATTAAACGTGTGAACATTTACTGAATATGTGAACAAATTTTGAAAACAATTTTTTTTCGAATATGTTACCAAATTTGAAAAACAAGATGATTTTTTTAATTCCTGAACAGTCTTGAATTTGTGAACAAAATTTCGAAACAGGAACATTTTTTGAAATTACCAAACGTTTTTGAATTTGTGAACAAAATTTAAACATGTGAACATTTTCTGAAATTTTCAACATATTTTGAAAAAGTGAGCATTTTTAAACAAAATACTTTTTGGTTTGTGAATTTCTGAACATTTTCTCAACCGATGAACAAGATCTGTACAAAGCGAACATTTTCTAAAATACGAACATTTTTTGGAATTACGAATAATTTGTTCAAAACGCATGTTTTCAAAAGTTCAAAAAACATGAACATTTTTTTGATTATGTGAAAAAAATTGGACAAGCTGGAACATTTTTTGAAATTAGAGAGCATTTTTGGAAATTATGACAAATTTTAGAAATGAGAACAATTGTCATGAATAGGAGTGTCAAAACTTGTAAATATGAACATTTTTTGAAATTTGCGCACAAATTTTGGAATGGGAACATTTTTTCAATTTATGAACAACATTTGAAACATGAACATTTTATAAATTTGTGAACAATTTTACGAGTGCAAACAAAATTTGATAACATGGACAATTGAATTTGCAAACAATTTGTGAAAACTTGAACAAATTTTGAATTTGCAAACAAAATTTTAAAACAGGAACAATTTTTTAAATGACGAACATATTTTAAAGGTTGTGAACAAAATTTGAAAACACGAACAATTTTCGAAACATGAAAACTTGAAAAAAAGAAAAAAAATCTTAAAAAAAGGAAACGAAAAAAGGCCAAAAGAGGAAAAAAGAAAAGAAGAAGAAACAGAAAATTGAAAAACGAAAAAAATACACGGAAACCGTTTCAGGGAACCTTCTAGAAGCTTCCGCAAACCGGTAAAAACTGGATGGGAAACTCTAGAAGGTTCCCAAAACTGGAACTGCCGCCTATAGTACAGTAGAACATGGGCTGGCCCAGTTGATCGCTCCCTATGCGATTGCTGGACTGCTTGACGCAGAGAGCGTCAAATAGGATTTTCCACCAACACGGTCTACTGCCACCACGCCCAGGCCCCGCTCTACGCCGCCTGCTCGTGTCAGCTGTGCACCGGCGCCGTTCGGTTTCTTTGCTCAAACTGCGTGCAGCAACATTAGGGGCTGGCCCAGCCGCCGCCGCATGACCGTGGAAAGGTGGAGGGCTAACCTGGTGCCCTTCGGCGGGCTGGCGGGCTCGCGATCTTCGACACGGTCGGTGACAAGACGGCTAGCAGGTCGGCCTGGAGCTTGACCGGCGACGGCCACACTAACATGGCGCTGTCATCATCGTCGGTAGAAAGGACGGGATGATGGTGAAGGAAATATGCCCTAGAGGCAATAATAAAGTTATTATTTATTTCCTCATATCATGATAAATGTTTATTATTCATGCTAGAATTGTATTAACCGGAAACATGATACATGTGTGAATACATAGACAAACATATAGTCACTAGTATGCCTCTACTTGACTAGCTCATTAATCAAAGATGGTTATGTTTCCTAACCATAGACATGTGTTGTCATTTGATTAATGGGATCACATCATTAGGAGAATGATGTGATTGACATGACCCATCCCGTTAGCTTAGCACATGATCGTTTAGTATTCTACTATTGCTTTCTTCATGACTTATACATGTTCCTGTAACTATGAGAATTATGCAACTCCCGTTTACCGGAGGAACACTTTGGGTACTACCAAACGTCACAACGTAACTGGGTGATTATAAAGGAGTACTACAGGTGTCTCCGAAGGTACATGTTGAGTTGGCGTATTTCGAGATTAGGTTTTGTCACTCCGATTGTCGGAGAGGTATCTCTGGGCCCTCTCGGTAATACTCATCACTTAAGCCTTGCAAGCATTATAACTAATGAGTTAGTTATGAGATGACGTATTACAGAACGAGTAAAGAGACTTGCCGGTAAAGAGATTGAACTAAGTATTGGATACCGACGATCAAATCTCGGGCAAGTAACATACCGATGACAAAGGGAACAACGTATGTTATTATGCGGTTTGACCGATAAAGATCTTTGTAGAATATGTAGGAACCAATATGGGCATCCAGGTCCCGCTATTGGTTATTGACTGAGAATGGTTTTAGGTCATGTCTACATAGTTCTCGAACCCGTAGGGTCCGCACGCTTAACGTTTCGATGACAGTTTTATTATGAGTTTATAAGTTTTGATGTACCGAAGTTTGTTCGGAGTCCCGGATGTGATCACGGACATGACGAGGAGTCTCGGAATGGTTGAGACATAAATATTGATATATTGGAAGCCTATGTTTGGACATCGGAATAGTTCCGGGTGAAATCGGCATTTTATCGGAGTACCGGGAGGTTACTGGAACACCTCGGGGGGTTAATGGGCCTACATGGGCCACGAGGGAGAAGAGGGAAGGAGCCAGGAGGGGCCGCGCGCCCCTCCCCCTCCTAGTCCGAATAGGACAAGGGAAGGGGGGCGGCGCCCCCCCTTTCCTTCCCCTCTTCCTCCTCTTTCCCCCTTCTCCTACTCCTACTTGGAAAGAGGGAGTCCTACTCCCGGTGAGTAGGACTCCCCCCCTTGGCGCGCCCTCTAGGCCGGCCGCCTCCTCCCCCCTGGCTCCTTTATATACGGGGGCGGGGGGCACCCCAAAGACACACAAGTTGATCTACGAATCGTTCCTTAGCCGTGTGCGGTGCCCCCTTCCACCATATTCCACCTCGGTCATATCGTCGCGGAGTTTAGGCGAAGCCCTGCGCCGGTAGAACATCATCATCGTCACCACGCCGTCGTGCTGACGGAACTCATCTCCGGAGCCTTTGCTGGATCGGAGGGCCGGAGATCGTCATCGAGCTGAACGTGTGCTGAACTTGGAGGCCCCGTACGTTCGGTGCTTGGATCGTTCGGATCGTGAAGACATACGACTACATCAACCGCGTTGTGCTAACGCTTCCGCTTACGGTCTACGAGGGTACGTGGACGAACACTCTCCCCTCTCGTTGCTATATCATCACCATGATCTTGCGTGTGCGTAGGAAATTTTTTGAAATTACTACGTTCCCCATCAGTGGCATCCGAGCCTAGGTTTTATGCGTTGATGTCATATGCACGAGTAGAACACAAGTGATTTGTGGGCGATACAAGTCATACTGCTTACCAGCATGTCATACTTTGGTTCGGCGGTATTGTGAGATGAAGCGGCCCGGACCGACATTACGCGTACGCTTACGCGAGACTGGTTTCACCGTTACGAGCACTCGTGCTTAAAGGTGACTGGCGGGTGTCTGTCTCTCTCACTTTAGCTGAATCGAGTGTGGCTACGCCCGGTCCTTGCGAAGGTTAAAACAGCACCAACTTGACGAACTATCGTTGTGGTTTTTGATGCGTAGGTAAGAACGGTTCTTGCTAAGCCCGTAGCAGCCACGTAAAATTTACAACAACAAAGTAGAGGACGTCTAACTTGTTTTTGCAGGGCATGTTGTGATGTGATATGGTCAAGACGTGATGCTATATTTTATTGTATGAGATGATCATGTTTTGTAACCGAAGTTATCGGCAACTGGCAGGAGCCATATGGTTGTCGCTTTATTGTATGAAATGCAAAAGCCCTGTAATTGCTTTACTTTATCACTAAGCGGTAGCGATAGTCGTAGAAGCAATAGATGGCGTAACGACAACGATGCTACGATGGAGATCAAGGTGTCGCGCCGGTGACGATGGTGATCATAACGGTGCTTCGAAGATGGAGATCACAAGCACAAGATGATGATGGCCATATCATATCACTTATATTGATTGCATGTGATGTTTATCCTTTATGCATCTTATCTTGCTTTGATTGACTGTAGCATTTTAAGATGATCTCTCACTAATTATCAAGAAGTGTTCTCCCTGAGTATGCACCGTTGCGAAAGTTCTTCGTGCTGAGACACCACGTGATGATCGGGTGTGATAAGCTCTACGTTCAAATACAACGGGTGCAAAACAGTTGCACACGCGGAATACTCAGGTTATACTTGACGAGCCTAGCATATACAGATATGGCCTCAGAACACGGAGACCGAAAGGTCGAGCGTGAATCATATAGTAGATATGATCAACATAGCGATGTTCACCATTGAAACTACTCCATCTCACGTGATGATCGGACATGGTTTGGTTGATTTGGATCACGTGATCACTTAGATGACTAGAGAGATGTCTGTCTAAGTGGGAGTTCTTAAGTAATATGATTAATTGAAATTAAATTTATCATGAAACTTAGTACCTGATAGTATCTTGCTTGTCTATGTTTGATTGTAGATAGATGACTCGTGCTGTTGTTCCGTTGAATTTTAATGCATTCCTTGAGAAAGCAAAGTTGAAAGATGATGGTAGCAATTACACGGACTGGGTCCGTAACCTGAGGATTATCCTCATTGCTGCACAGAAAAGTTACGTCCTGGAAGCACCGCTGGGTGCCAGGCCTGCTGCTGATGCAACTGACGACGTTAAGAACGTCTGGCAGAGCAAAGCTGATGACTACTCTATAGTTTAGTGTGCCATGCTTTACGGCTTGGAACCGGGCCTTCAACGGCGTTTTTGAACGTCATGGAGCATATGAGATGTTCCAGGAGTTGAAGTTAATATTTCAAGCAAATGCCCGGATTGAGAGATATGAAGTCTCCAATAAGTTCTATAGCTGCAAGATGGAGGAGAATAGTTCTGTCAGTGAACACATACTCAAAATGTCTGGGTATAATAATCACTTGATTCAACTGGGAGTTAATCTTCCTGATGATAGTGTCATTGACAGAATTCTCCAATCAGTGCCACCAAGCTACAAGAGCTTCGTGATGAACTATAATATGCAAGGGATGAACAAGACTATTCCCGAGCTCTTCGCAATGCTGAAAGCCGCGGAGGTAGAAATCAAGAAGGAGTATCAAGTGTTGATGGTTAAAAAGACCACTAGTTTCAAGAAGAAGGGCAAAGGGAAGAAGAAGGGGAACTTCAAAAAGAACGGCAAGCAAGTTGCTGCTCAAGAGAAGAAACCCAAGTCTGGACCTAAGCCTGAAACTGAGTGCTACTACTGCAAGCAGACTGGACACTGGAAGCGGAACTGCCCCAAGTATTTGGCGGATAAGAAGGATGGCAAAGTGAACAAAGGTATATGTGATATACATGTTATTGATGTGTACCTTACTAATGCTCGCAGTAGCACCTGGGTATTTGATACTGGTTCTGTTGCTAATATTTGCAACTCGAAACAGGGACTATGGATTAAGCGAAGATTAGCTAAGGACGAGGTGACGATGCGCGTGGGAAATGGTTCCAAAGTCGATGTGATCGCGGTCGGCACGCTACCTCTACATCTACCATCGGGATTAGTATTAGACCTAAATAATTGTTATTTGGTGCCAGCGTTGATCATGAACATTATATCTGGATCTTGTTTGATGCGAGATGGTTATTCATTTAAATCAGAGAATAATGGTTGTTCTATTTATATGAGTAATATCTTTTATGGTCATGCACCCTTGAAGAGTGGTCTATTTTTATTGAATCTCGATAGTAGTGATACACATATTCATAGTGTTGAAACCAAAAGATGCAGAGTTGATAATGATAGTGCAACTTATTTGTGGCACTGCCGTTTAGGTCATATCGGTGTAAAGCGCATGAAGAAACTCCATACTGATGGGCTTTTGGAATCACTTGATTATGAATCACTTGGTACTTGCGAACCGTGCCTTATGGGCAAGATGACTAAAACGCCGTTCTCCGGTACTATGGAGAGAGCAACAGATTTGTTGGAAATCATACATACAGATGTATGTGGTCCAATGAATGTTGAGGCTCGTGGCGGATATCATTATTTTCTCACCTTCACAGATGATTTAAGCAGATATGGGTATATCTACTTAATGAAACACAAGTCTGAAGCATTTGAAAAGTTCAAAGAATTTCAGAGTGAAGTGGAAAATCATCGTAACAAGAAAATAAAGTTTCTACGATCTGATCATGGAGGAGAATATTTGAGTTACGAGTTTGGTCTACACTTGAAACAATGTGGGATAGTCTCGCAACTCACGCCACCTGGAACACCACAACGAAATGGTGTGTCCGAACGTCGTAATCGTACTTTACTTGATATGGTGCGATCTATGATGTCTCTTACTGATTTACCGCTATCGTTTTGGGGTTATGCTTTAGAGACGGCCGCATTCACGTTAAATAGGGCACCATCAAAATCCGTTGAAACGACACCTTATGAACTGTGGTTTGGCAAGAAACCAAAGTTGTCGTTTCTTAAAGTTTGGGGCTGCGATACTTATGTGAAGAAACTTCAACCAGATAAGCTCGAATCCAAATCGGAGAAATGTGTCTTCATAGGATACCCAAAGGAGACTATTGGGTACACCTTCTATCACAGATCTGAGGGCAAGATTTTCGTTGCTAAATTCGGATCCTTTCTAGAGAAGGAGTTTCTCTCGAAAGAAGTGAGTGGGAGGAAAGTAGAACTTGACGAGATAACCGTATCTACTCCCTTATTGGAAAGTAGTTCATCACAAGAACCGGTTCCTGTGACAACTACACCAATCAGTGAGGAAGCTAATGATATTGATCATGAAACTTCAGATCAAGTTTCTACAGAACCTCGTAGGTCTACCAGAGTAAGATCCGCACCAGAGTGGTACGGTAATCCTATTCTGGAAGTCATGTTACTTGACCATGATGAACCTACGAACTATGAGGAAGCGATGATGAGCCCAGATTCCGCAAAATGGCTAGAGGCCATGAAATCTGAGATGGGATCCATGTATGAAAACAAAGTATGGACTTTGGTTGACTTGCCCGATGATCAGCAAGCTATTGAGAATAAATGGATTTTTAAGAAGAAGACTGACGCTGATGGTAATGTAACTGTCTATAAAGCTCGACTTGTTGCAAAAGGTTTTCGACAAGTTCAAGGGGTTGACTACGATGAGACTTTCTCACCCGTAGCGATGCTTAAGTCTGTCCGAATCATGTTAGCCATTGCTGCATTTCATGATTATGAAATTTGGCAAATGGATGTCAAGACTGCATTCTTGAATGGATTTCTAGAAGAAGAGTTGTATATGATGCAGCCGGAAGGTTTTGTTGATCCAAAAGGTGCTAACAAAGTGTGCAAGCTCCAGCATTCCATTTATGGACTGGTGGAAGCATCTCGGAGTTGGAATAAACGCTTTGATAGTGTGATCAAAGCATATGGTTTTATACAGACTTTTGGAGAAGCCTGTATTTACAAGAAAGTGAGTGGGAGCTCTGTAGCATTTCTAGTTTTATATGTAGATGACATATTGTTAATTGGAAATGATATAGAATTTCTGGATAGCATAAAGGGATACTTGAATAAAAGTTTTTCAATGAAAGACCTTGGTGAAGATGCTTATATATTGGGCATCAAGATCTATAGAGATAGATCAAGACGCTTAATAGGACTTTCACAAAGCACTTACCTTGACAAAATTTTGAAAAAGTTCAAAATGGATCAGGCAAAGAAAGGATTCTTGCCTGTGCTACAAGGTGTGAAGTTGAGTCAAACTCAATACCCGACCACAGCAGAAGATAGAGAGAAAATGAAAGATGTTCCCTATGCTTCAGCCATAGGCTCTATCATGTATGAAATGCTGTGTACCAGACCTGACGTATGCTTAGCAATAAGCTTGGCAGGAAGGTACCAAAGTAATCCAGGAGTGGATCACTGGACAGCGGTCAAGAACATCCTGAAATACCTGAAAAGGACTAAGGATATGTTTCTCGTATATGGAGGTGACAAAGAGCTAGTCGTAAAAGGTTACGTCGATGCAAGCTTTGACACTGATCCGGACGATTCTAAATCGCAAACCGGATACGTGTTTATATTAAACGGTGGAGCTGTAAGTTGGTGCAGTTCTAAACAAAGCGTCGTGGCGGGATCTACATGTGAAGCAGAGTACATAGCTGCTTCTGAAGCAGCGAATGAAGGAGTCTGGATGAAGGAGTTCATTTCCGATCTAGGTGTCATACCTAGTGCATCGGGACCAATGAAGATCTTCTGTGACAATACTGGTGCAATTGCCTTGGCAAAGGAATCCAGATTTCACAAGAGGACCAAGCACATCAAGAGACGCTTCAATTCCATTCGGGACCAAGTCCAAGTGGGAGACAATGAGATTTGCAAGATACATACGGATCTGAATGTTGCAGACCCGTTGACTAAGCCTCTCTCACGAGCAAAACATGATCAGCACCAAGACTCCATGGGTGTTAGAATCATTACTATGTAATCTAGATTATTGACTCTAGTGCAAGTGGGAGACTGAAGGAAATATGCCCTAGAGGCAATAATAAAGTTATTATTTATTTCCTCATATCATGATAAATGTTTATTATTCATGCTAGAATTGTATTAACCGGAAACATGATACATGTGTGAATACATAGACAAACATATAGTCACTAGTATGCCTCTACTTGACTAGCTCATTAATCAAAGATGGTTATGTTTCCTAACCATAGACATGTGTTGTCATTTGATTAATGGGATCACATCATTAGGAGAATGATGTGATTGACATGACCCATCCCGTTAGCTTAGCACATGATCGTTTAGTATTCTGCTATTGCTTTCTTCATGACTTATACATGTTCCTGTAACTATGAGAATTATGCAACTCCCGTTTACCGGAGGAACACTTTGGGTACTACCAAACGTCACAACGTAACTGGGTGATTATAAAGGAGTACTACAGGTGTCTCCGAAGGTACATGTTGAGTTGGCGTATTTCGAGATTAGGTTTTGTCACTCCGATTGTCGGAGAGGTATCTCTGGGCCCTCTCGGTAATACTCATCACTTAAGCCTTGCAAGCATTATAACTAATGAGTTAGTTATGAGATGACGTATTACAGAACGAGTAAAGAGACTTGCCGGTAAAGAGATTGAACTAAGTATTGGATACCGACGATCAAATCTCGGGCAAGTAACATACCGATGACAAAGGGAACAACGTATGTTATTATGCGGTTTGACCGATAAAGATCTTTGTAGAATATGTAGGAACCAATATGGGCATCCAGGTCCCGCTATTGGTTATTGACCGAGAATGGTTTTAGGTCATGTCTACATAGTTCTCGAACCCGTAGGGTCCGCACGCTTAACGTTTCGATGACAGTTTTATTATGAGTTTATAAGTTTTGATGTACCGAAGTTTGTTCAGAGTCCTGGATGTGATCACGGACATGACGAGGAGTCTCGGAATGGTCGAGACATACAGATTGATATATTGGAAGCCTATGTTTGGACATCGGAATAGTTCCGGGTGAAATCGGCATTTTACCGGAGTACCGGGAGGTTACCGGAACCCCCCGGGGGGTTAATGGGCCTACATGGGCCACGAGGGAGAAGAGGGAAGGAGCCAGGAGGGGCCGCGCGCCCCTCCCCCTCCTAGTCCGAATAGGACAAGGGAAGGGGGGCGGCGCCCCCCCTCTCCTTCCCCTCTTCCTCCTCTTTCCCCCTTCTCCTACTCCTACTTGGAAAGAGGGAGTCCTACTCCCGGTGGGAGTAGGACTCCCCCCCTTGGCGCGCCCTCTAGGACGGCCGCCTCCTCCCCCTGGCTCCTTTATATATGGGGGCGGGGGGCACCCCAAAGACACACAAGTTGACCTATGGATCGTTCCTTAGCCGTGTGCGGTGCCCCCTTCCACCATATTCCACCTCGGTCATATCGTCGTGGAGTTTAGGCGAAGCCCTGCGCCGGTAGAACATCATCATTGTCACCACGCCGTCGTGCTGACGGAACTCATCTCCGGAGCCTTTGCTGGATCGGAGGGCCGGAGATCGTCATCGAGCTGAATGTGTGCTGAACTCGGAGGCCCCGTACGTTCGGTGCTTGGATCGGTCGGATCGTGAAGACGTACGACTACATCAACCGCGTTGTGCTAACGCTTCCGCTTACGGTCTACGAGGGTACGTGGACGAACACTCTCCCCTCTCGTTGTTATATCATCACCATGATCTTGCGTGTGCGTAGAATTTTTTTTGAAATTACTACGTTCCCCATCAGATGGCATGGAGAGCCATCGCCAAGCAGAACATGAGCGCCTCCATGTCCGCCTGGTTGTCTAACTGCACTATGATGACATGATTGTCTCCGTAGTAGAGCACGTCACCGGTGAGCTGCTAATCGGCCTGCATCCATTAAGCCTATACACCATACACGCAATAGCAGCATTACACAACCCGCGCAGACACACGAAGCAGCAGCAGGACGCGTCAGGCTGCAGGCACGAAAGCAACACAGAGAGGAGGAGGAGACAGGTGCCCTCAGCGAGAGGAGCCCAAGCATTTCATGAAGGCTTCCTCTGCGGGAGCGCTCAACTTCAGTGCGTGCTCCTGCTTGGAGGCAAGCGGCGACCGCGCCGACACATCGTTGGGCCAGACGGTTCAGCAATGGGTGTTGGGTAACGCAGTAATTTCCAAAAATTTCCTACGCACACGCAAGATCATGGTGATGCATAGCAACGAGAGGGGAGAGTGTGTCCATGTATCCTCGTAGACCGAAAGCGGAAGCGTTAGCACAACGCGGTTGATGTAGTCGTACGTCTTCACGGCCCGACCGATCAAGCACCGAAAACACGACACCTCCGAGTTCTTGCACATGTTCAGCTCGATGACGTCCCTCGAACCCCGATCCAGCCGAGTGTCGAGGGTGAGTTCCATCAGCACGACGGCGTGGTGATGATGATGATGTTCTACCGATGCAGGGCTTCGCCTAAGCACCGCTACGATATTATCGAGGTGGACTATGGTGGAGGGGGCACCACACACGGCTAAGAGATCCAAGGGATCAATTGTTGTGTCTATGGGGTGCCCCTCTCCTCCGTATATAAAGGAGGGGAGGAGGGAGCCGGCCAGAGTATGAGACGCGCCCAAGGGGGGAGTCCTACCCCCACCGGGAGGTAGGACTCCCCCCTTTGCTACTTGGAGAGGGAGAGGGAAGGAAGAGGAAGGAGGGAGGAAGGAAAGAGGGGGCCGGCCCCCTCCCAATTCGGATTGGGCTTGGGGGGGGGGCGCCCCCTCCCTTGCTCCTTTCCCTCCTTTCGACTAAGGCCCAATAAGGCCCATATACCTCCCGGGGGGGGGGGGGGTTCCGATAACCTCCGGTGCTCAGGTATTATCCCGATCTCACCCGGAACCATTCCGGAGTCCAAATATAGTCATCCAATATATCGATCCTTACGTCTCGGCCATTTAGAGACTCCTCGTCATGTCCGTGATCACATCCGGGACTCCGAACTACATTCGGTACATCAAAACATATAAACTCAAAATATAACCGTCATCTAACTTTAAGCGTGCGGACCCTACGGGTTCGAGAACAATGTAGACATGACCGAGAGACATTTCCGGTCAATAACCAATAGCGAAACCTAGATGCTCATATTGGCTCCCACATATTCTACGAAGATCTTTATCGGTCACACCGCATAACAACATATGTTGTTCCCTTTGTCACCAGTATGTTACTTGCCCGAGATTTGATCGTCGGTATCTCAATACCTAGTTCAATCTCGTTACCGGCAAGTCTCTTTACTCATTCCATAATACATCATCCCGCAACTAACTAATTAGTTGCAAGTTGCAAGGCTTATAGTGATGTGCATTACCGAGTGGGCCCAGAGATACCTCTCCGACAATCGGAGTGACAAATCCTAATCTCGAAATACGCCAACCCAACAAGTATCTTCAGAGACACCTATAGAGCACCTTTATAATTATCCAGTTACGTTGTGACGTTTGGTAGCACACAAAGTGTTCCTCCGGTAAACGGGAGTTGCATAATCTCATAGTCACAGGAGCATGTATAAGTCAAGAAGAAAGCAGTAGCAACATACTAAACGATCAAGTGCTAAGCTAACGGAATGGGTCAAGTCAATCACATCATTCTCCCATTGATGTGATCCCGTTAATCAAATGACAACTGTTTTGTCCATGGCTAGGAAACATAACCATCTTTGATAAACGAGCTAGTCAAGTAGAGGCATACTAGTGACACTCAGTTTTTCTATGTATTCACACATGTATCCTGTTTCCGGTTAATACAATTCTAGAATAATAAACATTTATCATGAAATAAGGAAATAAATAAAAACTTTATTATTGCCTCTAGGGCATATTTCCTTCAGCCTCCCACTTGCACTAGAGTCAATAATCTAGTTCACATCATCATGTGATTCAACACCAATATTCACATCTGTATGTGATTAACACTCATAGTTCACATCGTCATGTGACCAACACCCGAAGGGTTTACTAGAGTCAATAATCTAGTTCACATCGCTATGTGATTAACACCCAAAGAGTACTAAGGTATGATCATGTTTTGCTCGTGAGAGAAGTTTAGTCAACGGGTCTGTCACATTCAGAGCCGTATGTATTTTGCAAATATTCTATGTCTACAATGCTCTACATGGAGCTACTCTAGCTAATTGCTCCCACTTTCAATATGTATCCAGATTGAGACTTGGAGTCATCTGGATCGGTGTAAAAGTTTGCATCGATGTAACTCTTTACGACAAACTCTTTTATCACCTCCATAATCGAGAAACATCTCCTTAGTCCTCACTAAGGATATTCTTGACCACTGTCCAGTGATCTACTCTTAGATCAAAATTGTATTCCTTTTCCTAACTCAGAGCAAGGTATACAATAGGTTTGGTACACAACATAGCATACTTTATAGAACCTATGACTGAGGCATAGGGAATGACTTTTCATTCTCTTTCTATTTTCTGCCATGGTCGGGTTTTGAGTCTTACTCAAATTCACACCTTTGCATCACAGGCAAGAACTCTTTCTTTGACTGTTCCATTTTGAACTACTTCAAAATCTTGTCAAGGTATGTACTAATTGAAAATCTTATCAAGCATCTTGATCTATCTCAATAGATCTTGATGCTCAATATCTAAGTAGCTTTACTGAGGTCTTTCTTTTGAAGAACTCATTTTAAACACTCCTTTATGCTTTCCAGAAAATTCTACATTATTTCTGATCAACAATATGTCTTTCACATATACTTATCAGAAAGGCTGTAGTGCTCCCACTCACTTTCCTGTAAATACATGCTTCACCGCAAGTCTGTATAAAACTATATGCTTTGATCAACTCATCAAAGCGTATATTCCAACTCCGAGATGCTTGCACCAGTCCATAGATGGACCACTGGAGCTTGCACACTTTGTTAGCACCTTTAGGATTGGCAAAACATTCTGGTTGCATCATATACAACTCTTCTTTAAGAAATCCATTAAGGAGTGTAGTTTTGACATCCATTTGCCAAATTTCATAAAATGTGGCAATTGCTAACATGATTCGGCAGACTTAAGCATCGTTACAAGTGAGAAAATCTCATCGTATTCAACACCTTGAACTTGTCGAAAACCTTTCGCAACAAGTCGAGCTTTGTAGACAGTAACACTACTATCAGTGTCCGTCTTCCTCTTGAAGATCCATTTATTTAACTTGGCTTGCTGGTCATCGAGCAAGTCAACCAAAGTCCATACTTTGTTCTCATACATGGGTCCTGTCTCAGATTTTACGGCCTCAAGACATTTTGCGGAATCTGGGCTCATCATCGCTTCCTCATAGTTCGTAGGTTCATCATGCTCTAGTAACATGACTTCCAGAACAGGATTACCGTACCACTCTGGTGCGGATCTTATTCTGGAAGACCTACGAGGTTCGATAGCAACTTGATCTGAAGTTTCATGATCATCATCATTAACTTCCTCACTAATTGGTGTAGGAATCACTAGAACTGTCTTCTGTGATGAACTACTTTCCAATAAGGGAGAAGGTACAATTACCTCATCAAGTTCTACTTTCCTCCCACTCACTTCTTTCGAGAGAAACTCCTTCTCTAGAAAGGATCCATCTTAGCAACGAATATCTTGCCTTCGGATCTGCGATAGAAGGTGTACCCAACAGTTTCCTTTGGGTATTCTATGAATACGCTCTTCTCCGATTTAGGTTCGAGCTTATCAGGTTGAAACTTTTCCACATAAGCATCGCAGCCCCAAACTTTAAGAAACGACAACTTTGGTTTCTTGCCAAACCACAGTTCATAAGCCGTTGTCTCAATGGATTTCGATGGTGCCCTATTTAAAGTGAATGCAGCTGTCTCTAATGCATAATCCCGAAACGATAGTGATAAATCGGTAAGAGACATCATATATTGCACTATATATCCAATAAAGTACGGTTATGACGTTCGGACACACCATTAAGCTGTGGTGTTCCAGGTGGCATGAGTTTGTGAAACTATTTCTTGTTACGATGATTCTCTACTTCACTATGAAATTATTTGAACTTTTCAAATGTTTCAGACTTGTGCTTCATTAAGTAGATATACTTGTTGGAAATATGCCCTAGAGACAATAATAAAATGGTTATTATTATATTTCCTTGTTCATGATAATTGTCTATTGTTCATGCTATAATTGTGTTATCCGGAAATCATAATACATGTGTGAATACATAGACCACAACATGTCCCTAGTGAGCCTCTAGTTGACTAGCTCGTTTATCAATGGATGGTTACAATTTCCTGACCATGGACATTGGATGTCATTGATAACGGGATCACATCCTTGGGAGAATGATGTGATGGACAAGACCCAATCCTGAGCATAGCACAAGATCGTGTAGTTCGTTGCTAGAGCTTTTCTAATGTCAAGTATCATTTTCTTAGACCATGAGATCGTGTAACTCCCAGATACCATAAGAGTGCTTTGGGTGTATCAAATGTCACAACGTAACTGGGTGGCTATAAAGGTATACTACAGGTATCTCCGAAAGTGTCTGTTGGGTTGACACGAATCGAGACTGGGATTTGTCACTCCGTATGACGGAGAGGTATCTCTGGGCCCACTCGGTAATGCATCATCATAATGAGCTCAACGTGACCAAGTGGTTGTTCACGGGATCATGCATTACGGTACGAGTAAAGTGACTTGACGCTAAGGAGATTGAACGAGGTATTGGGATACCGACAATCGAATCTCGGGCAAGTAACGTACCGATTGACAAAGGGAATTGTATATAGGATTACTTGAATCCTCGACATCGTGGTTCATTCGATGAGATCATCGTGGAACATGTGCGAGCCAACATGGGTATCCAGATCCCGCTGTTGGTTATTGGCCGGAGAGCTGTCTCGGTCATGTCTGTGTGATTCTCGAACCCGTAGGGTCTACACACTTAAGGTTCGGTGACACTAGGGTTGTAGAGATATTAGTATGTGGTAACCCGAAAGTTGTTCGGAGTCCCGGATGAGATCCCGGACGTCACGAGGAGTTCCGGAATGGTTCGAAGGTAAATATTTGTATATAGGAAGTCCAGTTTTGGCCACCGGGAAAGTTTCGGGGGTCATCGGTATTGTACCGGGACCACCGAAAGGGTCCCGAAGGTCCACCGGGTGGAGCCACCTATCCCGAAGGACCCCATGGGCTGAAGTGGGAAGGGAACCAGCCCCTGGTGGGCTGGTGCGCCCCCCTTGGGCCTCCCCCTGCGCCTAGGGTTGGAAACCCTAGGGGTGGGGGCGCCCCACCTGACTTGGGGGGCAAGTCCCCCCTTTGGCCGCCGCCCTGCCTTGAGATTGGATCTCTAGGGGCCGGCGCCCCCCAGGGCCCCTATATAAAGAGGAGGGAGGGAGGGCTGCGCACCCAAGCCCCTGGCGCCTCCCTCTTCCTCGTAACACCACCCCCTCTCGCTGAGCTTGGCGAAGCCCTGCCGAGATCCCCGCTACTTCCACCACCACGCCGTCGTGCTGCTGGATCTCCATCAAACTCTTCTCCCCGCTTGCTGGATCAAGAAGGAGGAGACGTCTCTCCCAACCGTACGTGTGTTGAACGCTGAGGTGCCGTCCGTTCGGCGCTAGGATCTTCGGTGATTTGGATCACGACGAGTACGATCCATCAACCCCGTTCTCTTGAACGCTTCCGCTCGCGATCTACAAGGGTATGTAGATGCACTCCTATCTCTCTCGTTGCTAGATGACTCCATAGGTTGATCTTGGTGATGCATAGAAATTTTTTATTTTCTGCAACGATCACCAACAGTGGCATCATGAGCTAGGTCTATGTGTAGTTTCTATGCACGAGTAGAACACAATTTTGTTGTGGGCGTAGATTTTGTCAATTTACTTGCCACTACTAGTCTTATCTTGTTTCGGCGGTATCGTGGGATGAAGCGGCCCGGACCGACCTTACACGTATGCTTACGTGAGACAGGTTCCACCGACTGACATGCACTAGTTGCATAAGGTGGATAGCGGGTGTCTGTCTCTCCCACATTAGTCGGATCGGATTCGATGAAAAGGTTCCTTATGATGAAGGTAAGAAACATTCTTGCTAGAACCCTATTGCAGCCACGTAAAAACATGCAACAACAATTAGAGGACGTCTAACTTGTTTTTGCAGCATATGCCTTGTGATGTGATATGGCCAAAACGATGTGATGAATGATATATATGTGATGTATGAGATTGATCATGTTCTTGTAATAGGAATCACGACTTGCATGTTGATGAGCATGACAACCGGCAGGAGCCATAGGAGTTGTCTTTATTTTTTGTATGACCTGCGTGCCATTGAATAACGCCATGTAATTACTTTACTTTATTGCTAAACCGTTAGCCATAGAAGTAGAAGTAATCGTTGGCGTGACAACTTCATGAAGACACGATGATGGAGATCATGATGATGGAGATCATGGTGTCATGCCGGTGACAATGATGATCATGGCGCCCCGAAGATGGAGATCAAAAGGAGCAAAATGATATTGGCCATATCATGTCACTATTTGATTGCATGTGATGTTTATCATGTTTTTGCATCTTATTTGCTTAGAACGACGGTAGTAAATAAGATGATCCCCCATAATAATTTCAAGAAAGTGTTCCCCCTAATTGTGCGCCGTTGCGAAAGTTCCTTGTTTCGAAGCACCACGTGATGATCAGGTGTGATAGATTCTAACGTTCACATACAACGGGTGTAAGCCAGATTTACACATGCAAAACACTTATGTTGACTTGACGAGCCTAACATGTACATACATGGCCTCGGAACACAAGAGACCGAAAGGTCGAACATGAGTCGTATAGAAGATACGATCAACATGAAGATGTTCACCGATGATGACTAGTCCGTCTCACGTGATGATCGGACAAGGCCTAGTTGACTCGGATCATGGATCACTTAGATGACTAGAGGGATGTCTGTCTGAGTGGGAGTTCATTATATAATTTGATTAGATGAACTTAATTATCATGAACTTAGTATAAAACCTTTGCAATATATGTCTTGTAGATCAAATGGCCCACGCTAATGTTGCCCTCAACTTCAACACGTTCCTAGAGAAAACCAAGCTGAAAGACGATGGCAGCAACTATACGGACTGGGTCCGGAACTTGAGGATCATCCTCATAGCTGCCAAGAAAGCATATGTCCTGGATGCACCGCTAGGTGAAGCACCCGTTTTCCCAGCAACTCAAGACGTTATGAACGCCTGGCAGTCGCGTAGTGATGATTACTCCCTGGTTCAATGCGGCATGCTTTATAGCTTAGAACCAGGGCTCCAAAAGCGTTTTGAGCAGCACAGAGCATATGAGATGTTCCAAGAGCTGAAAATGGTTTTCCAAGCTCACGCCCGGGTCGAGAGATATGAAGTCTCCGACAAGTTCTACAGTTGTAAGATGGAGGAGAATGGTTCTGTCAGCGAGCACATACTCAAAATGTCTGGGTTGCACAACAACTTATCTCAACTGGGAGTTAATCTCCCGGATGATGTGGTGGTCGACAGAATCCTCCATTCGCTCCCACCTAGCTACAAGAGCTTTGTGATGAACTTCAATATGCAGGGGATGGTGAAAACCATTCCTGAGGTATATTCAATGCTGAAATCAGCGGAGGTGGAGATCAAAAAGGAACATCAAGTGTTGATGGTCAATAAAACTACTAGTTTCAAGAAAGGCAAGGGTAAGAAGAACTTCAAGAAGGACGGCAAGGGAGTTGCCGCACCCGATAAGCCAGTTGCCCGGAAGAAGCCAAAGCATGGACCCAAACCTGAGACTGAGTGCTTTTATTGCAAGGGAAGCGGACACTGGAAGCGGAACTGCCCCAAGTACTTAGCGGACAAGAAGGCCGGCAACACCAAAGGTATATGTGATATACATGTAATTGATGTGTACCTTACCAGTACTCGTAGTAGCTCCTGGGTATTCAATACCGGTGTGGTTGCTCATATTTGTAACTCAAAACAGGAGTTGCGAAATAAGTGGAGACTGGCAAAGGACGAGGTGACAATGCGCGTCGGGAATGGTTCCAAGGTCGATGTGATCGCCGTCGGCACGCTATCTCTACATTTACCTACGGGATTAGTTTTAAACCTCAATAATTGTTATTTAGTGCCAACTTTGAGCATGAACATTTTATCTGGATCTCGTTCAATACGAGATGGCTACTCATTTAAATCCGAGAATAATGGTTGTTCTATTTATATGAGAGATATGTTTTATGGTCATGCCCCGCTGGTCAATGGTTTACTCTTAATGAATCTCGAACGTGATGTTACACATATTCATAGTGTGAATACCAAAAGATGTAAGGTTGATAACGATAGTCCCACATACTTGTGGCACTACCGCCTTGGTCACATTGGTGTCAAACGCATGAAGAAGCTCCATGCTGATGGACTTTTGGAGTCTCTTGATTACGAATCATTTGACACCTGCGAACCATGCCTCATGGGCAAAATGACCAAGACTCTGTTCTCCGGAACAATGGAGCGAGCAACCAACTTATTGGAAATCATACATACTGATGTGTGAGGTCCAATGAGCGTTGAGGCTCGCGGAGGCTATCGTTATGTTCTCACTCTCACTAACGACTTAAGTAGATATGGGTATGTCTACTTGATGAAATACAAGTCCGAGACCTTTCAAAAGTTCAAGGAATTTCAGAGTGAGGCAGAGAATCAATGTGACCGAAAGATAAAGTACTTATGATCAGATCGTGGGGGAGAATATTTAAGTCACGAATTTGGTACGTACTTAAGGAAATGTGGAATCGTTTCACAACTCAGGCCGCCTGGAACACCTTAGCGTAACGGCGTGTCCGAACGTCGTAAGCGCACTCTATTGGATATGGTGTGATCTATGATGTCACTCACCGATTTACCGCTATCATTTTGGGGATACGCTCTAGAGACAGCTACATTCACTTTAAATAGGGCACCATCTAAATCCGTTGAGACGACACCGTATGAATTATGGTTTGGGAAGAAACCTAAGCTGTCATTTCTAAAAGTTTGGGGATGCAATGCTTATGTCAAGAAACTTCAACCTGAAAAGCTCGAACCCAAGTCGGAAAAATGCGTCTTCATAGGATACCCTAAGGAAACCATTGGGTATACCTTATACCTTAGATCCGAAGGCAAGATCTTTGTTGCCAAGAACGGGTCCTTTCTGGAGAAAGAGTTTCTCTCGAAAGAAATAAGTGGGAAGAAAGTAGAACTCGATGAAGTACTGCCTCTTGAACCGGAAAGTAGCGCAGCTCAGGAAGATGTTCCTGTGGTGCCTGCACCGACTAGAGAGGAAGTTAATGATGATGATCAAGGTACTTCAGATCAAGTTGCTACTGAACTTCGAAGGTCCACAAGGACACGTTCCACACCCGAATGGTATGGCAACCCTGTCCTGGAAATCATGTTGTTAGACAACGGTGAACCTTTGAACTATGAAGAAGCGATGGCGCGCCCAGATTCCAATAAATGGCTTGAAGCCATGCAATCCGAGATAGGATCCATGTATGAAAACAAAGTATGGACTTTGACAGACTTGCCCGATGATCGGCGAGCGATAGAAAATAAATGGATCTTTAAGAAGAAGACGAACGCGGATGGTAATGTTACCATCTATAAGGCTCGACTTGTTGCTAAGGGTTATCGACAAGTTCAAGGGGTTGACTACAATGAGACTTTCTCTCCTGTGGTGAAGCTGAAGTCCGTCCGAATCATGTTAGCAATAGCCGCATACTATGATTATGAGATATGGAAAATGGACGTCAAAATGGCATTCCTTAGCGGCTATCTTAAGGAAGAATTGTATATGATGCAGCCGGAAGGTTTTGTTGATCCTAAGAATGCTAACAAGGTATGAAAGCTCCAGCGCTCCATCTATGGGCTGGTGCAAGCATCTCAGAGTTGGAACATTCGCTTTGATGAAATGATCAAAGCGTTTGGGTTTATGCAGACTTATGGAGAAGCCTGTGTTTACAAGAAAGTGAGTGGGAGCTCTGTAGCATTTCTCATATTATATGTAGATGACATACTTTTGATGGGAAATGATATAGAACTTTTGGACAACATTAAGGCCTACTTGAATAAGTGGTTTTCAATGAAGGACCTTGGAGAAGCTGCTTACATATTAGGCATCAAGATCTATAGAGACAGATCGAGACGCCTCATAGGTCTTTCACAAAGCACATACCTTGATAAGATATTAAAGAAGTTCAATATGGATCAGTCCAAGAAGGGGTTCTTGCCTGTGTTGCAAGGTATGAAATTGAGCTCAGCTCAATGCCCGACCACGGCAGAAGATAGAGAAAAGATGAGTGTCATCCCTTATGCCTCGGCTATAGGGTCTATTATGTATGCCATGCTGTGTACCAGACCTGATGTAAACCTTGCCATAAGTTTGGTAGGAAGGTACCAAAGTAATCCCGGCATGGAACACTGGACAGTGGTTAAGAATATCCTTAAGGTCCTGAAAAGGACCAAGGATATGTTTCTCGTTTATAGAGGTGACGAAGAGCTCGTCGTAAAGGGTTACGTTGACGCTAGCTTCGACACAGATCTGGATGACTCTAAGTCACAAACCGGATACGTGTATATTTTGAATGGTGGGGCAGTAAGCTAGTGCAGTTGCAAGAAAAGCGTCGTGGCGGGATCTACATGTGAAGCAGAGTACATGGCAGCCTCGGAGGCAGCACATGAAGCAATCTAGATGAAGGAGTTCATTACCGACCTAGGAGTTATTCCCAATGCGTCGGGGCCGATGACTCTCTTCTGTGACAACACTGGAGCCATTGCCCTTGCCAAGGAGCCCAGGTTTCACAAGAAGACCAGGCACATCAAGCGTCGTTTCAACTCCATCGGTGAAAATGTTCAAAATGGAGACATAGATATTCGCAAGGTTCATACGGATCTGAATGTCGCAGATCCGTTGACTAAACCTCTTCCGCGAGCAAAACATGATCAACACTAGAAATCTATGTGTGTTCGATTCATCACAATGTAACTAGATTATTGACTCTAGTGCAAGTGAGAGACTGTTGGAAATATGCCCTAGAGGCAACAATAAAATGGTTATTATTATATTTCCTTGTTCATGATAATTGTCTATTGTTCATGCTATAATTGTGTTATCCGGAAATCGTAATACATGTGTGAATACATAGACCACAACATGTCCCTAGTGAGCCTCTAGTTGACTAGCTCGTTTATCAATGGATGGTTATGGTTTCCTGACCATGGACATTAGATATCATTGATAACGGGATCACATCATTGGGAGAATGATGTGATGGACAAGACCCAATCCTGAGCATAGCACAAGATCGTGTAGTTCGTTTGCTAGAGCTTTTCTAATGTCAAGTATCATTTCCTTAGACCATGAGATCATATAACTCCCGGATACCGTAAGAGTGCTTTGGGTGTATCAAATGTCACAACGTAACTGGGTGGCTATAAAGGTATACTACAGGTATCTCCGAAAGTGTCTGTTGGGTTGACACGAATCGAGACTGGGATTTGTCACTCCGTATGAAGGAGAGGTATCTCTGGGCCCACTCGGTAATTCATCATCATAATGAGCTCAATGTGACCAAGTAGTTGGTCACGGGATCATGCATTACGGTACGAGTAAAGTGACTTGCCGGTAATGAGATTGAACGAGGTATTGGGATACCGACAATCGAATCTTGGGCAAGTAACGTACCGATTGACAAAGGGAATTGTATACGGGATTACTTGAATCCTCGACATCATGGTTCATTCGATGAGATCATCGTGGAACATGTGGGAGCCAACATGGGTATCCAGATCCCGCTGTTGGTTATTGGCCGGAGAGCTGTCTCGGTCATGTCTGCGTGATTCCCGAACCCGTAGGGTCTACACACTTAAGGTTCGGTGACGCTAGGGTTGTAGAGATATTAGTATGTGGTAACCCAGAAGTTGTTCGGAGTCCCGGGTGAGATCCCGGATGTCACGAGGAGTTCCGGAATGGTCTGGAGGTAAAGATTTGTATATAGGAAGTCCAGTTTCGGCCACCGGGAAAGTTTCGGGGGTCACCGGTATTGTACCGGGACCACCGGAAGGGTCCCGGGGGTCCACCGAGTGGGGACACCTGTCCCGTAGGGCCCCATGGTCTGAAGTGGGAACGGAACCAGCCCCTGGTGGGCTGGTGCCCTCCCTTGGGCCTCCCACTGTGCCTAGGGTTGGAAACCCTGGGGGTGGGGGGCGCCCCACCTGACTTGGGGGGCAAGTCCCCCCTTTGGCCGCCCCCCCTTGAGATTGGATCTCTAGGGGCCTCCCCCAGGGCCCCTATATAAAGAGGGGGGAGGGAGGGCTGTGCACCCAAGCCCCTCGCGCCTCCCTCTTCCCCGTAACACCTCTCCCTCTCGCTGAGCTTGGCGAAGCCCTGCCGAGATCCCCGCTACTTCCACCACCACGCCGTCGTGCTGCTGGATCTCCATCAACCTCTCCTTCCCCCTTGCTGGATCAAGAAGGAGGAGACGTCTCTCCCAACCATACATGTGTTGAACGCGGAGGTGCCGTCCGTTTGACGCTAGGATCTTTGGTGATTAGGATCACGACGAGTACGACTCCATCAACCCCGTTCTCTTGAACGCTTCCGCTCGCGATCTACAAGTGTATGTAGATGCACTCCTATCTCTCTCATTGCTATATGACTACATAGGTTGATCTTGGTGATGCGTAGAATTTTTTTATTTTCTGCAACGATCACCAACAATACTCATATCTGCTCAAATCATCTTGTGAAGGTCAGAAAATAACGATACCCGCCACGAGCATCAACACTCATTGGACCGCATACATCGGTATGTATTATTTCCAATAAGTCACTAGCTCATTCCATTGTTCCGGAGAACGGAGTTTTAGTCATCTTGCCCAAAAGGCACAGTTCGCAAGCATCAAATGATTCATAACCAAGTGATTCCAAAAATCCATCTTTATGGAGTTTCTTCATGCGTTTTGCACCGATATGACCCAAACAGCAGTGCCACAAATAAGTTGCACTATCATTATCAACTTTGCATCTTTTGGCATCAATATTATGAATATGTGTATCACTATGATCGAGATCCAACAAACTATTTTCATTGGATGTATGACCATCGAAGGTTTTATTCATGTAAACAGAACAACAATTATTCTCTGATTTTAAATGAATAACCATATTGCAATAAACATGATCAAATCATATTCATGCTCAACGCAAACGCAAAATAACATTTATTTAGGTTCAACACTAATCCCAAAAGTATAGGGAGTTTGCGATGATGATCATATCAATCTTGGAACCACTTCCAACACACATCGCCACTTCACCCTCAACTAGCCTCTGTTTATTCTGTAACTCCTGTTTCAAGTTACTAATTTTTAGCAACCGAACAAGTATCAAATACCCAGGGGCTACTATAAACACTAGTAAGGTACACATCAATAACCTGTATATCAAATATACCCTAGTTCATTTTGCCATCCTACTTATCCACCAAATATTCAGGGTATTTCTGCTTCCAGTGACCATTTCCTTTGCAGTAGAAGCACTCAATTTCAGGCTTTGGTCCAGCTTTGGGCTTCTTCATGGGAGTGTCAACTTGCTTGCCATTCTACTTGAAGTTTCCCTTTCTTTCCCTTTGCCTTTTTCTTGAAACTAGTGATCTTGTCAATCATCAACACTTGATGTTCTTTCTTGATTTCTACCTTCGCCGATTTCAGCATCACGAAGAGCTCGGGAATCGTTTTCGTCATCCTTTGCATACTATAGTTCATCATGAAGTTCTACTAACTTGGTGATGGTGACTAGAGAACTCTGTCAATCACTATCTTATCTGGAAGATTAACTCCCACTTGATTCAAGCGATTGTAGTACCCAGACAATCTGAGCACATGCTCACTAGTTGAGCAATTCTCCTCCATCTTTCAGCTATAGAACTTGTTGGAGACTTCATATCTCTCAACTCGGGTATTTGTTTGAAATATTAACTTCAACTCCTGGAACATCTCATATGGTCCATTACGTTTAAAACGTCTTTGAAGTCCCGATTCTAAGCCGTTAAGCATGGTGCACTAAACTATCAAGTAGTCATCATATTGAGCTAGCCAAACGTTCATAATGTCTGTATCTGCTCCTGCAATAGGTCTGTCACCTAGCGGTGCATCAAGGACATAATTCTTTTGTGCGGCAATGAGAATAAACCTCAGATCACGGACCCAGTACGCATCATTGCTACTATCATCTTTCAACTTAGTTTTCTCTAGGAACACATATAAAACATAGGGAAGCAATAACGCGAGCTATTGATCTACAACATTATTTGCAAAGTACTACCAGGACTAAGTTCATGATAAATTAAAGTTCAATTAATCATATTACTTAAGAACTCCCACTTAGATAGACATCTCTCTAATCATCTAAGTGATCACGTGATCCAAATCAACTAAACCATAACCGATCATCACGTGAAATGGAGTAGTTTTCAATGGTGAACATCACTATATTGATCATATCTACTATATGATCCATGCTCGACCATTCGGTCTCAGTGTTCCGAGGCCATATCTGCATATGCTAGGCTCGTCAAGTTTAACCTGAGTATTCTGCGTGTGCCAAACTGGCTTGCACCCGTTGTAGATGGACGTAGAGCTTATCACACCCGATCATCACGTGGTGTCTGGGCACGACGAACTTTGGCAACAGTGCATACTCAGCGAGAACACTTTTATCTTGAAATTTAGTGAGAGATCATCTTATAATGCTACCGTCAATCAAAGCAAGATAAGATGCATAAAGGATAAACATCACATGCAATCAATATAAGTGATATGATATGGCCATCATCATCTTGTGCTTGTGATCTCCATCTTCAAAGCACCGTCATGATCACCATCATCACTGGCGCGACACCTTGATCTCCATCGTAGCATCGTTGTCGTTTCGCCACCTATTGCTTCTACGACTATCGCTACCGCTTAGTGATAAAGTAAAGCAATTACAGGGCAATTGCATTGCATACAATAAAGCGACAACCATATGGCTCCTGCCAGTTGCCGATAACTCGGTTACAAAACATGATCATGTCATACAATAAAATATAGCATCACGTCTTGATCATATCACATCACAACATGCCCTGCAAAAACAAGTTAGATGTCCTCTACTTTGTTGTTGCAAGTTTTACGTGGCTGCTACGGGCTGAGCAAGAACCGTTCTTACCTACGCATTAAAACCACAACGATAGTTCGTCAAGTTAGTGTTGTTTTAACCTTCTCAAGGAACGGGCGTAGCCACACTCGGTTCAACTAAAGTTGGAGAAACTGACACCCGCCAGCCACCTGTGTGCAAAGCACATCGGTAGAACCAGTCTCGCGTAAGCGTACGCATAATGTCGGTCCGGGCCGCTTCATCCAGCAATACCGCTGAACCAAAGTATGACATGCTGGTAAGCAGTATGACTTGTATCTCCCACAACTCACTTGTGTTCTACTCGTGCATATAACATCAACGCATAAAACCTAGGCTCGGATACCACTGTTGGGTAACGCAGTAATTTCAAAAAAATTCCTACGCACACGCAAGATCATGGTGATGCATAGCAACGAGAGGGGAGAGTGTGTCCACGTACCCTCATAGACCGAAAGCGGAAGCGTTAGCACAACGCGGTTGATGTAGTCGTACGTCTTCATGGCCCGACCGATCAAGCACCGAAAGCACGACACCTCCGAGTTCTTGCACATGTTCAGCTTGATGACGTCCCTCGAACTCCGATCCAACCGAGTGTTGAGGGAGAGTTCCGTCAGCACGACGGCGTGGTGACGATGATGATGTTCTACTGACGCAGATCTTCGCCTAAGCACCACTACGATATTATCGAGGAGGACTATGGTGGAGGGGGGCACCGCACACGGCTAAGAGATCCAAGGGATCAATTGTTGTGTCTATGGGGTGCCCCTCTCCTCCGTATATAAAGGAGGGGAGGAGGGGGCCGGCCAGAGGAGGAGGCGCGCCCAAGGGGGGAGTCCTACCCCCACCGGGAGTAGGACTCCCCCCTTTCCTACTTGGAGAGGGAGAGGGAAGGAAGAGGAAGGAGGGAGGAAGGAAAGGGGGGGCGCCCCCCTCCCAATTCGGATTGGGCTTGGGGGGGGGGCGCCCCCTCCCTTGCTCCTTTCCCCTCCTTTCCACTAAGGCCCAATAAGGCCCATATACCTCCCGGGGGGTTCCGATAACCTCCCGGTGCTTCGGTATTATCCCGATCTCACCCGGAACCATTCCGGAGTCCAAATATAGTCATCCAATATATCGATCTTTACGTATCGACCATTTCGAGACTCCTCGTCTTGTCCGTGATCACATCCGGGACTCCGAACTACCTTTGGTACATCAAAACATATAAACTCATAATATAACCGTCATCTAACTTTAAGCGTGCGGACCCTATGGGTTCGAGAACAATGTAGACATGACCGAGACACGTTTCCGGTCAATAACCAATAGCGGAACCTGGATGCTCATATTGGCTCCCACATATTCTACGAAGATCTTTATCGGTCAAACCGCATAACAACATACGCTGTTCCTTTTGTCATCAGTATGTTACTTGCCCGAGATTTGATCGTCGGTATCTCAATACCTAGTTCAATCTCGTTACCGACAAGTCTCTTTATTCGTTTCATAATACATCATCCTGCAACTAACTAATTAGTTGCAATGCTTGCAAGGCTTATAGTGATGTGCATTACTGAGTGGGCCCAGAGATACCTCTCCAACAATTGGAGTGACAAATCCTAATCTCGAAATACGCCAACCCAACAAGTACCTTCGGAGACACCTGTAGAGCACCTTTATAATCACCCAGTTACATTGTGACGTTTGGTAGCACACAAAGTGTTCCTCTGGTAAATGGGAGTTGCATAATCTCATAGTCACAGGAACATGTATAAGTCATGAAGAAAGCAGTAGCAACATACTAAACGATCAAGTGCTAAGCTAACGGAATGGGTTAAGTCAATCACATCATTCTCCCAATGATGTGATCCCGTTAATCAAATGACAACTCTTTTGTCCATATCTAGGAAACATAACCATCTTTGATAAACGAGCTAGTCAAGTAGAGGGATACTAGTGACACTCAGTTTTTCTATGTATTCACACATGTATCATGTTTCCGGTTAATACAATTCTAGCATGAATAATAAACATTTATCATGAAATAAGGAAATAAATAATAACTTTATTATTGCCTCTAGGGCATATTTCCTTCAATGGGATCTTTGCTTGGGTCAAGCACGTGGCCGCCACCAGAGCTGCATGCGGGCTGTTTGGGGACCCATTGTTGAGTAACGTGATTGTATAGGAAAGCTAGGATAGCGTAGGACAGTGTCGCGTCGTGGACGCGTTGACTGTAGAGGAAGCCGACGAGTTGCTCAAGTGGATGATAGCCATTTGTACCGATGTCGAGGTAGCCGAGAGTGTAGAGTGATGTTGCCGTGGTCGAGGTAGTCGTGCAAAGAACGCCGTGGTTAATGTCGAGTTGAGGGAGTCACCGTGGAGCCGCGGGCGCAAGGAGGTGCCGATTTAGTCATGGGCGCAATGCTGACGAGGTAGTGGTGCACCGGATGGAGGATGGTGATGACGACGCGTCGCACCGGTTGTGCCAAACCCGGGAACATGTCATAGACGAAGGCACGCGTCGGTGTTGCCAGCACCAGGCATGCAAAGACGGACGGAGACGAAGTTGACGAAGCACTGCACCAGGCTTGCTAGGCCTGGGGACACGTCGTGGCACGCATCAGTGTTGCCAGCACCGGGCATGCGTAGACATGGGACCTGCATGAGCTGCACGCCATGTCGGAGAAGTCGGAGGGGCCAGCAGAGAAGGACTCGACGACGGTTGCGGTGCCAATCGTCGCGGGGCCGATGTCGCCCGCGGTTGTCGGAGTAGACGAAGTGGTCGGGGTAGATGACGGTGACGCTGGCGATGGGCTGGTGCTGGACAAAGACGAAGGAGGTGGACGGGCAGCGGCGTTGGCTACGGGGGTAGCGGCGACGGCGGCCAAAGAAGAGCGGCGGTGGCGGCCTGACGGCGGCAGCGGCGGCTAGGTTAGGAGCGCGGCGGCGGTGCTCGAAGTAGGCAAAGATCCCTGACAACGTAACGAAGACTGGCGCGACTATGAGATTTACCATGTAATCAAAATAGTTTTGTTAGGGTTTGGTCCCTAGTATCCACTATGTTCTGAGATTGATGTTGCTATGATTTTTCTATGCTTAATACTTGTCACTAGGGCGTGAGTGCCATGATTTCAGAATATATGTGAGTTCTTGATCCTATCTTGCAAGTCTATAGTCACCTATTATGTGTTATGATCCGACAACCCCGAAGTGACAATAATCGGGATACTTCTCGGTGATGACCGTAGTTTGAGGAGTTCATGTATTCACTATGTGTTAATGCTTTGGTCCGGCACTCTATTAAAAGGATGCCTTAATATCCCTTAGTTTCCATTAGGACCCCGCTGCCACGGGAGGGTAGGACAAAATATGTCATGCAAGTTCTTTTCCATAAGCACGTATGACTATATTTGGAATACATGCCTACATTACATTGATGAACTGGAGCTAGTTCTCTGCCACCCTATGTTATAACTGTTACATGAGGAATCGCATCCGACATAATTATCCATCACTGATCAATGCCTACAAGGTTTTCACATATTGTGCTTTGCTTATTTACCTCACCTTTGCTACTGTTATAACTACTACAAACCTGCTACTTTTACTTTTGCCACTATTACCGTTACTTCCATACTACTTTGGTACTAAATACTTTGCTGCAGATACTAACACTACTGGAATTTGCTAATTTGCCGTCTGCCAACTCTTTGCCATCAGCTGGCGGACGACAAAGAGAGGCTTTGCCATCAGCGGACGACAACGGAGGGCTTTGCCATCAGCACATCTTTGCCGTCCGCTAGCGAACGACAAAGAGTGTGGGTGGCGGGCGTACAGGGATGACCTAACGGCCGTTTTCTTCGCCGTCTGCTGGCTGACGGCAAAACTTCATTGCCATCAGCCACTAGACGACAAAGAAAACGGCAGTTAGGTCGTCCGTTTCTCCCCAGCCCCACCCCACTAGGTACGTTCTTTGTCGTCTGCTAGCAGACGAAAAAGAACTGACCTACTAGCAGACGACAAAGATCTGAGTGTTGGAAATATGCCCTAGAGGCAATAATAAAAGTATTATTATATTTCCTTGTTCATGATAATTGTCTTTTATTCATGCTATAACTGTATTATCCGGAAATCGTAATACACGTGTGAATACATAGACCACAATATGTCCCTAGTGAGCCTCTAGTTGACTAGCTCGTTGATCAACAGATAGTCATGGTTTCCTGGCTATGGACATTGGATGTCGTTGATAATGAGATCACATCATTAGGAGAATGATGTGATGGACAAGACCCAATCCTAAGCATAGCACAAGATCGTGTAGTTCGTTTGCTAGAGATTTTCCAATGTCAAGTATCTCTTCCTTAGACCATGAGATCGTGTAACTCCCGGATACCGTAGGAGTGCTTTCGGTGTATCAAACATCACAATGTAACTGGGTGACTATAAAGGTGCACTACAGGTATCTCCGAAAGTGTCTGTTGGGTTGACACGGATCGAGACTGGGATTTGTCACTCCGTATGACGGAGAGGTATCTCTAGGCCCACTTGGTAATGCATCATCATAATGAGCTCAAAGTGACCAAGTGGTTGGTCACGGGATCATGCATTACGGTACGAGTAAAGTGACTTGCCGGTAACGAGACTGAACAAGGTATTGGGATACCGATGATCGAGTCTCGGGCAAGTAACGTACCGATTGACAAAGGGAATTATATATGGGGTTTGATCGAATCCTCGACATCGTGGTTCAACCGATGAAATCATCGTGGAACATGTGGGAGCCAACATGGGTATCCAGATCCCGCTGTTGGTTATTGACCGAAGAGTCGTCTTGGTCATGTCTGCATGTCTCCCGAACCCGTAGGGTCTATACACTTAAGGTTCGGTGAGGCTAGGGTTATTAGGAAGACTTGTATGTGATTACCGAATGTTGTTCGGAGTCCCGGATGAGATCCCGGACATCACGAGGAGTTCCGGAATGGTCCGGAGGTGAAGTTTTATATATGGGAAGTTGTCATGCGGATACCGGAAAGTTTTGGGGGCTTATCGATAATGTACCGGGGCCACCGGAGAGGTTCCGGGGGTCCACCGGGAGGGGCCACCCCTCCCGGAGGGCCACATGGGCCGCAAAGGGGAGGAAACCAGCTCCTGGAGGGCTGGGCGTGCCCCCCACCTTGGGCCCATGCGCCTAGGGTTGGGGGGGAAACCCTAAGGGGGGCGCCCCCCTTGCTTGGGGGGCAAGTCCCCCCTCCCTGGCCGCCGCCCCCCTCTAGATCCCATCTAGAGGGGTTGGCCCCCCTTGCCCCTTCCCCTATAAATAGAGGGGTGAGGGGAGGGCTTCTGTACACATCCAAAGGCGCAGCCCCTCCCCTCCCCAACACCTCTCCTCCTCCGTTACATGCTTGGCGAAGCCCTATCGGAGTACTGCTGCACCAACATCACCACGCCGTCGTGCTGCCGTTGGAGCAATCTTCCTCAACCTCTCCTTCCTCCTTGCTGGATCAAGACGGAGGAGACGTCGTCCGTTCCATACGTGTGTTGAACGCGGAGGTGCTGTCCGTTCAGCACTTGGTCATCGGTGATCTGAATCACGGCGAGTACGACTCCATCATCACCCTTCCCTTGAACGCTTCCGCACGCAATCTACAAGTGGTATGTAGATGCAAACTCACTCCCTTGACTCGTTGCTTAGATGAACTCATAGATGGATCTTGGTGAAACCGTAGGAAATTTTTTAATTTTCTACAATGTTCCCCAACAGTGGTATCAGAGCTAGGTCTATGCGTACTTCTCTATTGCACGAGTAGAACGCAATTTTGTTGTGGGCGTGGATCTTGTCAACTTGCTTGCCACTACTAGTCTTTTCTTGCTTCAGCGGTATTGTGGGATGAAGTGGCCTAGACCAACCTTACACGTACGCTTACGTGAGACTGGTTCCACCGACGGACATGCACTAGTTGCATAAGGTGGCTGGCGGGTGTCTGTCTCTCCCACTTTAGTTGGAGCGGATTCGATGAAAAGGGTCCATATGAAGGGTAAATAGAAGTTGACAAATTCACGTTGTGGTTATTCGTAGGTAAGAAAACGTTCTTGCTAGAACCCAATTGCAGCCACGTAAAAGATGCAACAACAATTGGAGGACGTCTAACTTGTTTTTGCAGCAATTGTCATGTGATGTGATATGGCCAGAAGTTGTGATGAATGATGAATGATATATTGTGATGTATGAGATCATGTTCTTGTAATAGGAATCACGACTTGCATGTCGATGAGTATGACAACCGGCAGGAGCCATAGGAGTTGTCTTTATTTTTGTATGACCTGCGTGTCATTGAAGAACGCCATGTAAATTACTTTACTTTATTGCTAAACGCGTTAGCCATAGAAGTAGAAGTAGTCGTTGGCGTGACAACTTCATGAAGACACGATGATGGAGATCATGATGATGGAGATCATGGTGTCATGCCAGTGACAAGATGATCATGGAGCCCCGAAGATGGAGATCAATGGAGCTATATGATATTGGACATATCATGTCACTACTATATAATTGCATGTGATGTTTATTATGTTTATGCATCTTGTTTACTTAGAATGATGGTAGTAAATAAGATGATCCCTTATAACAATTTCAAGAAGTGTTCTCCCCTAACTGTGCACCGTTGCTACAGTTCGTCGTTTTGAAGCACCACGTGATGATCGGGTGTGATAGATCCTTACGTTCACATACAACGGGTGTAAGACAGTTTTACACACGCAAAACACTTAGGGTTAACTTGACGAGCCTAGCATGTACAGACATGGCCTCGGAACACGGAGACCGAAAGGTTGAACACGAGTCGTATGGAAGATACGATCAACATGAAGATGTTCACCGACGATGACTAGTCCGTCTCACGTGATGATCGAACACGGCCTAGTCGACTCGGATCGTGTAACACTTAGATGACTAAAGGGATGTCAAATCGGAGTGGGAGTTCATTAAATAATTTGATTAGATGAACTTAATTATCACGAACTTAGTCTAAAACCTTTGCAAATATGTCTTTTAGATCAAATGGCCAACGCTCATGTCAACATGAACTTCAACGCGTTCCTAGAGAAAACCAAGCTGAAAGATGATGGCAGCAACTATACGGACTGGGTCCGGAACCTGAGGATCATCCTCATAGCTGCCAGGAAACAATATGTCCTAGAAGGACCGCTAGGTGACGCTCCCGTCCCAGAGAACCAAGACGTTATGAACGCTTAGCAGTCTCGTGCTGATGATTACTCCCTTGTTCAGTGCGGCATGCTTTACAGCTTAGAACCGGGGCTCCAAAAGCGTTTTGAGCATCACGGAGCATATGAGATGTTCGAAGAGCTGAAACTTGTTTTCCAAGCTCATGCCCGGGTCGAGAGATATGATGTCTCCGACAAGTTCTATAGTTGTAAGATGGAGGAAAACAGTTCTGTCAGTGAGCACATACTCAAGATGTCTGGGTTGCACAACCGCCTGACTCAGCTGAACATTAACCTCCCTGATGAGGCGGTCATTGATAGAATCCTTCAGTCGCTCCCACCAAGCTACAAGAGCTTTGTGATGAACTACAATATGCAGGGGATGGTGAAGACCATTCCTGAAGTATTTTTCTATGCTGAATTCAGTAGAGGCTGAAATCAAGAAAGAACATCAAGTGTTGATGGTCAATAAGACCACTAAGTTCAAGAAGGGCAAGGGCAAGAAGAACTTCAAGAAGGACGACAAGGATGTTGCCGCGCCCGGTAAGCCAGTTACCGGGAAGAAGTCAAAGAATGGACCCAAGCCTGAGATTGTGTGCTTTTATTGCAAGGGGAAGGGTCACTGGAAGCGGAACTGCCCCAAATACTTAGCGGATAAGAAGGCCGTCAACACCAAAGGTATATTTGATTTACATGTAATTGATGTGTACCTTACCAGTACTCATGGTAACTCCTGGGTATTTGATACCGGTGCCGTTGCTCATATTTGTAACTCATAGCAGGAGCTGCGGAATAAACGGAGACTGGCGAAGGACGAGGTGATGATGCGCGTCGGGAATGGTTCCAGAGTCGATGTGATCGCCGTCGGCACGCTACCTCTACATTTACCTACGGGATTAGTTTTGAACCTTAATAATTGTTATTTAGTGCCAAGTTTGAGCATGAACATTGTATCAGGATCTCGTTTAATACGAGATGGCTACTCATTTAAATCCGAGAATAATGGTTGTTCTATTTATATGAGAGATATGTTTTATGGTCATGCTCCGATGGTCAATGGTTTATTCTTAATGAATCTCGAGCGTAATATTACACATATTCATAGTGTGAATACCAAAAGATGTAAAGTTGATAACGATAGTCCCACATACTTGTGGCACTGCCGCCTTGGTCACATTGGTGTCAAGCGCATGAAGAAGCTCCATGCTGATGGACTTTTAGAGTCTCTCGATTATGAATCGTTTGACACATGCGAACCATGCCTCATGGGCAAAATGACCAAGACTCCATTCTCCGGAACAATGGAGCGACCAACCAACTTATTGGAAATCATACATACCGATGTGTGCGGTCCAATGAGCGTTGAGGCTCGCGGAGGATATCGTTATGTTCTCACTCTCACTGATGACTTGAGTAGATATAGGTATGTCTACTTAATGAAACACAAGTCTGAGACCTTTGAAAAGTTCAAGGAATTTCAGAATGAGGTAGAGAATCAACGTGACCGAAAGATAAAGTTCCTACGATCAGATCGTGGAGGAGAATACTTAAGTCACACTTAAGGAAATGTGGAATCGTTTCACAACTCATGCCGCCTGGAACATCTCAGCGTAACGGTGTGTCCGAACGTCGTAATCACACTCTATTGGATATGGTGCGGTCTATGATGTCTCTTACCGATTTACCCCTGTCATTTTGGGGATACGCTCTAGAGACAGCTACATTCACTTTAAATAGGGCACTGTCTAAATCCGTTGAGACGACACCATATGAATTATGGTTTGGGAAGAAACCTAAGCTGTCATTTCTAAAAGTTTGGGGATGCGATGCTTATGTCAAGAAACTTCAACCGGAAAAGCTCGAACCCAAGTTGGAAAAATGCGTCTTCATAGGATACCCTAAGGAAACCGTTGGGTATACCTTCTACTTAAGATCCGAGGGCAAAATCTTTGTTGCCAAGAACGGATACTTTCTGGAAAAAGAGTTTCTCTCGAAAGAAGTAAGTGGGAGGAAAGTAGAACTCGATGAAGTACTACCTCTCGAATGGGAAAGTGGTGCAGCGCAGGAAAATGTTCCTGTGATGCCTACACCAACTAAAGAGGAAAATAATGATGATAATCAAGGTACTTCGGATCAAGTTGCTATTGAAATTCGTAGGTCCACAAGGACACGTTCCGCACCAGAGTGGTACGGCAACACTGTCCTGGAAATCATGTTGTTAGACAACGGTGAATCTTCGAACTATGAAGAAGCGGTCGCAGGCCCAGATTCCAACAAATGGCTTGAAGCCATGAAATCCGAGATAGAATCCATGTATGAAAACAAAGTATGGACTTTGACAGACTTGCCCGATGATCGGCGAGCGATAGAAAACAAATGGATTTTTAAGAAGAAGACGGACGCGGATGGTAATGTTACCATCTATAAAGCTCGACTTGTCACTAAAGGTTATACACAAGTTCAAGGGATTGACTACGACGAGACATTCTCTCCCGTAGCGAAGCTGAAGTCCGTCCGAATCATGTTAGCAATTGCCACATACTATGATTATGAGATATGGCAGATGGACGTCAAAACGTCATTCCTTAACGGACATCTTAAGGAAGAGCTGTATATGATGCAGCCGGAAGGTTTTGTCGATCCTAAGAACGCTAACAAAGTATTCAAGCTCCAGCGATCCATTTATGGACTGGTGCAAGCATCTCGGAGTTCGAACATTCGCTTTGATGAGATGATCAAAGCGTTTGGGTTTATGCAGACTTATGGAGAAGCCTATGTTTACAAGAAAGTGAGTGGGAGCTCTGTAGCATTTCTCATATTATATGTAGATGACATACTCCTGATGGGAAATGATATAGAACTTCTGGACAGCATTAAGGCCTACTTGAATAAGTGTTTTTCAATGAAGGACCTTGGAGAAGTTGCTTATATATTAGGCATCAAGATCTATAGAGATAGATCGAGACGCCTCATAGGTCTTTCACAAAGCACATACCTTGATAAGATTTTGAAGAAGTTCAAAATGGATCACTCCAAGAAGGGGTTCTTCCCTATGTTGCAAGGTGTGAGATTGAGCTCGGCTCAGTCCCCGACCACGGCAAAAGATAAAGAAGAGATGAGTGTCATCGCCTATGCTTCAGCCATAGGATCTATTATGTATGCCATGCTGTGTACAGACCTGATGTAAACCTTGCCGTAAGTTTGGTAGCAAGGTACCAAAGTAATCCCGGCAAGGAACACTGGACAGCGGTCAAGAATATCCTGAAGTACCTGAAAAGGACAAAGGACATGTTTCTCGTTTATGGAGGTGACGAAGAGCTCGTTGTAAAGGGTTACGTCGACGCTAGCTTCGACACAGATCTGGATGACTCTAAGTCACAAACCGGATACGTGTATATGTTGTATGGTGGAGCAGTTAGCTGGTGCAGCTGCAAGCAGAGCGTCGTGGCGGGATCTACATGTGAAGTGGAATACATGGCAGCCTCGGAGGCAGCGCATGAAGCAATTTGGGTGAAGGAGTTCATCACCGACCTAGGAGTCATACCCAATGCATCGGGGCCGATCAAACTCTTCTATGACAACACTGGAGCTATTTCCCTTGCCAAGGAGCCCAGGTTTCACAAGAAGACCAGGCACATCAAGCGTCGTTTCAACTCCATCCGTGAAAATGTTCAAGATGGATACATAGATATTTGCAAAGTACATACGGATCTGAATGTCGCAGATCCGTTGACTAAACCTCTCTCGCGAGCAAAACATGATCAACACTAGAACTCTATGGGTGTTCGATTCATCACAATGTAACTAGATTATTGACTCTAGTGCAAGTGGGAGACTGTTGGAAATATGCCCTAGAGGTAATAATAAAAGTATTATTATATTTCCTTGTTCATGATAATTGTCTTTTATTCATGCTATAACTGTATTATCCGGAAATCGTAATACACATGTGAATACATAGACCACAATATGTCCCTAGTGAGCCTCTAGTTGACTAGCTCGTTGATCAACAGATAGTCATGGTTTCCTGGCTATGGACATTGGATGTCGTTGATAACAAGATCACATCATTAGGAGAATGATGTGATGGACAAGACCCAATCCTAAGCATAGCACAAGATCGTGTAGTTCGTTTGCTAGAGCTTTTCCAATGTCAAGTATCTCTTCCTTAGACCATGATATCGTGTAACTCCCGGATACCGTAGGAGTGCTTTGGGTGTATCAAACGTCACAACATAACTGGGTGACTATAAAGGTGCACTACAGGTATCTCCGAAAGTGTCTGTTGGGTTGACACGGATCGAGACTGGGATTTGTCACTCCGTATGACGGAGAGGTATCTCTGGGCCCACTCGGTAATGCATCATCATAATGAGCTCAAAGTGACCAAGTGGTTGGTCACGGGATCATGCATTACGGTACGAGTAAAGTGACTTGCCGGTAACGAGACTGAACAAGGTATTGGGATACCGACGATCGAGTCTCGGGCAAGTAACGTACCGATTGACAAAGGGAATTGTATATGGGGTTTGATCGAATCCTCGACATCGTGGTTCAACCGATGAAATCATCCTGGAACATGTGGGAGCCAACATGGGTATCCAGATCCCGCTGTTGGTTATTGACCGGAGAGTCATCTCGGTCATGTCTGCATGTCTCCCGAACCCGTAGGGTCTACACACTTAAGGTTTGGTGACGCTAGGGTTATTAGGAAGACTTGTATGTGATTACCGAATGTTGTTAGGAGTCCCGGATGATATCCCGGATGCCACGAGGAGTTCCGGAGTGGTTTGGAGGTGAAGTTTTATATATGGAAGTTGTCATGCGGACACCGGAAAGTTTCGGGGGCTTATCGGTATTGTACCGGGGCCACCGGAGAGGTTCCGGGGGTGCACCGGGAGGGGCCACCCCTCCCGGAGGGCCACATGGGCCGCAAAGGGGAGGGAACCAGCCCCTGGAGGGCTGGGCGCACCCCCACCTTGGGCCCATGCGCCTAGGGTTGGGGGGGGAACCCTAAGGGGGCGCCCCCCTTGCTTGGGGGGCAAGTCCCCCCTCCCTGGCCGCCGCCCCCCCTCTAGATCCCATCTAGAGGGGTCGGCCCCCCTTGCCCCTTTCCCTATAAATAGAGGGGTGAGGGGAGGGTTGCTGTACACATCCAAAGGCGCAGCCCCTCCCCTTCCCAACACCTCTCCTCCTCTATTACGTGCTTGGCGAAGCCCTGTCGGAGTACTGCTGCACCAACATCACCACGCCGTCGTGCTGCCGTTGGAGCAATCTTCCTCAACCTCTCCTTCCTCCTTGCTGGATCAAGACGGAGGAGACGTCATCCGTTCCGTACGTGTGTTGAACGCGGAGGTGTTGTCCGTTCAGCACTTGGTCATCGGTGACCTGAATCACGGCGAGTACGACTCCATCATCACCCTTCCCTTGAACGCTTCCGCACGCAATCTACAAGTGGTATGTAGATGCAAACTCACTCCCTTGACTCGTTGCTTAGATGAACTCATAGATGGATCTTGGTGAAACCGTAGGAAATTTTTTAATTTTCTGCAACGTTCCCCAACACAGAGATCCTCAAACGATCTGATCTCCATGCCAGCAAAATCCGTCCTATGGTACCTTCTGCTGGCAGAGCCTCAAACCCATCAAAAACTGGCCCAAGAGTCTGATTGACAACTGGTGGATCCACTTCCTCCAGTTTAAATTCTTGAAAACAAACCATCAAAACTTCGCAGGACTGCATGAACAAACGGATGGAGTTGCGCATGGCTGGGTTATTCAGGCCCCTTACATTCCACACCACTAATCTAAGAGACATGGCCATTTTACGGCAACATACCACAACAACTACAGGAGCCCTATGCTCCACAGGGCTCCACGCTCTCCGGCAGGTGAAAGCAACGAACCCAGAGTGCGCCAGCTCATCGAAGGCGGCACCATCAAGATCAAAGAGGGTCGCCACCACCCTGATGTGTTGGGGAGCCAACGGCGCGTCGAAGATCTTGAGACAGGCATCAAGCGCTTCAGGGGACAGGTGCTCTTCGGCCTTAATCACACCCATGCTACGAAGTAGGACAGTGTGAGCCCTTTCGACCGACCCCTGGCGTATGTTGCCATTTATCTTGGAGAGCCGCGCGACGTGAAATCGGGCGGAAACGTCTTCTTGCACCTTGCACCAGAGCCGAATGAGGCTTCCTGCGGCGATGCTCGCACCGCGATGTGCCTGGCCTCCCCTTCCATGCCCATCTGGAACCGTCTCCTACCGCCGGGCTGAACGAGAGACACTGTGGGGACGGGCCGCATCGCCCCATGTCGTAACTGCGGTCTGGCGTTCGCCCCAGCGCGTCCGCGCCCACCGCCGTGGTTCCGACCGAAGAAAGGTCGCAAGGGGTGTCCACGATGCGCCGCCGAGCCGACTGCGGTTGAGGCCGCAGGCAGAAGGATTTCTTGATTTCAAATTGCCAAATCTACATCCGATGAGGTCAAGAGATCTGTTGGATGCCAACTTCATAAGTAAAAGCAAGCAGCAATTGCAATTTCAGTCATGTGGACCATTTGGAGCAGCAGGAATAAATACACACACGAGGAAGTAAAGTTCCAACCTTCACTTTCTATGGAATTGAGAACCGTGAGCCTACAAAGGTGGAGTGATCGATGGATAGGGAATGTTAAGCTTCAAATAGCCATTGCTATGGAGGTGATCAAGCGTCTGGATATTGCTATGGAATTGAGAACCCTATCTGATGGTGAAAGGAAGTTGAGGGGTTGTTTGAAGAAGAAGCTGCTGGGATTATGTTCTCTTGAGAGAACTATTGCTAGACAGAGATCTTGGCTCTTGCAGCTCCGAGAAGGGGATGGTAACACCAGGCTGTTTCACCAACAAGCTAGTCACAGGCAGCGTAAGAACTTCATTAGATCCGTTCGGTATAATGGCCAAATCTACACGGGGCAGGAGGAGGTGGCTTCGACAGTGGATGCTTATTATGATGCGGCTTTCGGTACGTTGACTCCGAGGGAGCACACCATCAATTTGGCTGCCTTAAACCTGCCAACGCTTGACCTATCGCACCTAGAACAGCTGTTCACCATGGAAGAAGTGGAAGGAGTAATCAAGGCTATGCCCTCGGACAAAGCCCCGGGGCCGGATGGGTTCACAGGCAGGTTCTATGCTACTTGTTGGAGCATCACTAAAGCTGACTTCATGGCTGCCTTGTGTTGCTTCTACAACGGGGACGTGAGGGGCATGACGGCTATCAATAAAACTCTTGTCACATTACTACCAAAGAAGGAGGGAGCCTTGGATGTTAGTGACTTTAGGCCTATCAACCTAGTGCATGGGGCCATTAAAATCTTTGAAAAAGTTCTGGCATGTAGGCTTGTGGTGGATTTACCAAGATTGGTTGGCGACCATCAGAGTGCTTTTGTGAAAGGAAGATCCTTGCATGACAACTTTATGTTGGTGCAGTGCACGGCTCATCGTCTTAATGCGCTAAGAAACCCTTCGGTCCTGCTAAAGCTAGATATATCAAAGGCCTTTGATTCGGTGAGGTGGACTTTTCTCCTTGAGATCATGCAACACTTGGGCTTCGGGCCACGGTGGCGATCATGGATATGTGGCATCCTTGCTACCTCATCTACCAAGATCATGATCAATGGGGAGCCCGGCGATACAATTCTCAACTGCAAGGGTTTGCGGCAAGGCGACCCCATCTCGCCCATGTTATTCATTCTAACGATGGAGCCCCTGCAGCGTCTGTTTGAGCTTGCCGTGGACAGGCGAGTCCATGCGCCTCTAGCACAGACGGGTATGAGGAAGAGGTTGTCCATTTTCGCGGATGATGTGGCACTTTTTGTGAAGCCCTTGCCGATGGATATTGCCGTTTGCTAGTGCATCTTTGAAGTCTTTGGAGAAGCGTCAGGTTTACGGATAAACATGCACAAATCAGCCGCTCTGCCGATTAGATGCACTGAGGAGGAAATGAACATGGTATGCACGATGCTGGGGTGCCCTTTGGGATCGTTTCCTATCAAATACCTTGGGCTACCTGCTACCTCTTGAGCACTGCGTTGGATTTCCCCGAAAAGGAGAGGATGATGCAGCAAAGTAGCGTAAGTATTTCACTCAGTTTTTGAGAACCAAGGTATCAATCCAGTAGGAGACCATGCACAAGTCCCTCGTACCTACACAAAATGATAGCAACTCGCAACCAACGCTTAGGGGTTGTCAATCCCTTCACGGTCACTTACGAGAGTGATATCTGATACAGATAATATTTTTGGTATTTTTGATAGATAGATGCAAAGTAAAAAGTAAAGAACAAAGCAAGTAAATAAAGTGATATAGATTGATATGATGAGAATAGACCCGGGGGCCATAGGTTTCACTAATGGCTTCTCTCAAGACCATAAGTATCTTACGGTGGGTGAACAAATTACTGTTGAGCAATTGACAAAATTGAGCATAGTTATGAGTATATCTAGGCAATGATCATGTATATAGGCATCACGTCCAAAACAAGTAGATTGAAACGATTCTGCATTTACTACTACTACTCCACTCATCGACCGCTATCGAGCATGCATCTAGAGTATTAAGTAAAAACAGAGTAACGCCATAAGCAAGATGACATGATGTAGAGGGATAAATTCATGCAATATGATAAAAACCCCATCTTGTTATCCTCGATGGCAACAATACAATACGTGCCTTGCAACCCTTTCTATCACTGGGTAAGGACACCGCAAGATTGAACCCAAAGCTAAGCACTTTTCCCATTGCAAGAACTACCAATCTAGTTGGCCAAACCAAAAAGGATAATTCGAAGAGACTTGCAAAGATACCTCAATCATACATAAAAGAATTCAGCGAAGAATCAAATAATTTCCATAGATAATACTGGATCATAAACCCACAATTCATCGGTCTCAACAAACACACCACGAAAAGAAGATTACATTGAATAGATCTCCACGAGAGAGGGGGAGAACATTGTATTGAGATCCAAAAAGAGAGAAGAAGCCATCTAGCTACTAGCTATGGACCTGAAGATCTGAAGTAAACTACTCACACTACATCGGAGGGGCTATGGTGATGATGTAGAAGCCCTCCATGGTGGATGCCCCCTCCGGCGGAGCTCCAGAACAGGCCCCAAGATGGGATCTCGTGGATACAGAATGTTGCGGCGGTGGAATTAGGTTTTTGGCTCCTGTTCTGATCGTTCGGGGATACGTAGGTATATATAGGAGGAAGGAGTACGTCGGTGGAGCTCCGAGGGGCCCACGAGGTAGGGGGGGCGCGCCCAGGGGTGGGGGGCGCCCTCCAACCTCGTGACCTCCTCGGGCACTACTTGGAGTAGGGTCCAAGTCTCCTGGATCACGTTCGGTTGGAAAATCACGATCCCGAAGGTTTCATTCCGTTTGGACTCCGTTTGATATTTTGTTTCTTCGAAATACTGAAAAAGGCAAAAAAACAGCAATTCTGGGCTGGGCCTCCGGTTAATAGGTTAGTCCCAAAAGTAATATAAAAGTGGAAAATAAAGCCCAATATAGTCCAAAACAGTAGATAAAGTAGCATGGAGCAATCAAAAATTATGGATACGTTGGAGACGTATCAGGCATCCCCAAGCTTAATTCTTGCTCGTCCTCGAGTAGGTAAATGATAAAAAAGAATTTTTGATGCGGAGTGATACTTTGGCATAATTTCAACGTAAATCTTCTTAATTGTGATATGAATATTCAGATCCGAAAGATTCAAGACAAAAGTTCATATTGACACAAAAATAATAATACTTCAAGCATACTAATCAAAGCAATCATGTCTTCTCAAAATAACATGGCTAAAGAAAGTTCATCCCTACAAAATCATATAGTCTGGCTGTTGCTCTATCTTCATCACACAAAGTATTTAATCATGCACAACCCCGATGACAAGCCGAGCAATTGTTTCATACTTTAATAATCTCAAACTCTTTCAATTTTCATGCAATACATGAGCGTGAGCCATGGACATATCACTATAGGCGGAATAAAATGGTGGTTGTGGAGAAGACATAAAAGGAGAAGATAGTCTCACGTCAACTAGGCGTATCAACGGGCTATGGAGGTGCCCATCAATAGATATCAATGTGAGTGAGTAGGGATTGCCATGCAATGGATGCACTAGAGCTATAAGTATATGAAATCTCAACGAAAGAAACTAAGTAGGTGTGCATCCAACTTGCTTGCTGACGAAGACCTAGGGCACTTTTGAGGAAGCCCATCATTGGAATATACAAGCCAAGTTCTATAATGAAAAATTCCCACTAGTATATGAAAGTGACAACATAGGAGACTCTCTATCATGAAGATCATGGTGCTACTTTGAAGCACAAGTGTGGTAAAAGGATAATAGCATTGTCCCTTCTCTCTTTTTCTCTCATTTTTTTATTTGGGCCTTTTCTCTTTTTTTATGGCCTCTTTTTTTTATTTGGGCTTCTTTGGCCTCTTTTATTTTTTTTCGTTCGGAGTCTCATCCCGACTTATGGGGGATTCATAGTCTCCATCATCCTTTCCTCACTTAGGACAATGCTCTAATAATGATGATCATCACACTTTTATTTTTCTTACAACTCAAGAATTACAACTCGATACTTAGAACAAAGTATGACTCTATATGAATGCCTCCGGCGGTGTACCGGGATATGCAATGAATCAAGAGCGACATGTATAAAATTTAAGAAGGTGGCCTTGCCACAAATACAATGTCAACTACATGTTCATGAAAAAAGAAATATGACAATGATGGAGTGTGTCATAGTAAACGGAACGGTGGAAAGTTGCATGGCAATATATCTCGGAATGGCTATGGAAATGCCATGATAGGTAGATATGATGGCTGTTTTGAGGAAAGTATATGGTATGTGTATGATACCGGCGAAAAGTGCGCGGTATTGGAGAGGCTAGCAAAGGTGGAAAGATGGGAGTGCGTATAATCCATGCACTCAACATTAATCATAAGAACCCATGCACTTGTTGCAAAAATTTAGAAGTCATCAAAAACCAAAGCACTATGCGCATGCTCCTAGGGGGATAGATTGGTAGGAAAAGACCATCGCTCGTCCCCGACCGCCACTCATAAGGAAGACAATCAATAAATAAAATTGTGCTCCAACTTCATCACAAAGCGGTTCACCATACGTGCATGCTACGGGACTTGCAAACTTCAACACAAGTATTTCTCAAATTCATAATCACCCAACTAGCATGACTTTGATATTATCACCTCCATATCTCAAAACAATTATCAAACATCAAACTTATCTTAGTATTCAATTCACTCAAAAGAAAGTTTCACATATCTTGAACACCAAGTATATTAACATTAAGCAAATTACCATGCTATTAAAGACTATCAAAATAATCTAAGTGAATCATGAGAGATCAATAGTTTCTTTAAAAAAAATCCACCACCGTACTCTAAAGATCTAAGTGAAGTACTAGAGCAAAATTTATCACGCTCAAAAGATATAAGTGAAGCACTATGAGCAAAACTATCAAGCTCAAAAGATATAAGTGAAGCATATAGAGTATTCTAACAAATTCCAATTCATGTATGGCTCTCTCAAAAAGATGTGTACAGCAAGGATGATTGTGGTAGACAAACAAGCAAAGACGCAAATAATACAAGACGCTCCAAGCAAAACACATATCATGTTGGTGAATAAAAATATAGCTCCAAGTAAATTACCGATGGAAGTGGACGAAAGAGGGGATGCCTTCCGGGGCATCCCCAAGCTTTGACTTTTTGGTGTCCTTGGATTATCTTGGGGGTGCCATGGGCATCCCCAAGCTTAGGCTCTTGCCACTCCTTGTTCCATAATCCATCAAAAGAATTCACCCAAAACTTGAAAACTTCACAACACAAAACTCAACAGAAATCTCGTGAGCTCCGTTAGAGAAAGAAAACAAAAGACTACTTCAAGGTGCTGTAATGAACTCATTCTTTATTTATATTGGTGTTAAATTTACTGTATTCCAACTTCTCTATGGTTTATAAACTAATTTACTAGCCATAGATTCATCAAAATAAGCAAACAACACACGAAAAACAGAATCTGTCAAAAACAGAACAGTCTGTAGCAATCTGTAACTAACGCAAACTTCTGGAACTCTAAAAATTCTACCAAAATAGGAAGTCCTGGAAAGTTTGTTTATTGATCAGCATAAAAAATAATCAACGCAAAATCACGTTCCTGTGATTTATCATAACTAAATTCGTGCGCACAAAGTTTCTGTTTTTCAGCAGAATCAAATCAACTATCATCGTAGGTTATCCTATAGGTTCTACTTGGCACAAACACTAATTAAAACATAAAACCACATCCAAACAGAAGGTAGATGGATTATTTATTCCTAAACAGAAGAAAAAACAAAAAACACAAAATAAAATTGGGTTTCCTCCCAACAAGCGCTATCGTTTAACACCCCTAGCTAGGCACAAAAGCAAGGATAGACCTAGGTATTGCCATCTTTGGCACTCGGAGAGGAGGATCTCCTTTCTATGGCATTCATTCTTCTATTTAAGTTAAGCACATAGCCATTAATGGAAGAAGTAAGATTAAGCACGTTACGGAAATTTGCATCTAAACTAGACTTCATCTCTTTAATAATTTTATTTTGATAAAAACACAAGAGAGTAGTTGATTCAACCTTATCATTCATGGGGTGCCCAAATATAGTTTTCATTCTTTCATAGGTATCTATAGCATCCCCTTCAAGAAAACCTTCTTCAAAGATGGAATCTAAAACTTGTTTGAAGGAAGCGGGCAAGCCAACATAAAAACTCTTTAGGTAAATTTCAATTTGATATTGTGGTACATAACTAGCCCGAATCCTAAGTAACCTATCCCAAGCATCTTTTAAAGACTCATCAAGTAAATAGCGAAAAATTCCAGAGTCATCCTCATCAAAATTATTCAAGCTCTCATTGGAGACCCCGGTGGGTCTTCCTATAGCATCATTATTTATGAGCTTAGAGAGGATAGAGGGGTTGTCCAAGGCACTAGAGCTTGGGAGAAAATCCGTAGTTCTTTTTGATTCGGCCATGGCAATGGGAAGGCAAACGGGAAAGAGAGGAGGAGATTGGGAAAGAGAGGGCGAATAAAATGGCAAGGGTGAAGTGGGGGAGAGGAAAACGAGAGGCAAATGGCAAATAATGTAATGCGAGAGATAGGGATTGCGATGGGTACTTGGTATTGTTGACTTGCTTGCGTGAGCCTCCCCGGCAACGGCGCCAGAAATTCTTCTTGCTACCTCCTGAGCGCTGCGTTGGATTTCCCCGAAGAGGAGAGGATGATGCAGCAAAGTAGCGTAAGTATTTCCCTCAGTTTTTGAGAACCAAGGTATCAATCCAGTAGGAGACCACGCACAAGTCCGTCGTACCTACACAAAACGATAGCAACTCGCAACCAACGCTTAGGGGTTGTCAATCCCTTCACGGTCACTTACGAGAGTGAGATCTGATAGAGATAATAATTTTGGCCAATCAATCATCCGCATGAGCAATCAAGATGAAATTCCGAAAGTACAAGAAGCAAATTCAAGAAAGAAACAACCAACAGTCCAAGAAGCAATCAAGCGGTCTCAAGCAGTAAGGAACCCACTCGAAGGAAGGCGGGAGGTAGCTGTTCACCACCCCTCAGTATGCATGAAGAAAAATCGCCAAGCCGTTGACCCAAAACCATTTACCCTGAACTTATCACACCCAAGTCTCTGGGTTCATGATGGCGTGTGCAGGGGGCATGTTGAGTTGTGGGGGGTCCTCAGTATGATGATGGGCTAGAGTATGAATTTCCGTTGCCTCTCGGAAGCATCCCGAAACACGGCGTCTTCATACATGTACACCAAAGCTATTTAAGTTGTTGAGTTGCAATCGTCAAGGTCTTTCGACGGTTCCCAATGACAAGTCCTTCGGTAGTCTTCTCGGATATCACGCCTATAACTGGTGTATAACGGGAAAGCCAACATTTTAAAACCCGCAAACTTTTTTTTCCCTCTCTTTGTCGCATGTTTTCGTTTGGTGTTCCTAGTTGTGCTCCTCCAACATCTTTTGCAGCCATGGAGAGACACTCCTTATCATCGTCGACGCCAGTCAGGCAACAACCACTACATCGAACTACGTCCTGGGTGTTTGGGTGCAGCAATACCCATGCGTCCCTTACAACACCGACGACAGCCCGACAACCAATGATCTACACCGACACGCACGATGGGCGCCAGAAGGCAACACCGGCGCTCACGAAGGTGGAGCCGGTTCGTCTCCGCAACCTCGTCTCCAACAACAATGAAGCGTGGGGGCAACGTCAACCCCTCGATTATTCGTAAGGCCGATGGCGTCCCGGTGCACCACCAGAATTATCACACCATGGATGGTGTGACGGTTCGCTCAACGAAGGGGAGCTATGATGGTCTATCGATGCCTCGCCTACATCAACACCAAGAGATCACGGGAGCAGTGCAACGCGCCAGTGCGGCCAGCGTGAATCTGTGAAACCCTCCAATCAAGTCGGCTGGCACCATAGCAGCTAGATGGTCGCGACGAGATTGGTAAAAAAATTCTTTTTGTTTTCAGGACAAGGCATGATGTTCCGCCATGGAATGAAGACGAAATAGGGTTGCTTCGTTGATTGGCATCGTGCATGTTATACGATCCAACGAGCTCACGAACACACGTATGGATGGACATACCTACACTAAGACACATTGTTACCAATCAATCATCTTTGAAATGGCGCGCACATCGTTACGGAGATGTCAACTCCGAAGTGGTTCTTCAGGCGGCATATGAATCATGCGCTAAGAAAAGAAAAGAAAAATCATCGAGTCAAGCTCGATTTGCTTCGCACTCAAGCTCAACTCGATGAGGGGGCATTTGTTCGATGAGATTTTGTACTACGAATAGTACAAAAATAAGGAGGGATGATAATTCAAAAAAAAGTTGTCTAAATGGTGACTTGAAGCAATAATATTTAGTTGTACACACGGAGCAACAATATACGCGCCTTAGTGCATGTGCATGTGCATGGCGCCTATAGTGCATGTGTGCGGGCTTGCGAACTACTGCTAGCCCAATGAATTGTTAATGGGCTAATGGCCGGCTAATTAAAATTAGCCCAACACATGCCCGTACATAGAGCTCGTACAAGTACGTATTCGAGTATTTACGGCCGGCCGGCAAGCGCACATGTGTACTTCTCCGACCTGATGTACATCCATGCAAAAAAAGAATACCCGATGTACATGGACGTGGACACGTCCTTGTCTTTCTGAAGAATCACTTGTGAGACAGCTATGTACGTTGTAGTATCAGGTAATTTTGGTTTATGCAGATGTGTGTACCATGAAGGCCAGCAAAGAACCCAGTACTTGATGGGTGGCTTGTGGCCGGATCGAAGCTGGGCCACCGGCGGTCGCCAGGGTGTCGGACCGCGAGTAGCTAGCTGCATGTTGATCACATAATAGGTATATGAACCTTCTACGTAAACGCAAGAAGATATAAGGAAACCATCTTTTTATCCTTGGAAAGACATGTTCAAGTCAAAACGAAACCAGAGGCCATCCAGGTATGTTCGAGGCTGTCCTTCTTTCCTTTTTGTTTGCAGGCTTGTGCGGCAAGACGAACAACAATAGGAATACCTCGGTAGCCTCCCAGCCTATAAATACTTGACAAGGACGCAGCCGGCAAAGGGGCACCATGGCGTAGCGACAAGGCAAGGAAGACAAGACGCGCCCGTGGCCGCGGCGGCATCGAGGAGAGCCTAGAGGCAACTCATACGAAGAGTAGAAGGAACGTGGTGACGACATGTGTATGATGCGTCCAAACTTAGACGCCCCAGAAGACGGGAGCATAGTACACATCTATGGTACGTAGGCTTCTTCTTAGCAGGTTTCACAGAGGAAGCATGCACCAGGAGGGGAGGCAGAAGATGCGGCGTGGCGGCAGCGTCGAGAACAACAGGAAGGCCGCGCCCACGGCGGCGGCACGCTCGACGGGCAATTGCGGCAGTGCATGCACCAAGAAGGATCCGTGGAGGCCAGATACGTACATCTATATCTCTTTTATGTATGCAGGGAGCAAGCACATATCTCACGGACGGAGGACCTCACGCTAGAACACAGCTTGCGAGGGAGACAGTAGACACGCAGCGCACCAAGAAGAGCACCTCACGTAGGCGCACCCGTGCCCGCGCCCCTGGTGGCAGCGTCGAGGAGATCAGAGGCCACGCCCATGCAGCGGCGCGTGCGCCAAGGGAACATGGCGACGACACCCTCACGCGGAAGCAGAGCAGCGGCGAGCAAATGAGCGCGCCCACGGAAGGATTTCTGGGGGTGCAATAATCTTCTTTTTCTATGTGTTTAGGTCATTACGCACCCGGATGTGGCGGACGAAGAGGCGGCCAATGTGGCACTCTCACACATGGGCACACACTCACCCATGGATGCACATAGCAAGGAGGAGGCATCGAGCCTCCTGGGAGGCCGACCTCCATCTACTTCGTCAAGCCGGCGCCATAGAGGACGGAGGCGTAGAGCTTGTCCAGACGACGCCCTCAACTTCGTCATGAAGCCGGCGCCATGGAGGACAGAGGTGTGGAGCTCGCCCGAACGACGCCCTCGACTTCGTCATCAAGCCGGCGCCATGGAGGACAGAGGCGTGGAGCTCGCCCGAACAACGCCCTCGACTTCGTCATCAAGCCGGCGCAATGGAGGATGGTGGCGTGGAGCTCGCCAAGATGACGCCTCTCGCCAACATCATCAACTTGGTGCCGTGGAGGATCGTGGCGTGGAGCCCGGAGGCGTGAAGCTCGCGGGGATGCCGCCTTGCCGCGGGGATGGACGGAGCTCGCTAGGATGACGCTTGTGTGGAGGCTCGCGAGGATGCCGCCTCCGTGCCGCGTTGGATGGCGACAGCGAGCTCGCTAGGACAACGTCCGTCGTCAACATCAACAAGCTGGTGCGACGGAGGCGTGGAGCTCGCAGGACGACACCACCGATGTCTACCTCATCAAAACCGAGCCCGCGACCCGGAGTCCATGAAGATGACACACGCCCCCGGTGCTGCCCGCAACACGAAGCCCGCGATACGAAGAAGATGGTGCTACGCGATGACACGTCTTCACCGACCCTTACCACGATCATTCGATGTGTTTCCTTTGTCTTGGCGGACCACCGAACACGGTGTCCAGCCGAGACGAGGTGCACTCTTCATGGCGTACAGGTCTCAGCGTAGAGGCAGCGTGCCCCTTGTCTTAGCAGACCACCGAATACGGCGTCTAGCTAGGACGGGGTATCAACCGCGCCCTTTCACGATGTCACCTTTCTTCGGCACCGCAATGCTTTGCCCTTGTCTTGTTGGACCACCGAATACGGCGTCCAAACAAGACGAGGTGCACCCTTCATTGCATCAGGTCTCGTTTGTCGTACGGGTGGCGTGATCCTTGTCTTAGCAGACCACCGAATACGGCGTCTAGCTGAGACGGGGCATCAACCACGCCCCTCCATGATGTTACCTTTCTTCGGCCCCGCGGGGTGATCCTTGTTTTGGCAGACCACCGAATACGGCGTCTAGCCAAGACGAGGCATCCACCACGCCCCTATAAGATGTAACCTTCCACGGTCTCGTGAGGCGGAGTCTTTGTCTTCACAGACTGTCGTAACTGCGGCATTTAGTCGAGACGAGGCACCAACCACACCGGCTATGCCGATATGAGCGAGCGTTGGTTTTACACCGACGCCGGTCTCCACAAGAGTACTCCCGCAAGGCGAACCCCTTGCAGACCCCGACAAAACCGCTACATCGTCAAGAAGTCCGAGAAGAGCAGGACCCATGCAACTTCAACACCGACTACATCAACGCTGTCAAGACCGACGAGGCGCGACGGCGAGGGCGAACATGGTCAGCACAAAGCCATGTTTTGAGCGGCACGTGTACCGACGAGGACACGGGCTTTGACGCCGCCCACACCACCACACACCATCATCATCATGCATGGGGAACGTGAAGCGAAGACGACGAAGACGACCACACGGCTTAATCGGAGGTATCTCGCAGAGCAACCCGCGGGAGTAATTAACCGGGAGCTTTTCGAGGCCCCGGGAACCAGGAGACCGCACATCGCCATAATCAGGCAGGCCGCGCTAGTAGGCCACGGAGCGCAACCATTTTTCTATGGGATCTTGTAATTTTGTTCATCCAAAGAGATAAATGAAATACTTGTTTTCCCGTATCACTTTTCTTTGTGTACTACGGTACACTGGCACGCCCGCATTTTTCTTTTTCCCCGGTGCATGAGAGAAATCTACACTCCTTCTCTTCCCTTCTCACAGAGCGCGTTATAAGATTTTTCTCGTGTCAAACAAATTGGCACGCCCGGTGGGACATGGTTCTCCTCCCATCTTTGCTTCGCTGTGGTCACCGAAATCGTCTTCACCCATCTCCCAGTCTGTATAGCATGGTGCATGATAAAGAATCGGCGGGGGGCTCTGCTGATCAAGTTCTCTTTCAAGATGGTAGACTTTCCTGTGGCAGCAACTCGGAGCCGGTGCTGATTCAACTTGGATCAATACCATCCATGACCGTCATCGAGCTTGGCGCCAAAGTCTACGTGCACCAAGTCTCAGAATCTGCGTAGTTTCAAACTATGCAGTCCAAGAAGGTGCAAAGGTGGGCAACACCTAAGGCAAAGAAGGAGCGTCATGAGCTTATGCTCAAGTCTCGCCCTATTGAAGGAGTCAACATGGAAGGACATCCCTGGAGATGTGGAGGGAGCTCAATGCCTCCTCTATAAGACCACCAACAGGCGAGCAAGTGCGGCTTCCCTTCACGCCTCTACCGTGGCTTCACACTCGGAGCCACCAACACACCATGGCGCACCGAGGTCAAGCTGCATGAAGGCTTGGAGGCCATCTCCCACAACATGCGTAGGCTCCTGGTGAATACTTGCTTTTCCGAAAGCCCACATCCTCTACGCAACTATAGGTGTGCAAGTCCATATAGTCTCCGTCAACATCGATGAGGTGCATGGGAGCCATGCCTCCACAACCCGGCTGTCGATGGACGATCATTCCACAACGACAATAGGTTCTCTATCATCTCCTACGAGTCAATAACACCAGGTGGCGAGGATTCAAGGCACGGATCTTCACCAACTCCAGGAAAATGTGAACCATATCCTTAAGCGGCGCCATTGTCAAGAAGCGCCGAATACTTCATCAATGCAGGTTTGCAGGTATGATGAGGCACCAATCCCCAAGTCATTGTCCTCAACATGAGCGCCTCGATGACAGTCTTCACCAACCCACCACTTGGAGCGGGGGCATCCTAACATGCCCCCACGTTGGAACCGATGGTGAAGACATCAAGATGATGAGAGAAAGTCTCGACCCACTCAACGATGGCGGCCATGGGACCCTCTACGACAAACACTTCAACCACGACTTATGTCCCGTCCTAGGCGGGGAGCTCGGTCACAACTCACAAATCTAGGTGACAGCGGACAGGGCTACAACATCCACTCGGCACCGTGCGCCTCCCCAGCCTTTGCAGGTGAAGGGTCGTCAATGCAAGTGCCAACTGGGGCTCGCCCGAGGTGATACGAGGCATGGCCAAGATGGGGTGCCATCCACACCATTGTTGATATGGAGCTCGCCTGAGGTAGGGCGCCATCCACACCACCACCAACGCGGGGCTTGCCCAAGGCGGGACTCCATCGACATCGCCGTCGCTGACATGGAATGACCCCAAGGCGGGGCGCCGTCTACACCTCCGTCAACATGGATCTCCATTAGATGTGTTGCCATTTGCAACTCCCACGCCCAAGGTGGCGCGACATCTACACTGCCTTCATCGTGGAGCTTTCCCAAGGCGGAGCGCTATCTACACCTTCGTCGACATGGTGTACCCCCAAGGCGGGGCACCATCTACCTTCGTCAACACGAAGCTCAGCTAGGCGGGGGTCCTTTCTCACCTCCGTCGACATAGATTTCGGTGAAGATGGGGCACCTTCTATACGTCACTACCAATGGAGAGCTAGCTCAAAGGTGGAGCACATTCTACACCACCATCGACGTGGAGTTCGCATAAAGTCAGGTGCCATCTACATGTCCTCGGATCCTGCCCGAGGTCGGCAAACTTTTTGCATCGTGGCCGACCCGGAGCTCGCCTAAGGGCACACATCTTCTACACCACGGCGAAGCTCATCTGAGGCAGGGCTCCGTCAACCATCGACAACATGGAGCTTGCCCAAGGCGGGACACCCACACCGCCATTGACAGGCAGCCCATCAATGTTGGGGCACCATCTACACCATCATCGACGCGGAGCTTGATTGAAGCGGGGCTTGGTCGACACTACCATCCACGCGGAGCTTGGCCCGGGGAGGGTTCGGTCTACACTGCCGTCGAAGCGGAGCACGCCCAAGGTGTTGTGCAATCTTCGTTGTTGAACATGCCTAAGGTAGGGACGCTGCCTACATCGTCACTGGCACTAGCTCACCCCACGTGGGGTGTCATTTACATCGCCGCTGAGGTGGAGCGCCGGCCATAATGTTGATAATATGGAGACCGTCCGGGCAGGTCGCCATCTACGCCATTGGAAAATGAGCTTTCCTGAGGCAGGAAAAACATTTACCCCGTTGCTGACATAGAGCTCGCCTAAAGGCAGGCGACATCTACACCAAGACAGAGGTCGCCCAAGGCGGGCGTACCTTCTACACCGCCACTGAGGCGGAGCTCAATCTCTACACATTCGCTGACATGAAGCCTGTCCAAGGCCACCTTGCATGGTTTCATGCTAGTCCTGCGTTGCTGCTTGTTGAGGCGGCAACATCATCAACATCTGCCCCAACATCCACATCGACACACATCATCAACATCCTCCTAGCACCGGCGAGGCGAAGCTGTACACCACCGACATGTCTTTTCCCGATGAAGCAATCCATATCTTGCCAGGCACCGACGAGGCGAAGGCAAGTCATCCAGTCCGACACCGACAAGGCGGACACCACCAGGCCGGGTACCGACGAGGCGAAGGCTGCCCACTTCATCATCAGGCAACGACAAGACAGAGGGATACGGCTAAGCAGAGCCAGAGCGATGGATGTACCGCTCCCCCCTTCACTTCATCACCACATCCCCACCATCTACACCAATCCAACAGCGCAATCAAAGCCTTCAACAAGACACCCAACAAGATACTCAAGAAGATGGTGACAAGGAACATGAGAGACTGGCATGACCGTCTCTTCAAGTCCTTGTGGGCATGCCGCGTTACGATCCGTACCCCAACACAGGCAACCCCGTTTTCTCTCGTTTACGGGAGTGAGGCGGTCCTTTCACTGGAGGTCCAGCTACCCTCTTTGCGGGTGGCTATCCAAGATGAGATCACCCAAGACGAACATGTGCAACTGCGGTTTCAAGAGCTCGACGCCCTTGAAGAGGGGCGACTTCGTGCCCTACATAACCTGGAGCTTTACCGCCAGAATATGGTGAGAGCTTACGACAAGCTCAGCAAGCAACGCGTCTTCCGAAAAGGTGAGTTGGTTCTCATACTCAGGCGGCACATCGTCGTGACGCACAGGACGAAGGGCAAGTTCGAGCAAAAGTGGGAAGGGCCATACGTCATCAAGAAAGTCTACGACGAGGGAGCATACCAGCTCGTCGATTCCCAAGGAGTCCGACCTATGCCCCCAATCAACGGAAGGTTCCTCAAAAAAAATTCTTAAAATTTTGCCTCTTTTGTTGCCTTTTCGATTTCCATTGGGGAATCTTTTTCTGTGGGCTTTCGGATCCATGATGCATTTTCCTTAGCATTTCGTGGATATATCTAGTTTTCCCCAAATTTTACGGACTAAGTCCGAAAATATGGCTTTCCCCTGTCACACCAGGTTGTTGATCGAAGTTTTTGGCTACCCTAGGACTTGTTGGAGGGCGGCACAATGTGTCAAGTTGCAGGTGGAGTGGCTCCTACACCCACTACGCATGACACGTACTAGGTGTATGCTTCCGGAGGCAGCGGAGATGATTACTTGGGCACTTCTGAGTATAGAGACCCACACTCTTCATGTTTCCCGGCATGCCTCGTGCTCATAGAGGCTCGCACTCCAGGGAAGACTATAGGAAAAGATCATGGAGGGCTGCCTCACCCAACACAAGTTGGTTTGGTGCGTAGTCACATGGCAACCCTAGGGTGCACCACCAGAAGCCTCAGATAATGTGCTAGAGGGTTTTTCCTAGTCCACAGAGGTGAATAGTTCCCTTCCAAGTTCCTAAGGTGGGTCCGCAAGAAATCCTGGAAGAAGAATCCCCAAGAAGTTCAAGCCAAATGTCAAAACAAGTACGTGAAGTCCGTGGCCAATCAATCATCCGCGTGAGCAATCAAGATGAAATTCCGAAAGTACAAGAAGCAAATTCAAGAAAGAAACTCCCAATAGTCCAAGAAGCAATCAAGCGGTCTCAAGCAGTAAGGAACCCACTCGAAGGAAGGCGGGAGGTAGCTGTTCACCACCCCTCAGTATGCATGAAGAAAAATCGCCAAGCCGTTGACCCAAAACCATTTACCCTGAACTTATCACACCCAAGTCTCTGGGTTCATGATGGCGTGTGCAGGGGGCATGTTGAGTTGTGGGGGGTCCTCAGTATGATGATGGGCTAGAGTATGAATTTCCGTTGCCTCTCGGAAGCATCCCGAAACACGGCGTCTTCATACATGTACACCAAAGCTATTTAAGTTGTTGAGTTGCAATCGTCAAGGTCTTTCGACGGTTCCCAATGACAAGTCCTTCGGTAGTCTTTTCGGATATCACGCCTATAACTGGTGTATAACGGGAAAGCCAACATTTTAAAACCCGCAAACTTTTTTTCCCTCTCTTTTTCGCATGTTTTCGTTTGGTGTTCCTAGTTGTGCTCCTCCAACATCTTTTGCAGCCATGGAGAGACACTCCTTGTCATCGTCGACGCCAGTCAGGCAACAACCACTACATCGAACTACGTCCTGGGTGTTTGGGTGCAGCAACACCCATGCGTCCCTTACAACACCGACGACAGCCCGACAACCAATGATCTACACCGACACGCACGATGGGCGCCAGAAGGCAACACCGGCGCTCACGAAGGTGGAGCCGGTTCGTCTTCGCAACCTCGTCTCCAACAACAATGAAGCGTGGGGGCAACGTCAACCCCTCGATTATTCGTAAGGCCGATGGCGTCCCGGTGCACCACCAGAATTATCACACCATGGATGATGTGACGGTTCGCTCAACGAAGGGGAGCTATCGATGGTCTATCGATGCCTCGCCTACATGAACACCAAGAGATCACGGGAGTAGTGCAACGCTCCAGTGCGGCCAGCGTGAATCTGTGAAACCCTCCAATCAAGTCGGCTGGCACCATAGCAGCTAGATGGTCGCGACGAGATTGGTAAAAAAAATTCTTTTTGTTTTCAGGACAAGGCATGATGTTCCGCCATGGAATGAAGACGAAATAGGGTTGCTTCGTTGATTGGCATCGTGCATGTTATACGATCCAACGAGCTCACGAACACACGTATGGATGGACATACCTACACTAAGACACACTGTTACCAATCAATCATCTTTGAAATGGCGCGCACATCGTTACGGAGATGTCAACTCCGAAGTGGTTCTTCAGGCGGCATATGAATCATGCGCTAAGAAAAGAAAAGAAAAATCATCGAGTCAAGCTCGATTTGCTTCGCACTCAAGCTCAACTCGATGAGGGGGCATTTGTTCGATGAGATTTTGTACTACGAATAGTACAAAAATAAGGAGGGATGATAATTCAAAAAAAAAAGTTGTCTAAATGGTGACTTGAAGCAATAATATTTAGTTGTACACACGGAGCAACAATATACGCGCCTTGGTGCATGTGCATGTGCATGGCGCCTATAGTGCATGTGTGCGGGCTTGCGAACTACTGCTAGCCCAATGAATTGTTAATGGGCTAATGGCCGGCTAATTAAAATTAGCCCAACACATGCCCGTACATAGAGCTCGTACAAGTACGTATTCGAGTATTTACGGCCGGCCGGCAAGCGCACATGTGTACTTCTCCGACCTGATGTACATCCATGCAAAAAAAGAATACCCGATGTACATGGACGTGGACACGTCCTTGTCTTTCTGAAGAATCACTTGTGAGACAGCTATGTACGTTGTAGTATCAGGTAATTTTGGTTTATGCAGATGTGTGTACCATGAAGGCCAGCAAAGAACCCAGTACTTGATGGGTGGCTTGTGGCCGGATCGAAGCTGGGCCACCGGCGGTCGCCAGGGTGTCGGACCGCGAGTAGCTAGCTGCATGTTGATCACATAATAGGTATATGAACCTTCTACGTAAACGCAAGAAGATATAAGGAAACCATCTTTTTATCCTTGGAAAGACATGTTCAAGTCAAAACGAAACCAGAGGCCATCCAGGTATGTTCGAGGCTGTCCTTCTTTCCTTTTTGTTTGCAGGCTTGTGCGGCAAGACGAACAACAATAGGAATACCTCGGTAGCCTCCCAGCCTATAAATACTTGACAAGGACGCAGCCGGCAAAGGGGCACCATGGCGTAGCGACAAGGCAAGGAAGACAAGACGCGCCCGTGGCCGCGGCGGCATCGAGGAGAGCCTAGAGGCAACTCATACGAAGAGTAGAAGGAACGTGGTGACGACATGTGTATGATGCGTCCAAACTTAGACGCCCCAGAAGACGGGAGCATAGTACACATCTATGGTACGTAGGCTTCTTCTTAGCAGGTTTCACAGAGGAAGCATGCACCAGGAGGGGAGGCAGAAGATGCGGCGTGGCGGCAGCGTCGAGAACAACAGGAAGGCCGCGCCCACGGCGGCGGCACGCTCGACGGGCAATTGCGGCAGTGCATGCACCAAGAAGGATCCGTGGAGGCCAGATACGTACATCTATATCTCTTTTATGTATGCAGGGAGCAAGCACATATCTCACGGACGGAGGACCTCACGCTAGAACACAGCTTGCGAGGGAGACAGTAGACACGCAGCGCACCAAGAAGAGCACCTCACGTAGGCGCACCCGTGCCCGCGCCCCTGGTGGCAGCGTCGAGGAGATCAGAGGCCACGCCCATGCAGCGGCGCGTGCGCCAAGGGAACATGGCGACGACACCCTCACACGGAAGCAGAGCAGCGGCGAGCAGATGAGCGCGCCCACGGAAGGATTTCTGGGGGTGCAATAATCTTCTTTTTCTATGTGTTTAGGTCATTACGCACCCGGATGTGGCGGACGAAGAGGCGGCCAATGTGGCACTCTCACACATGGGCACACACTCACCCATGGATGCACATAGCAAGGAGGAGGCATCGAGCCTCCTGGGAGGCCGACCTCCATCTACTTCGTCAAGCCGGCGCCATAGAGGACGGAGGCGTAGAGCTTGTCCAGACGACGCCCTCAACTTCGTCATGAAGCCGGCGCCATGGAGGACAGAGGTGTGGAGCTCGCCCGAACGACGCCCTCGACTTCGTCATCAAGCCGGCGCCATGGAGGACAGAGGCGTGGAGCTCGCCCGAACGACGCCCTCGACTTCGTCATCAAGCCGGCGCAATGGAGGATGGTGGCGTGGAGCTCGCCAAGATGACGCCTCTCGCCAACATCATCAACTTGGTGCCGTGGAGGATCGTGGCGTGGAGCCCGGAGGCGTGAAGCTCGCGGGGATGCCGCCTTGCCGCGGGGATGGACGGAGCTCGCTAGGATGACGCTTGTGTGGAGGCTCGCGAGGATGCCGCCTCCGTGCCGCGTTGGATGGCGACAGCGAGCTCGCTAGGACAACGTCCGTCGTCAACATCAACAAGCTGGTGCGACGGAGGCGTGGAGCTCGCAGGACGACACCACCGATGTCTACCTCATCAAAACCGAGCCCGCGACCCGGAGTCCATGAAGATGACACACGCCCCCGGTGCTGCCCGCAACACGGAGCCCGCGATACGAAGAAGATGATGCTACGCGATGACACGTCTTCACCGACCCTTACCACGATCATTCGATGTGTTTCCTTTGTCTTGGCGGACCACCGAACACGGTGTCCAGCCGAGACGAGGTGCACTCTTCATGGCGTACAGGTCTCGGCGTAGAGGCAGCGTGCCCCTTGTCTTAGCAGACCACCGAATACGGCGTCTAGCTAGGACGGGGTATCAACCGCGCCCTTTCACGATGTCACCTTTCTTCGGCACCGCAATGCTTTGCCCTTGTCTTGTTGGACCACCGAATACGGCGTCCAAACAAGACGAGGTGCACCCTTCATTGCATCAGGTCTCGTTTGTCGTACGGGTGGCGTGATCCTTGTCTTAGCAGACCACCGAATACGGCGTCTAGCTGAGATGGGGCATCAACCACGCCCCTCCATGATGTTACCTTTCTTCGGCCCCGCGGGGTGATCCTTGTTTTGGCAGACCACCGAATACGGCGTCTAGCCAAGACGAGGCATCCACCACGCCCCTATAAGATGTTACCTTCCACGGTCTCGTGAGGCGGAGTCTTTGTCTTCAACAGACTGTCGTAACCGCGGCATTCAGTCGAGACGAGGCACCAACCACACCGGCTATGCCGATATAAGCGAGCGTTGGTTTTACACCGACGCCGGTCTCCATAAGAGTACTCCCTCAAGGCGAACCCCTTGCATACCCCGACGAAACCGCTACATCGTCAAGAAGTCCGAGAAGAGCAGGACCCATGCAACTTCAACACCGACTACATCAACGCTGTCAAGACCGACGAGGCGCGACGGCGAGGGCGAACATGGTCAGCACAAAGCCATGTTTTGAGCGGCACGTGTACCGACGAGGACACGGGCTTTGACGCCGCCCACACCACCACACACCATCATCATCATGCATGGGGAACGTGAAGCGAAGATGACGAAGACGACCACACGGCTTAATCGGAGGTATCTCGCAGAGCAACCCGCGGGAGTAATTAACCGGGAGCTTTCCGAGGCCCCGGGAACCAGGAGACCGCACATCGCCATAATCAGGCAGGCCGCGCTAGTAGGCCAGGGAGCGCAACCATTTTTCTATGGGATCTTGTAATTTTGTTCATCCAAAGAGATAAATGAAATACTTGTTTTCCCGTATCATTTTTCTTTGTGTACTACGGTACACTGGCACGCCCGCATTTTTCTTTTTCCCCGGTGCATGAGAGAAATCTACACTCCTTCTCTTCCCTTCTCACAGAGCGCGTTATAAGATTTTTCTCGTGTCAAACAAATTGGCACGCCCGGTGGGACATGGTTCTCCTCCCATCTTTGCTTCGCTGTGGTCACCGAAATCGTCTTCACCCATCTCCCAGTCTGTATAGCATGGTGCATGATAAAGAATCGGCGGGGGGCTCTGCTGATCAAGTTCTCTTTCAAGATGGTAGACTTTCCTGTGGCAGCAACTCGGAGCCGGTGGTGATTCAACTTGGATCAATACCGTCCATGACCGTCATCGAGCTTGGCGCCAAAGTCTACGTGCACCAAGTCTCAGAATCTGCGTAGTTTCAAACTATGCAGTCCAAGAAGGTGCAAAGGTGGGCAACACCTAAGGCAAAGAAGGAGCGTCATGAGCTTATGCTCAAGTGTCGCCCTATTGAAGGAGTCAACATGGAAGGACATCCCTGGAGATGTGGAGGGAGCTCAATGCCTCCTCTATAAGACCACCAACAGGCGAGCAAGTGCGGCTTCCCTTCACGCCTCTACCGTGACTTCACACTCGGAGCCACCAACACACCATGGCGCACCGAGGTCAAGCTGCATGAAGGCTTGGAGGCCATCTCCCACAACATGCGTAGGCTCCTGGTGAATACTTGCTTTTCCGAAAGCCCACATCCTCTACGGAACTATAGGTGTGCAAGTCCATATAGTCTCCGTCAACATCGATGAGGTGCATGGGAGCCATGCCTCCACAACCCGGTTGTCGATGGACGATCATTCCACAACGACAATAGGTTCTCTATCCTCTCCTACGAGTCAATAACACCAGGTGGCGAGGATTCAAGGCACGGATCTTCACCAACTCCAGGAAAATGTGAACCATATCCTTAAGCGGCGCCATTGTCAAGAAGCGCCGAATACTTCATCAATGCAGGTTTGCAGGTATGATGAGGCACCAATCCCCAAGTCATTGTCCTCAACATGAGCGCCTCGATGACAGTCTTCACCAACCCACCACTTGGAGCGGGGGCATCCTAACATGCCCCCACGTTGGAACCGATGGTGAAGACATCAAGATGATGAGAGAAAGTCTCGACCCACTCAACGATGGCGGCCATGGGACCCTCTACGACAAACACTTCAACCACGACTTATGTCCCGTCCTAGGCGGGGAGCTCGGTCACAACTCACAAATCTAGGTGACAGCGGACAGGGCTACAACATCCACTCGGCACCGTGCGCCTCCCCAGCCTTTGCAGGTGAAGGGTCGTCAATGCAAGTGCCAACTGGGGCTCGCCCGAGGTGATACGAGGCATGGCCAAGATGGGGTGCCATCCACACCATTGTTGATATGGAGCTCGCCTGAGGTAGGGCGCCATCCACACCACCACCAACGCGGGGCTTGCCCAAGGCGGGACTCCATCGACATCGCCGTCGCTGACATGGAATGACCCCAAGGCGGGGCGCCGTCTACACCTCCGTCAACATGGATCTCCATTAGATGTGTTGCCATTTGCAACTCCCACGCCCAAGGTGGCGCGACATCTACACTGCCTTCATCGTGGAGCTTTCCCAAGGCGGAGCGCTATCTACACCTTCGTCGACATGGTGTACCCCCAAGGCGGGGCACCATCTACCTTCGTCAACACGAAGCTCAGCTAGGCGGGGATCCTTTCTCACCTCCGTCGACATAGATTTCGGTGAAGATGGGGCACCTTCTATACGTCACTACCAATGCAGAGCTAGCTCAAAGGTGGAGCACATTCTACACCACCGTCGACATGGAGTTCGCATAAAGTCAGGTGCCATCTACATGTCCTCGGATCCTGCCCGAGGTCGGCAAACTTTTTGCATCGTGGCCGACCCGGAGCTCGCCTAAGGGCACACATCTTCTACACCACGGCGAAGCTCATCTGAGGCAGGGCTCCGTCAACCATCGACAACATGGAGCTTGCCCAAGGCGGGACACCCACACCGCCATTGACAGGCAGCCCATCAATGTTGGGGCACCATCTACACCATCATCGACGCGGAGCTTGACTGAAGCGGGGCTTGGTCGACACTACCATCCACGCGGAGCTTGGCCCGGGGAGGGTTCGGTCTACACTGCCGTCGAAGCGGAGCACGCCCAAGGTGTTGTGCAATCTTCGTTGTTGAACATGCCTAAGGTAGGGACGCTGCCTACATCGTCACTGGCACTAGCTCACCCCACGTGGGGTGTCATTTACATCGCCGCTGAGGTGGAGCGCCGGCCATAATGTTGATAATATGGAGACCGTCCGGGCAGGTCGCCATCTACGCCATTGGAAAATGAGCTTTCCTGAGGCAGGAAAAACATTTACCCCGTTGCTGACATAGAGCTCGCCTAAAGGCAGGCGACATCTACACCAAGACAGAGGTCGCCCAAGGCGGGCGTACCTTCTACACCGCCACTGAGGCGGAGCTCAATCTCTACACATTCGCTGACATGAAGCCTGTCCAAGGCCACCTTGCATGGTTTCATGCTAGTCCTGCGTTGCTGCTTGTTGAGGCGGCAACATCATCAACATCTGCCCCAACATCCACATCGACACACATCATCAACATCCTCCTAGCACCGGCGAGGCGAAGCTGTACACCACCGACATGTCTTTTCCCGATGAAGCAATCCATATCTTGCCAGGCACCGACGAGGCGAAGGCAAGTCATCCAGTCCGACACCGACAAGGCGGACACCACCAGGCCGGGTACCGACGAGGCGAAGGCTGCCCACTTCATCATCAGGCAACGACAAGACAGAGGGATACGGCTAAGCAGAGCCAGAGCGATGGATGTACCGCTCCCCCCTTCACTTCATCACCACATCCCCACCATCTACACCAATCCAACAGCGCAATCAAAGCCTTCAACAAGACACCCAACAAGATACTCAAGAAGATGGTGACAAGGAACATGAGAGACTGGCATGACCGTCTCTTCAAGTCCTTGTGGGCATGCCGCGTTACGATCCGTACCCCAACACAGGCAACCCCGTTTTCTCTCGTTTACGGGAGTGAGGCGGTCCTTTCACTGGAGGTCCAGCTACCCTCTTTGCGGGTGGCTATCCAAGATGAGATCACCCAAGACGAACATGTGCAACTGCGGTTTCAAGAGCTCGACGCCCTTGAAGAGGGGCGACTTCGTGCCCTACATAACCTGGAGCTTTACCGCCAGAATATGGTGAGAGCTTACGACAAGCTCAGCAAGCAACGCGTCTTCCGAAAAGGTGAGTTGGTTCTCATACTCAGGCGGCACATCGCCGTGACGCACAGGACGAAGGGCAAGTTCGAGCAAAAGTGGGAAGGGCCATACGTCATCAAGAAAGTCTACGACGAGGGAGCATACCAGCTCGTTGATTCCCAAGGAGTCCGACCTATGCCCCCAATCAACGGAAGGTTCCTCAAAAAAAATTCTTAAAATTTTGCCTCTTTTGTTGCCTTTTCGATTTCCATTGGGGAATCTTTTTCTGTGGGCTTTCGGATCCATGATGCATTTTCCTTAGCATTTCGTGGATATATCTAGTTTTCCCCAAATTTTACGGACTAAGTCCGAAAATATGGCTTTCCCCTGTCACACCAGGTTGTTGATCGAAGTTTTTGGCTACCCTAGGACTTGTTGGAGGGCGGCACAATGTGTCAAGTTGCAGGTGGAGTGGCTCCTACACCCACTACGCATGACACGTACTAGGTGTATGCTTCCGGAGGCAGCGGAGATGATTACTTGGGCACTTCTGAGTATAGAGACCCACACTCTTCATGTTTCCCGGCATGCCTCGTGCTCATAGAGGCTCGCACTCCAGGGAAGACTATAGGAAAAGATCATGGAGGGCTGCCTCACCCAACACAAGTTGGTTTGGTGCGTAGTCACATGGCAACCCTGGGGTGCACCACCAGAAGCCTCAGATAATGTGCTAGAGGGTTTTTCCTAGTCCACAGAGGTGAATAGTTCCCTTCCAAGTTCCTAAGGTGGGTCCGCAAGAAATCCTGGAAGAAGAATCCCCAAGAAGTTCAAGCCAAATGTCAAAACAAGTACGTGAAGTCCGTGGCCAATCAATCATCCGCGTGAGCAATCAAGATGAAATTCCGAAAGTACAAGAAGCAAATTCAAGAAAGAAACTCCCAACAGTCCAAGAAGCAATCAAGCGGTCTCAAGCAGTAAGGAACCCACTCGAAGGAAGGCGGGAGGTAGCTGTTCACCACCCCTCAGTATGCATGAAGAAAAATCGCCAAGCCGTTGACCCAAAACCATTTACCCTGAACTTATCACACCCAAGTCTCTGGGTTCATGATGGCGTGTGCAGGGGGCATGTTGAGTTGTGGGGGGTCCTCAGTATGATGATGGGCTAGAGTATGAATTTCCGTTGCCTCTCGGAAGCATCCCGAAACACGGCGTCTTCATACATGTACACCAAAGCTATTTAAGTTGTTGAGTTGCAATCGTCAAGGTCTTTCGACGGTTCCCAATGACAAGTCCTTCGGTAGTCTTTTCGGATATCACGCCTATAACTGGTGTATAACGGGAAAGCCAACATTTTAAAACCCGCAAACTTTTTTTCCCCTCTCTTTTTCGCATGTTTTCGTTTGGTGTTCCTAGTTGTGCTCCTCCAACATCTTTTGCAGCCATGGAGAGACACTCCTTGTCATCGTCGACGCCAGTCAGGCAACAACCACTACATCGAACTACGTCCTGGGTGTTTGGGTGCAGCAACACCCATGCGTCCCTTACAACACCGACGACAGCCCGACAACCAATGATCTACACCGACACGCACGATGGGCGCCAGAAGGCAACACCGGCGCTCACGAAGGTGGAGCCGGTTCGTCTTCGCAACCTCGTCTCCAACAACAATGAAGCGTGGGGGCAACGTCAACCCCTCGATTATTCGTAAGGCCGATGGCGTCCCGGTGCACCACCAGAATTATCACACCATGGATGATGTGACGGTTCGCTCAACGAAGGGGAGCTATCGATGGTCTATCGATGCCTCGCCTACATGAACACCAAGAGATCACGGGAGTAGTGCAACGCTCCAGTGCGGCCAGCGTGAATCTGTGAAACCCTCCAATCAAGTCGGCTGGCACCATAGCAGCTAGATGGTCGCGACGAGATTGGTAAAAAAATTCTTTTTGTTTTCAGGACAAGGCATGATGTTCCGCCATGGAATGAAGACGAAATAGGGTTGCTTCGTTGATTGGCATCGTGCATGTTATACGATCCAACGAGCTCACGAACACACGTATGGATGGACATACCTACACTAAGACACACTGTTACCAATCAATCATCTTTGAAATGGCGCGCACATCGTTACGGAGATGTCAACTCCGAAGTGGTTCTTCAGGCGGCATATGAATCATGCGCTAAGAAAAGAAAAGAAAAATCATCGAGTCAAGCTCGATTTGCTTCGCACTCAAGCTCAACTCGATGAGGGGGCATTTGTTCGATGAGATTTTGTACTACGAATAGTACAAAAATAAGGAGGGATGATAATTCAAAAAAAAAAAGTTGTCTAAATGGTGACTTGAAGCAATAATATTTAGTTGTACACACGGAGCAACAATATACGCGCCTTGGTGCATGTGCATGTGCATGGCGCCTATAGTGCATGTGTGCGGGCTTGCGAACTACTGCTAGCCCAATGAATTGTTAATGGGCTAATGGCCGGCTAATTAAAATTAGCCCAACACATGCCCGTACATAGAGCTCGTACAAGTACGTATTCGAGTATTTACGGCCGGCCGGCAAGCGCACATGTGTACTTCTCCGACCTGATGTACATCCATGCAAAAAAAGAATACCCGATGTACATGGACGTGGACACGTCCTTGTCTTTCTGAAGAATCACTTGTGAGACAGCTATGTACGTTGTAGTATCAGGTAATTTTGGTTTATGCAGATGTGTGTACCATGAAGGCCAGCAAAGAACCCAGTACTTGATGGGTGGCTTGTGGCCGGATCGAAGCTGGGCCACCGGCGGTCGCCAGGGTGTCGGACCGCGAGTAGCTAGCTGCATGTTGATCACATAATAGGTATATGAACCTTCTACGTAAACGCAAGAAGATATAAGGAAACCATCTTTTTATCCTTGGAAAGACATGTTCAAGTCAAAACGAAACCAGAGGCCATCCAGGTATGTTCGAGGCTGTCCTTCTTTCCTTTTTGTTTGCAGGCTTGTGCGGCAAGACGAACAACAATAGGAATACCTCGGTAGCCTCCCAGCCTATAAATACTTGACAAGGACGCAGCCGGCAAAGGGGCACCATGGCGTAGCGACAAGGCAAGGAAGACAAGACGCGCCCGTGGCCGCGGCGGCATCGAGGAGAGCCTAGAGGCAACTCATACGAAGAGTAGAAGGAACGTGGTGACGACATGTGTATGATGCGTCCAAACTTAGACGCCCCAGAAGACGGGAGCATAGTACACATCTATGGTACGTAGGCTTCTTCTTAGCAGGTTTCACAGAGGAAGCATGCACCAGGAGGGGAGGCAGAAGATGCGGCGTGGCGGCAGCGTCGAGAACAACAGGAAGGCCGCGCCCACGGCGGCGGCACGCTCGACGGGCAATTGCGGCAGTGCATGCACCAAGAAGGATCCGTGGAGGCCAGATACGTACATCTATATCTCTTTTATGTATGCAGGGAGCAAGCACATATCTCACGGACGGAGGACCTCACGCTAGAACACAGCTTGCGAGGGAGACAGTAGACACGCAGCGCACCAAGAAGAGCACCTCACGTAGGCGCACCCGTGCCCGCGCCCCTGGTGGCAGCGTCGAGGAGATCAGAGGCCACGCCCATGCAGCGGCGCGTGCGCCAAGGGAACATGGCGACGACACCCTCACACGGAAGCAGAGCAGCGGCGAGCAGATGAGCGCGCCCACGGAAGGATTTCTGGGGGTGCAATAATCTTCTTTTTCTATGTGTTTAGGTCATTACGCACCCGGATGTGGCGGACGAAGAGGCGGCCAATGTGGCACTCTCACACATGGGCACACACTCACCCATGGATGCACATAGCAAGGAGGAGGCATCGAGCCTCCTGGGAGGCCGACCTCCATCTACTTCGTCAAGCCGGCGCCATAGAGGACGGAGGCGTAGAGCTTGTCCAGACGACGCCCTCAACTTCGTCATGAAGCCGGCGCCATGGAGGACAGAGGTGTGGAGCTCGCCCGAACGACGCCCTCGACTTCGTCATCAAGCCGGCGCCATGGAGGACAGAGGCGTGGAGCTCGCCCGAACGACGCCCTCGACTTCGTCATCAAGCCGGCGCAATGGAGGATGGTGGCGTGGAGCTCGCCAAGATGACGCCTCTCGCCAACATCATCAACTTGGTGCCGTGGAGGATCGTGGCGTGGAGCCCGGAGGCGTGAAGCTCGCGGGGATGCCGCCTTGCCGCGGGGATGGACGGAGCTCGCTAGGATGACGCTTGTGTGGAGGCTCGCGAGGATGCCGCCTCCGTGCCGCGTTGGATGGCGACAGCGAGCTCGCTAGGACAACGTCCGTCGTCAACATCAACAAGCTGGTGCGACGGAGGCGTGGAGCTCGCAGGACGACACCACCGATGTCTACCTCATCAAAACCGAGCCCGCGACCCGGAGTCCATGAAGATGACACACGCCCCCGGTGCTGCCCGCAACACGGAGCCCGCGATACGAAGAAGATGATGCTACGCGATGACACGTCTTCACCGACCCTTACCACGATCATTCGATGTGTTTCCTTTGTCTTGGCGGACCACCGAACACGGTGTCCAGCCGAGACGAGGTGCACTCTTCATGGCGTACAGGTCTCGGCGTAGAGGCAGCGTGCCCCTTGTCTTAGCAGACCACCGAATACGGCGTCTAGCTAGGACGGGGTATCAACCGCACCCTTTCACGATGTCACCTTTCTTCGGCACCGCAATGCTTTGCCCTTGTCTTGTTGGACCACCGAATACGGCGTCCAAACAAGACGAGGTGCACCCTTCATTGCATCAGGTCTCGTTTGTCGTACGGGTGGCGTGATCCTTGTCTTAGCAGACCACCGAATACGGCGTCTAGCTGAGATGGGGCATCAACCACGCCCCTCCATGATGTTACCTTTCTTCGGCCCCGCGGGGTGATCCTTGTTTTGGCAGACCACCGAATACGGCGTCTAGCCAAGACGAGGCATCCACCACGCCCCTATAAGATGTTACCTTCCACGGTCTCGTGAGGCGGAGTCTTTGTCTTCAACAGACTGTCGTAACCGCGGCATTCAGTCGAGACGAGGCACCAACCACACCGGCTATGCCGATATAAGCGAGCGTTGGTTTTACACCGACGCCGGTCTCCATAAGAGTACTCCCTCAAGGCGAACCCCTTGCATACCCCGACGAAACCGCTACATCGTCAAGAAGTCCGAGAAGAGCAGGACCCATGCAACTTCAACACCGACTACATCAACGCTGTCAAGACCGACGAGGCGCGACGGCGAGGGCGAACATGGTCAGCACAAAGCCATGTTTTGAGCGGCACGTGTACCGACGAGGACACGGGCTTTGACGCCGCCCACACCACCACACACCATCATCATCATGCATGGGGAACGTGAAGCGAAGATGACGAAGACGACCACACGGCTTAATCGGAGGTATCTCGCAGAGCAACCCGCGGGAGTAATTAACCGGGAGCTTTCCGAGGCCCCGGGAACCAGGAGACCGCACATCGCCATAATCAGGCAGGCCGCGCTAGTAGGCCAGGGAGCGCAACCATTTTTCTATGGGATCTTGTAATTTTGTTCATCCAAAGAGATAAATGAAATACTTGTTTTCCCGTATCATTTTTCTTTGTGTACTACGGTACACTGGCACGCCCGCATTTTTCTTTTTCCCCGGTGCATGAGAGAAATCTACACTCCTTCTCTTCCCTTCTCACAGAGCGCGTTATAAGATTTTTCTCGTGTCAAACAAATTGGCACGCCCGGTGGGACATGGTTCTCCTCCCATCTTTGCTTCGCTGTGGTCACCGAAATCGTCTTCACCCATCTCCCAGTCTGTATAGCATGGTGCATGATAAAGAATCGGCGGGGGGCTCTGCTGATCAAGTTCTCTTTCAAGATGGTAGACTTTCCTGTGGCAGCAACTCGGAGCCGGTGGTGATTCAACTTGGATCAATACCGTCCATGACCGTCATCGAGCTTGGCGCCAAAGTCTACGTGCACCAAGTCTCAGAATCTGCGTAGTTTCAAACTATGCAGTCCAAGAAGGTGCAAAGGTGGGCAACACCTAAGGCAAAGAAGGAGCGTCATGAGCTTATGCTCAAGTGTCGCCCTATTGAAGGAGTCAACATGGAAGGACATCCCTGGAGATGTGGAGGGAGCTCAATGCCTCCTCTATAAGACCACCAACAGGCGAGCAAGTGCGGCTTCCCTTCACGCCTCTACCGTGACTTCACACTCGGAGCCACCAACACACCATGGCGCACCGAGGTCAAGCTGCATGAAGGCTTGGAGGCCATCTCCCACAACATGCGTAGGCTCCTGGTGAATACTTGCTTTTCCGAAAGCCCACATCCTCTACGCAACTATAGGTGTGCAAGTCCATATAGTCTCCGTCAACATCGATGAGGTGCATGGGAGCCATGCCTCCACAACCCGGCTGTCGATGGACGATCATTCCACAACGACAATAGGTTCTCTATCCTCTCCTACGAGTCAATAACACCAGGTGGCGAGGATTCAAGGCACGGATCTTCACCAACTCCAGGAAAATGTGAACCATATCCTTAAGCGGCGCCATTGTCAAGAAGCGCCGAATACTTCATCAATGCAGGTTTGCAGGTATGATGAGGCACCAATCCCCAAGTCATTGTCCTCAACATGAGCGCCTCGATGACAGTCTTCACCAACCCACCACTTGGAGCGGGGGCATCCTAACATGCCCCCACGTTGGAACCGATGGTGAAGACATCAAGATGATGAGAGAAAGTCTCGACCCACTCAACGATGGCGGCCATGGGACCCTCTACGACAAACACTTCAACCACGACTTATGTCCCGTCCTAGGCGGGGAGCTCGGTCACAACTCACAAATCTAGGTGACAGCGGACAGGGCTACAACATCCACTCGGCACCGTGCGCCACCCCAGCCTCTGCAGGTGAAGGGTCGTCAATGCAAGTGCCAACTGGGGCTCGCCCGAGGTGATACGAGGCATGGCCAAGATGGGGTGCCATCCACACCATTGTTGATATGGAGCTCGCCTGAGGTAGGGCGCCATCCACACCACCACCAACGCGGGGCTTGCCCAAGGCGGGACTCCATCGACATCGCCGTCGCTGACATGGAATGACCCCAAGGCGGGGCGCCGTCTACACCTCCGTCAACATGGATCTCCATTAGATGTGTTGCCATTTGCAACTCCCACGCCCAAGGTGGCGCGACATCTACACTGCCTTCATCGTGGAGCTTTCCCAAGGCGGAGCGCTATCTACACCTTCGTCGACATGGTGTACCCCCAAGGCGGGGCACCATCTACCTTCGTCAACACGAAGCTCAGCTAGGCGGGGATCCTTTCTCACCTCCGTCGACATAGATTTCGGTGAAGATGGGGCACCTTCTATACGTCACTACCAATGCAGAGCTAGCTCAAAGGTGGAGCACATTCTACACCACCGTCGACATGGAGTTCGCATAAAGTCAGGTGCCATCTACATGTCCTCGGATCCTGCCCGAGGTCGGCAAACTTTTTGCATCGTGGCCGACCCGGAGCTCGCCTAAGGGCACACATCTTCTACACCACGGCGAAGCTCATCTGAGGCAGGGCTCCGTCAACCATCGACAACATGGAGCTTGCCCAAGGCGGGACACCCACACCGCCATTGACAGGCAGCCCATCAATGTTGGGGCACCATCTACACCATCATCGACGCGGAGCTTGACTGAAGCGGGGCTTGGTCGACACTACCATCCACGCGGAGCTTGGCCCGGGGAGGGTTCGGTCTACACTGCCGTCGAAGCGGAGCACGCCCAAGGTGTTGTGCAATCTTCGTTGTTGAACATGCCTAAGGTAGGGACGCTGCCTACATCGTCACTGGCACTAGCTCACCCCACGTGGGGTGTCATTTACATCGCCGCTGAGGTGGAGCGCCGGCCATAATGTTGATAATATGGAGACCGTCCGGGCAGGTCGCCATCTACGCCATTGGAAAATGAGCTTTCCTGAGGCAGGAAAAACATTTACCCCGTTGCTGACATAGAGCTCGCCTAAAGGCAGGCGACATCTACACCAAGAGAGAGGTCGCCCAAGGCGGGCGTACCTTCTACACCGCCACTGAGGCGGAGCTCAATCTCTACACATTCGCTGACATGAAGCCTGTCCAAGGCCACCTTGCATGGTTTCATGCTAGTCCTGCGTTGCTGCTTGTTGAGGCGGCAACATCATCAACATCTGCCCCAACATCCACATCGACACACATCATCAACATCCTCCTAGCACCGGCGAGGCGAAGCTGTACACCACCGACATGTCTTTTCCCGATGAAGCAATCCATATCTTGCCAGGCACCGACGAGGCGAAGGCAAGTCATCCAGTCCGACACCGACAAGACGGACACCACCAGGCCGGGTACCGACGAGGCGAAGGCTGCCCACTTCATCATCAGGCAACGACAAGACAGAGGGATACGGCTAAGCAGAGCCAGAGCGATGGATGTACCGCTCCCCCGTTCACTTCATCACCACATCCCCACCATCTACACCAATCCAACAGCACAATCAAAGCCTTCAACAAGACACCCAACAAGATACTCAAGAAGATGGTGACAAGGAACATGAGAGACTGGCATGACCGTCTCTTCAAGTCCTTGTGGGCATGCCGCGTTACGATCCGTACCCCAACACAGGCAACCCCGTTTTCTCTCGTTTACGGGAGTGAGGCGGTCCTTTCACTGGAGGTCCAGCTACCCTCTTTGCGGGTGGCTATCCAAGATGAGATCACCCAAGACGAACATGTGCAACTGCGGTTTCAAGAGCTCGACGCCCTTGAAGAGGGGCGACTTCGTGCCCTACATAACCTGGAGCTTTACCGCCAGAATATGGTGAGAGCTTACGACAAGCTCAGCAAGCAACGCGTCTTCCGAAAAGGTGAGTTGGTTCTCATACTCAGGCGGCACATCGTCGTGACGCACAGGACGAAGGGCAAGTTCGAGCAAAAGTGGGAAGGGCCATACGTCATCAAGAAAGTCTACGACGAGGGAGCATACCAGCTCGTTGATTCCCAAGGAGTCCGACCTATGCCCCCAATCAACGGAAGGTTCCTCAAAAAAAATTCTTAAAATTTTGCCTCTTTTGTTGCCTTTTCGATTTCCATTGGGGAATCTTTTTCTGTGGGCTTTCGGATCCATGATGCATTTTCCTTAGCATTTCGTGGATATATCTAGTTTTCCCCAAATTTTACGGACTAAGTCCGAAAATATGGCTTTCCCCTGTCACACCAGGTTGTTGATCGAAGTTTTTGGCTACCCTAGGACTTGTTGGAGGGCGGCACAATGTGTCAAGTTGCAGGTGGAGTGGCTCCTACACCCACTACGCATGACACGTACTAGGTGTATGCTTCCGGAGGCAGCGGAGATGATTACTTGGGCACTTCTGAGTATAGAGACCCACACTCTTCATGTTTCCCGGCATGCCTCGTGCTCATAGAGGCTCGCACTCCAGGGAAGACTATAGGAAAAGATCATGGAGGGCTGCCTCACCCAACACAAGTTGGTTTGGTGCGTAGTCACATGGCAACCCTGGGGTGCACCACCAGAAGCCTCAGATAATGTGCTAGAGGGTTTTTCCTAGTCCACAGAGGTGAATAGTTCCCTTCCAAGTTCCTAAGGTGGGTCCGCAAGAAATCCTGGAAGAAGAATCCCCAAGAAGTTCAAGCCAAATGTCAAAACAAGTACGTGAAGTCCGTGGCCAATCAATCATCCGCGTGAGCAATCAAGATGAAATTCCGAAAGTACAAGAAGCAAATTCAAGAAAGAAACTCCCAACAGTCCAAGAAGCAATCAAGCGGTCTCAAGCAGTAAGGAACCCACTCGAAGGAAGGCGGGAGGTAGCTGTTCACCACCCCTCAGTATGCATGAAGAAAAATCGCCAAGCCGTTGACCCAAAACCATTTACCCTGAACTTATCACACCCAAGTCTCTGGGTTCATGATGGCGTGTGCAGGGGGCATGTTGAGTTGTGGGGGGTCCTCAGTATGATGATGGGCTAGAGTATGAATTTCCGTTGCCTCTCGGAAGCATCCCGAAACACGGCGTCTTCATACATGTACACCAAAGCTATTTAAGTTGTTGAGTTGCAATCGTCAAGGTCTTTCGACGGTTCCCAATGACAAGTCCTTCGGTAGTCTTTTCGGATATCACGCCTATAACTGGTGTATAACGGGAAAGCCAACATTTTAAAACCCGCAAACTTTTTTTCCCTCTCTTTTTCGCATGTTTTCGTTTGGTGTTCCTAGTTGTGCTCCTCCAACATCTTTTGCAGCCATGGAGAGACACTCCTTGTCATCGTCGACGCCAGTCAGGCAACAACCACTACATCGAACTACGTCCTGGGTGTTTGGGTGCAGCAACACCCATGCGTCCCTTACAACACCGACGACAGCCCGACAACCAATGATCTACACCGACACGCACGATGGGCGCCAGAAGGCAACACCGGCGCTCACGAAGGTGGAGCCGGTTCGTCTTCGCAACCTCGTCTCCAACAACAATGAAGCGTGGGGGCAACGTCAACCCCTCGATTATTCGTAAGGCCGATGGCGTCCCGGTGCACCACCAGAATTATCACACCATGGATGATGTGACGGTTCGCTCAACGAAGGGGAGCTATCGATGGTCTATCGATGCCTCGCCTACATGAACACCAAGAGATCACGGGAGTAGTGCAACGCTCCAGTGCGGCCAGCGTGAATCTGTGAAACCCTCCAATCAAGTCGGCTGGCACCATAGCAGCTAGATGGTCGCGACGAGATTGGTAAAAAAAATTCTTTTTGTTTTCAGGACAAGGCATGATGTTCCGCCATGGAATGAAGACGAAATAGGGTTGCTTCGTTGATTGGCATCGTGCATGTTATACGATCCAACGAGCTCACGAACACACGTATGGATGGACATACCTACACTAAGACACACTGTTACCAATCAATCATCTTTGAAATGGCGCGCACATCGTTACGGAGATGTCAACTCCGAAGTGGTTCTTCAGGCGGCATATGAATCATGCGCTAAGAAAAGAAAAGAAAAATCATCGAGTCAAGCTCGATTTGCTTCGCACTCAAGCTCAACTCGATGAGGGGGCATTTGTTCGATGAGATTTTGTACTACGAATAGTACAAAAATAAGGAGGGATGATAATTCAAAAAAAAAAGTTGTCTAAATGGTGACTTGAAGCAATAATATTTAGTTGTACACACGGAGCAACAATATACGCGCCTTGGTGCATGTGCATGTGCATGGCGCCTATAGTGCATGTGTGCGGGCTTGCGAACTACTGCTAGCCCAATGAATTGTTAATGGGCTAATGGCCGGCTAATTAAAATTAGCCCAACACATGCCCGTACATAGAGCTCGTACAAGTACGTATTCGAGTATTTACGGCCGGCCGGCAAGCGCACATGTGTACTTCTCCGACCTGATGTACATCCATGCAAAAAAAGAATACCCGATGTACATGGACGTGGACACGTCCTTGTCTTTCTGAAGAATCACTTGTGAGACAGCTATGTACGTTGTAGTATCAGGTAATTTTGGTTTATGCAGATGTGTGTACCATGAAGGCCAGCAAAGAACCCAGTACTTGATGGGTGGCTTGTGGCCGGATCGAAGCTGGGCCACCGGCGGTCGCCAGGGTGTCGGACCGCGAGTAGCTAGCTGCATGTTGATCACATAATAGGTATATGAACCTTCTACGTAAACGCAAGAAGATATAAGGAAACCATCTTTTTATCCTTGGAAAGACATGTTCAAGTCAAAACGAAACCAGAGGCCATCCAGGTATGTTCGAGGCTGTCCTTCTTTCCTTTTTGTTTGCAGGCTTGTGCGGCAAGACGAACAACAATAGGAATACCTCGGTAGCCTCCCAGCCTATAAATACTTGACAAGGACGCAGCCGGCAAAGGGGCACCATGGCGTAGCGACAAGGCAAGGAAGACAAGACGCGCCCGTGGCCGCGGCGGCATCGAGGAGAGCCTAGAGGCAACTCATACGAAGAGTAGAAGGAACGTGGTGACGACATGTGTATGATGCGTCCAAACTTAGACGCCCCAGAAGACGGGAGCATAGTACACATCTATGGTACGTAGGCTTCTTCTTAGCAGGTTTCACAGAGGAAGCATGCACCAGGAGGGGAGGCAGAAGATGCGGCGTGGCGGCAGCGTCGAGAACAACAGGAAGGCCGCGCCCACGGCGGCGGCACGCTCGACGGGCAATTGCGGCAGTGCATGCACCAAGAAGGATCCGTGGAGGCCAGATACGTACATCTATATCTCTTTTATGTATGCAGGGAGCAAGCACATATCTCACGGACGGAGGACCTCACGCTAGAACACAGCTTGCGAGGGAGACAGTAGACACGCAGCGCACCAAGAAGAGCACCTCACGTAGGCGCACCCGTGCCCGCGCCCCTGGTGGCAGCGTCGAGGAGATCAGAGGCCACGCCCATGCAGCGGCGCGTGCGCCAAGGGAACATGGCGACGACACCCTCACACGGAAGCAGAGCAGCGGCGAGCAGATGAGCGCGCCCACGGAAGGATTTCTGGGGGTGCAATAATCTTCTTTTTCTATGTGTTTAGGTCATTACGCACCCGGATGTGGCGGACGAAGAGGCGGCCAATGTGGCACTCTCACACATGGGCACACACTCACCCATGGATGCACATAGCAAGGAGGAGGCATCGAGCCTCCTGGGAGGCCGACCTCCATCTACTTCGTCAAGCCGGCGCCATAGAGGACGGAGGCGTAGAGCTTGTCCAGACGACGCCCTCAACTTCGTCATGAAGCCGGCGCCATGGAGGACAGAGGTGTGGAGCTCGCCCGAACGACGCCCTCGACTTCGTCATCAAGCCGGCGCCATGGAGGACAGAGGCGTGGAGCTCGCCCGAACGACGCCCTCGACTTCGTCATCAAGCCGGCGCAATGGAGGATGGTGGCGTGGAGCTCGCCAAGATGACGCCTCTCGCCAACATCATCAACTTGGTGCCGTGGAGGATCGTGGCGTGGAGCCCGGAGGCGTGAAGCTCGCGGGGATGCCGCCTTGCCGCGGGGATGGACGGAGCTCGCTAGGATGGCGCTTGTGTGGAGGCTCGCGAGGATGCCGCCTCCGTGCCGCGTTGGATGGCGACAGCGAGCTCGCTAGGACAACGTCCGTCGTCAACATCAACAAGCTGGTGCGACGGAGGCGTGGAGCTCGCAGGACGACACCACCGATGTCTACCTCATCAAAACCGAGCCCGCGACCCGGAGTCCATGAAGATGACACACGCCCCCGGTGCTGCCCGCAACACGGAGCCCGCGATACGAAGAAGATGATGCTACGCGATGACACGTCTTCACCGACCCTTACCACGATCATTCGATGTGTTTCCTTTGTCTTGGCGGACCACCGAACACGGTGTCCAGCCGAGACGAGGTGCACTCTTCATGGCGTACAGGTCTCGGCGTAGAGGCAGCGTGCCCCTTGTCTTAGCAGACCACCGAATACGGCGTCTAGCTAGGACGGGGTATCAACCGCGCCCTTTCACGATGTCACCTTTCTTCGGCACCGCAATGCTTTGCCCTTGTCTTGTTGGACCACCGAATACGGCGTCCAAACAAGACGAGGTGCACCCTTCATTGCATCAGGTCTCGTTTGTCGTACGGGTGGCGTGATCCTTGTCTTAGCAGACCACCGAATACGGCGTCTAGCTGAGACGGGGCATCAACCACGCCCCTCCATGATGTTACCTTTCTTCGGCCCCGCGGGGTGATCCTTGTTTTGGCAGACCACCGAATACGGCGTCTAGCCAAGACGAGGCATCCACCACGCCCCTATAAGATGTTACCTTCCACGGTCTCGTGAGGCGGAGTCTTTGTCTTCACAGACTGTCGTAACCGCGGCATTCAGTCGAGACGAGGCACCAACCACACCGGCTATGCCGATATGAGCGAGCGTTGGTTTTACACCGACGCCGGTCTCCATAAGAGTACTCCCTCAAGGCGAACCCCTTGCAGACCCCGACGAAACCGCTACATCGTCAAGAAGTCCGAGAAGAGCAGGACCCATGCAACTTCAACACCGACTACATCAACGCTGTCAAGACCGACGAGGCGCGACGGCGAGGGCGAACATGGTCAGCACAAAGCCATGTTTTGAGCGGCACGTGTACCGACGAGGACACGGGCTTTGACGCCGCCCACACCACCACACACCATCATCATCATGCATGGGGAACGTGAAGTGAAGACGACGAAGACGACCACACGGCTTAATCGGAGGTATCTCGCAGAGCAACCCGCGGGAGTAATTAACCGGGAGCTTTTCGAGGCCCCGGGAACCAGGAGACCGCACATCGCCATAATCAGGCAGGCCGCGCTAGTAGGCCACGGAGCGCAACCATTTTTCTATGGGATCTTGTAATTTTGTTCATCCAAAGAGATAAATGAAATACTTGTTTTCCCGTATCACTTTTCTTTGTGTACTACGGTACACTGGCACGCCCGCATTTTTCTTTTTCCCCGGTGCATGAGAGAAATCTACACTCCTTCTCTTCCCTTCTCACAGAGCGCGTTATAAGATTTTTCTCGTGTCAAACAGTGGTATGGGCGGAGATCTGTCAGGCCTTGGGAAAGCCGGAGTGGGTGCCTTCGGAGCACGACTCTGTCACATCATGGTTGTGTCATAAGTCTGGGACCAACAAAGCCGATACCAAAGATTTGCGAACCATTCTTGGGCTGACCCTGTGGGAGCTTTGGAAACATAGGAATGCAGTTGTCTTCGACGGAGCGAGGCCGTAATGTGGGGTGCTTCTTGGTAGAATTAGACTAGAGGGTCAAATTTGGGTGTCGGCCGGCCTACTAAAAGGGGATGTAACACCCTTCCTTAGTAGGTTAGCAAGGTGGGCTAGGCGTGAGGAGTGAAGTATTTGTAACTCATGTAACTAATGGTGGAGGCATTTTTTTTGCCCTTATTCTTTAATATATGATATGCACACTCGTGCATATTCGAGAAAAAAAATCTTTCTATGAAATTGGCCCATGAACTGATTCAGGCAATGTATGTGGCATACATGCCCAGATCGGGCGACGTCCTGGTAAGGGCATGCAAAATGGCGTCCACCGGTTGCAAGGGTCATTAAGATATATACGGATGCTGCAGCTGATGTTAGCGAGAGGAAATCCACTACAGGAGTTGTTGCTCGGGGATCATCAGGGAAGATTTATAAGTGGCCGATGCTCAAAGCTCCCGGGGGTTACTGATCCGTGCAGAACTGCTGGCTGTGCGTGAGGCAGTTAAGCTAGCAAGAGAGAATGACTGGCCGAACATACTAATTGCCAGGTCATCTACTACCCTATAAAAGGAAAGAGAGGGCAGATCCAACTTACAATCTGGACTGTCTAATCAAATGATCAATGGTCTAAAAACGTCATTAACGAAATTGCCTCCGTTAACGAAACACTAATCCACACCGCATCGAATCACCCCGCACGTCGTCGGGGACCCCACGTCGTCGCCCCACAAACCGCTCCCGCACCAGCCTTTCTCCTTCACGCACCCGACTCGCACCCGCCGCCCAGCCCCGCCATTCCCGCCACGGCCCAGCTCAGCCGCCCAGCCCCGTCGTTCCTGCCGCCGCCCCCTGTGCCCAGCACCGCCTCCGGCCACTCCGCCCCTGCACTCAGGAAACGAAAGGAAAAACAATATCTCAAAGCCTGACGCACCTGACCCATCTCACCTCACTTCTCGCTCACGCACCACACCACAAAGGAGGCGGCGGTGGCGACGGTGATTCCGCACTGGCCGGCGGCGCGGGTGAAGTATGTGCTGCTCTCTCTCCCCTATCCCTTTGTATTTCCCTTCCTTCCTCTGTCCTCTTCTCTCGGCCGGCGGTGAGTGGTGAGTGGCGGAGGTTGAACTCGCCCCACCCTCTCGTTGGACCGACGGCAGTGGTGGGGAGCAAGCGCCGGCTGCAGCTCCGTTCTCTCTCACCAGATGTCTCTCTAAACTGATTCCTCTTTCTCTGATTTTTCTCCGACCTACAGCACGAAGGAGGCAACCAGGACACCAACGGCAAGCCGGCGACCAGGGCGAACACCAGCTCCCCCTTCGGTGATTTCTCCCTCTCGTATTAACCCTAACCGCTAGATCTGTTTAGAGGATTTTTGTGATTGTGTGTATCAGTGTATGCTTCTGTATGTATATTCAGTTAGCTGAAGTTCAGAGAAGAGCATAGTTCAGTTTTCTGTATGTCATCGTGAAGCATTTTTTTTCTTCTGTTTCAATTCTAAATTGTAGACTGGCAACGAGAAAAGGAAGTTAATTTGTGCAGCCGTTTCATATACGCTTCTCCCCATGTTGGCCTTGGTTGTCCGGTCTGGGAAAAGGAAAAGTAGGATTGAATGCATAAGTCATGGGCTGATGGATGAGATAGATAGGATGAGAAGGCAGTATCTTGAGAATCAAATCTAGAAGGATGATGCAACTTGTTTGAACATGCTTAGGCTTGGAAGAGTGCAACGGCAATAGCAACAAGCATATGCTTCTACTGCTTCCATAACTTCCCTGTTGTTTTAACATGACGTAGGTGATGAATCATCATTCGCGTGCATCAGTGGAACGTTCCCCATTTAGGCCTTGTTCGGTTTGGGAGGGTTTGAAGAGGTTTGAAAGGGATTGAAGGGGATTAAATCCCTTGCAAGTCAAAATCCTTCTCAAACCTCCCCAATCCCCTTCAATCCCTGTGGCAAGGGGATTAACCGAACATGGCCTTAGGGGTAATGCAAATCCCCCGAGTGGTCAAAATTGGTATTCCTGAATGTTAGATGAGAAGAAAGTGCCATACAATCAGAAGTGGCACATTGTCAGCGCAGAAAAGAAAGTTGCAGCTTTGACTGCTGTTAGCTGTGATCAGGTATCTCAAACACATGCTTATTCGTCACTGGATGTGCAACGTCCCCTTTGAGCAACATAACCAACACAAACATAAATTGTTTGTTCATCAACTTTGCAGATCACTTGCTCACGAACCATGTCATGACTTAAGTGTTTCATTTACTCTTGAGTGACAGGTGTACTACATACGGCTGCGACCTCAGTGAGTGTCGAGCATCAATTTGAAGATATCGATGTTAGCAAAAAAATGAAGTGGTGCAGAATGGCAACTGTGAACACATAGTCAGTGAGGTGGTTTCTCTAGCGAGGATGATCAGAGGGCAAGGACAAACTTTAGTAGAGCAACAGGACACGATCAGATGGACGGGGAGCGGAAACGGCATCTACTACACCAGTTCGGCATACAAGACTCGGTTCAACGGCACACCCTCCGCACACATGAAGAACACAATTTGGAAGGCATGGGCCCCTGCAAAGATCACAATCTTCTCATGGTTGCTTCACTTAGACTGACTCTGGTGCAATGACAGACTGCAGCGACGTGGATGGCCAAACTCCTACCTCTACCCCTTATGCAGAAGAAACTGGGAAACATCAGTCCACCTGTTCTGGAACTGCCATCTCTCGAGGGCAATATGGACTGAAGTTGCAACGTGGAAAGGCTGTGCTTCATTGCCCCCCCCCCCCCCCCCCCCCCGCCAAAGGGAACAGACATCGACAACCGCAACAACCATGCAAATCATATCCCGCACGAGCAAGGAGGGGAGGAAAGGAATACGAACCATAATCATGGCAACAACCTAGGAGCTCTGGAACGCGAGAAACAATAGCATCCTCAAAGCAAAGGAAGTGGAAACAACAAGTATCATCAGGGCGATCAGGGAAAACAATGGACCAATGGCGCCTCGCTGGGGCCAAGGTCATAGAGCCCCCGTTCGGGGATTTAGGCGCAAGATAAAACTTAGAATCTCTGAGTTCTTGGGGGGTGGAAACCTAACCCTCATGATATAATCTTTTTCTCTTCTTTTATGTTTTGTCATTCTGATCGCTTTGATCAAACCTGGTATTTCTCCACTCCTTTGCTAAGTCAATTGAAGCCAGCCAAGCTAGATCTTTCAAAAAATGTTTGGACCCAGATACATAGATACATCCCTTTTCATCCATTTCGATGACAAGTATTTCGGACGGAGGGAGTACATAATCGAGCAGACACACAAGCAGAAGCATAGGATCCAATCCAAGTTGATTGATCCATGGGGCTCGGCGGTCCCCGTCCATGGCAGGACCTCACGCCAGAGCTGATGGACCTCGTGTTGCTGCACGTGTCTTCCCACGTTGCCCGTGTCCGCTTCGGTGCTGTCTGCCGCACGTGGCGCGCCACCGCGGCTGCCGCAGCCGTGTCGCCTGATCCCCCACTTCCGCTGATTGCCCTCCGTAACGTTGCCTGTGTCCTCGGCCTCCCCAAAGGCACCATCCACCGCATCCCCGTGCCTGTTCTCAGCAACGTCATCCAGAGCGTCTACACCGGCGGCATGCTCTTTCTCGTGCACCGCGACGGCCGGTGCTCCCTCATGGACCCTCTCTCCGGGACGATCACCCTTCAGTACATCAGCCCCGACTGCCTCTGGCCCTCGAGGCCATCGAAGAGGAAAAGGGTGGCGGTTTCCCCCTTCGCCGGCAACATCACCAAGGCCGTGGTGGCGGACCACCTCGTGGCCATCCGGACTGGCGTCAACCTTGGGTTAAAGAAGGTCGCTCTCTCTGCCCGCGGGCCCAGAGGCCGCCGCTACATGGCGTGGGACCCTCCCAACTACTTGGACAGCGTCGTCCACATTGCGCTCTTCAGAAGGAAGCTCTACGTTCTAAGAGGGTGCTTGGATACATTTTAGTCTCATGTCTAAAAGTAGTGGGACTAAAACTTGCTAGCCTCACCATGCTTGGATCCAAATACTAAAGAGACTAAAATCAAGTTAATGAGCATTTATTATCCTCCAAACCCTCCAATCCAGAACTCGCCTGTGTTAAAGGAGAGGAGTTAAATGAGGAGAGAGAGGACTAATCCACATTTTAGTAGGGGTATCCCTGACAAAAATATTTTAGTCTCAAGACTAGTTTTAGCCCTTCTTTAGTCAGAGGTGCTTGAAACTTTAGTCTCTTAAAGAGACTATTTTTAGTCGGACTAAAATAAGTCTCTTGAATCCAAGCACCCTCTAACCTGAGTATACAATGACCCATGCCGGATTAAGCTCTACGTCCTGGAAGACAACCTCCCCGCCGGCGATGTCACATCCATGCAGTGCATATGCAGTGACCACCCAGCCAGGCCGGGGCACTCGTACTACCACACGGGCACGGCCGACTCGTCCTACTACTACTACCTGGTCTCGTCCCGTGACCGGCTTCTGATGGTGATGGAGCACGCCGCCGCGCCGGTCAAGTTCGAGGTCTTTGAGGCGGTGGGGCTGAGCAGTGGCCACGGACGGTGGAGCAAGATCGAGACGCTGGATGGTCGTGCTTTGTTCGTGAGCAAAGGCTGCTCGGGGTCGATTCCCGCCATTGAGCTTGTTGGAGATCGAGAGGACCACAACTACTTTATCAGTAAGCGTGACGAGTCGGACGACAAGTGCAGCGAGGAGCTTCACTCTGGCGTGTACAGCATGAGTGAAGGGAACTAGGGAAGGTGTCGCCGTTGCCGTTGGAGACGACAGTAGCACGGCAAGGTCGTGCATGGCCGCCGATCTGGTTTTTTTCCGACCCGAACTTGATCAAACCACGAACAAATACAACAATGGTTGCAACAGCAGGTTGGCAAGGAACAAGTACAAGCAACAAATAGGCACTATGTACAAGTGCAACGACAAGTAACTGACTTTGAGTCACAGTCCGATGCATGCAAGCCAGCAATGTTAGCATTATACTCACTCCGGAAATACTTGTCATCAAAATGAATAAAAGGGTATGTATCTAGACGTATATTAGTTCTAGATACATCCTTTTTTATCCATTTTGATGACAAGTATTGTCGGACGAAGGGAGTATATAGCAGATAAAAAACGAGTAACAAGGTTGGAGTGCTACTTTCCTGTAAAAAGAATAGGGTTGGAGAGAGCAGTGATTCGATGCCCCGGCTCATCTGCACCTGCGATGAGAAAAAAACTAAAAAAAATACTAGAAACAGATTCAAAAAATTCCAATAGTTTTTTCTTTTGCATGGTAGATAATTTGGTGCGTTCCAAAATTCAGATCATTTGGACATCTGAGTAGCTCTCGGCAAAAAAGACAAATTTGGGGTCTGTAATTTTTTTTACTGTTCATGTATTGTTTTGATCCAATTTGTCTTTTCTACTGAGAGCTACTCATTTGTCCAGATGAGCTGAAATTTGAAGCACACCTCACGACCCAAATTATCTACTATGCAAAATAATTAGACTTTTTTATTTTGCTTATATTTTCTTTGTGATATTTTATAGCCGGGTGCAGATGAGCCTGGGCTCAGGAACGAATATTCGTAGGGTTGGTGTGCTACTTTCCTATAAAAAGAGTAGGGTTGGAGTGGTACGCATCGACACATATAATTGGCGCTTTTTTTAGCTATGTTTTATATGACTAATTTGGGATGGTTCATGTGATCTTGTCAGTTACTCTAGTTATTTATTTAGGACGGTAAAACTGAACTCAATCTTGGTTCTTGAAATCATATTTTGCTAATTTGGGGTCATCAACAATGGATCTGAGTAACAATCTATCCAACAACCCGGTGAATTAACAAAAAAAAATTCTCGAATATGCACGAGTGTGCATATCATATATTAAAGAAGGAAAGGCATAGAAAGCCTCCACCAGTCAATTACAAGCGTGGTGATTACTCACAAATATGTACACACCACTCCACCTAGTACACATAATACTACTACTCCCCACTAATCCACCTCGCTAAACCCGCAAACACGAAGTCAACATTTCTTTCATAAGTCCCGAACGCGCCCAAGTCCTTCCTTCCGCCTCTATTCTATGCATGAGCTGGTGGAGCGATGGCAACTCGCCATCAAATACCACAGCGTTCCGATGCTTCCACAGCTCCCACAGTGCCAGTAGTAAGATAGCATGCAGATCTTTTGTGCCCATCGTATTCAACCGTTGCTTCATACATAGCCAAGATTGTAGTGAGTCCTGCGGGGTTGGCGTCCACTCAGGCTTCGCCAACGCCGTGCAGACCGCCGCCCACATTGTCCTGGCGAAGACACATGTTAGCAGCACATGGTCTATTGTCTCCTCCTCTTGGTCACAAAGTGGGAACTTGTCCTGATGCGGCAACCCTCTTCTAGCAAGCCTGTCTGACGTCCAACATCTGTTGCGCAAAGCCAGCCACGTAAAGAACTTGCATTGCGACGGAGCTCGTGATTTCCACATTAACTCTGCACTCGGAATCACCTCCCGGCCCCAAAACTTGGCAGCGTACGCTGATCGCACAGAGTATTGCCCACGGTGAATTAACAATAAGGATTCACATCAGGAAATAATTAAATGAATGTTGGATCCGTGCTTCGGAGCACCTAAGGCATGACCTCTAATTTGGGTCATTGAACTCGGTGGCCTCAGTCACATGAGAGATGCGCAGAAGGACTATGCTGCCCTCTATCGGCACAAAGTCGAGGTAAGGCGAGACACAACCCTTTACATCGGCCTCCACCGTCGCACCTTCTTCTGCTGATCCCACGTCCACCTTCCCCCATCTCTAGATCTCCAACCACCTCCACGCGGATCACCCGCAACTGGACTCCGGACCTTGACTACATCTTTGAGGGTGGCAAAACCACTACATTTTCCTTAATACGAGCCCTTACAATATCCCCTTCAAAGATTATACCAAAGTTGGGGTAGGGGTGGGGGGAGCAATGCCCCCCCCCCCCCCCCCAAACAATACATGGGGGGATGTGATCGGCGATAGAGGAATGGGGGCTCTCTCACTCAGTTCCAGCCCCGTCGATCTCTTGTGTACAAGAGGAAGTAGAGCATGCTCCACCTCACTCAGCTCCAGCCCCAAGCTCCTCTGAGCCGCTGTCGCAGGAGGAGGGGCTATGGCCGAGTTACAAGAAGGGGGCTTCATCGACTATGTTCCTGTGCAGGGAGGCATGGTTTAGCATTTTTCTAGAAATCTTTTGCTACTTTTAATACATTTGTTGCTTTTCTAGATATTACTAAATGATATTCAATTTTGAACTACAGGTATACAGAAAATGGGCTACAAATTCAAGCAAAATTTATATTTCTGGCTCCAAAAAAAGTCTCAAAATGTAAAGGTTTGCTCTAAAAAAATCAAAATATACATATGCATTTAATTGAATTTCAATTGCTCATGGAATGTATTCTAAAAAAACACTCGATGAGGAAGCTTTACCGAGTGTAAGGCAAATCACTGATATGGCAAGTACTATCAAATTTTTAAGTGTTTTTTTCTGCATATTTGGCAGAGGGCGTGTTGCCATGTACACTCTGCAAATTAATCGACACTCCAAACTTGGCAATTCCGTAGCAATCCTTGTCACTGACGTAGCCTCATGGAGGCCAAACGGGTTTGCCTGCTCCCCTGATATACTCCCATCCGTGCTCCCCTTCCACCATTTTTCATCCAACGGTTGCAGAAATTTTCCAGCCCACGTCCGTATCTAGATAAATGTAAGACAAGAATTTTGGGACAGAGGGAGTACTAAACATAAACATTTTTGTCAGCGAACTTACTAATAAAAGAGCAAACATTATCTTCTCTAAACAAACCATACAAACGTACACGAACCTCTTACCACCGCATTGTTAGGTCACTAAACTCACTCTAACAACTTGATTTAACCTAATCTGTTTTCTATGCGCACTTTTTATATTGATTGGTCGTATTCCACCACAGAGGAAAATCATAATCTCCACGCCAACGTCCTCAACCCCTATACAATCGTGCACGCAAAGCACAAAAAATTGCCGGTCAGACACTGAAACAACCAGAGGAGGAGGAGCCTTCGATCTCGACCGCCGCGGTGATGGATTTCTCCAGCTGAGCTGACGGGGGTGGGTGGAGCGACGCTGTTGGAGATGTACCAGAGTGTGTGGCGGCTTCTGCCCTCGGCCCATGACGGCGTGGCCCTTATCTAGCGGTGGCGGCGGTGTTAGGGTTATATATATCCCTAAACGCCCGCGGCAATTGCGGCCACTAATGGTCCGCAACGAAGGCAGGAGACGGTGGCGCTTCCGGCATCGCGAGGAGGTGGTCGACGCGGTTCATAGTGCAGCTTGTGCTTTGCGGCCATGGCATGGCCACAACGGCAACGCGTGCCTCGAGCGACGCGGCGGGCAGCGGGTGGGACGCGTCTATGTGGCCTCATTTGGTTGTCGGGCAAAAAAAAAAAAAACAGGGAAATAAACCCTCCCAAGGGGAGATTCCTGTGCTCACAAGATCCCTCCCACCACATGGGAGAAGTTCCCACTGCCCTGGGTGCCCAAATGGTAACAAGGGTAGGGAAGAAAGTCCCATAGATAACACACAGACTTAGCCCTTCATCATACACAGATAACAATAGACTTGTACATACAAAATTTCACAGCCTTCATAGAAAATTCTACAGATAACAACTGACAGTAGATAAGAATTTCACAAATAATTCTAAAAAACACATGCAAAATTTCAGAATTCCAGCAAACTAGAAAGAAATATTATAGTTGATAACCATCAGTTCACCAAGGTTCAAATACCGGTCGGTCCACATTTCACTGCGACCAAGTGTTGACCTAAACCGTTTTCACGTGCCATCATCGTTCAAGTTTGTTCACAACAACAAAAAAACTTGAATTATCAATTGCCATGTCAGAGGCAGAGGTACTTTTGAATAAGATAAATTGCAAGGCAACGACCACTAGCCCTACTCGGGTCTTCTCTCCACTTCGCATCGACATAAGGTACGCAACTTGATGATCACTGAACTACACAAAATTAAGTTAGAACTAGTTCATACTTTCAAAAGACAATTTCTAAGTATATAAACAGATTAAGATGAAATGGTATTAACCAACATATTGTATGTGCAGTGTGAATAACAAAACCAAGACCACATTGCTTGCGAAAAGAATATAATTTCTTCAATCTTCTTTGAAGATCTACAAAGTACTCAGATTCAAAATGTCCTAAGAACCAGAATGTCACTTGCAGTCAGTACAAAGTGCTTAGGTCTAATATTCATTTGTCAGGGGATAAAGCAAAAAAGAATCCATTTTTATGATCAAGCAGATGTTTGTGTGTGTCATCCAATGCTATGTAAAAACGTTGGACAAGATTGTGACCGAAGAAAGCAAGAAAAAATAATCACAAGCTGGTATTGAAAAGCATGACCGGAGTACCAAATTAGGAAGTGTTTCATGCAAATAGAAACAGCTAAAGAGATAATAATAGCATCTCCTATATGACTGCAATATATGAGCAACTATTGATGAAGAATGAGATGTCATGACCAGGAGCAGGCAAGTTGTGATATGCATCAAGCAATTAATTTCAATTTGGTACTTGCTTGGTGGCATTGAATAAGATTTTATGAATAATGGTGTCTACAACAGTTTCAATTTTCCTGATTAATTTTCACAATTCGTGTTGGCAGTATGGTATGCTACATAGAACAAAGAACATTCTGCATAGACCGCCATGTACCCTTTTGATCTCTAGATCTTCACGAGCGAGGAGTGATTCCAATATTAACTGGCCGGGCACATATGGGAGAAGAGTTATATAGAAGGCCTAGATGCAGATTTTGTGGAACAGGAAAAGAATCAAACGCGTGTGGTGGTTGTCGACCCCTGTACAGTGAGTGCACCAAATAGATGGTGGGAATTAGGATGGCCGAACAAGTCTTTTACTCCATTTCCATTAAGACACAAACTTAGATGGTCTAACAAGTCTTTTACAATCAGAAGATGGTTATTTAGTAATCCATCAGAAACAATGCATGGCTTACCATAAATAGCAGCTAGAAGAAAGAGGCAAAGCCTAATTTTTAAGTACAAGTGGTGCACAGATCTACTATATGAGTCGGTTTTTGCTCACTCGTGATTGGTTACGGTAGACTCTAGGATGCTGATTGGTTAAAACAAGTGAAGCCGGTGGTCAAGTTCTTGGATCTGTACCAAAATGTTAGACGTTGAGTACAAGTGAAGGTAGAATCATTTCTCCAAACGTGTTGCTCTTCTAGTCAGTTTTAGAAGAATGGAGTGTGTTTTGTCTTTGCTTATCTATCATCAGTCGACAGAGGGAAACAAGCTTATACAAAGCTCAAGTCAATAATGCCACAAAGTAAATAAATATAAAATTGATGTACTTCAAAACAAGAAGGTGAACTGGTTACACACCATATGCTCTCTAGATCACATAAATCTCCTCCTTCAACCAATAAAGCTGAAGATTTGAGTCATTGGTATTGATGAATATTTCTCGATTCATTGGGCATTTGAAAAGCCGCAGTGCCTTTACTTTTTTTTGCAACTGATAGATCTTCCATTGGTTCTAGCGCAGCCACACAGTTTCCAATCGAGAACATGTCATGTTTCTTTGACTCCTTCAACTCGTCAACCAGTTTTGCAGATTGTTTCTTTCGAAAATCCATGTAATCCTCAAGTACAACAGAGATCTGGCTTTGCTTCCTCTTTTTCACAGGCAGTGCTCCCTTTTGTTCAGAGTTGGTAGATGTTGTAGCTTCAGGTTCATCTCTTCTTGATGCCCCTTGCCCTTGTAGATCAAATGAGGACATACCATCATCAACATTGGTAGAGGAGATATGATTCAAATCATTGGTAGAGGAATCCATAGGAGAAATGGCATCGCTTGTGAGATCCACTTGCAGAATTGATACAAAGTTCAAGTCTCCTGAAGCAACACTTCCCGCTCAAAAAAAAGAAACATATCAGCATGTTCTCTTAGAAACATGAAAAAATTCAAGTATCTCAACAATCTCTCAAATACAATATAATTAAAGCAAGAATAAAAAGGATTTAATATGCAAGGTCGGAAACATGTGATACAGGAAACACACCTTCATGTAGTTTAGCCAATGACTTGAAGAGCATGAATGGTTTTGAACGGAACTTCTTTATCCTTGGATTATCCTATTAAATGCAACAACATATGGATGAGATCAATAAAACAATGCCTTGAAGAGCATGAATGGCAGTGAACAAACAATATATCAAGAAAAGAGCTAACCTTGATAAGTTTATCCCATATTATAGGTTTAGCGATGATCATGCAAAGTGTATCATCCTATCCCGTGCCACTCTATTTCCGAGAGTCTCTCACTGCCTTATAATTTCCTTTTAAATCCTTATCCTTCTCTTGGATTTGTTGCTTGGTGAAATGAGCTAGTGGAAATTTTGGACTGATGAATGTATTTGTAATTCTAGTTCACCCTTAAGCAGTCCACCCATTTTGACCTCGATAGATGGGATTGTTGCAGTAAAGCATTATATCAACAAGACCTTTCTCATATGCATGGTCCAAAGATGCCCTAGGCGCTACCATTGCTACATTATTGAACCAACAATGGGGTACTAGTTAAATTTCTCTCTACCACTACTTTACCTAAGAAAAGGTGAGCAAAAAATTACAAAATAAACTCATGTCCGACTAGTTGTTATAATCAGCCCACATTTGCATCGCGATCTGATCTCTAAGAGTGTTTCCATTGTTTGCCTCATTGTGAAGATGTTGGTTGACATCATCTCCCTCTAGAACATCAACATATGTTTCTGGTGGAATTAACGGTGGTTGGTGATCCAACCATGCCTCATCACCACTTTAAGCTCTAATGATGTTATGGAATACAGCACATGCCACCGGAATCTTGATTTGTGACTATATTGGGTAGTGATTGCCCACTTTCAAGACACTAGTGCAGAACCGGGCATTAGCACCGGTTCGTAAGGACCTATAGTGCCGGTTACATAACCGGCACTAATTTGTGGTCACTAAAGGCCCCCCTTTAGTACCGGTTCAGCACGAACCGGTGCTAAAGGGCAACCACGTGGCACTAGCCAGCTCCGGGGGGCCTGGAGCCCTTTAGTACCGGTTGGTAACACCAACCGGTACTATAAGGTTTTGTGGGTTTTTAGTTTTATGATTTCTTTTTCATTTAATTTTGTGTTTCCATTTTAATTCTTTTTCGTTTGCTGTTATTTTACGATACTACACATTGTACACGTTATGCATCATATATACATCATGCATGCTTTGTTTATCAACGTTGCTGCTATGTTCATATAACATATCTCATGCATGCTTTTGCATCATTACATCATCATATATATATAATAACAAGTCCTACTAATCATGCATCATCATACAACTTCTACTCGTTATTAATAATAAGTCATACGATCATCATCCTCATATATAGTCATCGAACCCAACCCTACATAATTGTTCTTATCACATGATCATCAGTATCAGGTAGGACCTAAACACCCTTAAGGTAAAATAGCATAAAACAATATAGACCCTGACTCTCCATTATGAAGAATGGCGATCATCCTGTCTCCAATTCTTGCCTTTCGCTGCTTATTGCTTCCAAGAAGCTCCTTACGACTGTCCATACATTTTTTCCATTCTTTGATTGTTATGTCTCCACTTCTTTTAGAAACCCGGTATGGACAGTTGAGATTCGTAGGACGACCTGGTAGTATGTTCAAAACATGAAGGCTACCACGCGTATACATCAGATGAGGCACACAATCATTCGGGATTATCTGTTGAAAAACATAGTAATAACTTCATAGTTAGCAATGATGTACTAGTTTTAGAAGTGTGCAAAAAGATGCACGGATGTTGTAATAGTAAAAAATAATCTTACCAAGGTATCTCCATGGTAGTTACCGTAGTTCAACACGTGCACTAGTGGCACGTATTGACCATAATGTTGAGGAGTTTGATTGTAGATATTGTAATTCTCAAGATCTCTACAAAATCCGACCAGATGTCGTTTCTCCTGATAAGTTAATTCGCAGCCTTCGGTGTAGTACGTTCTGTCTACCATCTTCCGCACATTCTTTGAAGAATGAAAATAAGCTGTCAATGGAGATAAGTTGTCAACATTATATTTTGAAATAAACAATATAAATTACTTAATAACTATGTTTAGCTCACATGAGGGAAGAACTGGAGGTGTATCCACAAAGACCCAAATCGTAGGTGTCTCTTGCTCGATTGTAGGATCACCAAGATTCATGGTGACAAGCATACCCTCATCAAGACCATACATCTTGCAAAATGCATCCCAATTTTTGCAACCAAAATGGGTTACACTCTGAGCATTGTACAGCTTTACTTGAAAATCCACATCATGTTCGGTACTTAGGATAATTTTTTTGGTTTCAAAATTTTCATGGTCTTCAATACCCATCCTCTCCAAGACATAGCGTCTTGCAAAGCATGGGATAAGCTAGTCAAATTGGAAAGATGAAAAATACACGTTAAAATAGTTGAAGTCGTGCTTAATTACGAAAAAAACTATTGTCGTCGTTGCGTACCGTATGAACATTGCAGGTCTCCTCGAGCTTAATGCTGAAGCGCCGATCTTCGTCCAGCTCAATGAACCTGTCGCAGATACCTCGGTCGTCGTGGCAGCAGTCGCACTCCCCCGGGCGGCTATCGTCGTCCGATGAGTACGACATTTCCAGCCTACGTTCATAATTTAGTTTTATTAGTCAACTATCTAGTTCAACTACTAAGCACTTGCTATAAATAAATAAGTAGTACTTACTAAAAACAAACTACTTCTATATATAGTAAAATAAATTAGTTTATTAAATTAACTAGCTAGTTCAACTATATATAAACTACTTCTTCTTTTTTTCTTTTTTCTAAATACTATGAACAAAAAAATCATTAAAATTCTATGAACAAAATTAATTACACAATCTAAATATCACCCAAAAAAATCTATTAACAATAATATCACCAAACATGCATATTCAATAATAATATCACCAAAAAAATCTATTAACAGAAAAAAAAATCTATTAACAGAAAAAAATCTATTAACAGAAAAAAATCTATTAATTCAACTAGTTCAACTAAGCATTTACTAAAAATAAACTAGTAATTATATTAATTAATTCAACTAGTTCAACTAAGCATTTACTAAAAAAACTAGTTCTATATATTAATTCAACTAGTTCAACTAAGCATTTACTAAAAATAAACATTAACATATTTCTAATTCATCTGACATAACATTTCTAACATTCTAAAAATAAATTAACTATAGATATAGTTCTAATTAATCTAAACATTAGAAAACAGAAAATAAGTAAAAATATATGTGTGTGTGTAGGGTTTGTATATGTGTGTACGTACATGTGTAGTGTACGTGTAGTGTGTGTGTGTGTGTGTGTCTGTGTGTATGTGTGTGTGTGGTGTGTGTAGTGTGTGTGTATGTGCGTGTGTGTGTGTGTGTGTGTGGACCGGGAGCGTACGGGCGGCGGGGGCGGCGACGACGGGCGGCGGGGGCCGGGGACGGCGACGAGACGGGCGGCGGCGGCCGGGGACGGCGACGAGACGGGCCGGCGGCGACCGGGGACGGCGACGATCGAGACGGGCGCGGCGGGGGCGGCGATGATGACGGGCGGCGGGGGCGCGCGGCGACGACGACGACGGGCGGCGAGGGCGACGGCACGGCGGCGCGGTGGCGTCGTCGTCGGCGGAGATAGATCGAGACTCGACTCTCGCGCGATTCGTGGAACGAGAAGTGGCGACGATAACTGAATTTTTGTAAGTGTCATATATATATAGGACTGCCCTTTAGTACCGGTTGGAGCCACCAACCGGTACTAAAGGCCAATTTTGGCCAGCCCAAGCGGCGGGAAACGAGCCCCTTTAGTACCGGTTGGTGGCACCAACCGGTACAAAAGGGGGGCCTTTAGTACCGGTTTGTGCCACCAACCGGTACTAAAGGCCGTGCGCTGCCACCCGCGATGCGCTATGTTTAGTCCCACCTCACCGAGCGAAGGGCAGCCGCACTGGTTTATAAACCCAGCCGCGGCTGCCCTTTCGAACTCCTCTGTATAGCAGGCTTCTGGGCCTAACTAAGGCGGGCTGCCCGGTGAGCCTCCTGGCCCTTCTGGGCCTGCATTTGCACACCCTAGGACTGGTAGGCTCACCGGGCAGCGGCCCAACATTTTTTTAATTTTTTTTCTTTTCCGCATTATTTATTTTCTTCTATTTATTTTTGAGTAATTTTTTATATAGTTATTTATTTTCTGCTTTATTTTTTTCTTCTATTTATTTCTGAGTAGTTTTTTTGCCGTATTTAGTTTCTTTGTGAATATTTTTGCTTTATATTAGTTTTTTTTCTTTTCTGCATTATTTATTTTCTTCTATTTATTTTTGA